>JADMLE010000017.1:0-600000 GCA_016508685.1 Cytospora piceae | reverse complement strand
TAAGGTGTTTGCTGATGATGCTTCAGCTATCTCATGTCAGAGAAGTAAGGTATTTAAGTAAGGAACGATGCGAAGCTGGAGGTGGACGTTTTCGTGTTAGAGGAATCAGTAGTGCAGGAGGAAGCGGAGAGAGGCTGAACCGCGTAAACAGTTATGCAGATGGATCGTTGCCTGGGAGATATGGTGGTAGGCAGGTACAGTTACTTCAAGAGACTTACTACCAGTCACCTAGTCAAGTACTTAAGTACCCAGGAAGGAAGGCTTGCTCGATGCAAAGGTCAAAGGCAATGAAAGGTCAAAGTTCAGAGGCGGTGCCAGCATGTGCATACCTAGTTGGGTAAGTATCTTGTATCAGATCTTGTCTGCTTCTAGGACGCCAACCCTGAACCCGAATACGAGGCTAGCATAGAAGGTTCCGGATCAATTGAGAGTCGACATGTACACAGCAATCAAAAGGGAACCAATATATGCATCTACCTCGAGGTTCCATGACTAGGTCCCTTGACTACTTTCCTGTTCCTAGGGGTCATCCTGAGGTCTGTCAAGTCCTAAACGCGACTTCGGATAAATAATGCTGCAATATAGTTGATCGCCTATGCATCAATCATATGCGTTTGTCTATCTGGTAAAGGGGAGTACTCGGATTTACACTCCTGAGAAGCAAGTGGACGCGAAGAGGCTTTGATAAAATGAACCAGTATTCACCAGCATCCATTCTCGCCATTACAGGTTGTCCATGATGAAAAATTATAACATATATCACCTGCAACATGTTAAGTCTGCAGCGATGGATCATATGTATTACAAGCACGGCCCGGTCATATTGTAGGATATCTGGAAAGGGTCAGCACATACAAACAATCAGACACACCAGACTGTTCTCTCGAATTTTTAATATATGCTATGGTCGATGGGAACTACTAGTCTTCAGCTGTTTCAAGTAACAATTGAATAAAAAGCCTTCGCGTATACTATGGGGAAACCAACTTACGATTCTGTCATCTATAGCTCATACAAACGTTCCCGCTCCTGCGTTTTCCTCAACCGCTAGTTCAGCCACCTCCTTCATGCTTCCAGCCTCATCTCATGTTATATCGAGACACAGGCTTCGTCGCAAACTCGATATGGTTGCAATCTTGTTTGAGCTCATTGAGTATGCGAGCGACCTCCGGTATTCCCATTCGTCCTTTCTCCAGTGGGCTCGAAGGTTTGATGATCAACATTTCCGCCTGTATGAGGTCCAGGAATCCATGGATATATTGTGTACAAGACGGATGGGCGTGGAGGCCCTCGATGAACTGAGAAGGTCAGCTACAGTCAACGCCGGATGTTTAAAGGGAGTACTCACCTCTGTCACTGCTGGCTTGACTATCGCCACCGCGGAGCCGTCTTCATCGACCCTCTTGATCTCAAAGAATGTACCATCATCAGCTCTGTGATGATACGTGGCCGTCCCCTTGGCAAAACGTTCGTCCTGGAATTTCTGAACGAGGTTCCAGCCTCCCAGAAGCCATACAACAAGTTCCAGGTACAGACATCCGAGTGCCCAGATATCGTGAGACTGGCCAACATTGCTGCCCTCGATATCACACTCAGGAGGGCGGTAGGGAGCAGAGACTGTAACTCTGCTATAGGATTTGTAGATGTTCCTAGTACTTGTCTTGAATTCGGCCAAGCCGAAATCTGTAATCTTGAGGATTCCCCTATCAGCGTCGTTGTAGGGATCGCGATACCACAGTACATTCTGCGGTTTGATATCCCCATGTCGACCGAATAGTTGTAGTTGCCATAAGAGGCTCTGTCCCGCTGGCCATTGGTTCCAGTCTTCCGAGCTCTTGCTGATTTGTTCATAGTCCTCAAGGGGCAACCTGTTCAAGTTGAAGGTCTGATGGCGATGAATCTTCGAGAGCCCCTGGGCAATCCCGCGACATTGTTCAGCAACCCAGAGGACTGTATCGTGGGCCATTGACGGGTTTGGGTTCCTGTCCTCCCAGTAGCCCTGGAGGTCAGCCTCTGCCCAAGGGAAAATTAGATAGAATCGGCCAAATTGCTCATATGTCGCAAGGAGAGAGATCAAGTGCTGGTGGACGTTGCCGCTGAACGTCATAAGCATATCCACTTCACGTTTGAATTGGGCTCTGTCTTGTGTTTTGAGACGCTTCACAGCAAAGCTATGGCCAGGAACCTGATAAAAGGTATTGTCAATTGCTTGCACTTTGCTTGCCACCATATGAAGTACACGAAGACTCACCTTCGAACCGTGAAGGCTATAATGTTCAGGATGTATATCCACTTTGAATACCGTGCTGAACCCTCCTTGGATCGCTTTGGCGTCGGCAGTGGCACCGTGTCGACTGTCCTCCGTGAAAGGAAGAAGGATCTGATCGGGGAAGAAATAGTGTCTGACGTCTTTATGCTTGCCCAGGTCGAGGACAGGAGCCAGCATGGTCCATTGCCACTCCTCGAAGATGCAGACGGCCAGGGGACACCAGCTATCAAAACACCTCAACGGTTGTCCCGGTGTGTTCACACCATCCCTGCGAGCAAGCTGAAAGGTATTGGATCCTTCGTACGGCACCTTGCGCAAAGGCAGGTCGTCATCTGCTACGTTGTCGTCGATGAATAGCTGGATAGCCGATAGGTTATATGTGAGGACCAGAAGTGTGAATATCTTCCGAAAAGATCTCGATCCGCAGATGTTTTGACTGAGTCTTTGGATGGTGCTAGGATCGAAATCGTTGCGGCAACGCTGTAGTTCCTTAGCTACGGTTTGTTCGTCGACAAGAGATGTGAACGTGTCCTGTGGAAAGAAACCTTTCCTTTCTGGGTGACCGGGGATCCTTTGGAGGATGCCGAAGAGGCGATGCTGGAAAGTGGCCTCCGGGTTACCGTGCTCAGTCGTGACGGAAGTCGTTGGTTTGAAGTCTTGACTTTGATAAGCGATTTCAGGACCATGGGCACTCCACACCACCGCGTTGGACCGTTCATTGAAGGAGACAGATGAGCTTGATCTTTGTCTCGGACTGACAATGGGCATTTCACGGCCATCCCCAACAGGGCTGGCAGTGTCGGCGTCAATATCGCATCCGTACTTTCATTTGAACTAATTAATAGCTTGTCAAAGGAAAA
The DNA here is from genome assembly GCA_016508685.1 of Cytospora piceae. Taxonomy (NCBI): domain Eukaryota; kingdom Fungi; phylum Ascomycota; class Sordariomycetes; order Diaporthales; family Cytosporaceae; genus Cytospora; species Cytospora piceae. The sequence continues at coordinate 596,871 of JADMLE010000017.1, read as the reverse complement.
TTTGTTCAGAATATTGTATACATACCAGGTCATCCTTCAGCCCAGTCAAGCTCTGCTCTGGATCGAGGAATTCTCCATCCTGTAAGGACAGATGTAAGAGTTGTGGCGTGTTGGGGATGGAGGACAGAGGACTCGGATGCGCTGGTGATGAGCTAATGCTAGATGATCTCGAGTGCGATGCGGTGTCCGTGTTGTTGTCATCGATAGTGATATGGGGCACGTTTGTATTGTCGAATATAGCCCTCAGGCTTGGCAGGGCTTGGAGGTCGTTCTCCTTGGCTGCAGCGAACTGGACATTGGTATTGGACCCTGTCACGTAGAATGAGCTACATATCCGAAAGTCGTGCGGTCTATACATAAGAGAGTAATGAAATACGGTATTTGCCCGGTGTAGTTTGCCCTTCCAACCTTCCACCCACTGGACCAAGTAATTTGTCCCCAACCATGCGCGAGTTTGGTGAATGCCCGTTCATTTTGTCGATCTTGTTATGGAGTAGAAGCAGTTGGGACTTCAGCACTTTGCCGAGGAAATAATGAAGGGAGATATGCGGTTCTCTTGAAAAGACGCTTTGAGTCACTTGCATGGGAAGAGAGTATAAGCTGTTGGCTCCTTTCTCTGACTGACTGTTCCTAGGATTATATACAAGAGAGGGAAATTGGCCCCCAAACCTACAGCTACTTCAGCGCAAAGTGTGCCAGTTCAGCTGGAGCAAGATACCGGTCGAAAGGCCAAAATATTCAGCTCGGTGTAGCCGTAGTGGTGGTCACTCTCTGCAGCGGTGTCGAAGTGGATAAAAGAAGAGGAGAATGCATTGTAAAAGGCCTTCTCGTAATCTGATACCACATCCACCTCTCCAGTCTGATCCGTCAATAATAGCTTGGAGTCCATTCTATACTGTCCAAAAATTAGGCGCTACAGAGTACTCCCAGATAGCTCATCGTATTGTCTACTTTGATGATCCTGGTAACTCTCCCTCTCGTAGATCTCTCACGTCGGATCATCACCTTTCATGGCTGAGGACATCTTACGTGGGATTCTTTTGGAAGATATTGGCTGTCTGCTCCTCGCCCCTCTATTTTTCTACTTCAATCTCCTGAACCTCAGAGACCACTACTTGCCAATATTGGATGACTTTGCTTTATTTATCTTCTTGTGTCTTCCTGTGATAGTAGACTGTTCTGAGCGACCCTGTCCCCCTTCTACCAATACTAGTCAGACACCATTCATGAAGTCTCATTGGGGATTCGGGAAGGAACAATTTCTAGTCAGCCTCATATACCAGCAAGACAAAAGGCACATTTCGGACTTGAACTTGAAATCTTAAGCCAATATCAGTGCGTCGGCCAATAAAATTCTTGGCCAGCTGCAACACTGAATGACCTTCACTGCCGAGACTGATCTACGGATGAGTAGGTTCCATTCATCCATAACCAGGTAAGCCACAATGGTTTGAGAATTGCTGACTTGAAGAGGAATGAAGGTTGAAAGTGGCCTCCATCCAAGATTGGATTGATGATCTCATCAAACGCGTCTAAGTTACACGTATGTACTTGGGCTACGCCTCCTTCATCTGGGTATGAGTTGGAAATAGTTGCCAGCACGTACTTTTAGATAACGGAGCCCGAAAAATTCCACCTATAGCATCCGAACTTTCCGACCGAGTCTGCTGCTGAAAAGGGCTTTGGTGGGTAAGAGGTGCCCAGGTGTGGATAACACACACTCGTCGGGCGAGCACCATTTTTACTATTAGCAATATTGTTGCCTAAGCGAGGAATACTAGTTGAGTCGCATATGTGACCGGATCTGTTACTTAATAAGAGGCGGCAGGAAATGGTGGTAGCACACATACTCGTCGGGCGAACCATATGCACATAATCCTGTCCTGGCGTCTGACCACCATTTTTATCTATCAGAAATGGTGTATACAAAACGAGGCGCTTTCTAGTTGATCTGGCTGAGCTGAACCTCTGACCGAGTCTGTTGCTGAATAAGGAATGGGGGCCAAGAGATAGCGGGCAGCACACCTATTCGTCGTGCAAGACCTACGCAACATACCGCTTCTGACCACCATCTTTGTAGGTAAAGCTAATATAGGGCATTGTTTGTCGGAAGAATTCAGAACTCCTGTAGTCGGCAACATCTATCATTGACCGCCGATTAGACTGTAACGTCAGAATACACCTGCATATCCTGCTTCTCCAGCGGTGCACGGCAAGGCTCCGATAACCTACCTCGGGATCTGTGTGATTTAAATAACTCTTGAGGCCTCACAACAAAGAAAAGTTTGTTCGTAAGCCTCACCAAGGAAGATTACTATCTGCCAGTACGACAAGATGGCGCCACCCCCGAAGATATTGAGCACCATAATCACGGAGGCCTGCAAGGCTTCAAAGTTTCCCACCGACCAACTTCACAGGGATTTCTTACCATGCGGCAAATTGGAACAGATTATCACACTGGAATCCCTCACCCGAGAGCTCAAGTGCCAGGTTGACGATCCGCTCGTCGATTTTATTCTCAAGGATGCGAAAAAGCTCTTCGCCATCAGTCTCATGAGCTATATCCAGGACCTGAAATCCACAATGGAACTGTTCAAAGAACACAGAATCAGTGATGAGAACCTACCGGTACCCATCAAAGATCAATTCAACAGTGACCTAGAGCCATGGTTTCAACATTGTGATCTGAGGAATTGGAAGGACTTCTTGCACACTCATCAGTGGTGTTTCCTGGCCCCAGTGTTTTCAGTTGGATCTGCGTCTGCAAATACATTGGGGACACTGGAGTTTGATGAGGGAATCATCCTCCCGTTCATAGAAACTAAGAGGGGAACTAGGGGAGGGTTTGGCACTGTCTATGAGGTCAAGATTCATAAGTCACACTTGGACGGTGGACCGAACGACCCAATCCTGAAGGTCAGTAATCAATGCAAAAGGCTTTGATGCTATTGGTACCTATCAACCTCGGGGGCCAACCTTCATTCTCACTCGTTTCTATGTCTTGCGGGCTGCTAACATCTCTCAGGATGACTGTAAGGCTGCTATAAAAGAGCTCAATGTGTTGTTCAGAATGAATGAGAATGAGAGTCCAGCCTACAAGGCCTGGGAAAGGGAGGCGAAGGCGCTGAGGGAGATCGGCAGCCTCAGACACCCTCACATCATCGAAGTCAGCGCCGTCATATCAAAAGGAGAGAAGAAGTATTTCATGTTTCCATGGGCTGATGGTGGGAACCTCGCGGACTTTTGTCTGAAAACCCCATCTCCCGTTCTTACCGTCGACTTCATCAGGGATATCTGGGAGCAGTTGACAGGACTGGCTGGTGCACTCAATGAGCTTCACGAGCTCAATTGCCGACATGGAGACTTGAAACCAGAAAATATTCTCATATTCACATCTGGGGAACGACAAGGTCTCTGGAAGATGGCGGATATGGGTCTCACCAAGTTCTATGAGGAGGCCACTCAACAGAGAATCAACACTACCTCTCACGGAGGCACAATCTCATACGAACCTCCGGATGTCTCCAAACAAGAAGGCCCGAAGTCTCGGCGATATGACATCTGGTGTTTGGGCTGCATTACATTACAAGTGATGATCTGGATGCTCCGCGGCATCGAAGACCACAACACGTTCATCAAAAGCATCAGGAACACTGACCCATCGAAGGGTTCCTTCTGGACAAACAGCGAAAATCCTCAGCTGCACCCCGGGGTCACAAGAATGATGGCTGAGCTCAGCCAAACTCTGAGAGACGAGACCAAATCACCAGCCTTGGATGATCTCCTCGAAATCGTCCGAAGCAAACTGCTAGTTGTCCAAGTTGATTCGCGGGCCTATGCTGATGTCGTTTACTCTGAGCTCAAGGATATTCTGATGAAGCGCCAGGCAAATGAGGAATACTGGCTCGCAGATCCAAACCCCACCAATCGTCCACAGGATACAAACCCACCGGGACCACGCAGTCCAATGGATGCAGACAGTCAAGAAGGAAACGGCAATGTAAGTACTGTCTCTCAAAGCGTCAGCTTGTCAGACCCCAGTCATGGATATCATTTATAAAAAACTCAACTGTTATCAGTAGAAGGAAGAGTACCGAAACACCGTTGACACCATGAGCTTTACAGGACGTGAGTACCCATCCGATGTGAAGTTGCCACTGGAGACTAATGGGCTTTAGTATGTGAGACACGAGTCCCAATCCAAAACGTATGAATATTTACTAATAGTACAATCTAACTGTTCTGTCTCGCAGAGGGTAAGTGTCTAACTAAATCCGTCAGCCATAACACTTGTGCTGGACACACCATGGCAATGGAGTCTGACAATCTGCTGATTAGCACGTGAGTTCGATGATAGTATCCGTGACACTGCTTACCAAATAGATGATTAATTTTTGTCCTAACAGCCAGTAAGTCTACTTCTTGATTATCAACAAACCGGGGCATCTACTGACTTTGCTTAAGCCAGTAAGTTTGCAGCTGACCACCCCTGGCTTGATGACACACATAAGAGCCAGTACGTCCTGACGAAAAGAGGCAGCTCAACGGGATATGGGATTATCTGACCGACAACAACTTCGCCGGAAAAGTGTTCAGCAATGATGAAGTCTTAGGGTCCTTTACTATAAGCTCGTCAGCCGTATCCCTTTGTGGTAGATGCAGGCAGATGAAGTTTTGGGCACAGCCGTTTCAGATCAAAGACAATTTGTTGGATCTTGAGCAACAGTCCAGACTTTGCGATTTCTGCAATATGCGATGGGACTTGTGCAAGGAACTGGAACTTGGCAAGGAGTCGACGGTTGTTTTCGAAAGATTTCATTCAACCTTGAGACTCAACAAAGGTTTCCCGCCAGTGATGACCCTTCATCGAGGTCCAGGTACGCTATCGTTCCTTTTTATTTTGCGAGTCGATATTCTGTGAAAGAATCTCTGCTAACTATAATCGATTTGACAAGATCTCAAGTCCGCGGCTGATGCCCATTTGCGTCAGCTGCAGATTGGGTTTCCTCAGCTTCCAGCGGCTGGGAGCGGTGCTTATTTTGAGATCCTTAGACAATGGCTGCGTGATTGCGACAAAACCCACACCAACTGCGAATCTCCCAACATATTCAGCTTTCCCACGAGGCTTATCGACGTTGGGACCAGCAATTCGCCCGCCCTCAGGCTATACGAAACTCGGCGGGGCGATAGAATGAACTACTTTGCCCTATCCCATCCCTGGGGGAAACAGCCACCTGCACACTTCTGTACTTTACCTGAGAATCTCGACCAATACAAAGAAGGTATCAGCTTCGACGACTTGCCCACTATGTTTCAGCATGCGATTACCGTAACCAGGGAACTGCAGCTTCGGTACCTTTGGATCGACTCGATCTGCATCATCCAGGGCCCAAACGGGGACTTCAATCAAGAGGCCAAGCGTATGGAGGACATTTTCAGCCAAGCATACTGCGTTCTAGCTGCGAGCTCCGCAGTCGGTCAAGCCGACAGTCTCATCAAGCCTCGCAGGCAAAGGAAATGCCTCACCTTTCAACAAGATGGACAGGATCTCCATGTCTGCGAGTTTATCGATGACTTCAACCAGCATGTGCTAAAGAGCCCACTCAACCAAAGGGGGTGGGTTCTTCAGGAAAGAGTACTAGCACGGCGCACGATCTATTTCACAGATACGCAGACCTACTGGGAGTGCGGCAGGGGTGTCCGCTGTGAAACTATGATGAAGATGCAGAAGTGAGTACCCTTCCGCCTACCCCGGTATCCAGCAGGCCCTACTCGCCAGAAATGATCATATACTAACAGTATGAACCTTGAAGTACACTTGTCTCCTTCTTCGGCGACCCTGCCTTCCCCAAGGTTGCGATTGAGTCACCACACGGGGCCAAGATCCTGCTGTACCAGTACCTTTACTCACAGTACTCGCGTCTCGGCTTGACCCACCTAGAAGATCGTCCTGTTGCCATCGCCGGCCTCGAGAAGCGCCTGATTCATAGCTTCAGAGTCTCAGGCGGCTTTGGCATCCTCGATGATGCGGGACACGGCCTCCTCCGGCGAAGTCTGCTCTGGCATCGAGCGCGGGACGTCGAAAAGTTAGAGAAGATCAATTTCCAGGGCGTCGATAGCATGGCCTCAAGTGCTTCCTCGCCTCCGACGTGGTCTTGGATGTCTTATCAAGGTGCTATCGAGTACCTAGACATGAAGTTTGGTCAAGTAGAGTGGGAGGCTGAAGAACTCCACTCGCCGTGGTCGAACAGTGCGATGTGCACCTGGAGCTACAGCAGAGATGAGTCAGGCCGCACTCTGGAGTTGAGAGTTATTGCTCGAGAGCTTGAAGTCCCGTCCGAGGGGCCGGGGACAGATGCGAGCATCATACTGGATGACCCGACCAAAGCGGACGTACCCGGACCAGCCTTGAGGTGTGTCGTCTTAGGAAAGTTGAAGAGTAAGGAGAAGCCGATATCCGATAGGACTCATTTTGTCTTGCTGGTTACTGAAGATGTCTCACATGTCGCTCGTGGACATCAGGTTTATGAAAGGGTTGGAGTTGGGTCGATGCCTGGCAGTTGGATCTCTTTGAACAAGCCTGGAACGTCGGGACGAGTTTGGTGAACTTGCATGGCTCGGTTGAACGGTTAACTCGGTTTCCTTGGATGATTCATGGTAATTTCCTCTGATTTGAGTTCATTATCTTCTTGTCTAATCGAACAAAATTTTGCCCACTAAGCGGTACCCTCCCTTATTGACTTGCTGTAGTACGTGCCGTGGATGAGGCTGTGTGGACTGGAACCCACAAGTCAATGTAGACCCAAAAATCATGGCTTTTGCAACTAGAACGATGAGTATATACCCATTTTTGTCTCGTTCGGGAGAACTCAACGCGTAAGATGAAGTTGCCGTAGGTGCTGAACTGGGTAAGGGGGGCTGTGCATTTTAGCTTAGGGGTTCGTGTATTTAGAGAATCACCATTGACTGACGGAGATTAACACACATTAACTGGACAGCACCGGCTAGCTGCACGGGCGGCCCAGTCAGACACATCGAGCAAGTACTTACGTACTCAAGCACTGAAGTATGTTTTCTGGAGCTCACCTCGAACACAATCTGGACATCATGGTTAGGATTTTGGTCTTAATTTCATCTATGGCCTGAAGCTTTCCCATTAGGCGACGTTGGGATTTGTTTATCCATGATCTTGTGACTCCTGTATGAGAGGCACCACCTCAACCCTGCCCTCCTTATGACACACCACGATGATAACATCTGCCTCATTCAGCCGGATGACCCCCACTTTCACAGTCATATTCAGACCGGCCTTCGGGTCTGCCTTCGGCCTCTGTTGCAAGCTCGCCAGTGGTCTCTGCGCTGTTAAATCGGGCATCTCGTGCGGGTCGAGTGGTTGTTCGCAGATCTGCCCTGTCCAGTTCTTGCTGCTTGAGAAACGCCCAGGCCGGGTGCTCTGGACGAGGATGAGAGAGTTATCGAAGACGCAGGCTGCAATGGTATCTGGCCCGTGGAATGGTCCAAATATGTGCTGGGGCGTCAGGCCTCGCTCGACCAAGCTCTGGCGGGCTTGTGTGGGATATCTGCAGAGAATGGATTCGCGTCGATCGCCGTCGATACATCCCCTGAAATACTTTGAATCTACCGCAATGATGCACTCGGTCTGTCCTTGCAAGGGCATAATGACAACGTCCTGCCCGTTGAAGTCGTCCTTCACTGGGATTAGCCTCTGCAATATGAGCGAGATGTCTGGGGTTCTACAAACCTGGTATTTCCCATCAAAGACCGGGATCTCCGGATCGGTTTCTTTCGTGAAGTCGTACGCAAAGAGAGCACCGTAAATGCTGTCCTGATTTCCCCATGCGTAGAGAATCAAGCCGGGATCATCGAACGAAATCCCCAAAAACTTCCTAAACTTCCCCTGCCTTGGCATCTCGATTCTTCGGTACACAGTCTGGTCTCTATGCCCAAGTCAGCTATAACAGGCCATGGTCTTGCGTTTGGCGAGACAAACCTCGCATTGAGAATATGTATTAGGTTGTTGTTTATCATCGCGACGTATCCTTGTCTTGATATTGCTACACGCTTTCTTGGATCGAAATTAGGGAGGTTGCCGGAACCTTGGAGTTGCACCGGATCCTCTGATACATCGTAAACTCGAAGCTATTACAGTCAGTCATTACCGCCGTCCTCATAGAAACAAGATAAATCTGGCTTACTACTGGAAGATTGCTAACAATTCCCCATACAACGAGATAGTTACCCGAAAGACTGATGCCTTTCCACTTTTGGTCCTTCTCGACGAGAGGAACTGCTCCATGTTCATGGGAATACATCGAATGCTTCCTCGGGAACAATCGGAAGACTTGGAAATGATTCTTTCCGAGGAAGGTCGTCCTATAGCCGTCAAGGTCGTAGTCAACAACCTCAGGAGAGGTGAGGTCGAAGTTGATCACCTGGCTTGACTGCCCATTGCTTGACCTCCGAGGGATGTCCGGCGAACCAGGTGTGTTAGGCGAGTTTGGGGCCGTGAAAGGGTCCTTGAAAACAACTCGAGGAACGCGCCCTTGGGGTGGCAGATTTTCACTCGAACTGCTGGTGCGAGTCCCGTCGTTTCGCGTAGATACCGAGGAGCGAAGACTGTCATTCACAGACGATACTGAGCTCCTTGCTTCGGCGTATAGGCGAGTCGGAAATGTGGCAATACATTGAGTCTTCCCAGACTTGGTAGTGTGCTTTTGGAGATTGAGGATCCACTGATCGAGTGTTGCAGCTCTTGGTCTCTTCTCTGGGTGAACTTCGAGGATGCTCTTGACGCAAGTGGCCCAGCACTTGAGGCATGCAGCGGGCGGTGATGATGTAGGCAAATCCGCGTCGAATTCATTCAACCAGTCAGATACCCCTTTCCGTAAGACGCAATCGTAGTATGAGGTGTCAACAGCGTCTTTGGGTGGTATCCATGTGTAGAAGAAGTCATCGGGGATGGGTCTGGCGGAAGTCCGCTGCGTCCTCAGCTGGCGAAACTTCTTGACAGATGGTGACCGTCCAGACGCATATGCTAGGACTTCCGCGAATATTGCCCCGAATGACCATATATCGCTTGCTCGTGGGTCTTCGTCAATATCCCCCATGCCCAAGTTTGCTGGAAACTCGACTTCCGGGGCCTGGAATGCGCCGGGTGGCCGCCTTGGTGAGAGTTGGGTTGACCTGAGGAACTTGTTGAAATAGTCGCCAATAGAAACAACTTCTCCGCGCTGTCCTTTCTGTTCAGCATAGAAGACAGATATCCCAAAATCACAAAGTTTCCACTTCCCAACGATACCATCACTTGATTCGAATATGATAATGTTGGCTGGCTTCAAATCCATATGGGCGCAAAAGACCTTCCAGTCATCCGCAACAGTGCGGAACCCTTCGTGGAGAAATTTCAACGCATCAGCTAGCTGTGCGCATTGTTTCAGAAGTGAGCGATGAAGTTCGTAACCGGTTGTATTGATCCGAGGAAACTTTTCCCGGATGTCATAGAATTGTGTTGACGGTGTAGTAATGTCGGACGCTCCGTCCACGAGAAACTGCGAGAGATCGCCCAGTGAAGCATATGGCAAGATTATGCTGATTCTAGTATGGTCTTCTTGTTTCCTCTCGATTATTGCTTCGTGTATGGCGATGCTTTGGTTCTGATTCAGGCTTCCTTTCAGGAAATCCATGTTTTTCGCCTCCTCCAAAGCAGGCTTACTGGCTAGAAAAGACTTTATTATCCTCAGAGGCGAGGTTTTCTGTCGGTGGTTAGTAAGTATATGACTGGAATATCAGAATCTACTCAACTGACTGGCACCCATTCTTCTGATCCGCGATGGACGATCACCACACATTCCTCGGGAATTCTGTATAGCTTCAGGTTGTTTTAGGACGTCTGTAATGAATTTGATTTGAATATATCGGCCGCTTACTTGTACTGTCCCATATTCACTGTAATATCCGGTTGAATCGCTGTCTTCCACATGAACCATGGAGCTTGCAGCATCGTCTCGATGAACCAGCTCGAAAGGCAGAGGCTTCCATGGGTCAACTTCCTGTCTCCACTCGTCGGGGTCGAATCGTATACTAGCTGGCCTGAACATGTACTGCTCCTGCCAGTGTGCGGCTTGTGTTGGAGTGAGTCCGATCTTCCGAAGCTGTTCCTCGGGCACCGGTCCATCGTCGTCTCTGAATTCAAGTTGGGTTGACCGATGCCAGTGTTGCCCAAAGAATTTGGATCCACAAGTAGAGAACCAACCCGGAGAAACGTCTACAAATACCAAGAAAGAAATGAAGAGGATCAAATTCTCCAATATGATCTTCCGTTGTTCCTTACTCAGTTGATAGAGTACAGCGTCAAGTGGTCGAAAATCAGATAATGGTGGCTTTTCGATCCAGAGCCTGCTGAGGTCAGAACGGCAAAAGAAGGCCTTTTCTGTGGATACCGAGCGCCGCATCTTGCTCACAATTCCATGGGAAAGAACTTCCGTAAGACATTTTGTTCTGCGACTCTCCAGTTCTTCGTTTCCAGTGTCTCCCTGGGTTGGCGGGTTTTGTTGCGGGGCCTGATTCATATTCACCGATCGATGGTGGTCGGGAGGAGGAACAGTGAAGAAATTGGGTGCAGTGACGTCCAGCTCCTGCTTATCTATGGGCTCCAAGACAAGAAGGGGCAGGGGCTGTGAACCCCAAATGTGTACCGTTGTACCTCGATAACAATCTCACCCTCCTCTTTCGTTGCCCAGTCAGATAGATGGTGGCATTGCCAAGGTGCATGTGGCTTGTGGCTGGTCCGTTTCTAGTTTTTACCCCGGAACGCTCCTCCATGTACTACGTACTACATGAGTTCCCAAGGAGGATGCACGTACGAGATATAGCGCTTTTCTCTGAATTTAGTGACTAGACAAGTATCACACGAGAGTAATTTAAGAACCTTGGTATCTTTTAAGAGTGCATATTTCCAGTATCTCATGATGCACATTTCAAAACAGCCCTCAAGCTTCACTGTCAACGGCTCGGGGCTGGAACCATGCCAAATCTCAATTCTCCGCGATAATATATAGATTTGTTGCCAGCTTCCTGCTCAGACCCGGCCTCTCATTTCAAATTCAGAGTCTCATTCCAAGAGAAGAGAGTGATCGAGTTGGTGCCCCATTGACTGTGCCATTGTTGGTTCACGTGGCTAGCCGATGAGCTTCAAATCTCCTCTCTCCTTTTTCGGATGCCCTGACAAGATTATCCAGGCAGTCCTTCAACTCCGAAGGGTTCAGAGGGTCATCGTTTGTACTGATCCACCCAGTCTTCCAGGTCCCGTTCCAAATCTTGAGTACAAGCCAGAAGAATAGCATGATTGCCTCCTGATTCCGAGTCAGCTGGGTGGACAGATACAACTCGCAATGTTTGACATATTAGAAACTCACAAGGAAAAATACCGACACAGACCATGCAGTCGAAACGTTTGACCTGTTGTCCCACCAGACTGAGCTTGAAACGATAATCAAGAGAAAGCAGCCGGTGAGACCGGTCCAAGCAGCCAATGGCTGAGGGATTTTGTAGTTCACATGCTTTCGGTACCTGTTGGCAGTACCAGCCGAAATGAACTTTTGGTAATGGTCATCGTTCTCTACTCCCTCATCCGGCAGAGTTCCGGTTTCTGTCTGGAAATGATTCTCTCTGTCCAATCTCTCAAGGCCTTTTGCACAATAGTTTGCCCTTCAAAGATCAGTATCATGCAACTCAAGCTGGAAATTCCATTGGAACGGGAGGAAAGATAAGGTTCATCTGATGAGACATACCAATACCTGAACCGGATGAATGCAAGGCATAGAACAGCCCAGACTATAACATATGCCATACTGGACGTGACGAACAGGAACTGTTTGATCTGTACGAGCATCAATTTCATGTCTCTGCCTCAGAAGTATGCTTGAAACTTACACCGTCCAGAACCCCCCAAGGCTCATCGTGAAATGCCAGAAGGGGAACCCAGCACAATATCAACCACGAGAAAACCACTGCGTAGACAGGGACCCCTGTTCGCGGATTAGTTGTACCAAGTGAACGTATGAGCATGCCGAGATAGCCACGGCCTCGTAGCCTCGGACTCGAAGCCAGACCGTATAGTGTACGGCTCGCCACGTAAAGTGCCGTGTTGCCGGCTGACAAAACACTGTAGAGGAGACATCCATTGACAAATCCGGCAAGGTCAGGATGAGGCTTGTGGTGGTAAGTCAAGCTGCTGTTGCTGTTGCTATTGCTGTTGTGGTCGTAATAACTTGTGTTGCTGTTGCACAAGGCGACTACCACAGCTATTTGGGATGATCCACAGACGTCAACGTTGGTTGTTGAATTACTGGCCGTTCGTGTGTAGATGGAGGGAAATCTGGGGCTATCCCAAGGAACGGTGAGCATAATTGAGATGCCGAACAAAAGATAGAGCAAAAAGGTAATCCAGTGTACAGAGGTGGATGCCCAGGCGATGTCTTTGACGGACCGCGCTTCGAAAGCTGCCATGGTTGAGCTTTCGATACCCCCAAAGCTCCAAGCAACTAAAGGGAGTGCCATGCTACACAATGTTCCAGGTCAGTCTGTCTTCTATTGGTGGGTGAGATGAGGTAAGACAAAGAAAGAGGGAGATAAATTATTGCATTGCAGCCGGTGCTTGAAACCCTGGCACTCCTGATCCTGAAAATCAGTCTGGCGGACATTCTGTAGAAACCATACATACCAGAATGCAGTACCGAAAGTACCAGTATAACCCTTATTGGTGTGGAACTTCGCATTTATGGCTAGATAATAGTTAGAAGTGTGGCGAGAAGGCCCAAGGATGGCTTACTTACGTCCGTCGCGTCCTTCGTTATCTGGGACATCGTCAGTACGAACCCCTGAGACCCAGGCAACGCCTCTGGAGACAAACCTTCACCAGCAACAGCGAAAAGGGCAATGGACACGCCGACCATGAGCATGACTTTCAGGATCCCTCCTGCTGTCTCAACCCAGCCAAAATACTATGCTACAATCAGCCGGTACTCTTCCTCTCTCAAGCGATGTGCCAAAGTACATGCCTTGACATTCAAGCAGTTGAGGACTACAAAGACGAAGGGCGTGACAATATAGAACATAATCGAAATCAAGTTGCTTGAAGGACCCCAGTATGCTACTATCGTCGCTGCCTGCAGAAATTCCGTGGCGAAGACGGCAACCCAGGCGTACCTAGATAAAGGGACTTCGTCAGTACAAGCTCTTCATCAGTTTAGTGGTGAAATGTTTACCAGTATGCGAATCCAACAACCCAGGCCAACTCATGATCCACGAAGTTGTAGGTGTACTCGAATATCGCATTCGGGGCCGGGAAAAGTTGGACGAGGTGGCCAACAGTATCCCCAACACTGACCGTAATGACCCCGAGCACGAGAAGGGCCACCAACAGTCCATCTGGGCCAGACAGCTCGAGAGCATCTGTGTTGGTAACGAAGACCCCAGTTCCTATAAGGCCACTGAGAACGATGAACTATTGAAAGTGTTAATAAGTGGCTACTTCTTTCTAACCACTCCGGGCTACATTGTTGGGTGTGGCACAGACCAGAATCTGATAGCTTCTCAGCTCCTGTCTGTAAGAACAGAATGTCAGTACCGGATCAAGTTTACAGGTCATTTACTGAGCCTTCTTACCGAAGCTGATGATCGGCCGTATCCCCGGTCTGCATGATTGTTGTCGGGGCCGGTGTCCGGGACTTGACATTCTCAACCTCAATCTTGGGCAATGAGGAGAGGGGCAAGGAACACTGTCCGTGACTTTATTTCGTCACTTAACAGAAAGCGGTAACACAACAGGGGCCGTGAGACTGCTGCACGGCAACTCGATCCCAAGCTGGGGGCTTTGCTCTAAAAAGAGGGTGAGACAGGATGACCGCGCTTGGCCCTCAAGTGTTTGCATGCACATTTAAACAGCCAAAGTATTGTAGAAAAAGTTGACCCGGGCCCAGAACTAGGTCTGGCATGCTTCCTATCTTACCTTTCCTAACCATCTCCAAACGGCTCTAGATGCTCTATCATTCATTTGACTACGTGGGTGATCATTTTGTTCTCGGCTTACCACTCCTTACCACTCCTTCGGTCTTGGTTGGTGGTACAACAATTACCGAACAACCACAAGCCGCTTTCAACACAACAAATCAAAAACCTTTATTTCAGCCTCAACTGTGCACACGTCAGCACCCAGCCCCTGCTGACCGGCCAGGATTAGCACGCACGTTCTACCATTTTGGGCTGAATGCGAACCAATATGCAGATGCAGTCTGCCTCTAGTTTCCTGCACCTAAGAGCGAGGATACCACCGTAACTCAGCACATCACAAACTGATATGGTATGCTAAGATGGTACTTATGCTGACAGATCAGTGTCAGAGCACACAGAAATAAGCGCCCTCTCTCCTCTCCAGCCTCCCAGCCTGCCTTACTGGCTCATCGGTGTGGTGGCACTAAGAATCCTTTTGTCAACACTTGGGCCAGTCATGCTCTTGACGCCTCGTTGCCTCTGCAATATGCAAATGGGAGCCTTAAAACGACTCATCACCGAAACTGTGCTAATTACCTGTCGCTCTCGGCGCCAGGTTGCCTACCTGGAGAGAGTCTGCAAGGTGACACATAATCTCCAGCCATCTTAGAGAACGAGATGGCTCTTTGAAACTTTCCAACTCCAGCATCGAAAACTCCATGGCGACAACATCTACTTCGACCAGTCCAGTACTCACTGACATACAACACGTGAAGATGGTCAGAGCAGTTCTACCAAGCAGCCATACGCGATACGTCGTGACGTACGCTGATCTGTCCAAATACCTGGAAGAGTTGTTTGGTAGTGACTTCGAGTTCAACATTGAGGTATGTTCGGCACTTCTGGTGGTCCACCCACTACCACCCACTGTGGGAGGCCTGCAGCAACGTTACTAACGCCCTGCGCGCAGTACACGAACGACCATTGGCACTTCGAGAGCCCGGAACGCCTTACTCAGGTGAGTTTCCCTTGAAAATTTTACGTAACTATAGACTAATGATCATCATATATGTAGAAACAACTGAGGTAGGTTTTCGCCTGTCAGATCCTGGGTTTTTAACGTGGCAGTACTGATTCAACCTCGGCAGGGAAATGGCGAAAAACATCAAGAGGCGCAGAGATTCAGCATCATCTTAAGTCCGACAGGATGTGGTACAAGACGGAGGGCGAGGGGTAATCACTGATGGGGAAAGCCTCGAGGCAGGGGAGCGGGGGTGGCTGATACGGTTAAAGGGGCAGTGCAGGCGTGTAGAAATAAGCCTGAGACAGCGGTATCGACTTCGTTTTTACAACCCAGAACAGACGTGAAATGACATTGAAAAGCTATTGCTTTAGCTGTTATTAAGGCTGGACGCCTTCTCCATCAAATACTCCTCGTGGAAGCATACGTGCCGCGCATTTATCTCCGGTGTACTTCGATACCCCTGTCTTCAGCTTCTATCCCGTTGGGTCACCGTCCTCCCCGAGTTCACTTGGAGGTTACACCACGATATACCGTCGCCTCGAGACCCTTTTGGTTTTCCTGCTAGGATGAACAGAATCTCCGACCGTCTTACTTCTGAAGTGCTTTATGATCAGTTGAGACAATTCGAAGATGACATATTCTTGGATGAGGGAGGCGACTTCCAGGTCTTCGACATCACTGAAGGTGGGTTGGGTTAACCATGAGGCGAGGATTACAGGTAACAGCCAGTAATATACTAAACAAGATACTATAGATAGTATTGAGTCAACGAGCATCAAGTCGGAGGAGGGATTCTCCAACCTTCTTTCCCAAACACTTCCTGTTGGGACGCGCATCATGTGAGCACTCACCACATCGATGGCCTCACACACATACGAGAATATTGGGGAGTAACCACTGACGCATCTTTTGTGCTCAAAGATCGATATCTGCAGACAGCACCATAGATCCACTCAACATCAGTCTCCGCTGGTGTGAGAGACTATTCGGGGCATATCAAGTCAGGCCGGAATTCCTAAACGTCCTACTCGCTTTCGGGGACGAGCCACATCGTGCGGAGGCTTGCAGTGCAAGTGACGCAGTTTTCCCGACAGAAAACAACGGCTGTAAGTAATATGTCATGTTGAAGATGATTCAAGGAATTCCAACTAATAGTTCCCAAAGACCACCTGTCCTACAAACTCAACTTCGTCGAACCGAACAGGCGTGGGGGCAACGATCCTTGGTCAAGAAGGCACCTTGGAGTGTACCACCATCGTGAATCGGAGTCAGATCTTTACATATTGCTCCATTGCACCTCGTCAAGCGCCCTGTATCAGCAGTTCGCACCGACTGTTAGCAATGGCGGTACTGTGGAGCGTCTCCTGACAGATATATTCGAGCAGCCCGGTAGCCTCCATGATGCAATACTGGCTTGTTACATTCATCATTGGCGGCTTTATCTAAGAGACATGGGGGATGAGGTATCCAGTATGGTGAGTGCCAGCGCTATGTACAATCCCGAAACGCCTGAATAAGTCGTCGGTGGGGTGTTAATAAGTTGAAACACCAGAACGACGAAGCCATGGTCGCCAAGGTCACCGATCCTGTTTCCGAGAATCATGCCCGGGTTCGTCGACTTCGAAAAATAAGGGACCGCATCAGCTTCACTTCTGCCTGTTGCTTGAGTAATCTCGAAGCCCTCCGCTCGATCCGCAGAAGCAGGGAGAATGCACAAGGCAACATGCATACCAGTATGCTCTCGACAGCAGAAACGATCATAAACGGATACATTCAAAACTCAAAGACCTTACAAGATGGTATTGACAATACTATTGAACTTGTAAGACTCTCAACTGATCCAATGAGCATATGTGAAATATCTTGCTTACTGAGAGTCGACTGTGTACAGATCAGCTACACGTTAGCAGTTCACAACCAAGAGGAAACGGCGAAGCTGGACAAAGAGACGAGACATCTCTCAGAACAGACGAGCAGAGTGACCGTGGAGCTGAAGGAGATCAACCAGAATTTTGCGAACGACAGCGCTATAATCTCCATCATCACCATATTGTCCGCGATTTACGTGCCCGGAAGCTTCGTGGCGGTAAGTATATCTACAGCCTCGCCTCCCCCCCGAGCTGGTGTTCTCTTCTGATGACCCACCTTATCAGTCAATTTTCGGCACGAACTTTTTCCAGTTCGGCGCAGAAACGAACCACATTGCTATTACCAGGGACTTTTGGAAGTTCATCATCTGCTGGGTAGGGTTGACGATATTGACTGGAGCAGTCTATTTCCTGACTTACATACGAAGCCGAAAGGGCCAGCTGTCTGCTCGACATCGAGGTCTTGGCTTATGGAAGGGCTCGGAGAAAGTCTGAAACTCTAGACATTACTGTAAAACTCCCTCTGTGCTAAGGTCTGCCTACTTTTGTTTCCAGATCCAATGACTGGAAACTGTGTCCGTGATCCGGAGGCACGACCGAGTACACAAGTAACAGGGCTCACGTCGCACTCACGAATGGCTGTAGGGGCTGTAGGGGCTGTAGATGGAATCGAGTAGTTGATTGATTACAAAGGAGCAGAGGAAAGGGCTCTAGAACGGCTATAGTGACTATATATATAGGGTTATCCCGGCCATCCTAGCTCCGAAGGGCTCCGATAACAGGCCCGAATGGCACTACCAACAGGCCATATAACATCTCATTCCAACAGCTCAGGAAATGTATTGCTAATACACAAAATATAAAACATCCAAAATAGATGGTGTATCGAGTTTCCATACGCGTTCAAGTTTTACCCGGGTCCGTATCAACTAGAAGGGCCTTCTAGAAAGCAACAGCGGAGACAGTCTCCAAACTGACTTGGCATTCACTTCTCCACCAGTAGCAAATATTCGAGGCCCATTCACAGCTGAGCATTACTCAGGTAGGTATTAGAATTTCCAGAACGTATAAATGTTCCGAATTTCATTTCAAGCGTCAAGGTGCCTTGCGGGGACTCTCATTCGGGCCTCGGGGTTCCCGGTTGGCGGGCTCGGACACCTTTTACTTGCCGACACACAAGTCCGGGCCCGATCACTCGACCGGGACGGGCACCAGCTCCAATCCCCTCGGCACCGATGCGGCCGGGAACAAGCCGGAGGACGGGCATGCCTGGTCATGGGATGGGAGTGGAGAATGACCTGCCCGATTCTGCATCAATTTTGTGATGTCTCGATCTCGAGGCCAAGCTGCCAATTCGCACTTGCAGCCATTCCAAAGCAGGAGTCACGCCATATTTGCTGCTGATCCCCTCTCTAGCAGGTGAGGGGGGGGGGGTTCGGGATGCCATTCCCAGTCTTACAATTGCCGGATCTTATGTGCATCCGAGGAGTACGTGGTGTAGAACGGATAATGCCGTGCAATAACAATGGTTGCCAAGTTTTTAGATGGCCCTCACCGGAGCAGTCGAGGCGAGTCCAATAAACCTGTTTCTCTGAAGGGATTTTGAGTTTCGGGGGGACACGGATAAGAGGCACATCAACCAATCATCTTACACGGTTTGGTGGCCTTCAGGGGTGGAATTCTCCGTCTCAAAGTACCAGCCGGTCAGTCGAAGTACCTGCCTTGTTGCCATAAGTCTTCAGGGTATTCTCCTGAGAAGTGCGAACAGACAGCGTCGTGACGGGTGCAACGCAAGAAAGGCCCCAGTGCCCTTGGCTATTTGTCGGTCATTAGTCCAAGCCACGAAGTCCAGCCTGGATAGGAGGGGAGAATCTCTGGGCCGGTTCGCACTCTGACGCTTGGCAAGAAGCCACATGAAGCACATCACGAACATGCCAAGAGGTGATTTCATGATGGCTTCAGCGTTACGACAATGGGCACGAGAGCGAGTCGTCACCTACTCGGTCACTCTATGAGGCTGGCAATCATCAAAGTAATTTCGGAGATATGTAGAGATACAGACAGTGATCCTATCGCCGACAGAGGAGCCCTGGGGGGTCTATCAAGCTTTTGCATGTCAAATATGGGGCTATTTGGACCAGAACTCGACTTAAAAATAATCAGAAAGAGCCAAAACCTGCCGCCGAGCGCGCGTGTGGCCGATCGTGAGGCAGTGGGGTGGAACCCAGATCTCTTAACCCCAGACTTCGCAGGAGAGATGCGCAGAAAGCTCACCGTCTCATGAGGTCATCCTTCTCGACGCTTTTCACAGAGGAGTTTCGAAGTACCTGTCATACATGGTCATCTTCTTGGGCTATGAAGCTGAACTACCAGTTAGATACCACAACTTGGAACCCGGGAAGAGGGTGTTCGGACCAAAAGAGGACCCGCTTTCCGGTCCGGGTGGCTGACAGTCTCCGGGTTCCGGGCCCGGGAGAACCTACCTGGCAATACCAGATACCTACCAGCTTACCCATCAAGGTGGATATGCGAAAGTAAAAAAAAAACTGCCATGGGCCCATGAAGACCTGACCTCGATCTTCCAAATCTTTGTCATCCACCATGTGGGAAGGCGGCCCAGGTGGGAACAAAGTTGCGCCTAGCTTGTACGATGACAAAACTTTAAAACTAAGGCGCAAGAACGACACGTGTGGGGCACCGAGTTCCAAAGGGGGTCGAGAACTCGAGATATGGGGTCGGCCGTTCCACCAGCAAAGATACAAAATGGTCGGCCTTTGTTGGGCAGAGTAAACCTAAAATATAGCGGGGGTCCTTGGTTCTTGGTGTTGGGCCAGCTGTTGTCCGGTGTTCCCAATACACCGGGCCCCGTCCGCAATCCATCCCCCCCTTCCCCGGGGCTTCAACGGCCAGGGATGGCTTACCCGCCCACTACCCTGCTACCTAGGTACATACCAGCGAGGGGACCCTCGAAAAGAACGGTCTGATTTTGCCCAGGGGAGATTTCGGCAGGACCGTTTTGAACAAGTCTTGACATGATGGAGCCAACGAGTTTGCTACTGTGTTATGTTTGACACAGCCTCGGTTCACCTACCTAAACCTACTTCAGAGTAGTTCCCGGTAGGACTCCGTCTCCGTACTTGTAGTGGTGGGTCTAGCCGAGGCCGCGGACAATTTCCAAACCCCGACGTCCCACGGACTTTGAAACCCTTATTACGGAGGTGGCTTGACGACAGGGCCAAAGGCCGCGGCTGAACTTCCTCCACCGGCAAGATAAGCTGACGACGATGGGATGAATCATTAGGGGGGGGGGGTGTGTTGTTGAACCTGTTCGCTTTAGAGAAATAGTCTCATGACCTGTCTTTGCAGCGCCGCCGTGTCACCAGCTGCTTACCCCTTTGCACCCAAGCCGGGCGATATGTAAACCGTTTGTCAGTGAGCGCAAAAGTAAATCTCCCCGCATCCCGTCCATAGCCACGTGCCTCCCCCGTGCCGCGCCTCCGTGAGTTTCCTGCTTTCTCGTGGCCGGCGTGTCATCATTAGATTCGACAACAACCGAATGGGCCTTCCGAGGGCGCATTATCGGAAATTTTGTCAGTGGCGAATTCGATGAACCTCGTTGCCACTTTTACTTCCTCTGCCCACTGAAATATCTTCGGTCCATCGGGCATGGGTATGGGTATGTTTCCATAATAATATGCTAGATCCCGGTTCGGACAAAGATGTAAGAAAAAGGTAAACTAAAGGGCTGACAAACAAACCCACTTGCCCAGCCAGACGGCTGGAAGGATTCTAGCCGTGTTTGTAACGATCATGTTGGGTGGGGGTCACGTCTGAGTTCCTCCCATGGACGAAGGAGCGGAACACAGAGAGACATGTGTGTGGTGGCTATGATAATCCATCCATCCATCCATCCTACAACTCGTATCTGTGCAAAGTGACCGCAACTTTGTTTTTGCAGACAATCAATATCCTGGATATTGGGCAACGCCCCCAACCGAACGTCAACTTCCTAAAGTTCCCAACAGCTCCCACCACCTCGCTCGGGCATGTGTACTGTGATGAGTGGTGGTAACTCGGACAAGCCCCCGGAACCAACAGTCCGTCCCATCGTCAGTCAGCGCCCAGAGACAAGACATGATTATGAGAGCTCGCAGTGTACTGCTGCGCGCTACTAGACCGTGGACCCTGAATATATTCGCTTAGGCGTAAGCCGACCACTCACCCCCTACCACGAATCCCCAGGCGGTCTCACGAGGGGGGGTCGCAACTCAAACCCTTGGAAGGTACAGTGCGACCGTAACATTGGGGAGCCTGCAGGCGGGGATAGGCGGGCTTTGGGGGTGTCAGTGTGTAGTTACAGTGTAGTGTGTAGTGTATATGTGCGCTGCAAGCAGTACTAAGTACCTACCTAGGTAGGTATGTACATTACTTTTTCCTTC
Source organism: Cytospora piceae (assembly GCA_016508685.1). NCBI lineage: Eukaryota > Fungi > Ascomycota > Sordariomycetes > Diaporthales > Cytosporaceae > Cytospora > Cytospora piceae. The sequence goes on along the minus strand of JADMLE010000017.1, from coordinate 575,530 downwards.
TTATGCCCCTAGCTAGTAGGGCTGGCCGTTGATCCTCCTCCCTGGGAGCGCGGGGGACGATATAGAACCCCCCCCTGGCAAGTTGGGGGATTCAGGCAACTAAATTATCATCGATCCTCAACTGAACTGGTGATATATAGAAACATGAACACAGCAATCGCAAATACAGTTCGAACAATCGGATTCAGGAGTAGAAAAAGGGGGGGGGGGGAACCTGTGGATTTTGCTCAGGCCTTTGCTGTGCTGTGACGACCGGGGGACTCAAGCCAGCTCGCGGCTTCGCGCCACCGCAACGGATTTGTCCGAGCGACAAAAGAGCGCTCGTGTGTTGCGAGTTCGGAGCCGATCTACTATACACATACTCCTCTTCAAATCTGACGTACCACTCTATGTCACATACCGCGGTTCACGTGCAGCAGCAGCAGCAGCAGGGGGGGGGGGTTGGTGGAAGGAAGTCAATTGCGCCCTTTTGGTGCAATGTCGCACTGCTTTTCGGGCTGTGCATTGTTGGAATGAGATGAAATGTGCAAATTGTGAGTTCTCCAGGTCTGTCTGTGTGCGGCGGCGCATGCAATTGGAATAATTGAATTTCGAGGGGATTATTTTCTTTTCCATTTTCGGGCCTTCTGAGTACGACCCAAGTGTGTGTGTATGGCCCCCAACGTCCATTGGCGTTTCGATAGTTCCGAGAGACTGCTTGCTTCTGTTCGCATCTCTCCCTCCTGCTGGCAGAGCAGAGTTGGTAGTGATGATCCCGTGTGTGTAGTAGTCGTACAGTCTATACTTCCCATCCCCCGTCCCAGTCCTCATCGCAAGATGGGTGTTGAATCAAACCGTCCCTCCCAGATAGAAAACAAAAATAGGCAAGAATTCAAGACCTCGATGAACGCCGTGCCGGAAACCAATTTACCGCCCAGACCCCCAATCCTGTGACGCCTTCTATGCCGCAAGAAGCAGACATCCGACCCAATTCGTAGACCCATCATTATCCACACAACCCCATTTTCCCATCAGGCCTTTTTCTGGTGGTATCATTGAATCGTACTCCCCCATGCCGATCTCATAATCACATCCTCATGGCTTCTGGGTCGAAGCCAGAATATATCATGGGATCACCCAGGCCCATCATGACCTCAGGGTTAGGACATGACACAACATGTGGTTTGATAGTACCGAATTCCGACTCCAGCAGCCCCTGGTTGAGCATATCCACCCCTGCGAATGCGCCCGATGACTGTATGAACTGCGAGTTGAAGCCCATGGACGCAGGTCGCATCCACGGCGCGAAGGAGGTAGGCATCGGGTTCGTCGGCGACGTCGCGCTGGGTATGCTGTCTGTCGACGGCGCGGAGTAGTTGTCGAAGGAGTCGTAGGCCAGGCTCACGGGCGACATTGTCGTATTGCTCCCCGGGCCGCCGCCACCTTCACCACCGCCGCCGCCAAAGGCCGCCTTCCGGTAGTCCTCGAAGTCGGAGTGGTCCAGGTCGGAGGAGCTCGCGCGGTCGGTCTGCGCGTCGTTGTCGTGGTGGCCGAGGGCCTTGTCATGCTGCTGCTGCTCCTCGAGCTGGCGCGCGAGGTCGGCGAGGCCTTGCTCGTCCTCGGGGAAGACGGAGTGCACGGGGAGGTCGATGTCGCTGTTGGGCCGTATGCAGCCGAGCTTCTGGGCGATGTTGTGGATGACGGGCTGGCCGCGGTCGTTCAGGTCGGGCTCCTCGAGGTCCCACTGCTGGCCGTTGCGGACCATGGAGTAGAGCTTGTGCACGGTTGCGATGAGGGCGAATTGTGTGTTCTCTAGTACCTCGGCATACCTGTGGGCTATTTGTGAGTTTTCGATGAATTCTAATAAGATAATATATATATAAGATAGATATATATATATCTGGGTGAGACGGGATGGAGTGGAGAAGGCGTACCCTCGTGGCAATTGCTTAAATTCTGTCTTCTTTCGTGTGCCTGCTGTGCATACCAAGCCATCGTCCTTGCATCTTTTACATGGGAACTCTCCGTCACACTGTCTTTTATGTCAGTGATCTTACATCGGGCTTAAGTACCGCATGGGAGCGGGTCTGGAATGTATTTACCTTTGTTTTCTTCATTCTACACCTCTCACAGGCTTTCCATACCCTCTTATGCCTTCCATCAGCCATAGAGTGCGTGGAGTGACTGTCATTTGAAATAGGTGAGTGAAGGTGGGCGTGCGTTGTTGTGGTACTGGAGCGCTTTGATGTTCGGTGTGCTGGTTTGGTCGACTTTGCGCTAGAGCTACTCCTCTTTTTCGCATGTGACTTCTGTTGGTCCTCTAATGGAGGACTGGGCAGACTATTATGTTCCATTTTGTTGTTTTTTTGGTTTTGCACGACGGAATCACGTAGTATAGATGAAGGTGGTAGGTGGTGGTGAAACGTTTTATGTGATTTGTGGTGGGTGGCCGGTGAGAAGGCGGGCCCGTGTAAGTCGAAGTGCTGCGTGCTGTGTACGGAATATACTTCCCGGCTGAAACTCTAACAAATGGGCAGGTTAATCGAAGGTATCAGTAGTTGCGAGGAACGACTCGTCGTGAGACAGCGCGAACGAAAAGAAAAAATGAAGTAAGCGAGCCGACGCGAGCGTTAATGACTCGAAGTAGGATTAATAATGATGAGAACAGACAGAGAGAGGTATCCGTAGGTCAAGGGCGCTGGGAGATTATGTGATATGTAATGGATTTTCCGCAGTGTTCCTGTGGTAATAATGATGATGTGAGTCCAACCGGTTCGGCACCGTTCGCGACTTCAAGACCCACACCAGCCTTAACCCAAGGCCATCCCTGCAATGCAAATGGGAAGCGTTGTTCCTGGCAAGCGGTAGGGTAGCTTTGAGTGGGACACTTGGACTTACGGAGTACACTCCTCCTTCGGTGTTGTGGTGCGCACGCGGGTGTTAACGGTCGGCAAGATGTTTATGTCCGAGGGGGCGGCGGACAAACTCGAAGCGGTCTGCAGGCCGTCTGGTTTTGGGAAGTCGATTAAAGTAGCTGGAATGTCACCCCCCAATCCCGTGCCGAAATTCGATCTTGGTTGCAGATGGGATTTTGAGCCACGCCTGTTTCCGGGCTTGCGGATCTACGGATTTGCTGCCGAAATGGTCCTTTCTTTTTTCAATGTGGTCGACGACTTTTCGCACTGAAGAAGTCCTGGCTCGAAACGGCAACTGACTGACTCTGAGAGTTATTCACACCGGGTAGGGGGAGCTCGAACGAGAATGTTCGCAGAGTGTTTCGAGGCGTGACTGGGTTCGATCGGGAAAGACCACGATGATAATAATGATTATTGCCACAGCAGCTTCGATGGCAATTGTGAGGGAGGAGGACAAATGGGGGTCAGAGTCAGCCGGGTAAGGAATATGGACGCAAGTCTTATATTATATTTTACTGATGCCTTCGACTGGCATCCATTGGGTCTTGGGAAGGCCTGGGTGCCAAGATGAAATACACTTCCTCCAAGAAAGGTTCCATGCGTGACTGCAGCTGCTGCACCTGCAGCATAACCGCAGCGGAGCGAGAGCGAGGTGTCGTCCAAGGCCATCAGGGTGGTGTCGTGCCCCTGACGGGGTGGGGGTACAAGCAAGTACGATCATGTACATCGGGCTGTAGGACTGAGCGGAGCCCGAGTCGGTGTCGTGAGTAAGCCCTGCAGCTGGGGCCGCAGACAAGGTGAATGCCAGCAAATTGGCGACCCTGGCCCTGCAACAAAGAGGGCGCCTTTCTCTTGCCCACCCCCAGCAAAGCTCGCATTGCTCGCCTTGAACTGTGATTGGGTCTTTCCAGACAGCGCTGCCTGCTTGTGGTCCCCTCTCTGGTGTCGACTCGAAGGGTCCTCGAAGACCCTAGAAGCTAGCTTCCCACCACCAGGACCACCTAGCTCTGGATGCTGGGGCGATAGGGCGACTGAGAGAGACTGCTGAGATGGTTTCTCGACGGGAGATCCGTCACTCTCAGCGTCCTCTCGACTCGCGAGAACTGGATGGCTGATGACATCAAGATTAAATAAAGTTCTAGCGGAGCATTTGGCCCTGTCAGCCTGTCACCTCAGCTCTCGCCCACCTTTCCGCCGGGCTGCATCGCCATCGACGGGCGATCACGTATGTGTTGCGGGCTTCGCCTGGCACGCGAGATGAGATGCGGCGAGATGCTGGGAGGAATCTGCAAGCTGGCAAGGTGAACAGGTTTTGTTTCTGAAAACAGCCATGTGGCCCCTGGTGGAAAGAGCACGCATTAGCCGGTCCCAGTTGTGAGCATGTCTGAGACATGGAGATCGATCCTTGGTGGGTGAGCCGTCCTCAAGCGGCCGCTTTTACAAGGAAAATATACATGTATGTACTGTAATATCCATGGATCATGGGTGGTAACGTGGATAACTCCATGTTACTTAGGGGTATCGCCATCCCCTAAGTAAAACTTCTTTGATACTTGAATTGCTTACGCAGAGACGGCGCCCGTGAGTCACCTCGGCAGCGGTCATGCAGCCATGGTAGGCATGTGTATGCGCAGAGGATCGTGGCAATCCCCCCGGATTTGTAATGCTCAAAAAGCTTGTCACTACTGTACGCTGAGTGCATCTGTAGTGGTGTACGAATACACAGTAGTGTACATTGTAGATACGTACATCGTATGTAGAACGGGTTTCAGAGTTCTGGGGAGTATTACCTTTGACGTTAGTAAGACCAGGATACCCAATGCTGTTGGTTCGTTGAAAACCCCCCTCATTGGGATATTAATTGTCAGCAGCAGCGCCCGATGAACGATAGCCTCAAGGTATTCGATGTTGACGCCGTGATCGCGATGGTGAAATAGAACATAATTTTTCTCTCTCTCTCTCTCTTCCACTCGTTTCCGCATCGGGTAAGCCGCAGACTTGGATTACAGTAGCCCCCGTGTCGGCACCGATGACAGGGGTCCACCCAACCGTTAACGTCACATGTACATGTGTACTTTGACAGAGTCAGTCTGGAATCAAAATACCTAGGTATCCTGCTCTTGTCGATCCCAAGCTATAAACAGTTTTCTTGACGCTACTCCTTGCCTTTTCAACTTTCATTGATGTCAATACCGAGATACACCAGGCTATCGTGTTTTGGTCTGAGTGGCTGTGAGTATCAAGAATTCCCACATGTCGTTGCTCAGTGGGTGGTCAACTCGTGCAAGCGATCCGGCCGTGTTGATCTGCCGGTACTCCGGCCCCGCCCCGATCATAGGCACGGGTAACGGTAACGGTAAACGACACAAGCACAAGCACTGGCAGCTGTCGGCCTCGCGCCTTCCAAAACCGACCCGCGAGGTTATGCGCGCCATGAGCACAAGGTTTACAAGTGTCCACGATACTCCACTGTGAATTTTCAACCCAATTCACTCACCCCTTTACATAGGTACTGCATACTCACCTTGATGGGGCTGCAACGGGCCAGCGGGCTGAATGGCTCAACGCCTTAATGGCTGAATAGCTGAATAGCTGAATGGGTTTCCATATGGTGATAGGTACCACCCCTGACCTTACCAGAGGTGTGGTCACGAGGCTGAAAATAGAGTTGCAGCTCGCCGGCTTTGCGAGCAAACACCGTCGGCCTGGACAGCAGCTGGTGCTTGTTCGGGCTGCTTCTACGGATTACTGCTCTCAGCCTTCCGTCCACCGGCGGCGCTCGTCTCGGGGTCGGAGCTCACCCTCCTCCGGACCCGGCCCGGCCCCGCAATCACCTGGCTTAGCACGACAGATACCGATATTCCCATCACGTTGTTCAGTAACACCAAGTTCCGGATAGAGCCAAGTACCACGAAGCCATCACGAGGAAAAAAGGGGAAGAAAACTATTTTCTCATCATCACTGAGCAAGCAGAGACTTCATAAGCCTGGGCTCAAATCCCCCACGACACTATCAACTCAACGTCATCATCACCAGTTTCCAGCGAATAATCTTGTAATCCCCCTCCAGCCATGACTCGCCCGCGATGGATCGCTCCGACAACAGGAAGGCGTGACAGGCACAGAGAGACCGCGGATATACCCCAGTCTTGAGAGCTCTACTCAAAACACTACCGGCAGCGACTGATCAACTGACATCATGGGGCTCTTTAAGGCCTTTGTTTGCGGTCTCAGGCGTTGCTAGATCCGGTCCACCGCGGGTAGATACCAGCCCAGCCCAGATCTGGCCGTGGTTACAAAACTCAGGCGCGGCTAACAAACATGCTAATACTTTCCCCCCAGAATCCAATCGTGTTGGGTCGGCCTTGCAGCTCACATCGCCGATCTGCTCATTGGAGTTGGTCTCATCCTCAGCATGCTCTTCCAGAAACGACCAAGGTCGACCAATATCGATATCTAAGAGAATCGTTGGGAACTTCCACCTGTGAAGTGGTCTGGTCTGAGACCGCCAGCAAGCGGGGGGCCATGGCAGGTGTTGATCGTGAGGTCCAGTTGTCCGGTGACGGGGCCAACGTCTCGGTCTCGGTTCAAGTTGGAGCCCTGTTGCTGAACGGCGCGGTTCGACGCTTTCGAGACGAATGCCTCACTCGCTGCGATTATAGAGCCCCCTCTCGTTGTCAAGCGACATCACAAGCGAAACCCGTGTGTTCAAGTCTGAGCTGTCCTTCACCGCCGAGCCCATTCTTGCTGTCATGGTGTTGGACTCAACTGCCACGGAGCTACCACCATGACACTCACAATTTGAATTAACATGCGAGCTTTGGAGGGACCAACTGTATAACGCCAAACTTGGAGATATGAAGCAGTTGGATACACCCATGGCAGTTTACTCGTGATAGCGCGGCTCATCTCACCCTGCTCGGTTGCCGAGTTCCGGATAACCTCGCACCTTTCAATGAATACCACGTGCAGCACCCAAGGAAAGAGACCCTGTGCTTCAAGGTTGGTACTTCTCGTCACCTCGAGTTACAAGGCTGCTCGTCAGTTCCAAGTGGAGCTCTGCAGGCCCTTTTGCGATCGCCTCTTATCTCACATGAAAAGGCTTGGCCTGCCTCGGTTCGAGGGTCGGCTTTTTCCGCCTGGATGAGTCCCGTCCCCAGTGCCGAAAACATCAACAGGTTCTGTCTGGAGAAGACGAAATCCCCACAACCGTTCACCCAGACAAGCGGCAAGGTCCAGGGTGCGAAGTTGTGTTGTTCGGCACTGTCCTTGCAAGGGGGAGAAATAAACAAGCGGAGACACCCGAACAGTTTTCTCACGATTTTCCCTCTCGTTGCAAGAAACGCGACTGAACGCGAAGCCGAATGTGTATGTTGCATCTCGAGCGTCGCCTGATATGCAGCCCGAGCATGCATAGGGAAGTTCAAGTCGATTTTGGGAGTCATTTCGGACAATCTGTTCCGGGATGTCGCGCATTGTTTCCCTTTTCATTCCGCATGCGCCCGCCGTTTTGTCTCCCCGGAGTTGTCTCTTCCCATAAGGGAACATCTGTAAACCGCAAGCGTCTCCCGCCCTGGCTAACGTGATGGTTTCTACTGGTGTTCATCATGCAGTGGCACGCACTGAACCTGTCGCTAGCGATCAGCAACGGGAGGCTATACTAGTGTAGACCTGCGGAGGAGCCATCCACCCTACTGCAACTGATGTAGTGGTCTTGTCCATCCTATACGACCAGAATACGATGCAACCGCATATGAACCAGGGCGACCTCTTGATGAATCACGTCGATATCAGTGCAGCAAAGCACAGGCAGGCAGACTACATGCACAGAATTGTCCGGTTTGTCCTAGGTCACCGCGGCAAGTGAAGCTAACCCCAAGGGGCCACACGTCTCCTAGAGTCTTCTAGGTGGTGCCTTTGCGGTCTGTGCCGCTGTGCTATCAGAACTTGTCGGTCCGTCACGATGGACTGGCAGGCCGGTCATAAGAATGGCCATTTTTCTCAACTCAAAGTAGGCACAGTCAATGCATGGCCCAGCAAGGCTCGCCACTGGACACGTCACAATGCGGCTTCAACAGTCGAGGTTTGAAAGGGGGCACATACATGCTAGGCTTCATTGGAAACCGGACTATATCACATCATCTTCGTGCCGTCGAGCTCACAATGCGCAGGTTTAGTGGTCTGCTTGGATTAAGGGTGAGCATGTGATCCAGTCGTACAGAAATGAGGACATATTAATCCGAACACCGGCACATATCGCCCAGCAGCCAGCAGCCAGCAGCCAGAGAATGCGGGCAGTGAGATGGCCTGTACTTGCTGAGGCAAGACTGGGTGCGCAATCATGACATTCATTTCGATCGAAGAGAGGACCAAAAAGGAAGTCGGCCAAAATCAATATCGGTCGAGAAAGGACAAAAATGAAATGATCTGTGCAGGGGTCGAACCTGCAATCTCCTGATTCGTAGTCAGACGCCTTGCCATTGGGCCAACAGACCGGTTTTCCAATGGTTGAAATGAGGCGAAGACTGACAGCTAATATAGTAGGACCAAGCCAAGAGAGGTGCGAAACCCATGCCCGTGTGGAGCGAGCGGGTCAGTTCCACTGCCATCCATGCGACGTCAACTCAAATTCGACCACATAATAACAGCTTCACGCGATTCTCGAAGTCGTCGTCTGCTACGTCTATCCATTCAGTCTCAATGCGGACATGTCACGGCCTTCCCACTTCGTGGTCGATCTACCCGCCTTCGATCCGGACAGGGCAAGACAGTGCGAAGCTGTGAGCATCGATGAGGAAGACGTGCATCATTGTGCAGCCCTCCCCAGGCGTCGATCCTGTTGTCGGGGCTCACGACGTAACCGCTGAAGATGACCACCGTCCTTAGGCGAAATCACTAGGCAGAGTCACTGGGCAGGGATAGAATGATAATCCCGTCGGCTCGGACGACAAATCCACACCACCTCGGAAGTACGAATCGGCTCGCATGGACGGCTCTCTCCATGTCTCTGAGCCGTAGTCGTGGCAATACAAAGCCGGTTGGAGGTACTGCACTCATCTGCCTTGTCGTGAGGAACGGCGTGTCAGCAATTGGCCTGCAGCTTGCCTGGCTACCATGGCATATCTATTCATCCTGACTGGCACTGAAACACAATAACATAAACAACCCAGTAACATAGGCCGAAATTTTCTCAAAGAGAAACACTGCCCATCATACGCTTCCCAAATCACACTTTTCAAACGACAGAATAATCCTGAAAGACACATTCCTGCAATAGCAGTACACCAATTTACATGACCCATCCGACCTTCGATATGCTCCGCAGATGAAAGACCAAGAAAATTTCAGAACCCTACCGACAAATCCCACGCAATTTCCTTGCCCTTGCCCATCTCGCTATGCGCGACTCCTTCCGACTGCTGGCTGAAAGACCCCGAATCCGTGTCGCTGATCGTCTCCTCCGGTAACCCGAGCCATGCTGTGTCCCCAGCGTGGATATCTCCAAAGGGGAACAGATCCGTCAAACGCTGCTTGTTTGTCGTCGCATCTCTCCTCGGTGACACACCGTAGCCCACTTCCATTTGCTGGATATTCGATGGCCCGAACTCGGTGTGGCATCCCAATTGCAGAAGCGCGTGGGGGTTGTAGTCACCATACGCGGAATATGGGCCTGTCTGCTCGAAGGCTGGCGGCTGCGAAGTGCTTGCTTGGTGTGACGCCACGGGCGGCTCTGGAGGGGCTTGAATGCTGGCCGACGCCGGCTCCAGGATGACCGGACGTGCATCTCCGGCTTTCATATACGCCTTGGCTTTCGTCTGCATGGCGGGAAATGTGTCTAGCACTTTGGTGAAGACATCATGGAAAACCCCTTCCAGCAGTTGTGGTGTGAGGTTCTCATGGGTGGTCTCCTGCAGGAACGCTTCCAGTCTCGGTCGTATCAGCCGAGCTGACTCTCGTCCGGCGTGTGCCCTGAGGGAAGTCAAGAGTGAATCTTGATCTTTCCTCGTGTCGGTACTCTGGAAATCTGAAAAGAGCGAGTTCAGCGCGTCCCCATCTAGGTCCGAGCCCACGATGAAAGAGAGCGTTAGGTCCGCGTATGATCAGGGCACTCACAGGGCGAGGGAGTCAAGTAATCCTCTGGGAACAGGATCTTGTAAACTCTGACCCACTTATCGTGCTCCGAATCTACCTCACGGCTTCTCTTCCTTGACCTCAACTGTGCTAGCTGGTCCTGGTTGATGCCTTCGTGGTCTGAATCGTCCTGCACAAGCTCGCAGGCCACTTCTGCTCGACTGTGTTCGCTGAGATGCTCAGATGTTTTGAATACCTGATTACATCGAATGCATTTGAACTTGGGCAGGGAATGCCGCCGATACAAATGCTCCCTGAGAAATATGTGAGCCAATTCAAAACGCAAAGATCCACAGAGAAGTCTCGGTACCCTCAGGCAACGGTATATAGAGGGGGTTGATTCTTACTTGAGACGGTGTATAGACTTCCATCCTGCACTGGAACAACTCCGCAACTTCTGATATTTCCGTGGGTTGTGCTTGAGAAATGGGCACGCAAAAAGAGCCAGCAGCCCTTCATCATGAATCCCTTCAGCGCCGTGGCATGGAGGCTGACGAGTATCCTCAACGTCGTCCACAATATTCTTTTCAATGGACACAATCTCCCTATCGGGAGATAAAAATCTGGCTCTACAAGATTTCAGTGGTAATTCACTAACCATGGAAGTGCACGTAGTCTTTAACATACAGTCTATGATGGTTTCGCATTCCTGGTTCGGGGGTTGGCTTTCAACTGCGGTGTCCGGGAGGCCGTAAGTCTCGCCTGCAGAGGAGCTTTAGCATGCATAGCAGTTGACGATTCCAAGCCCACTTACGGCAGTCGCTAATGCAATCTTGTCTGTGTTGGTGCTCAGGAAGGATTGGGGGGTTCTCCCAGTCCTGGGCGGGGACCGCAGTCTGTCCCATCAGAGACGAGGCTCGCCCATTTTGACACATGGGAACAGGCTCATTGAACCATTTGTCGAAGTCAAAAGGTACATCGGACATGTTGACGGTTTTGCAATCTTGTTATCTTGAGACCGAGGTGGACCTGGGGCATGTCTGGTACGGCGGGTGCCCAGTTCAGGAAAGGAACTTGGGCTTTTATAGAGGACCAAGCGTCTTTCGATTGCAAAGGCGCTCGAATATTGGTTCTGCGCCAGTGCGCAAAACGGCTCGGAGCAGGTGTGGTATTGTGCACCTGGCCATGCAGGAGTGCAGTGGCTGAGGAATCGCACCAATCATCCCCACACGTTTCATTCAAGGCCACCAAAGCAGGGCGGAAGTGCAGATTGAGGATACACAGCTTCAATTATTGGCCATCTCTCAGTACCTACTGCTCGATACTTCTAATGCGCAATGCCAGCCTTCCTAGCCTGCTTAATCATCTCATCCAGCAACCCCCTCTCCGCGGCCGTCAGGTCCCCCTTCAGGTGATTGTCCGTCGTCAGGCAGCAGATGTTGCCGTCCCCCAGGACCCACGCCCCCGGCTCCCGGACGTCCTTCGGCTCGATGAGGTAGCTCTCGAACGGCTCGAACTTCCACTCCCGCCGGTCCAGGAACTTGTTCATGACCAGCCCGCCGTTGAACCACAGCGGCTTGTTGTCGAGGTCCAGGTGCAGCAGCTGCGGCGAGCACATCCTCGGGCTGGGCAGAAATACGCCGCCGGATGCTTGGAGCTCGACGCCGGCCTCGGTCGTGTTGTCGGGGATCGCCCAGGGGGGCAGCTCGGGCTGGTCCTCTAGTATGTTGGCGTGCGCCTGGATGATGCCTAGGGTGCCGGCGTCGCCCTGGTGGAAGACGTAGTCGGTGTCGCCCGCGAGCTCCCAGCCTAGCCAGAACGTCTCCTTGTCGCCTGCGTTGTGTCTCAGCATACGGAGTGCAATACCAGACGGTGATGAGTGTAAAGGGGGAGGGGGGGGGACTCACCATAGACCATGTCATAAACACCGACTCTGCCCTCCTCCAGATTCCCATCCCTATCCGCCCCGTTCATCCGCGTGGTAAACAACAACGCCATGAAATGCCTATACTTATCCACAACCATCACCCCGCTCTCCTGCTGATGCCCGCTCTCCCCAAGCCACATCCGACTCTGCTTCACATTCCTCGACACAGGCTGCGGCAGTATGGACTGCAGCCACTCCTTCCTGACCTCGGGCATGATGAGCCTGTCCCGGAAGAACAGCGCCCCCGTCCTGACGTACCCGGGGTCCCCGAACAGCACCTCGGGGTTGACGAAGAAGAAGCTGTCGGCGTCGATGAAGATGATTTCGCGGAAGCTCGACAGCAGGATGGCGAAGGGCTTCGCCGCCCAGCTGGCCACCTGCCACCCCACCGCATGGACCATGACCCCGAGGTCCCGCGTCACCACGCCGTCCAGGTCCTCCAGGTCCTGCCGCGAGTCCCGGTTCAGGTCCCCGTTGCCGACGTACATGACCTCGATGGGCAGGTTGCACCCGAGCCTGCGCAGGATGGGGATCTGCGTGAGGAGGTAGGCGACCTGGTCGTTGCCCGCCGTGAGGACGATGCCCTTGCCGCCTTTTTTGAGGTGCGAGTGGAGCGTCATGTGGTCGGGGAAGTACGGCGCCGTGTACGGGTACAGGAGCTCGCTGAGCTGGACGAGCAGATCGCGGTACCCCTCGTACGCATGCAAGGTTTCGGCTAGATCATTGTGGCCCTCCGCACTGTTGGTGGTGCGGTGCTGGTCGTGTATGTACTGGATCACGTCGTCGCGGATGTACGTGCCGCCCTCGGGGTCCGGCACGAGATGTAGATCTTCCCAAGCCTCGAAGTATTTCTTGTATCTACGTGCCCGGATGCCAAATTCTCGGAGTCGTGCCTCTCCGGTCGACTCTATAGGTTGCAGAAGGCCGCGGATCTCGAGTTCGCTCGGGAGGAGGTTGGTAATCCGACTCAGAGCTTCGTCAAAACCTGGCCTGGGGAGAGGACTTTTTGTCTTTTTCTCTTGCCCAGGGGCTGCCTTGTTTGAACCCTTCTTCCTCTCGCCATTCCCATGCGCAACCACAGGCTTCTGACCGGACTTTTGAGGCAATATAACCGAATGGGTCGCATCAACATTCTCTTCAGAAGGCCCACCTGTTTTGACGGCGTATGTCTCTTTGGGTCTCGCAGTGTGGCCCCCCTTATGAGTGGCGTCAAGAGGCATCCTCGCGTATGCACGCCCAGGGGATTCTGAATAATAATAATGAACAGAGCGTATGAACAGCAGCAAACATACTGCCAAGATGAGCTGGCGTGTCCTAAGGCCACGTCTCGAAGGTCCATCCGCGGGCAGCCAGGTGCGGCCTTCCTTCAAGGGGGAGGCCAGCGGTGGGAACATGTCGCCGACTCCAGGCATCTTCATAAGGTAGCAGGGCTAATCGAACTCGCCAGAGCCTGTTAATTAGTCCCCCAAAAAGATTACATGGAAAGCAGGGGATTCGTTGAGGAGAACCTCAGGGGTGAGAGGAGACAAAAGAAAGCAGCTTGAAAATCCATAGCAACGGACCCAAGGGGCAAACTTTGGTATTGTTCAGGGAAAGGGATGGAGAGACGCGCGACACCATTTTCAAAAAAATTCCGCTCAGTCAAGGGAGCTGTTGAACACACGAAGACGTGCCGCCGTGCCGTCACAGATATCCCGTACCAAGGAATCGACTCGGGATGGGATTCCGTTAATGGTCATGTCTCATATCATTACTCTACCCATATTCAACCAAAGGCGGAACCGACGGGCCAGTTGTTTGATTCAGGCTAGTCGACATTTGAAGACTTACCCGAAAGCATCATGGGAAGCCCTTCTAGCGACAGGTTTTGGCTCACTTGACCATTTGTAGAGATTCCGGGGGGAAGGAGGCCATTTAGGGACGCCACATTGCGGACTCAGAGGGTCCGTGATTATATAAGCGCTCTTCCTCTAGGCCTCTATACACTTACTTGGTTACCTGAACACTTGTTGTTACTTGATATAATAGGATGTATATTCACTTTTATTTCTTGGCGCCAATGCACTTAGTATTGGCGTCAAGAATCTGCCTGGATGGACTGTTCCCAGGGCAGACTCCCCTTCCTTACATCTATCCCGGACTCGAGTAAATCAAGTCAACTCAAGCCTCTCCCCTCCGGAACATAAGCCGATCATATCGTTTTGGAGAGTTGAAAATCAACGTTGAGTGATACTATATTCCATTGTTCCTACATCTAGATTTGAGTGTTCCGTGGTCCGGAAGATGCGCGGAAAAGATGAGGAAGGGACAAGGAGGACCAACACACAACAGCAGCTAGAGCACCGTCAAATCCATGGAAAACCACCCATCAGGAAACATCATCGTATATTTTTGTGATGAGTCTACAAATTTCTATTCTACGTCTATCGAGAACTCATCGTAGAACGCGAGCTTTCTTGGTGAGTTTGACGAGATCGAGAGGGGCAACAGTCAGGTCTCAAGACCGTCAAGTGTAGCAAACCTCTCATAACGAACTCAAATCCATGATGACTTGCGCTTGCTCGGGAACCCTCACATCCCAATCTTCTTGGCCAGGACCTCCAGTGCGTCCTCTTCCTCCTGCACCAAGACATCCCCCACTTCCTCGAACTCGAACTCCTCGAACTCCTCCACGTCATCGTCATCGTCATGCTCGTGGACAGACGCTCGCGACACAGAAATGGAGCTGTCGGGAGTGTACTCGACAGGGCTATCTCTAGCGGTATCGATTTTGGGCTGCGAGTCCTTGACGAGTGAAGTAGTTGCGGGGCTTCCAGTCGTAGGCTGCGATCCAACGACGCCCTCACCGTTCTCGGTGAAGAGGTCCAGCACCTGGCCGCGATGGATGATCTTCCCGCTCGAGGTGCGGACATAGTCCTCGCCGATATCTTCGTCACCATCACCGCGGCCGCCTTCCTTCTTGCTCCGCATCTCGTGAACCATCTGTGGCTCCTTCTCATCATTGTTGATGGCTTCCTGCGGTACGGACTCCTCTGGGGCACTGACATCGTCCACGGCCTCAGAAGTGTCAGCAGCCGGGGCCGCATTTTGCAAATCGTGTTCCTTCCGTTGTCTGTCTTTGGCCCAGGCGGGTCTCCTCAGCGGACGCACATCGCCTTCACGTCCAAGAGCCACTCTTGCCAGCTCCCTGTGGAACAACCAAGGGAAGCTGATGAGTGGCATCTGGATATCCACTACCTCGCCCTCATCGTCAACCTGCGGCGACGCGCGCTCTCTCAGAGCGGCCTGCACCTGATCAAATGTCACGGTGTACATGGCCGCAACGAACTGCTCGAGCTTTTCCCGGTCAATCATGACGCAGGCGGACGCGTAGGATTGCTTCTGCTCGACGCCTGTCACTGCCTCGACGCACAAAGTACGGAAGCGCTCCTTCAAAGCGCTGACCTCCCTACCCACATTTTCCTGCAGCTTGTAATCGTTGCCGACACGAGGCTTGGAGAGGATGAAAGTGGACCAGATCTCGAACTCTGTGACAGGAGCTTCGTGCTGGCCCATGAGGCGGCGCATGGCAATGTCATAATTGGATTTAATCTCGCTGGCCTTAGCCATGATCTCATCGTCAAGCTGGTATCGGGACAGAATTCGCGTATCGAATGGCTTGTCGTAAGCAGTATGCCACTCCATATTCTCCGTTTTGATGCACATGCAGTCGTAGATCTTACCAACCACCGAGTTGGAGTGATAATGAGGCTCCCTCTCCATCCAATGGGGCCATTTTTCGGGTCGTAGGTATCTCGCCATAATCGCAGGGCTCCCAGACTTGATGTAGTCAACAGCCCTAGAATGGAGCTTGGCAAGCTCGATGCCTGTGGTAACACTTAGTCAATGATCATCCCCCACAAAACTGTTGAAAGGGTAGTACTTACACTTGGGATGCTTTACACCAAAGTGATCTGCTTGGGCAAAGTGAGCGGTGGCGATGGCTCCAAGGGAGTCATTCTTCATGTATTGAGCAAAGAATTTAGTGACATCATCTATCGAGACGTCGGTAGGACCTTCTAGCACGGCAGTACCAGAGCTAGCATCGTGATCCATAGGAGAATGATCCCACTCGGTTGGGATAAGTCGCTTATCCCAGAAGACGAAGTAATCGTCCCCGTCCAAGTCGCCACCTGAGCACATGCTGGGGATGTCTCTGTCTCCAGTCTGTGGGAAGACAACAACGTTCTTGAGGTGCCTCAACTCAGGGACATCCACCGCCTGGACAACTCGCACATCGCCGGCATGCAAAGAGGGATTCCGACCTACTACACAAAGACCAGTGACCACCTTGTAGTTTGTGGTGGGAGTTCCGTCCCAGGACTCGATGGGAACCTGGAGAAAAATCTGGGGAAGAGCTTCAATGCGGTTGTAGCCCATACCCTCGGTACTCTTGGAGTGACCTCTGAGAACACCGACCTCATCGACCACGCCATAAACCATGGCGCTCTCCTTCACGCTGATTGCAGCCTTGTACTTGAGTCTCTTGAGAACCCAGCACTTCCACAGATCGAGTAGGGTCTTTAGGAAAGGTTCATTCGTATCCATGAATGTGTCGACCATCTCGGCCATAGTCAACGTGACTTGGTTCTCGTCCACCCGCGACCGAAGAAGGTCTCTGGCTCTGAAAGAATCAGATAGCCCATCGATGTACTCTTCAAGCTCTTCGTTGAGCATTTCCTCGAAGACGCCGTCATCCACGCCGAGAGCCGACAGGATAGGAATCACCTGTTTGTTGAGGGTTGCGTGAGAGTATGAAGATGTCTTGATAATCTCAAGGCCATTGTAGACGGCCTTGAACTTCTCCTGCGACGGTCGGATGTGAACCTCGCTCGGTGGCACGTCGGGCCAAACGACAAGCACGCCCTTACAGCCACCCATTCGCATCTGGTAACAGGAAGGTACCTCTAGCATATTGCGGTCGTTTGCAATCATTCTCGCGAAGAAGCTAGAAATCTTGCCGACGCCATCCGTAAAGCTCCACACGCGACCATCCGACTTGCGCTCTATGTCGGAGACTTGGCGGAGCTTGGGGACACTGATGCCGCTGACTTGCCGTGTTGTGGTAAAGCATTGTCCCATTCGTGCAGCATATTTTCCTACGGAGCGAATGTGTTGGAAGTCTCCCATCCAGTTGCGAATAGAATCGCAGGTGACATGATCAGTCTCACAGAAGAAGAACGCTCCGTTCTCCCTAAACTGCGAATTGCTGAACGCTAGGAATTTGTAGCATCGATCTCCAACGAGGATGCCATTAGACATGACCCTATGAACGCGGAGATACACTTTGTCGTCCTTCTTGGAGTTCTGCGGCGAGGAGAATATTTTGCCAAAAGTCATCTCATCAGTGAATTGAACCCGTAGGAAACGGTCGGTCAGATCAGAGTACTTGCGGAGAACTCTGTTTGTCAGCTCCACACATGGAGTCTGGAAGTAAATAGTTGTGGGAGTGACGACCGCCCTGCGGACCAAGGTAGCATGGGCAGGAACTCGAGCGTTTGGCCAGTATTTCAGGAACGCGTTGTCCTCGAAAATATTCATGGGATCATAGAATATGCGGTTCGCCTCGGCAACTCCCTCGAGTATCATCCTGGCTTTGGTTGCCTCAAAAGCGGTGAGCTTTTCGAGGAAGCCAACGCCGATACTGTACTCATTGAGCAGTCCATGAGAGATGCAGACCTCCAACTGGTAGCGCACCTCGAAAGGAAGGTGGAAGGAGTGTCCTGAGTGGAGGGTCTCCAGGGACAAAGAATCAACCGAACTGTCGAGAAGCTTCCAGACGTTGGTAGGGCCAGGAGTAGTGAGGTGGAAGTTTGTCACTACTTCAGTCCTAACATTGTAATCTGACAGATACAAATCGATGCGCTCCCAAAGACTGGAGGTGTCAGGTGTCATCCCCAGATAATAGGCCGTCCAACGCCCAATGTCGACAGACTCGTCGGACTGCTTCTCCAACCCGGCAGGAAGGCCCTTCAGCTTGCGTTTATCATGTGTGATGTCGGTCTGGCGGGCCCATGAGTCCCATTCCTGCCAAATTAGCTGGGTGTCATCGTGGGAAACCGGCGTCAAGCAGTAGAATTTGGGAGGGCTGGGCAGTAAGATGACCAAGGCCGATTCGCCAGTCTCGCGAGTGACACGGAGAATCTTCTTGACGTGGCTGAAATTGATCCGCATCATGAACTCTTTTGTGCCATGACGGCCGATGTTGGCTTTGAATGTGACCTCGAACTCTTTTCTGAAGAACTTGACCATCACTACCACGTCTTGGTACTCGTATTGTGGAAGTTCGAACATGGCCGACTCGTGAGCCAACGTCCCAAAACGCAGGTCTTTGGGTGTGAAGTCCAATTGGCGAGGGATGTATCTGTTGTTCGGAGTCCTGACTGCGCTTGCACGATTGGGTGTAGTGCTGAGGATAGGAATTCGCAAAGATGAAGAGTCCTTCCTCTCGATGATGCAGATGTTACCAGACCCGCCCCATGGCGGCCAAGAACTAGGAGGAGGCGCGATATGAACCTTGGCCTTGTCTGTTCTCTCGCCGTATTTATTCTCTAGTAGTTGAATGCGGGTTATGCTGAGGTGGTATGGCGTGAGCGAGTCCCAGATCTCCCGGGTTGTGATATCTTTGGGAAGCCTGTCCAGCACGGTGACTATGCTGGAGAAGTCCTTCAAAGCGGCTGACTCCATCTGGACGGTCGTGTTGCGCGGACGCGTAGACTGCTGTCTTTGCGGCTGAAAGTAGCGTTTTGGCTGAGAACCAGTAATATTTCGTGGGCCAGAGGACTGGGAAGAGCTATTAGACTGGGTCGAGTGGTCTCGGCGGAAGGCAGCAGGACGGCCATTTCCAAGTTGATTCGAAGCATCATGTATGCCAGAAGAGCAGGATGAATTGCTGGGCCGCACCGGTTGGTCGTGGAGAGAGGTAGCAGGTAGGGCCCTGGAAGAGGGAATTTTGGCATCAAGGCCATCGTCACTGTCATCTGGAAGTGGCAAAGCAATGTTTTGATTGCTTCCAGGCTGAGACAAAGCGTCGGACTCGGTCGAGGAGCCTCGATTGTTCATAGTGGGTCGGTTTTCGGGAGAAGCCATGTTGGCTGTGCCATTGGCTTCGACTTTTGGGAAACGAGACCGATCGCAAAATTTATCTCTGGTGCTTGAAAGTCAGTACATGTGTCAGGAGGAAGGTGAGACCATACCCACGGTCCTGTCTGGCGGATGGTGACGGGCTTGCTCGGTCGGTCGGTCGTGGTACTCGAAGGCCGAGATGACGCTCAAACAGGCATGCCCTCTGGAATACCAAAGGACGCAAATGTGCGTTTGAAGATCCGATGATTCACTGAGTTCTGCAATTCACATTACTTATCGCAGTTCAGAAGAAAGTGAGGTTCGAAGGGATTCGGAGGAAAGGAGTGTCCACGGGTGTTGGTAGGGCAACCGCAGCTGCCAAGTACGTGCCTCTAAAGTTGGTACCTTGAGGACGTAGCGAGGGCAGGTAGCTTGAGGGTGCCTGCAGGTTGAGAGTGGCCAAGTTCTCAGATGCTCACCAGGTAAAAAGTACTCTTCACCTGAAATGCTGCTCCCTCAGCTCCTTCCCAGCACGCGAGGGACGGAAAGGCAACGGAAACAAGCAGATACCCGAACGCCAAACGCAATGCCAGGCAAGCAGGAAACAGCCAAATGAATTGGAAAGGAATGATATCCTCAGCGCCTGCATCCGTTGTTGGGGCCAGGATGGAGGAGATGCTGATGTTTGGTCTGTGGTGGTGGAGGTGGTGGTGGTGGGTGTGACGAGAGAAGGATGGTGGGGGAGGTTGGCAGAAAGCTGCCCATTTTGGAAGGTTGCATGGAGATCAGCTGCTGCATATTCACATCTCGACAGAAACAAAAGGTCTACGGACGATGTGTTGGAAAAAATATTGGAGAGACATCGTGAGTTGAGCATCTGTGGCCAGGGGAGGTTGGCATGGAGATGCCGGACGACCTCCTTTGCGGAGTCGAGTCACAAAGCACTGCAATACCTTGGCTACCCAAATATCTGAGTATGTATGTAAGCATTAGGTATCAAGGAGACAAGTTCGAGGAAGGGAAGCCACGAGATATGACTGCGGGAATAATCACATCAAACTCACTGGGATGAAATATATTGCCTCAGGGGGCTTCTCGTGATCACTCGACCAGGGATACAACAAAATCTGCTCTTTATATCCTAGCATCGAAATAGAACATAGATATGACAGAAAAGATACAGATACTCTTTCTCTAAGAATGTGCCGACCTATGATGACCATGTATGAATGCTACCAAGCCGCACAAATGCATGATAGGGGACCCCATCTCAATCTCACTCCCGCCCGGTATATCAGCCAATTGCTTGACTGTCACCAACTTCCCGTGTATGCAACTTTCCCTTGTACCACCACAATCACCTTTCCCCAGTAACGGGACCGCACCGTATTCACAGCATGCCCGCGACCTTCCCATCCCATCAAGCCTTACGGTCAAAGATCTTCCCAGGATTCCTACCGACACTCGCTCGTCAGTCATCCAATCCTAAAAGGGACATCCTTGGAAGGTATGCAACAGCAACAAAAACAACAGCAGCAGACGAAAGACACTTACATGATCCAGTACGGGTCCAAGGCCGCCTTGATCGCCCTCATGACCGCCAGCGTATCCGGCCCCACCTCCCACAGCAGGCTCTCCTTCTTGCCCCAGCCGATCGAGTGCTCCCCGGTACAGGTGCCCTCCATGTCCAGGGCCCGCCGCACCATCTTCTTGACGCACTGCTCGACCTTCTCCCGCTCGCCGTTGATGGGGTTGTATAGTATGCTCTCGTGGAAGTTGCCGTCGCCGATGTGGCCCAGGATGGAGGCGAAGAGGCCGAGGTCATCCATCTCCTTCTTGGACACCTCGATGATATCGGCCAGCCGGCTGAAGGGCACGGCGACATCAGTGCTCCCTAGATGATTGTCACGGCAGCCAGTCAGCAAGCATACCCTATACCGCAGTGGTGTGACCTTGCGAACAAGCTGATAGGACAAGACACGCATGTAGCAGACAATCCACACGTCACGGCAGCGGCCAGCGACAGACCGCCCGCCCAAACAAACACAGCCAATCAAGCAAAACAACAAACAATCAAAGAAAACGGGGGCAAACTCACAAACCTCCTCCCCATCCCTCCTCAGCGCAAGCATGCTCCAGAGGCTCTCCTTCCTCGCGCTCCACAGCAACCTCTGCTCGCGCGCATCCTTAGCAAACTCAAAGTTGCTCCCTCCGTTCCGCCGCGCGATCCCCTGCACCGTCCCGATGTTCTCCTTCACGCTGGCCTTGGTCCCCGCGAACTTGAAGAACAGCGTCGGCAGCTCCTCCCACACCCGCGGCGCCGTCGCCCCGCCCAGGTTGACCACGCGCATCTGCACCTCGTCCATGATCTCCATGGCCGCCACGGGGACGCCCGTCTGCATCACCTCGGCGGCGGCGGAGGCCGCGTCGCGGATCGACGGGAAGGTGACCACCGCCACCGAGAGGTCCTCGGGCACCACGGTGAGCTTGAGCGTCGCTTCTGTTACCAGGCCCAGCGTGCCCTCCGACCCGACGAAGAGCCCATTGAGGTTGTACCCGGCCGAGGACTTTCTCGGCCTGCGGCGCGTCTTGATGATGGTCCCGTCCGCGAGCACGACGGTCAGGTTGATCACCCAGTCCTTCATGGTGCCGTACTTGACCGCGTTGGTGCCAGAGCAGTTCGTTCCGATCATGCCTCCGATCTTCGCACTTGGACCTGGTTCACTCACGCCATCAGCCCATCAGGTTGTCACCGATTTTTTGTTCTCACTTCTTTTCCTCGCCAGCACAAGCTCAGCCAACAAAAGTACGGTAACCATCTCAATTACAATAACTCACCAGGATCGACCGGGAAAAACAACCCACTCCCCATCTTCAACAACTGCTCATTCAGATCCTGCCACCCTATACTTGGCTGCACCACGATATCCATGTCATCCTGGTTGAACTGGATGATCTGGTCCATGTAGGCAAAATCAACGCTGATACCGCCGAACGGCGCCGAGAAGTTTCCTTCGAGGGATGAGCCCCCGGAGTAAGGGATGATGGGGACATGATACTCATGGCAAATCCGCGCGATGGTGCTGACCTGCTCTGTAGACCGCGGGTAGGCTACGGCTACCGGTAGACTATCCGTGTTCACCGTGGACCATTCAGAGTAGCCGTGCGCGTGTAGGTCATCCGGGTCCGTCGAGATAATGTCTAGATCGGGGCCGGTCTCGTCGCGGATTTGTTTAAGTGCCTAAGATCCGGGGTTAGTCGCTCATACAGATCGCCACACTCTCCAGTATCCCATGCACCGAGACCCGAAGTAAGCAGAGAGGATTGTTCACTCACAATCTCCATCTCCTTGACACTCGCATAACGGGGGAACTGAGCCCTGCTATCCAGCAACATCAGCCCCTTACCATTCCGCCCCGTGATCGTAGTCGCCATGCCCCATCCCAGCAGGCTTGCAGCAAGTGCAACCACAAGGACGCCCTGTCCGGACCACTTCGGAGCCGAATTTCCTGTTTCTGGAACAGGCCGGGCTCCCGAAGCTTGTTTGCTGCTGGTGCCAGTGCTGGCAGTCCTCCGGGTTCGTGCTGCTGATGTGATCGGCAATGCAGATAACGACTGCACTCTATTCCCACTGCGGGTAACACGCCCGAGGGTCCTATACCCCAGAGGGGGCAAAGCCGCCCTCCAGATTGAATTGGCAGACATGCAGGTGACGAGATGTGATTCAGCGGCTGCGTCTCATGTATGGACATATGATTGGGAGACGAGGATCTGGGATTGCGGTCGATCCGATTTGGGGTTGACAGATGTCCCGGCAGGTTGGAAGCGATCCTGGGATACGTTCTATTACTTGTGTGGCTAGGTGGGTTCTCTTATGTTTTGTATGAAGGTTATCCAGGGGTATGAAGGCAAGAAAGGAGGCAGAACATAAGCCAGCGAGATGAAGATTATTGAACACCGAGGAGATGGGCGAAGATAGATAACGTTCAGGACAAACTATGGGTGTCAGAGAAAATTGAACGGCAAGGGCCGAGACGTTGTGTCGGACGTTAAAGTAATTATATGAGATCCGTAATCAATATGCAGGCTAGGTCGAGGGGTACCTCAAGTAGGCAGTGACTAGAAGGGGACTAGAAGTATACTGATCAAGACGAGAAGTGGGAGCGAACTATGACGCCAAATGTGATATGCTCGGTGGTGATAGAGAGCAGCACCTGCTCTGCTGAGCAACTTAAGGTGAAGATTGCAGGCGAGATGGGGATCCAAGTATTGCCTAAGGTAGGTAGGTGGTAGTGTGCTGTTCGAAGGGGTTGTCCCGTTCCGGATCCGATAGATGAAGGCGGCGGAGGAGTCCGTCAGTCAGTCAACATCGGCGGTTTCTTGCAACTTTGGGGGGGGGGGGGCAGTGGGCTTTTTCATATAAGGAAACTTCCTCAGAAAAGGGCAGCTGTAAGACAGAAAAATGGAGCACACTTCTGCCCATTTATATCGAATCTATGAAGCCCGCTGTGCTCCCCCAGCACAGGAGCGGGTAAGAGTGCAGAGAGTGGCCACCGACGCTGGTCTCGTGGGTGGAGACGATGACCAGAGATCCAATCGGCAGGTCGGTACGGCTTGAGGATGCAGTGCTGTAGTACGACTTCCCAAGGCTCGAACGGACGTAGGCTCGAGAGGAAAAGGGTGTATGGGGTCCGGCAGCTCGGTTCGTATGTAGAGAAGGGGGCTGTCTGTGTTTCCCCAGAACGGGGCAACCACGGCGAGAAGTACCTGACGGACGTTGCCGCTAGGTGTTTGGGGAGGGGGGGGACAGAGCCTCGAAGGGGTCTAGAAGTCCCCATGGTGTGGAGGTGAAGCGGCTACTAGCCATTGAACGATCTTGACGGGTTATGGTGAGATCAAGGATGTGAACCTGTAGCTCCATAGTATGCGGCCGTCAGTGTCGAGTAGCAGTATGACGAATTATCTTATGTAAAGATGTATTTGCATAAAAGACGGAACCGGATCGGAGTGGTCACGCAAACTCGGTATCCCACGCCTCTTATCCCGGAGTGGGAAAGGGTTTGTGCCGGTCGAGGACGTTAGCCCCGTGGGGGCGGCGGCAGGTCTCGGTACATCAAGTAGCCTGTTCGAGACCTCAGTGTTGCCGATACCCTGGTAATCACTGACTGCAGTTCGTTAAATATGGTGCCGTGGTTACTGACCTGTCAGTCCCCAGGCCATCCAATTGGAGATTGTTCAAAGGGTCTACAATGCTGATACTCGGGTAAACCACATCCAAACAGTAGGCTGACCTGGCTGGGTGCCGCAACGTCAACACCTGTCATACATCTGACATGTTGTCCGCCAGACAATGACACCCTTGCGGCCTTTGTAAGCGGATGGGCGCTCGCAGGTGTTGTCCCGATATTGCCATGTTCGAATCCTACGGCTGACCGTTTCTCCAGGTCAAGCCGATCGGTCAATGCCAGCAGACGTGGGGAGACACCGCCAAGGAAGGCAGTTCTCTGCGCGGTATGTCACATATCGCCGCTGCTGCATGACCGGAAGTTGCGGTGACGGTCCGGGTTAGACAAGTCGAAGGGGTGAGCACGAGGCCACCCTCCCAGATATGAAGCATGACTGCCCGTTGCCCCGCCATGACACAGGTATATATTACCGGCAACTTAAATTCCCAAAATTTCGTCAACGGCAAGCCACGGGACTGTGAGACCATGCACTCAGCCCTAAAGCCGCTCGGAAGAGCGTTCCTGGGCATATGTATGTACAAGGTAGGTATGTAAAAGGCCAGGTGACACAGCCTTGAAGATCCTCGAGGGGCTGGCAACCACCCCTCCAGATGCGCCACTGTAATATAAGTACTTTAAGTACACAACTTACATAAGAGCTACTGCAAGAGTGTAATATAGGAGCTGGTCATCTGCCAGGTGATGAAATGGGTCTTGTTCAGTCCGGTGTCTGTGTCGGTCGATACATGTCCGTCCAACTTCAAAGTCACGAGGTCTAGAGAAAAAAAAGCGGCGGTGACACGGTCGTACAGCAGCAATTTCCTGAGGCGGCGGATTTGCTTCTTTCCCCAGATTTTGAAAGCGCGGGGTTGTCTCACAAAGGGGCCTGCAGTAGAACAACGCCAATGTGTAAACATCGGTGAGACCTGTGGACGTACGTGCTCCGGGGGTTCATTGGTGATGGCTTGTTGATGAGGAGGTTTGGCTTGAGATCAAGAACCTCCAGTGCACTTTTACACAAAAGAGCCTACGGTAGACCAGACCGGCCGTCGATCAGTGGAATCCCGGGGTTAATTCAGTTTGATTATGTAACAATGGACTACCCACTAGGTACTTCCAAGGCTGGTATCTACATAGTCTACGTACAACACCACAGCCATGTCAGACTACATAGAGAAAGTCTGCCAGAACAGGCACCTCTCCGGACTACGATCTCACTGAGCCCTTGGCAATCTGCTGCCAATCTGTGTGATAACCCGCAGGCACACCATCCAAGTCCTAAAATACGGGCTTACTCCGTGCTCAGATGGGAAACGACCACCTGGGCATCTAAATTCCTCATCATATCACGGAGAATACAGGGTTCTTCTCTGCAGCAGACGCCTTTTTGAATCTGTAGGCTCCTGCAGGCTGCACTTCGCCGCCTCCTAGCAGGTATTGTCTCCGATGTAAGCTGTCTCGTCCCGGGAAGGGGGAGTCCCGAGGTCAAAAGCACTGGGGGGGGGGGGATGAGACTGTGACATGCCACCCTCAAACCTCTCCGTCACCCAGAAATTTATGTCTTTATATTTCCTTTTTGGGACGCAGACATCTCCTACCAACCCAAATGACGTTCCCCACATCAACCACCTCGTCGTCTTACCCAGCTGCCTTCCTGGGAGATATTCCAGAAATCCCCTCACAGGCTTCTGGCGCCATGCATCCGGCGGGCCGAGGCAGACGACCTGCGACAATAACCCAACCCGGTACTTAGTATTCAACCACCCTGCTAACCTTCCAAGAAGCTGCGGTGCGGCCCCAATATTGCTCAACTGGGAAGATGGGCCTCGCAAGCTGGGAGGCTCGGCTTGGCTGTTCGGGTCAGCGTGCACTGCCAAGAGGGGCAGGTGTGGTGAATCTGGACAACCGAAGCTCTCTCAGCTCTGGTCCCATGGATTTCCTGTTTTGGGCAATAAGTTTCGGTAATGGCTTCAGGCCTGTCAGGGGCCACGGCATCGAAATTGCTGAGCAATATGAGGTTTTTCTTATGCCATAAGGTCGACTTGAGGCCGGCATGCCAAGCCGGAACATTCTCATGAAAAAGGCCCTGAGCTAGAACTCTCGCCTGCTACCGGGGCAAACACAAAACTGTTCAAATTCTCTCGTTACTTTTCAACCATCACGAGGGTAGTGACCAGTCTCCTCCCGGGTCGCTTCAGCGGAAGGCGGAATGTCAGGGTAACATACGTCAAGCCCGTCGTTACACAGCAGCCAGGCCGACCACGAACTGTGGGGGGGGGGGGACATGAGCGCACAACATCCTACAGAGTACGTAAAAGAGCCCATTCCCATAACCATCAACACCTTAGAATAAGACAAGAAACCTCAACCATACCCAGAAACACTCTATTCCGTGGCCGTCGTTGATTGTTTGTTGCACGGGGCCAATTGCGTTGCTGTCCCAGATGCCGTGTACATACGTACGCCTAGGCATTGACCTCAGGGGTGGGAGAGGCAGCCGTGACATCCGCGGTAGGACAAGGACAGGTTGACGTGAGATGGGAGACATCACGTAGCATAGACCACAAGCCATTCACCGGACCGGCTTGCCATTACCCCATCGTAATACGTGAATGCGGCTCATGGCGTGCCATTTTTCGTGGCAGATGCGGAGGAGCCAGTGGGGGGTTGTCACCTGGTTCTTGACAAGACTTGCTCGGTTAGGATTCAAGAACGCAGTGGAGGGTGATGAAACAAGTTTGTGAAGTAGCAGTCCCCAAGATCTGCATTGACTTGGATGTTAGACTATTGTCGGTTGAGAAACGTCCGCTTCGAAGGTTCTTCGGGAAGTAGAAGGTGGCTAGGAGGACAACCTTAGAACATGCTTGACCACGAACGTCGTGCAGACCATGAATTGTGTCTTGTCCTCTCGACCGACACTTGAACTCGGCCATTTGTTCGTACGGTTTCCAGCAGCGAGGGGGATATGCATCCTCATTATCTACTACTCATACTTAGACGCAGGAGCTATCCTCTGCCAGCAATGTGGCAGACGAGCATAGAAGCGCAGCACGAGGCACACAGGAACAAGACGCTGTCATCGGGAGAAGGAGTAGGACGTTTGCAAGAATTCATTCACCCGTCGGCATCTTCCGACCGACTATTGGTGGGTATTTGCTATCTATTCATAGCGAAATTCAAAGCCGTAACGTCCGTAACTCCATGTCCATGCTATCACTTTTTGTGAAGGAACCCTTTTGCCTTTTACCAATTGACCCAAATCCATCAAGCACCAATTTAGTTACCAGCGATGGTGTTGGCACGACGACGGTCACGCTCCTCAGCGATGGTGAGCTTGACACCCTTGCCCTTGGGCAGGGAGATCCAGGGCTTCTCGGTACCGATGATGAAGACGTTGGCCTCGCGGGTGGCGAAGGTGTTGTCAATGGCATCCTTCAGGTGGACGATGTTGAAACCACCATCGTGACGCTCACGGTGGGTGACAACACCGACACGACCCATGTTACGACCACCGGTGGCCATGGCCAGGTTGCCGACCTCGAACTTGCAGAAGTCGTCGATCTTGCCAGTGGACAGGCTAGGATATTGGTTAGCGCCCTGCTCGAGATCTCTCAGGGAGTACGTTTTTCACTTACTTGATCTTGACAGTGTCGTTGACCTTGATCAGAGGATCAGGGTAGCGGATGCTATGATTCTCGTTAGCAATCAAGGGGAATCTTATAAACGTACCAACCGTGGATGATCTCGCTTCGATCAAGAATCTCTCTTCCTTTGCGGTGGGAGGATTCAACCAAAGCTTGGTCCAACGGCTGACAGATGTCGGAAGAACTCACGTTCTCGCATCATGCGTAACCAAGAATGGGATACCGCCACGTCCGAGCTGGACGCGCTTGACCTTGCCGAGCTTGTACTCGGCCTCCTCGGCCTGGATGCGGTGGACGGTGAAACGTCCCTTGGTGTCGTAGACAAGACGGAAGTTCTCGCCAGTCTTCTCGATTCCGATGACGTCCATGAATCCGGAGGGGAAGGTCAGGTCAGTGCGGACCTTGCCGTCGACCTTGACGAGACGCTGCATCAGGATGGCCCTGGTCTCGCGGTAGTTCAGGGCGTACTTGAGGCGGTTGCGGATGAAGACGATCAGGGGCAGGCAGTCGCGAGCCTTGTGGGGACCAGCGGAGG
This sequence comes from Cytospora piceae, assembly GCA_016508685.1. NCBI lineage: Eukaryota > Fungi > Ascomycota > Sordariomycetes > Diaporthales > Cytosporaceae > Cytospora > Cytospora piceae. The sequence goes on along the minus strand of JADMLE010000017.1, from coordinate 547,131 downwards.
GCTTGGGAGCGTAGCTACCGGACAGCTTGTCCAGCAGCCAGTGCTTGGGCGCACTAAGGCGCTTTTGGTGCTTCTTTGCTGTAAACCAGAAAAGTCAGCATTGTCGTTGTGTTGCGTATGGCTTCATTGACAAGAGGTTGCTTGATCCAAGGTTGCAAACGCGGCAGTACAGTGGGGTACACTCGCGGCAGCAGCATCGTCTCTCAGATCAAGCGAGCTCGTGTCGTTGAATCCATTGATGCCATTGAAGGCTTCGGGTTGATGCATCACTTACGTCCTCTACCCATTTTGGCTGTCTGGTCGGTGGTTGTCGAAGGTGGTCGTCTTGCACAGGCTGAAGAGGAAAGAAAAAGTTCACGATTAACAGATGGTCGCTGAAAATTCCTGTGGGTTCCAGATCGGAATGGCGCTAGTGGACCGTTTAGTGCCGTTTTCACGTGATGTGGTGGTCCGTGCAGGGATCGCACCACACACCTCGCCCTTGGCCCACAGGGGGTTTTAGCTTCACCGAGCCTTACCGAGCTTGTCTTAGGTGAGACCGTAGCTAGTAGGTAGACTAGGTAACGCATGAAGTGTCCGGCTACAAAGATCCTGCTCTCCCTGTGATGTCAGTACATACCTAGGTACATAGTACTGCATGTTTAGACAACCTCCTCGGTCGAGGATACTGGCTATCTGACTGACTACTCAAGTAGGTATCCCACATGAGTGTTTCTTATACACGGCTACTCTTAAAGTCTTTTCCTGCAGAGGTCTCATGCATATTCGCGGGAGAGTTACCAAGGGAGTCAACCCATTTCCACCACCAGTCCGGCTTGCCTGATTTTAATACGGACACCTACATACGGTTCCGACCTTATTACGTATGTCTGGTTCTTGCTGTACAGTGTTATATCACTTCGTCTCCTAGTACGGCCACAGTCCCAGCAACAAAGCCAACCCTGGAACGCGGAGCGAACAAGGAACAGCCAAACCGCCTTCGTACAGGTATAAAGATTGCTCCAGATTCTAGAGAGTTGTATGTAATCAAACTAGCTAGCCTTGAGGGTCTTACTCTACACGCTTTTCCCCAGTAACGGGGCCCATGAACTCCAATGACTTGACTCCGGAAAGGAAAAGGAAAAAAATAGCACCCATTTGACACCAAAGACCTGTGCTGTAGGGACAGGACCCTCTTTATCTAGACCTCCGTAAAAAGTACCCGCTGATGCCTTCGGACTCCCAATAGTGATTCTGCAATGTCAAACCTTGTCGATCTTGATGATATCATACTTTTTTCTTATTCACAAAAAGAATACGATCCTGCCGTCGGGTACTGTTTGTCCCGGCTGGACCTCGTGCTTACTCGACCGTTCGTTTGTGTGGCTGGGATCCCTGACTTCGGTGGGATTGATCAATCAAGCAACAACCTCGAGATGTCCATCGCCTCGAGGTTCCCAATGAAGGCCGTCGAGTTCGACTGCTCGCCCACGTCGCCCACGTCACCATCAAGTGTCTGCTCCCTCGTGAAGGAGTCCAGGCCCGGCAGTTCCGTAAAGCTGTTGTTCACAGCCGTGGAAGCATGCGGCAGCGTCTGGGCTCCAGACCACTTATGGACCATCATATCCTCCCTAGACCCGGACCTGTTGAGGTGCGGTTCTAGCGTCATCAACGAGTTTTCGTTCATCATCGTGTTCACCGAGGGCTCCATGAGGTTGGAATTCGTCCGTGACGGGCCAGGTTCTTTGGCCTGTATCTGCCGCTCCTCGATCTGCTTGTACGTATCCGGGTACTTGTTGCGCACCCGGTCCCTCAGGTCTGTTGGCTGCCGGCTCGATAAGTCAAATCGAGGATCGCGCTGTATCTTGGTCCACGCCGGTCCGTATAGCCGGAGACCCTCGAGGATCTGGTCGTCGTCCTGCTGTGTGAAGGGCCGCCGCTCGCGGCGGTGGGATTTCTTAAATGGGCCGTGTATTCCCATCTTCTGGAGATCTTCCAGCTTTTTGCGGTGTGCTCTGCTCTTCTTTGGTTTGGCCGTTGAATCCGAATCTTGTTGATTCGGTTGTGCCGGGCTCGAGGACGAGCATTGGGCATCTTCTTTGCTTGGGGGCGCTTCAAGCTCCTCCGGGTCGGCAAGTATGTCCTCCAGCAGCAGCGCAGTTTTGGACTTGCCTTTCGCCTTTGTCTCTGTAGGTAGTGCACTGACTAAATGCTCCTGATGCAAGCTTTCCTTGCTCTTACTGTGTGACACGCGTAGTTCGTCCGGACAACACGTCCGGAATCGATCCTTCAGGTCCCCAGCTGTCCGCCCATTGAAGTTGTAGGCCGGGTCCTCTAGGATGCTCGTCCACTTCCCGACACCATATTTGTCAACCCCAAGCAGCAGGTCTTTTGTTTCTTCTTCGGACCATTTCCTTCTAGGCTTGGCAGCCTTCCTCTTCACCTTCGGCAATGACTTGTCTGGCTCTGGCACCGTAGTCTGTTCTTGCAATGGCGGTGGCGGCACAACCTTCTCGCCCGCTTCGGGTTCCGTATTGTTCATGAGGGCACTGTTGAACTCCCTGAACGTATTGATGTTCGTAGCAGGATCATTGTCCTCCAGCGCTATCGGAGGGAACACGGCCGCATTGGGCGGTGGTTCGTATAGGCCACTGATAATCGGTGGGACGATGTTCTGGGCGGACCTCTGCTTCTTCAACGGCTGTGGCAAGTGCATAATATCGTCCTTGACGGTCAGCGCCCTTTGCCGCTTCTTTGTGGACGCATCCTCCGTCAATAGTTGCGGCTCAGGCACATCGTCCAGGATGTGGTTCAAGGAGAGTTGGGACTCGTTGACCTCTGGATTGTCGTAAAGCATCCGCAGGGAGATCCCCCCTCCTGTGTGCCGAAGCCCTCCACCGTCGGCGTGTCGCCCATTGTACTCCTCCGTGATCGAAGCTAGTGGCGGTATGTGCTGGGGCCCCCTCGAGGAGGAGGAAGACTGCCCCTGCTCGCTTCTCCCATGATGACTGGCATCCGGCTCGAGGGGTGGCAGCGAGAAGTTGGAGGACTTGGCGAAGCTGCTGAAGCTCTGTATAGGGGGGAGGTTGGGGGGCGGGTAGGCTGAGGTCTCGGGAGAGTTCGAATCGTTGAGCAGGTGCATCAACCGCGGCTCGATGGTCGCCATCGTGTCGGTCGTGGAGGGGGCATTGGACTGGGTGACGCCCCGGGAAGGGGAGACCCTAGTGCTCGGATCAGCACCTATCTGGAGGCCTGGATACAACTGCAAATAAATACCGCGGTGTCCATCACCCGGTCGTTCGAAAGTTCCTGCATTGAGGCAGTCGCGTATATCGTAACGTCGTCCAGGAAAGAAGACTGAGGATTAGTCTCCCCTTGAAGAGCCTTGGAGAGACGACATGGGGGGTCAGCTGGAATCCAAGGTGTGCCATTGAAGGTGAAGGGTCTCCCTTAATCTACGGAGAGAGTCTGCCGCTCACTATTTGCACTTATTAATCAAATTGGAAGACGATTTCTTTTTCTCTCTCTCCTTTGTTTTCATATTTATTTCACTATCTAATAAAGGCTTCCATAACTCTGTTTTCCCATTGAGGCCGACTCTCCTGGCGGGGGTTATGCATTTATATGCTCCTTTGTAGCCTTGTGTGGTCTGCTGGAATTGAACAGCCGTGTCTGCGTAAACGGTTTTCCAGTCAGACCCAAGACTTCCTTCCTGCTAAGGCGCCTCGAATTCAAAGTTAGAGTCGCCACTTGTGGACCGCATGAGGTGGGGTGTGCACTATTACCACGGATGTATTTCCCACACCCGCCAGCCACCTGGGCAGCTTCTGGCACTTCATGACATACGCACCCATACAATAGAAGCTGAATACGGGTCCATTGAATCGTAAAGCGAGAGACTTGAGCACCATCAAGTTACTGACGTATGTGTTGACATTTGGAACCCGGGTTTAGCAAATTCCAAGTGGACATACCTATTCAATATCAGGCCCCCGTTATCGAACAGTCGACCAGAAGCTTGACGCTCTAAGCTACCATACACTCCTGGAAATAACGAAGTAATACACAATGGCTTCTCGTCTCCCAGCCTTTCCTCGCTTGGTCTTTACGGCCATCGAGCCACTCAGCCTGTAACAACCCATCCTTCTCCCCCATTCCACACTGTACTTCCCATCCTAACTCCTCTTCAGCATCGCGGGCTGGGCCGGCGCAACCCTCGACCCATCTTGGTTCGTGGCAGAACAGACCCCGTCGCCCACCTTCCCAGTGGACGAGAACTCCCGTCTCGTGGCGCTCCAGCTCGGCAACGCCTACGGACTCCTGTTTCTGGTTGGCGTGGCCGTGCTGTACACGACCGTCGAGCTCAAGGTCGTGCGCAACTACCTGGTAGCGTTATGGATAGCCGATGTTGGCCATGTGGCAGCTTGTTACTACGTCCTGGGCTATGACAGGTTCATCGACGTGGGTAGCTGGAACAGTCTAACTTGGGGGAATGTGGGTGCAACTGTGAGTTGGCTGTTCTTGTCGGCGTTGTGTTTCCTGCTGGTGTGAATGATGACGGACTGACTGACGGACGTGTAGGTATTCCTCTGCTTGACAAGGACGGCGTATCTGCTAGGCTTCTTTGGCCCGGATGGGCCACCTTCTTCGAATTCGAGGAAGCTCCAGTAACCCTTAGGTGCATAGTTAGACGGACGAGCGCAGAGCTGGCCGGTTAGTCCAAGCCATGAAGACACCATAGACGTTCAATACCGTCCTGTGATCATAATCATAATGTACCAAACGTCACGTTTCGAGAACACCGCAGTGAACAGCCGCATCACATAGTATTGTGGACTGATGACATCTGGGCCTACTCCAGTGAGACGTGAGTTTAGGAAATAATGCCAGCGCACGAGATTCGGCAGTGCTTTCGAGTTTGACCACATGCAGTTGATGCAAGATTCATCACTCTTCACATGTGAATCACACAAGATTCTGTCATTACACTGTTGGATGTGGATGGATCTTGATACATTGTCTCCGCGTCTTGCGGGTCCTCGGGTTTAAGGGCGGTTGTCGAACATAGCTCTGCTCGTCATACTTTGTGGTGCTTGCGAAGAGGAAGCTGGTCGATCGATGCTATAGACTACAGTGTCAATCGAGCCCAGATATCAACACCACCTCTAATATCAACGGGTATCAATGGGGGGGTTGCCAAATCTTCGAGGAGGTCGAGGGTTAAACCCGTATGTTGAACAATGAGTAAGCTCCGCTATTGACCTCCGCCCCTAAACTCCGGACCTAAACCCGGCACGCCGATTTAGACTACTCCTCACTAAGACATGAACCTCCGTCAATAATGCGTGACTTGATTTATGTTCATTTGTAGACCGCTCCCTTGACCAAGCACGGCTTTTCTGAGATTTTTCCTGGGCATTCGGATGTGATACAGATGCTCTCCAGAGACTGGACTTGCAGACTGTTACACTGCTCTCAGAGCGGGCCATTGGACGGGGAAGCGGACCTTCAAGTGGCGATAAGAGCTCCGGAGCTGACCTTATCATATAAGCCAACGCCGGATACCCGAAACAGCACCATCGTCACCTCACAACACCTCGAGGAGTGTCCAAGAGTTGGCTATAATGAGTTACAGATATCCTCACCAGGACGACTCAGACGAGAACGGCTTCGGTGAGACCATGCAACAGCCGTCAGGGGCTCAGGCCCCCGCCTCCTCCGACAGTGACAGTGACATCTTCGAGCCGGCATCAGAACGGTCCACTCCGGCGCCACAAGGGCCAACAGAAGAGGATGAGGATGAGGACGAGAGCGACTCGGATTATGATGAAAACGAGGAAGACAACGAGGACGAGGACGAGGACGAGGATGATGACGAGGATGAGTTCCACGGTACTTAGTGGCTATTCCCTTCTCTTGTCTCGCTTTCAATTCACCGAGCTGACCGCAACTTTAGATGCCGAAGCTGGCTTTACTGTAGAAGTCGTCTACGGGGGATCAGAAGATAATGAAGAAGAGGACGAAGATGGGACGCAAAGAGGTGAAGATGAAGGGGCACAGGCAACGCTTGGCGGCATCTTTGGTGAGCATTGCCATCTAATACCGAAACTGCGACACGAAAGCTCAAGCCCCACACCTGCCATCAATTGATATCGGTCAACCCTTCAGACCTCATACCATATCGGCGACAGATTATCATTCCGGTCAAAAAATACTAACCAACCGCATACCAGGACGCATAGGAGCAACTCACCTCACAGCCCAACAACTCATGGCCCTCTTCCGCAACCGAGATATCGGCCACGTGCTCTTCAATGACTTCGAGGGGCAAGGCATCGACGACTGGGGCTTCCGCCGACGCCGCCGCCACCCTCCAGACCCAACCCGCTTCCCCAAGATCCCAAGCGATGAAGGCACGGAGCTCATGGACTCAGGAGCCTTCGGCAGCACGGACCGGACAGCCATTCGGCAGCAGAAGAAACTCGCGCGGCGCATTCTCGACCGAGAGCTCGGCGTGGGAAACCAGCGTATCAACCAGGATGCCATGGCGCAGGAGATGATCCCCACCTCAGAGGCTGACATGATTATCCACTATCGGGCGCCGGTGTACTGTGGACAGTTCAGCGAGGACGGCAACTTCTTCTACGCGTGTGTTAAAGACTTCAAGGTGCGAATGTACGACACGAGTAACCCGTACAACTGGCGATACTACAAGACGGTGAATTATCCCTGGGGCCAGTGGACCCTGACGGATGCCCACCTTTCCCCCGACAATAAGTGGCTGGCGTACACCTCCCTGCAGTCGCACGTGTGCTTCGCGCCCACAGACCCCAACGACAAGGGCGACCCGTACTCCTTGGACCTGGGAAGCGGCCCGAGGAATACTGGATGGGGAGGGTGGCGATCGCGGGGCTTCGCCATCTGGAGTATTCGGTTCTCCGGGGACGGCAGGGAGTTGATTGCGGGAAACAACGATTCGTCCATTATCGTCTACGACATTGAATCCCGCCAGGTCCTGCACAATATCCGTGGCCACGACGACGACGTCAACGCCGTATGCTTCGCGGATCCCAAGGACCCGCACATTATCTACTCCGGATCTGACGACCAGGTGATCAAAGTGTGGGACCGAAGGTCGATGGGCGACGGGAGGGAGGCGGGTGCGTTTGTCGGACACATTGAGGGGTTGACATACCTCGACAGCAAAGGTGATGGGAGGTATCTACTCTCCAACGGGAAGGACCAGACCATGAAGCTGTGGGACTTGAGAATGGCCATGTCGACGCAGCGCTACGAGGAGCTCAACCCGCGTCAGCACACCGCAGATGCCGACTATGACTACCGCGTCGAGGACTACGACAGTGACAACTGGTTTCCACACCCGAATGACAACAGCGTGGTTACCTTCCGCGGGCACAAGGTCCAGGGCACGCTTATCAGGTGTCACTTTAGTCCCCCTGGGAGTACGAACTCCCGATACGTGTACAGCGGTAGCCAGGATGGCAAGATTTACGTGTGGAATATGGACGCGACGCTCAAAACTACGATCGATGTGTCCAAGGCGACACACACGGCGGGCAGGACACCCGGTGGAGGGAATCGGTGGAGGAGGGCACGTCTTGATGGTTGGGGAGGCTGTGTGCGAGAGCCTTACTGGCATCCGAATGCGCCTATTATTGCTGGTAAGTTTCACCTTCGCAATCTGAGGGGGGGTTTTCTGGGAATTAGGAATCTGTAACTGACTTGTGCCCGTTTTGACAGCGTCGTCGTGGGGTGGGTATGATATGAGCTCTGGCTCCGTGTCAGTACACTCGTGGAATGAGAATATGGAGGATGATGTTGATGACCCTGAAATGGGCTGGAGTGTCAACGACCATTTAGGAGCTGAGCTCTTTAACATGGAATGATTTAGTAACGAATTTTGGTAGTTGAAAGATTGTATAGTCATGTAGCGAGCAATGAGAAATGAGCAGTAAGCCAAATTGGAACAATGAGCCTTCAGCCATTAATCATGTTGTGTGGATTCGATCGGAAATCTTGAATATTATTCTTGGGACGGAAGTTGGCTTGAGGACCTCAAGTTGAGGTTCTTTTCCATCAGATATTATGGATAGGATAGTCAGCTTCGGACGAAAGCCAACTTGAACATGGCATTATCCATAGCATACCTAGGTAGCTTTCCAGGTGAAGGTGGAGGCATGGATATTTCAAGGGACAAAAAGCAGAACAACTTTGAATAGATTGGCTAGGTTAATGATCAACTATGATTTAGACATCCTGCATTATCTTGACAGAAAAAATCGCCTTTGAAGACAAAGCCCACAGGCTATCTTCGCGGTTAGCTCGTTAACAACCAGAGTAGTGATAAGAGGTCAAAGTCATGTAGTATTTAGAAAACAAATCGAGTCACTCCATAGAGGCAGTTTCCTGCCCTGAATTTTCCATTACAGCACTATATGGACACCTGGGCCTTCTGCGGCAGTTGTTACAGACGCGAATATCTCGCCCTGGAAATATCAACTAGGAAAGGTGGAGGTCGGCATGGATATCAGCTCTCAAGTGTGGCTTTGCCAGCCCTGAAGAAAGAAGCAGATTGTGAGCGTGCCGTTTCCGTCCCGGGCTCTAGGTACCTATGTGGTTCCTTCCCTCATTGAGCCTTCCATTGTAAGGTACGTTGGTCTCGAGTGCCCATGTGAAGAGGGATTATTATGGAAGGGACTTTAGAGTAGCGCATGGGTTTGATATCTGAAACCTGCCTAGGTGGGCTATCTTACGACAATATCTGAAGACAGTACTCTCCGGTACTCTCAATAGTAAATCAGGATGTCTTTATAAGACGTTGTAAACGGTTGCAGGTGAAACTGAGAAGGCATCTTTATTATTTGTACCTAGTCTACCTACTTACTTAGTCAACCCCCCAGTTGGAAGGTGATTGCCAGTCTCCACTTTGCCTGCCGGGGTCTTGCAGCACGGCCGGATCCACCTTCCGTCAGATATGCGCTAACGGTAAGCTAAACTGCTATAGCAGCCGTAATAGAAGCTCTAAGCTCTTATCTCCCGACTTCAATTCAATTTACTTCCACCCTACATCCCATCAAACGTCGCAGTGAATCAGCGCCCATCACCCACTGCATTCGATCGCGAATTGTTGTCGTCCTTCGATCTCTTTCGTACGTTCTTAAGCAAAGGTCTTAAGTTACTACGCCTCTAGCATTTGTCGATACTGCTACTCCGTCCACCTGCGACGTCGTGACATCGTCACTTACCCTGACACGACGAGCTTCACAGCAACCGCAGATCTTCGAACGCTTCGCGACCGATCTTACCCCCCACCGTCTAAACGGCCCCGTCGATCGACTATCCGAGCACCTTCCTGTACATCAAGTTTTTCGAGGACTGATTGCCAATCATACTGAAACCACGTTTACTAACCAACCAGGCACCGAATAAGGAACGGAAAACGAGCGCATCTTGACCTGCTTAACTGGCTACAGTTGCAAACTGCAGCTGAACAGCTCTATCCGATAGTCTCAGAAAAAGTCGAGATCTTCGCGCTGGGATTTCCCCAAGTGAACAGGAGGCCTTTCCCTCATCACACAGGACATTGCCTTGAGTTGGGACTAACAAGGCTGCAACGCTTTTACTTGTCAATCTCCTTCTGATTACAGGAGCAACAAGGGACCTGTACACAGACTGCATTCCAATTCTTTCAGAAGGTCCAAGAGGAAAGATTGCAAGCACAGAGCTTCATCTTTGGGAAGACATATCATTTCAGAGGCCACCAGCTGGGAGAAATTCGCGTCAAATTGTCTGTGGCCAAAATCTTGTCTGGGATCTTGGAGTGTACGTATCATTGACTCTGCCTTCCACTACTATGTTTTCCTTACACTGTTCTTCCGTTTCTCTCTCGCTCTCACGTCGTCTACTACTGCCCCCCAGCGTTGGTCGCAAATGGAGGGAGGATTGTATCAGGTTTCAATTTACTGATTGCAGGATGGCGACAGCAGACAACTGGACTCCTGTATTTCTGATCCAGCAAGACAGTCAAGTCAATACACCCCTTCAACCAGAACCCCGACTTCGTCGTTCTCAAGTGATCGCATTCTAGAAGCCCAAAATGGCTGAGGAGGATTACGATATCGACGTCTATGGAGACGCTCAGGATGGCGGTCAAGAGCATGGTCAGAGCGGTGCGGATGAGTACAACAACAACGGACAAACGGATGGTGCTTATGAGCACGATTCGGGCAATGCCGACCACAATGACCAGAACGCCAATGGCGAGCAGAACCATGGTCAGGAGTCTTCAAGCACCCCTGCTCCTCAGCAGGGCGTCAAGCGCAAGTCGGAGCCTGATGAGCGTCCTGTCGACCCTAACGCCACCAACGCGCTGCTCATCTCTGAGCTCCAGTGGTGGAATACCGAAGACGAGCTGCGCGCTTGGGTCAACGAGGCCTACTGCGAGGATGAACTGAAAGACATTACGTTTAGTGAGCATAAGGTTAACGGCAAGAGCAAGGGGTGCGCATCGTCCCGTTTCTCCCTACCAGAACATACCCAATGTGCATGAGCTGACAGATTTCCTTCTAATAGCCAAGCCTACGTCGAGTTCACTTCTAGCCAGGCCGCCACCGCTACCAAGAACCGCATCGACTCCCTGTTCAGCGGCGACGAGAACAATGCCGGACCCAACCGACGCCCTACTGTTTCTTACCACAGCGCTACTGTCAACCCATTCAAGACCCTCCCCAAGGATGCCCCCCAGCGCGCCCGTGACAATGCTGGTCGAGGCACGCCTTCCGGCCCCGGAAACTTCAACAACGGCCCGGTCAGCAACTTCCAATCTGGCAGTGGCGGCGGAGCTGGCGGCGGTTACCAGGGCGGAGGAGGATATCGCGGCCGAGGTGGTTACAACCGCGGCGGCATGCGCGGTGGCTTCAACCCCAACTATGGAAACTCCAACATGAATTCCTTCGGCAACAACATGGGCGGATTCAACAACCCCATGGGTGGCGGAGGCGGCTTCGGTGGTGGATTCAACCGTGGCGGCGGAATGGGAATGCGTGGAGGCCCCAACATGCGCGGCCGTGGTGGTATGGGCGGTGGCATCATGGGAGCCCCTGGCGGCATGAACCCCATGGGTGCAATGGGCGGAATGCCTAATATGGGCGGCATGCCTAACATGGGCATGAACATGATGGGTGGCATGGGTGGTGAGTTTGATCCCGCGCCTGCCGTTTTGGTTAAGCATTGATCGCTTCGCACTTTCTGCTGCGTTTCTCCTTGCTTTTGCGCGCTGAATGTGCATTGAGAATACTAACCAAGATTCGTGTTTTGCAGGATTCAACGGCATGCCCGGTCAGTTCAATCCAGGCTTCTTCGCCGGCGCCCAGGGCGGAGGTTACGGTGGTGCCAATCAAGGTGGCGGTGGCGGTGGTGACTGGGGAAACCCTCACGGTACCAAGAGACCTCGCGGCGAGTAATCGCAGGCTCCGCTGTACCCTTGACGACTTCCTGAAGATCGTCACCACGTTTTGACCACCGGTTCATCTGCAGCTGTCGGCGCCTCGCCTTCAGAGCAGGTGGTCCACCATGGATGGTCCTCGTGTCAGCTGCGCCAACAATCTTTGCGACGGCTACTCCGCAACTAATATCGACTGCCGAAACCCCTCGAATGGAATGTCTCATCTATTGTACGACTACAGAACAAAAACGGAGCTGGACTGCGCCACGCCTCTCAAGGCGAACACGATGCGGGAAGGGACTTGGCGACAATCCTGGTCGCATGCATTCGAGCAATATCACGTTCCTGGCATCCGTCATTAGCTGTGATGAGATCGATGTGGCTGATGAACGAAAACGGCGACTTTTCAATACCATTGGCACCAGACCTGATCATATTGGTGCGAAGCTCCGTTCGCAAACCAGCTTTACCGTCTCAGGTCCTCAATCTGAGATACCCTCTTTGGCCTCTCACTTAGGCGGCTTCAGACCTTGCGTGCATCTGGAAAGTGCTCAGCAAGGCAAAAAAGAATCTGAGCCAACGGGCTGCTGATGGTGCTGCAAATAGTCCTGCCAATATACCTTGCGAGGTGATGTTCACGCAGGGCTTTAGGAGACTGGCACGCAATCTCGACTTGCCGCAACCCACTTCGGGCAGGCTGCTATGGGCTCATGGCCTGGAATCGAGGAATCGGCTTACAGCAAGCTACCTAGGTACCACGGGATCGGCTACTTCTGCTGTCAAGACAACTGGAAAACTTCGGCAATACCCACAAGCCCAAGTAGGGACACACACGTATGACGGAGGGGGAACATGGCTCCTTCTCGCTCGTCGTGCCGACAAGTGTCGGAGCCTCGTGGTGGAACTCTCAAGTCTCAAACCAGAAACGGCGTTTCCAGCAAGGGTCAAGGGGGTTTATCTGCGGCTTTCTGCCCGTCACATTGCGATTGATTTGAACTCTTACCTGCTTTTAATCCATTCGAGGGACGGTCACGGTAGTTACATTTGAGGGCAGGGAATGGACAACTTTGATTTCAGATACATGTGGCCGGTCTTTTGTGGTGTTGGCTGAGGTGACTGATTACTCCTGTTTCGGGTTTGTGCATGTGTGGCTGATATGTGTGTCCTTCGTTGTACCTGGATTTGACGAGATCATAACCATGGTACCATTGAGGGGGTGGGTGACTTGCCTGCTCAGGGATGATGCATGTTCTTCCTGCGCGGAGAAACATGTTGCACTTTTGGATTATTCGCGTCGAGGCCATGCCAATGCTGTGTCCTGGGAAACCAGGCAGTCACGCTGAGAACATATGGGACGGAAGGCACTGCAGAAACCTGGCATGTTGACGAAAGACAACATGCAAGTGATGAAGAAATCATGTGATGTTAAAGAACTTTGGACGATACCAGCAATATTCTGGATGATTGATGGCAGCAGATCAAACCATGCCTGAAACACAGACGTGGGACCGATTTGAAGAACAAGATGCTGTACCTTAAAAAGAATGGCTTTCCCAGTTACAGCCCAGCCCATCTAACAGCTCCGTTTCGCCCCATACGGATACTCGAAGCGATCACACTTATGCGTCATGTCCTGCCTCTTCTTTGATTCATCGAGGGTATCATTTTTGTCTTCAAGAAGCTACAGACTGCCACCGGATTCAACCATCATCCCCTCCCAACCGCTCTGCCGTCGCCTTGACCAGTTTGTGTATCTGGCCCCAGCGTCCCAGCAACAGCTCCCTCCGGCTCTCATTGACATCCTCAGCACCGTCTCCATCCTCAAACTTGAACTTCTTCACCTCCTTCACCTTGCTCTTGATCGTAACCTCGTAACTCTCTAACAGCTCAACAAGCAACGCATCAGCCTTGGCCTGACTCCTCTCCCCATCATCCAAGCCATTCACAAACTTCCGCCACGTATCCATCGCCAGCCCTCCATACCTCCCCGTCACAGCCAACATCCGCAGCGCGACCTGCGTCCGGTGGCACACCGTCTCACGGTCCAGCACATAATTCCCCAGGAACCCCACATCCTCCAGCTCCCCCCTCTGGGCCCTCGTCAGCGCCGGCAGCACCGCGTCGTCCAGGCACACCTCATCCCACTCGTTCCGCTCCAGCAGCACGAACCCGTACTCCACCAGCAGGAAGTCGTTGCAGTGCCTGCCGTAGCTGATGTGCACCTCCTTGCCCTTGTCGTACGCCCGGGTCGTCGTGAAGGTGAAGGACTCGGCGTGGTCGAACGAGACGTGGCAGCCGTCACGGTCCGTGTGGTTGAAAAGGTCCGCCACCGGCTGGAGGGCCATGTGGTCCTCCTTGGGGAGCCGCTCGGTCCGCGGGGTGACGAAGTAGAAGGTTCGCGTGTTGACGAGGAGCCAGGCGTAGAGGTACTCGTCCCTCGTGCAGTCGGCCTGGAGTCCGTTGCCGCCTTTGCCCTTGTTTTCGAAGGGGAAGGCTGCGGAGACGTAACCCCAGTCCCTTTCGAACTTGGCCCGCTGTTTGGCTAGGAGCTGTTTTGCCGCCGTGGGGAGGAGGGCCTGGAAGGCCGCTGGCCAGGTGAGTGGCATGGATTGCTGGATGTCTTCCCAGCTGGGGACTACGGCTTGCCATTTGGCGTACTTTGTGGAGTTGGCGGGCTTGTCCAGGGCGAGGTCTGCTGCCAAGAGGCCATGGATTGTGATGTCCTTGGGGAGACCCTTGGTGATGGAGGAGGGGACAGTGTCCTTTGTCCGCAGAGCAGTGACTGGGACATTGAGGATCACGGTGTCTTTGGGGATGTTTTCGGTTGCGACAACTAGGAGATGTTAGTGAGGCTTACATTCTTTTAGGTTATGATGCAAAAAGACCCAGGTGCAAGGTCGACTGAGCACATCGTTGTATGACAGGCCAAGGACATTGTGCAAAGATGTGCTTCGACGAGACGGTTATCCTCTAAAAGTCAAGACAGAACATAACAATTGCAGTTGACTTACTTCCAAAACCACGGCCAGATATTCTCATGGGCCGTATGCTGTTGATCTTGACACCAATGGTGTCAGCCCAGCCGAGGAGTTCCTCGTGAACCTCCTCTAAGTTGTCCGCCATTTTCTGATGTGGTAGATGACGGCGCAAGTGATCAGAAACGAATTTCAGGATGTAAGTGATCTTCTATATGCATGTTAGATATGTGAGTCAATGGTACAGGCTACCAGGGTCACGACATACCAAATAGTTTCGAGCCTCTTATGAAGCCGTATTGGAAATAATGATTCGAACTCGACCCGTTTCAACCACAGCATTTCTTTGAGACCATGTGGGACTGAAGTTCCAAGATTAGTCTCAGAGAATACATATATCTCGAGAGATATGAATGGGTATCATCCTGGATATGGACAAAAATGCTCTAGCATTTGGCCAGGCCTGAGAAAATGACCCCAGTATGTAAGGGAGCAGCAAGTCATCCTGCGGTTATTCACACGCCCTGCAGTGAGGGTAACAATTGACCCAGGTACCTTACTTTGCCGGCCGAGAAGTACAAGCTACCTAGGTAGGTACTGCCGGCCGGAATGCCCGAGAGAGCTCCGAGCCAGCTCCGTCGCATCATCGAACGATTCAAGTCCCTCGACGATGGCACCACATTCTTCCAAGCTGCGACCACTCAACATGGTCGTCGCAAAGCCAAACATAAGACCAAGATGAAGCCCATACTTCCCAGAGCATCGGCGCTCTCAAGGGGCAGCCGTGAGCTCTCCAATGCCACCACCATACTTCCAGTCGCGACATTGCCAGGCGCACAGCGGTCCTTCTCCATCCTCAACCGGCCGCCGCCAAACTACCCAGGCCATGTTCCCCTGACGCGCATAGAGCGCGCGGGACTGGCCATTGGCTCGGGCATAATATCACTGGTGAACCCATACCGCGGAGGTATGTGATATAGCCTCTCTTCTCCTCCCCTGCTCTCCAACCCAAAAAGCTTATCCCAAGCCCACCCAAACTAACCTCCACCACCCCCTCCCTCCAGACCTAATAGCCACCTTCGCCGAGGCAACCAGCACACCCTACTTCATCCCCCGCCTCCGCGACGCCATGCTCCGGTCCCCCTCGGGCCGACGCATCCTCCGCGACCGCCCGCGCATGACATCCACCTCCCTGAACCTCCCCTACCTGCGCTCCCTGGCCCCCAACACCGTCGGCAGGACCTACATCACCTGGCTGGACCGCGAGGGCGTGTCCCCGGACACGCGGAGCGCGGTGCGCTACATCGACGACGAGGAGTGCGCCTACGTGATGCAGCGGTACAGGGAGTGCCACGACTTCTACCACGCGCTGACGGGCCTCCCCGTCATGCGCGAGGGCGAGGTCGCGCTCAAGGCGTTCGAGTGGGCCAACACGGGCCTGCCGATGGCCGGGCTGGCGACGTTTGCGGCGTTTACGATGAAGAGGGTTGAGAAGAAGAGGTTTGCCGAGATATATCTCCCGTGGGCGCTGCGGAACGGCTGGAGGTGCGAGGAGGTGATTAATGTGTACTGGGAGGAGGAGCTGGAGACGGATGTGGAGGAGTTGAGGAGGAGGCTCGGGGTTGAGCAGCCGCCGGACCTGCGGGCTATGAGGATTAGGGATAGGGCGGAGATCCGGAGGAAGGCTCAGGAGGAGGGTGCGAGAAGGGCTGAGGCTAAGGTGATGGAGAGGAGTGCTGCTGAGGCCAAGCCCCCTCCTCCCCCGGTTGCGGCTCGTTAGGAGCTTGTAGGGTACCGGTACTGTGTGTTGTCTCGCGGATATTGGCGACCACCGCGAGGAGCAATGCTACTCCTCTCCGAATCGAATGTCAAAGTCGCATTTGAGGTATCATATCGTCATGTCTCTTTTGCCCATCCTGCTGCTGCTGCTGCGTATACTACCCGTTTGGGCCGTGAATGGGATTCAACCCAAGTGTATGTATAATGATGGTCTTCAGGACTCACCATCCACCCACCCACCCACCCACTCACCCATTCGTGTCCCCGGCAATTCTCTTCCTCCTAGACATCCAGGTCGTCATCATCGTCGTCCTCCCAGCCCTTCCTCCTGCTGACCACGATCTTCTCCTTCTCCCGGCCGGCCGCCACCGCGTTCAGCAGCTCTTTCAGCTGCTCCTCGGTGACCTTTGACCTGAGCTGGCCCGTCTGCGCGAGCATGATCAGCCTGTTCTCGATGTCGGCCGCGCGGTCCTCCTTGACCATCCGGATGCGGCCCAGCCGGTCGGCCGCCTCGGGGTGGAGGATCTGGCTGAGGATGGACTGGCGGGCTTCGGCTATAACACGTGGGGGTGTAATGTCAGTATGTATGTAGTATGCATGTAAGTAAGTAAGGTAAGTCGGTCGGCGTCAGTGGCGCTCGGAGGGATCAGAGGGTTCTTTTCGGTGTCGTTGGGCTTCGATGCGTCTGGAGAAGCCATCAGGATTGGTTGGTCGACGTACCTTCTTGCTGTCTGTAGAAAGAGAATACACCGTTAGTAATCGCTCGTGATTCCAAAAGAAAGGTCGCCGTCATCCGGCAGCACATGATCGCTTCTTACCTCTTCTGGTCGGCTTGTCCCTGGCCGGAACCGCCACCACCTCCTCCTCCTGCGCCGGCTCCCCCGCCCGATTGCGACTTGAGCTGCTCGAGACGAGCCTTGCGGATCTGCGCGCGCGCGGGTGTTAGTTGGCCGCTCTGACACATGCCAGGGATGAGCGGTTGCCGTCGCGTACCTGGTCGAGTTCTGCGTCTTCCATATTTGCGTTGTTGAATTAAGAGGTGGTAAGGCAAAGGGTGTGTATGAGCAAAGTGTCTGGTGTGACTACTGGGAGAGTGAATGAGTAGAAGCTAAGCTGTGTAGGTGCGTAGCTCGCGTGTTGATCGTTGCGCTTCGGGTAAATTTTGGCGGGGTCAGTGAGACTTTGACCTTCGTGCAGGCGGCAGGCACGAGGCTATCGATATGATCCGGAAGCACTTTGGGGGCACGTAAAATGAATAGAATAGAGTCGCCCCTGACTGAAATCACCCAGGGTTTTAATACCTACCTACTTAGGGTAGTTTTACAAAAACTTCGTCTATAATGACCGTTCTGGAAGAGAAGCCTCTACGTTAGTTGATCTCAAGAATGAACTGACAGAGGTGTATGTTTATGATATATACATCTTATATATGTGATAGGAGTAGTAAAGTGCAGCATCGAAGCTCATTCATTCGAGTATACATATACATAAATCAACCTCTAGGCCACCCAACACGCCGCACGCCGTAAGCAGATGTCACTTCTATTCCGTCCTTTATTTCCCCTAAGCTCTAAAAAGAAGACCGATTCGGGTCATCCCCCTCCATCGGTATCATGCCGCTCATCTCCTTCTTCCTCTTCTCGATACGGGCCTTGACCACGTCCACGATCATCTCGTTCTGCGGCGTCCTGATGCCCAGCTCCTTGCCCCTCCTGACAAAGTACCCGTTCAGGTAGTCGATGTCGACCCACTGGCCGGCGCGCACCCGGCTGAGCATCTGGCTCTGCGACACGCCCTTCTCGACGAGCCGGCTGAGCGTCTTCTTGCGCAGCGCGTCCAGGCCGCAGTGCTCCACCACCTTGGACGAGTTGGTCAGCTCCGGCAGCGACATGATGACGTTGAACAGCTCCTCCAGGAGCTCGTCGGCCAGCACGATGGCGCTCTTGTTGAGGAGCACCTGGTCGTACGTCGTGTCGAGCACGATGGCCATGGGCTCGATGATGGCGCTGAAGACCATGGCCGGCAGCTTCTTCATCAGGAAGTTCTCCAGCCCGAACCCGCCGGCGTTCAGCCCCGGCGTCGTCGCCAGCGTGCGCAGGAACTGCGTCGACTGGGACCGGTGCTGCACGGGCGGGTGGAACTTGAAGATGGACGGCAGGTCGAGGCCCCTCTCCACGGCGTGCAGGTACATCTTGCCCTGCTTCCTCAGGACCGCCGAGAAGAACTGCTTCTTGTTGTACGCCAGCGAGGCCGTCGTGTGGCCCAGGATGTAGCACGGCCGCGTGGTCGGGTCCTGGAACAGCGTGTTGTTCAGCTGCTCGACGACGCCCAGGCCGTCCTGGATCAGGCATATCGTCGTGCGGCTGTCTATCCGGTGCATGATGTTCTCGAGGGCAGGCTTGGTCACCCCGCAAGGGAGCGTCACCACCAGCTGCTCGATGTGCTCCTTGCTGGCCACGTTGACCCCCCGGCCGATCCACTCGGCCTCGGCGCGGCCGCGGAGCACGCTCCTCTCGATCCCCTTCCACAGTGTGATGTGCTCGCCCTCGTGTCGCCACGAGTTCATGACGTTGCGCTTGTGTATGAGGAGCTTGACCGGGTCGAGGTGTTGGTAGGAGCCTAGCTCGTGCGCGATGAAGTAGGCTCGGGGGTCGTAGCCGAGGATGTGGACTTGTCTTCCCGTCTCTGGTGCCTCCACCTCCAGCGGTCTCCCCCTCCTGGGATCGTTCGTGTAAGCGGTCGTGTATGGCCTGCCGATGGGGAAATGTTTCTTGTCCGCAGCCTCGTCCGTCGTTTTGTAGTAAGAGTCCTCCTCGACACCCTCGAGTATCCTCCGGAGGTGAGGGCGTTCGGAAAGGGGCTTGTACCGGCCCCTCTCAGGGAGGTCTTCGGTGCCATCTGCTGTGTCCTTCGGCTGAGCTGGCGGCTCAACGGCAGCGGCCTGGTCTGCGGAATACCATCTCCTGCTGGCTGTGGCCCCCCGGCCCGCGACGTTGCTACCGCAGCTCCATGCTGTGTGTCTGTGAGGTATTCGCGCAAACACCCGCGATCGCGGTAGTCTGCGACTTAAGGAATACAGATTGAACGACGTCTTCAAAAGCCCCGCAGGATCATAGTACTGGTCCTTTCGAAATAGGACGTTCCGTCAAGGCCGGGCGCCTCCGAGGGCAGGCCGGATGTGAGAAAGACTTCGGTTGGTTCGGTGAATCGATCGGGATCGCGAGTTTTCTGAAGGAAGGTTCCGAAGGAAAGAAGATAGTATGTATGCTATTGTAGGTAGCGGCCAGGAATTCAGTAGTCAACGGATCATCTGGTCCTAGGTGGAGTGTTTTGTGGTCGCATTGTGTAGATGTCCTTCCAATTTTTTTACGAAACAGTAAGCTGCACAGGAGACAAATCCGTTACAGCTAAGGTAGATGACGGCGACATTTTTCCATTGGAGGCGCGACCAGAAGCTCTGAATTTTTATCTCGCCGAACCGGCGGGTCTCGATCCCAAGACACCAGGGCGCGTCTGTATTACATCACATGCCATTGGTTGTTATCTGGCTCCAGTGGCCCGCTCCGTCGGAACCGATCCCTGTCACTTGATCTGATCCCTGTTTATCGATGATCTTATCGTGATTTTCAGAAGACTTTCACTTTCATCACTGAGACAGGAGAGAGAGAGAGACAGAGAGAGAGAGAGAGAGAGAGGGTTCACTCACAACTATCACATACTTTCAACAGCACATATTATCTCGTCATATCTCACCATTGACACAGAGGATACACACACACACACACACACACACACACAAATATGGCCGACGTCACAGATATAACCCCCCATCTCGACGCCCTCGATGGCGACCTCGACAACCTCGAGGAGGCCCTGAAGCCCCTGGTGGCCGACATGGCTGAGGTCGCCTCCAAGCTGCCCCTACTCGACAAGGCCAAGCTCTACGTCCTGGCAACATACTCCATCGAGACGGCCCTGTTCTCCGCCCTGCGCCTCAACGGCACCGATGCCAAGGCACACCCGGTCTTCACGGAACTCGCCCGCGTGCGCCAGTACTACGAGAAGATCAAGAATGCTGAGGAGCCGCCAGAGCAGCGAACCCAGGGTGTCAACACTCAGGCTGCTATTCGGTTTATCAAGGCCGATCTTGTAAGTTTTGCTCACTGCTCACAGTGATGAAAGTGGGACTGGGGCCGTCATCTATATAATCGACAACCACCCCCCCCCCCTTTTCTCAACGGATATTCACATGACAAGATAGCTAACACAGGCACAGGCTGGCGACAACAAGGAAGTCGACACCAAGCTGAAGGAGCAGCTGGCCAAGGAGCGCGCCAAGGCGGCTCTCCAGGCGAGGAAGAACAACAAGAAGCGCCCTGCCGAGGACCCTGACGCCGCCTCTGCTGTCGCGCAGCTGGTTGCGGCTGAGAGCTCCAAGGTCGCCGGCTCGGCTGCTGGAAGCGAGGATGGTGAGGTTGCGGAGTCGTCGGAGCCACCTGCGAAGAAGTCGAGGTCTAGGGGGACGAAGGGGCCAAAGAAGGGCAAGAAATGATCACCGGCGAGACCGCGCTTGACTGTTATTTTGTAACATCTTGCTTCGGGCAAAATGAGTTTGTAACATGACCTGGGCAGGTTGCAACAGGGCTTGCATACAGGTATGGTGACAGAACCTCTACTACTGAAACTCTCCTTGGGTGGTGGCTAACTTCTCTCAAGGCAGATGGAGTTTGGGATAAACAAAATTGGAATCTGGCATCAGGGCCTCATTTAGGCCTAGGAGTTCTTTTGGCGGATTTGGAACACAGAGATACCCATGAATCGAGGCATTTCAGGTGTTCCACTTGGTCAAGTGTCTGGCAAAAAGTGTGAGATGCGAAGCTACCGGTTCGTATCCAGACCGGGCAGATCAACCTCCTCCCAGGCGGCGTCTTTAGGACACGGTCCCAGGGTTCAGGGAATTGGTAAGGTATGGATGGGAGAAAGTTAAAGGCATGAGTTATGTCAATGCTGGCTCTGGATGAGACCGAGTACTGGTTCGGCCACTGCGCCGCCATGAGCCCCAGTAGCAAGCATGACTACGGCGTGCCTACAACTGGGCTTGAAATGGGTCTGTTTCATGAATGCGTTGGTCAGTCGAGTTCTCCACGACATGGGCACGGTTGTTATAGAACGGACGGTCAGTCTTTCATGCACGAGAACCCATTACCAGGATCAAATACCATAAATAAGATACCCTTGTCCAAATAGTATTTGTGTTGCTCAGCATCCTCAAACTGACGGCATTTCCTTCATGGCAGCTTCAAGGACAAAAGCACAGGCACGGGGCGCCCTCGCGCTATGGACTCACAACCTCAACACCGTGAAGTTCGTCTCGTATGGGAGCAGGTACTGCAATGGGTCTGCCATCACGTCGGCGCTGCGCACCCATGGTGGCGGGTGGGGAGCTTCACCGTCGGGGTGCGCGGCGGCCAACGCCAACAACGGCGCGTCCTCGGGCAAGGCGGTACGGCCCGTGGCGCCCAACGCCGTCTTCTCCTCGTGAAGGTCCTCGTGGGGGGCCTCCCTGGCCCCGTGCTTCGGGTACTCGGCGTGGGACTGGCAGACCATGGACGCCACGGGCTGGGACGGCGTGCCGGCGCTGCAACAGGCGCGGATCGAGAACGCCGTGCAGCCCGCGCTGGCAGCGGCGATGCCCACGACGGGCGCGTACCTGAACGAGGCCAACTGGGACACACCCGACTGGCAGATGACGTTTTACTGGCCCGAGGCGCAATATGAGAGCTTGTTGGGGGTCAAGAAGGCCTACGATCCCGAGGGTGTGTTTTACGGGCTGACGGCCGTGGGCAGCGAGGCGTGGGAGAAGGACAAGGATGGGAGACTGTGTCGTGCTAAGACGACGTCTGAGTAGTAGGACTCAAGTGTGGGTGGGTTCCCCCGTGGTCTGGGTGTGTGCTTCATCCTTATAGTTGAAAAATAGGACTTTGTATTATATGCAGTAAAAGATGGTTTGGCTAGGCAACTTGTTTCTGGTTAAAGAGGATATGAACTTTCGAGAATATAAATAAACATGCTAGTCTTCCTTGTAAGTTTGGATCATTGGAATATTCCACTGTAATTTTAACCACGGTTTTTCTTCTCTTCATATTCAACTGCAGGGTTATAGGTACATTCAAACCTTTGAATTTATCGTTCGTTACTAGTATATAGATTATTCTTTAAGCTTATATAAAAACAAATCATATAATTCGCCTTTAATATTTTATTGATGGAGAGAGACTATGAATCAAGTCTTAGCACTTATGTTTAACCCCTGGTCTACTTTGGGTTACTGCCGAGGAGGCCTGCGGGCTTGTAAACCTACCCGTTACAGCGGGTCCACGTGCGGAATCAGCACCGATTCTATTGGCTTCCGCGCCTTACCTAACAGAGCATTCTCGCCTGCCGGAGTTGAGCTTCACCCGTCCTTTCTTCCGAAGCTTTCCAAACACCTTGAACCTCTTTTTGCCATCCAGCCTTCTGCAAGCAAACAAACAAAACACTCTACATTCTTTAAGATCTCGACGTCTTTTTGTCCTCAGAAAAACTTCCACATTCCCACATTCCCACATACCCACAAAACAAACCCGCAAACATGCCTCGTCAAAGATCCTCCGGTGGCGGTCGTTCCGCGCCCTCGCGCCCTACCGCCCCCTCCCGCGCACCCACGGCGCCTTCCCACCAGCAGACCCGGCCCGCCACCTCTTACGCCGCGCCCGCCCAGGCCCCTCACCAGGCTCCTCCTGCTCCCCAGGCTGGTTCCCAGGGCCCCGGCCTATTCGGACAGATGGCTTCCACCGCTGCGTACGTTTTCAACCCCCGTCCCCGAGTCTGAGTAACATAGATGCGCCCCGGGCCTATCAATCACCCTTGCTTGTCTGGCTGGCTGGATGGACGGACGGACAAACAGACAGAAACAGACAGACAGACAGAACATGGGGAAAACAAACAAGGATACAATCACTAACAGGGAAAACAGTGGTGTTGCCGTAGGTTCCTCGATCGGCCACGCCATCGGCGGCATGTTCGGCGGTGGCTCCAGCGCCGAGGCTCCCGCCGACGCCTCCCCCCAGGCCGCCCAGCAGTCCCAGAACGACCAGTGGGGCGCCAACTGCTCCAACGCGACCAAGAGCTTCACCGGCTGCATGGACGAGCACCAGGGCAACATGAGCATCTGCGGCTGGTACCTCGAGCAGCTGAAGGCTTGCCAGTCTGCTGCCAGCAAGTACTAGGCGGACTAAGCCGTTGTGGAGGGTGAAGTAATGGAAAGAAATGGATAAATTGGGTCAGGCAAAGGACGGTCGATTAT
The DNA here is from genome assembly GCA_016508685.1 of Cytospora piceae. Classification (NCBI taxonomy): domain Eukaryota; kingdom Fungi; phylum Ascomycota; class Sordariomycetes; order Diaporthales; family Cytosporaceae; genus Cytospora; species Cytospora piceae. Next base: position 523,589 of record JADMLE010000017.1, on the reverse strand, counting down.
AGCGGATGGGACACTGGAAATACCAAAACAAAAATGGAAACTCAACTCAACTCATCACTGCTTGTTCGATGCATGGCATTGCGAATTTGAGCATATGCTTGTGAAAGTAAAAGAAATAATACAATGGCTGTGAAGCCCGGCCGCGAAACCGGCCTAACAACACACTTGACTACTTATTACTTGTCTTTCTCCTCTTCGTCTTTCCGTGGCTCAAAGTTCAACTATGTGATGTGTTAGTCCTGATGACCCTGAACAGAAGCTTCTCTGCCATATAATGGAGCCAGAAGGTGAGGAGTTGGAGACTTACCGAGTTCCCGTTGTAAAGCTGGTAATCCTTCTGCCTATCGTCCGGATTTTGGAAACCGTTGATCCGACTGCTACTCGCACCATCACGTCCCGTAGCCTGCCCCTGAGCCCGGTCCTTCTGCTGCTCGCCCGACGCCTGTCCACGCCCCTCACTACCTACCTCTCTCCTCCCGTTTCCCGACCCCGTAAGCGCGCCGACAATACCTCCCAGGATACCACCCACAAACGCCAACACCGCCGCAATCAGCCGCGACAGCGGGTTGTTCAGCCCGGCGTTGACGCGCGGGTACGCAGGGGAATACCGGTCCACGGGCGCCAGCACCAGCGTCGAGCTCGGCGTGAGCCCCAGCTCCGCAAGCGTCTTGCCCTCCTCGGCCGCCGGGTCGACGGTCCGGTTCGGCAGCGGCGTCAGGATCACCTTGAACGTGTAGGGCTCCTTCCCGTCCGCGCGGGCCTCGTCGACCCACCCCCTCACGTCCGCAGCCAGGGTCGCCGTGGCGGGGAGCCGCGTGCGGATGGTCGACCCGTCGAAGAGGCGGACCTGGATCGCGCACTGGTCGTGTTGCCGCCTCGTCGTGCTCGAGGGCGCGGGCTCTCCCGCCGCGGCCGTGAGTGCCTCGACGTTTTCACCCGCGGCGGCGGCCCTCCTCTCCGCCCTCCTGGCCTCGTCGCGCGCCTTGCGCTCCGCCTTGTCGTCCTCGATCCGCTTCAGCACCCTCGCCCTCTCCTCGCGCGCCTGGCGCTGCCGTTCCGCGAGTTGCTGGGCGGCCTTCTTCTTCACGTCGGTTTGCTTCGCCTTCTCTGGGTCCTGGGCCTGCTCCTCCTCCTTCATCTTGCCCTTTTCCCTCCGGCGCTTCTCCGTCTCTTCGCGCTCCTTGCGGTCTGCCTGCTCACGCCCCGCGTTTGAGTGGGTTGGAGTGGCTCTTGAGGTGACTGATGGCTGCTGCTGGCCTGCGGATGATGGGGTGCTAGATGATACTGGTGCGACTTGGCCGGGTGTTTGAGTGTTTGATGATGATGATGGGATTTCCGTAGAGGTTGCAGATTGTGTAGTCGTACCCGCCTGACCCTGACCAGCCGCTTGCGCCTGCGCCTGGAATGCGCCACCGACGCGATTCACAAACTGCTCTCTCGAAGTGCCCGAGGAGATGTACTCCTTCAGCTCCCCATTCTTGATAACCACCAGCGTTGGGTTCTTAGGCAGAGGGACTAAGGCCGCCAGATATCCCGCCTCCTGAGATCCTGCTTCCAGCCTGAGCAACACGGCGTCCTTCTCCAGGGAGGGGGCGATGGCGTCATCTTTGAGGTACTCATCCTCCCAGGTCTTGCTTTCCTCTTCGTTGTCGGTCACGAAGCAGACAACCAGCTTTGTCTCCTGCAGAGCCTTGGAAATGCCCTCTTGGAGGGTGCCGGTGAAGAACATCCTGTAAGACTAGAGCTGAAGCTCAAGTGCTGTGTCTAGTGAGATGTGTCCGGAGATGCGTTTGTGTGTGGTAATTATCGAAGGATTGCTCGATGACGACAGTTTCCGGTGAGCAATAGATATCGATGTATGCATCTAAGTCATAACACTATCACAGAGAAGGTGTCAGAGCACGTGGGATGCTGACGAAGAGACGAAGCCAAGAATCCTGCTTGAATCTCACTCACTCTCGATAATTAGTGACAGCTTTCTGGTGGAACATGTGCAGTTACATCAGTCGACGTTGTAGCGGGAGCTAAGCTGTTTGTCGGAACGCTGCAAGCTGCAGGTCTGCGGCAGGTCTGCGGCAGGGTACAGCTCTGGAAGCCCCACTGGCCAGCCAATTCCCAGAGGTGCAGTTGCATCACTCGCCGCCGAAACTTTTACAATTGAATTCCCCCAACTTCAATCGACCAAATTCCGCCCCCACCCGACCACACAACAGACCGTCCGACGCTGTTGTACGGAACTTGCGCAAGCTTGACCAGAATTAGGATCAGCTGTGGGAGAAAGGAGCTCCAAGGAAGGACATACAGAGCAAGGGAAGAGGAGGACGAACCCACCAAAAATGAAGGCATTCAACCGCCTAGCAGGGCCGCAGGCGCAACGGCCCCTCCTCCGGACCATCCTCGAAAGCGCCTCCAAGCCCAGAACAAGAACAAGCACGCCCACGCCCACAACACCCCGCCGGCCATTCTCCCAGAGCCCCCGCCGCGCCGACCGCCCCCAGCCCGCCGACGACCCGAACTTCCAGTCGATCCTCGACAACCCGCCGACGCTGGTGCGCGCGGGCGGCAAGCGGCACGGCCCCGGGCTGATCATCCTGGCCATCATCCCCGTGACGGCGTTCCTGCTCGGGTCGTGGCAGGTCAAGCGGCTGGAGTGGAAGACGGACCTGATCGCCAAGTGCGAGGACCGGCTGGTCCGCCCCCCGCTGCCGCTGCCGGGCCGCATCGACTCGGAGGCCCTGGGGGATTTCGACTACAGGCGGGTCACGACGACGGGGCGGTACAGGCATGAGCAGGAGATGCTGGTCGGGCCGCGCATGAGGGATGGCGAGGACGGTTACATGGTTGTCACGCCGCTGGACAGGAGGGAGGAGGGGGAGGGGAGCTCGGTGTTGGTGAACCGGGGGTGGATACCGAAGAGGCTTAGGAACCAGAGGAGCAGGAGTAAGGACAGCATGCCGGAGGGCGAGGTGCAGGTCGAGGGGCTGCTGAGGAAGCCGTGGAAGAAGAACATGTTCACGCCGGACAACCGCCCGGATATAGGGGAGTTCTACTTCCCGGATGTGGCCCAGATGGCCGCGTTGACGGGGGCCCAGCCCGTCTGGATCGAGGCTACTATGGGTAGGTCATCACTTTGCTACCGGTCGAGGGTCTTCATGAGTTGATCATTCCGGTTGATTCTTTGAGCTTGCTTTGCTGATGGTATCATACAGACCCCGACTACATGCAAATCTTGGAGTACGAGCAGAAGGGTATTCCTCTTGGGCGGCCTGCAGAGGTCAACCTGAGAAACAACCATGCCCAGTACATCTTCACCTGGTAAGCTCCCACTTCTACTCGAAATTTCCAAGTTGCCCCTGAAACAGTCCAATGCTGATACGTTCCACAGGTACAGCTTGAGTCTCGCAACATCGATCATGCTATGGATGGTCATCAAGAAGCCCCCGACCGACGTCACCAAGCGCGTCCGCATGAACAAGCATTGGTAAAACAATGACAGACGCTGGAGCAAGGCCTTGACAGGGGCAACACGGCTACCCTCACGCCACATCCTCATCCTCCCCTTCCGGATTCGCCGGCGCCCGTCGACGCTTCTTGGTCTTTGTGGGAGCAGGGGGCGGCATGCGCAGCTCCTGGAGGAGCTCTCGTGGCAGATGCCGCTGAGCAAGCGCGAACGGCGTCGTGGTGGCATTGACTTGCCGTTGTCTGATCAGACACGAATTTGGTCAGCCTCGCCTCAATGTGCGATATCACATGTACAAAAGCCATGATACCCGAGTGTATATATAAATCGGACGGTGGGATGGGGACGGGCCAACATACCTCCTCATCAATGTCAGCATATCACTCTCCTCAATTGTCTTTCGCCCCGCGTGCTTCGCATATGCAGACAGGTCATCTCCAAGCTGTTCGAAGAACCAATCTGAAGCCTGCATGAGGGCCGACAGGGTGTCGGGGCTGATCTTGGACTTGCCGGCGAAGCGTTGCGCGACGCGCTTTACGACCCCGGGCGGCAGCGACGAATACTCGATGCCGTATTTGGACATCTTCTTGCCAGGCTTCTTGAGTCGTTTCGAGGCTGACCTCGACAAATTTTGCTTGACTACCTCTGCCACCCCTGTTTCCAGGTCGCTGAGCTCAATATCGTCATCATCTCCGCCGCCACCGCCAATATCCACTTGTGCACTGTTATCTTCGACGTCCGTCTCCTCCGGGTCTGGAAGAGGTTCGTCATCCAGAGGCTCGTCGTCCATGCCCACATCAAACGGCTCGTTTTCAAACGGCTCGTTTCTTGGCGACGAGAATTCTTCTTGTCGTATAGGACTCGGTCGTGTAGGGCTCGACCGTGCAGGGCTCGACTGCATCTGCGGCGCCAGCATGACAGTACTCTGGTCGGCCTCGTCAAAGTTTACATCAATCGCACCGAAGCTCTCTCTGCCCAATGTCTCCCGCCTCGCAGCCTCGTCTTCATCCAGTCTCTCAAACGTAGCATCCTCATCGCGCACACCACTCTGACCAGTATCATCGTCGACATTGCCATCCCAATCCGTCCTCGGGAAGAATGCCGAGTCAATGCCCACTTGGTCATTATCACTCTGCGGGTCGTTCATAGGGCCATAGTCGCTCATGCGCATCGAGTAGCGTTGTTGTTCGTTGAACGTTTGTCTCCGGGCTATCTCGATGCTCTGCATGGTGAAATTGTCCTCTAAGTCCTCCAGGCCGGACATCCTTGGCGGTCGGAGGTCGTCGTCACTAGCATCATCCTCGTCGATCGGCAAGGACAGGCGCGGCCTGTCAATGGGGAACTCATCGCTGTCGTCTGGATCTTCTGGTATCGTGATAGGGCCCCTCCTGCCTTTACTCTTCGACCGTCGCTTGGGGTTTGTCGACTTTGGGTCTTCCGGCGATGAGCTCGAAGACGTCGTTATCGCCTTCGACTTGGGCGCCAGTTTCCGACTCAATGCCCGTAGGAAATCTCTCGGGGTCTCGCGTTGGTCGCGCATCGACCGTCGTCGGTTCCGACCGGGCGTGTTGATGTCGTTTATGGCGGCGCGCCTGGAGTCCAGGGCCCGGATGGCCGCGCGGCCATGAGGGGTGAACTGCGTAGGCTTGCGCCCCGAGGCGGAGAGGAGGTGTTGTCGCGATGCTCGGAAGTCGTTGACCTGGCTTGGTGTGCGGATGGAGAAGCGGGCGCCGGCGGTTGAGGGTGGAGGAGCCGAAGCGCGTGGGTTGGCCGCGGGTGTTTGCTTCTCGGGTGAGGTACGGTCGTTTGCTGGGTGGGAGGAGCTGCGACGAGGAGTTGTTGCCTTTGACGGGCTGCGCCGGCTTGGTGTGGACATGGCGGGAGACGGACGGGGACGAAGTGGCAGTTGATCCCCACTTGCGCCCTGGTTGTCTGTCATTTAGACAATTGGCATGATATTATAAGATTTTTGTCTCTGTGACAGCCGAGTTCTGGCAAGAGGTTATGTATGTTCAACAGCGGTGAACTCGTGCTGTGGTTAAATCTGGTTGAAGTGGGCTGATCAAGAGGGAGAGGTACATGCAGCGCAAGTCTATGCAGACGCGTCAGGCGCGTCTGGAAGGTGCTCCTGCTATTGTAGATTTAGCGCCCCACGGTGGGGGTTTGGTTATTAGACGCAGCACCATTTGACTGCTGCACATGCAATGTGGGGCCGGACCTTATCGATATGGGCGACACTTCAATCAACGTTGGCTGAGGCTCTGTGTTGGTGAACATGTACCGGTAGTTCTGTATAGGACCTGATGATTAGAAGTTCCGGCCACCCGGTCACTATAGTCCACTAGGCTATGCTGAAGGGCCTCCTGTCACGACCAATTTTGAAACGACAAATCATCATATGCACATATATCTCGACCACGCATAATGGCCCTGCCCCAGGGCCCTGTTACAGGATTTGTGTCAACTCGGGCCTGGTTCGCCTTATCATCATGACGACGGACTGATTGATCATGCTGCACACAAGTAAATTGCATTGGCCATATACTACCTAGGTACCTAGGGAGATAGCAGCGATAACCAGCCGAGAGTGATCGATACCTATATGTTCAAGTCCATGCTTTAGTTTCCATGTTACTTGTAGCTGTGCGAACTGCATACTGATCCGCGGCGGGTATAGTGATGTGTCATGTCCTTTGCACGGGTAGGAAGCCCCTTGATGCTCGGGTCGGCCTATATCCTGAGTTGGGAGTTGTAACTGAAAGGGGTGTCTCCGGAAGAGGTTGACGTCTTCTCCATGATACATCAGCCCAGCTTCACTCTGTTTCTATTGGCCCTGACGTAATGGAGGGTTTTGTTAGCCAGAAAGGGCGACCACACACCCCCTCCTAGGTTCTGTACATTTAACGATCGCCCATCCGTCCGAGACCGTCCATTCTGTTCTTTTATTTCCGGGGTTTCCTAACACTCGGACCACCGTTAGAAGTTAACCAACTCTCTAATTCTCCTTTCTCAGTTCTGCCTGGCTGTCGATGGTACTGTAAACAACCAGTCACACACAGCCTTGATAGACGTTAAATACCGACAGCCGCTACCGATATCCTCATGTCATTCGCCGTTTCGTGACCAACTACAAAGCTTATAAGATTCTCAGTTATCCTGCATTTTCCTGTTCGTTTCTGGCCCTGGCGTATTACATCGTCGATCTGTTCCTGTCCTCTCTTTTGCTAGCCTGGGCTTGCTATTAGCTATCAGCTTTTCTACCTACTTGCACTAGGTACCGTTTTGTGCTACAAATAGCTATTGCCCTAGAAGAGTTCTCTGCCTTTTAGCACCTATATTTGGTATGTACTTGCATCTGCTTTCAGTTGCTTGAATCCTCAACAGGGTTGCCCCGGGACTATGGTGGTTTTGTGGTAGGGTCTCCCAGGCTCTCCCGGATGGGTAAAAAATCCCCGAAGTCCATCTCAAATCAGATATCTCTGGCCCTTTGGTACCTTCCCCTATAATTTGCAGGGATGGGGTACCTGCTATCTCCTAGCCGCCTTGGCCCCTCTAGATATTTAGTCGGCTGCCGTTCCAGGCTATTACCGCTGCCGCTATCGCACCGCTAACCACCCGCTAAACCACAACCCTGGAACCCTCCACTGTCTTAACTTGGACTGCCCTGACTTCCTCCCACCGCCTAGACTGCACTGCGTGCCCGCACTGCATGCCCGCACTGCACCAAAGCTCCCTTCCAGGTTCAACTAATCTTGGAATCTCCACCAATACCTACCTCTACAACTGTACCAGTCTTCTGCTGCATCAATCCACTCCGGCTGTTCCAAGACGTTTCTGACCTTGATGCTACACCGTCCAGGATCATATCTGACATTATCTTACAACTTATAGCTCGTGGGCCCTTTTATTATCACACTCCTCTTCTGCTGCAGCTGCACAAAGAACCACCACCTCTCGAACATCGCGACCGCCGATTCACAAAGGCCAACCAAACAAACAACCCAACAACCACACCCACATCCCCATTTGAAGCTCAACACTTTACATAACCTCTCCTCCCGTTGCACTGAACTGTGCATCTAAAAGCATTATGGCTGCTCCCGGGGTTCAGTCTCTGAAGGTTTGTCTACAACACCCAGAGGCCAGCAAACCTCAATCAGAGGCCGGCCATCAATCAAAGGGGGGGAACCACAGAACGCTAACCATGCAAATCGCCGACTACAGTGTGTCGTGACCGGTGATGGTGCTGTCGGAAAGGTCAGTAAAGCAATCAATCCATCATAGCAGCATGAATATAGTGTTGACATCTAGCTCCAGACATGTCTTCTCATCTCCTACACGACGAATGCCTTCCCTGGCGAATACATCCCCACAGTGTACGTGACGCCAGCCCAGCACGCCCTTGTTGACCGCCCCCTCCTATCTACGAGCCCCAGACCCACGACCACCAAAGACAACAACCATTCTGACTATGTCTCTGCTATAGCTTTGATAACTACTCTGCAAGTGTGATGGTCGATGGCAAGCCAATTAGCTTGGGATTGTGGGATACTGCTGGACAGGAAGATTACGACAGACTGCGACCGCTTTCCTACCCTCAGACTGATGTGTTCCTCATCTGCTTCTCCATCGTCAGCCCGCCCTCTTTTGACAACGTCAGAGCCAAGGTACGCCCGACCCCTCAGTCCCTCGATATGGAAAAGGAAGAAAAAGCAGAAGAAGAAAGAAACACTAAGCTGACATATCACTACAGTGGTTCCCAGAGATCAACCACCATGCTCCCAACATCCCTATCATCCTCGTCGGCACTAAGCTTGATCTGCGAGAAGACCCCCAGACCCTCGAGAGCCTCAGACAGAAGAAAATGGAGCCGGTATCATATGACGAGGCCCTGAAGTGTGCCAAGGACATCAAGGCACACAAGTACCTCGAATGTTCTGCTCTGACCCAACGGAACCTGAAGAGCGTTTTCGACGAGGCTATTCGGTATGCTAAACGATTTCATACATACCGGGTTTTCCGGGCTCTACAATCCCAATGGAAGCCTTATACCTGTATGGATGGACGTATTGATGCTAACTACTGTTACAGTGCCGTGCTCAACCCCAGGACTGCGACTACGAAGCCCAAGAAGCCGAGGTGCTCGATTTTGTAACTGGCGACTTCGAAACGATGCCAACCGCTCGATCGATCGATCCATTTAATATGCTACTGCTCTTCTGCGGTTGGAAAAGCTTCTAGCAATGACCAACCGACTCGCATTCCGTTTGCCAGCATTTAGAAAAACGGAAAGGGAGGCTAATGTGACGAACGGTTCTACTGCATGTTCTGCAGCCAAATTCTGACCAGTATACCAACGAACGAACTTGATCCGAAATAATGGGAAATGGGACGGCGAGACATGTTCTGTGGCAGTTGGTAGGCAGGAAGGGTTCCTCACCGGACTCGGTTCCAACCGCCTGATGCTTTCCGGCTGTTGGTCGATCTCGGGATGTTGGACCCTATGTGTCTGGTACTGCCACTTCGTGCTTGGTCCGAGCAAAGCAGGGTTCACGATTGTGGCCACCGTCTTTCACCTTTTCCTCCTAGAGTGGTGGTACAGCAGCAGGATGAGCAGCTCTTACACATCTTTCAACGATCACCAAAGGATATCCCCGATTTGATTTTTTTTTTGTTTTTCTGTAGATAGCCGAGGAAACATGGAAAGCAAGGGTGGAATGAAAGTGATTTCGTGTCTTTTTCTCCTGAGAAGGTTAGGATTGTTCCCGATGGAAACCAACTACGTATCATACCATTTGCTATTTATCCCAGATCCTACGAAACTGACACGATGGAGATGTGACGTTTACTAGTGTCCATTGTAAGAAAACGTATATATGATGTGTCTCTACCTGCCTCTAAAAACTGATAGGGGTATCACGCGAAAAGAAAAGGGTAAAGAGGTATAGTGAGCTCCATCATGACCAAGACGCCTCACGTGCCTGACAATATCCCAAGAATCCAGACACACGGGCCGGCAGTACCCAATGATTGCTCTGACGATTGCGCCTCTCATCAAATCAACACCCAACATCGGGTCAACCCCAAGCTGTGCAGTCCCGACTTCAAAGAAGCTAGCATTCATCCGGAGCGGACGGGGTGCCAGCCACCATGGGTCGGCCCCTCCTAGAACTTCCGGCCCCTGCCACCACCGCGACCCCTACCGCCTCCCCGGCCACGACCGCCTCCGCGACCACGGCCACGGCCGCGAGCGCCATCGCGTCCGCGTCCGTTCGACCATCCGCCGTAGAGGTCATCAGAGTCATCGTTGTCCTCGCCTCCGGCGCCCATCTGGCCCCTCCTGCTAGGGTGGACCCAGTCCTCGTCCTCGGGCTGGGGCTCCTCCATCTTCTCCTCGCCAGCCTTCTCCTCCTCGCCGGCCTTCTTGGCGCCGCCCTTCTTCTCGGCGGCCTTGGCCTCCTCCTCGGCCTGGATCCGCCTCGCGCGCTCCTCGTTGAGCTTGACGTTCTTGGCCTTGATCTTGTCCTGCCGGGCGGCCGTCTTGCCGCCGCCGCCGGCCGTGAGCTCGACATTGATGCGCCGCATGTTGCCGTCGCCGTCGGCGAACTCGGTGTGGTGGAACTTGGCCAGGCACGTCTTCATGTGGCCGAACTCGCCGAACTCGACAAAGGCGATGCCGCGCGACCTCTTGGGGTTGCCCTTCTCGGTCAGGAGGCGCACCGACGTCGGCTGCAGGGAGGAGAAGTGCTTCTCTATGTCGGACTTGGTGGCGGTGAAGGGGAGGTTGCCTGTAGTGAGTTTGTGTTAGAAATGGAGGCTTGTTTTGGCTGGGTGGGTGTGTGTAGGGCAAAATAAGGGCCGAGAACGTACCGATGAAACAGATGAATTTCTCGCGCTTTGCTGCACCTGCCTCCTCCTCGGCACCCTCTTCGGTAGCCTCAGGGGCGTCTGCCATCTCGACATCATCTCCCTCCTTCACCTCGTCTGTGCTCTTCTTCTCCGCCTTCTCTTTCGTTGACTTCTTGGACTTCTTGTCCTTCTTGGAAGCCTTCTTTGTTGTCTCCGCGTCCGCAATCACAGCATCCTCGGCAATGGTGGGCTCGGCCGCAGTCTCGGTCTCGGTCTTGGACTTCTTGCTCTTCTTCTCTTTCTTCTCCTTCTTCTCCTTCTTCTCCTTCTTGGCCTCAGGCTCCTCCGCCTCGACCTTCTCGCTGACGTCCTTCTTAGACTTCTTGGACTTCTTAGATGCGGCCTTCTCCTCGACGTCTGGCTGTGCGACAGCCTCCTGGGCGTCGCTGAGCTTGCGCTTCTTGGAGGACTTCTTCTCGGCCTCGAGCTGGGCTGGCTTTACTGATTTCGCCATTTTTAAGTACCGAATGGCCTCTATTTCCAAGAGAACCGTTTGGAATGCTGTATTGTGTTCGAGAGTTGCGGTGCGACTGAGGAAACTTGGGTGTGGAAAGTCAGTGGTGGAATGGCTAAGACAGGGAATTTTCTGCCGCTCATGGAAAAAAAGGCGGACTCGCATGTGGCGGGCGCTGGTGCGTCTAAGATAAGATAAGCAAGCCTCAAAGCTATTTGCACTAACCTCCTGATTCCCACAGGAGGGGTATCACTACAGTCCTAACCCTGGCCCAGGGTTTCATGGATCACCCCCTTCTCGAGTACAATGGCAGGCTCTTTGACCTGCTAGTCTTGCGGGGAAAATAGGAATATTACAGCTGGAGCCAGTTGTTCCGTATAAGCGCCTTGGTTTTACTTACTATACTATGCTTTCCAGCATGGGAGCCAGATAGGAGGGAGGGTGTTTGTCCAGCCATTTCGATAAGAAATACGGTAAGTTGCCTCCTTGCTCAAGTACGAAGCTCCAACTGTAAACGGTGACACGGGGAACTTTTCAGTCTCGACTTCTCACTTCGCTCACGTAACACTGGACCATGAGTTCGTGATGGCTATGTAAGTACAGAAAGGTATACCAGGCGGGCCGCAAACACTGGAGTACCACGGGTTAAGAGAGGCACTTGCCCGTAGCAGAGGGTATGGACTTGTGGGAGCCCGCCGGCATAAGCAGCAGATGGAAGGCTTATCTGGCACATGAGGAGGAAGACGGGGCAATAAGCTGTGGTCTCTACAGACGCTGGCAGCGTGCCGGATTCCTGGTTCCAGATCGACATCGAATTCTTATGCAGTTACTCAAGTTCCATCAACGAAGGCAAACATGGAGAACGGTGTTGGGACGTCGTCGTCGTCTTCAGCACCCAATACTTCCTTCCACGACACCAACCGAAATTGATGTGTTCCTCGGCGGATCTCCGTTCATCGATTTCAATCTCCAATGCTGGACTCCAAGCACATATGCTGAGTATGCCAGCGCCTGTCTTGGCGCTGTCCAGCCAGCCCTCGGGCCTGATGCTGCCAGAGTCATGAAGCAGGACGGGCTTCCCAAGAACTGCCAGAGCGTTGAGCAGTGCCAAGGGGTACGTTACCACAGTAGTGGAGGCAATTCGGTTTTGTAGAAGCTGTTAGGCTTCTGCTGGTGGGACTGGTGTGATGGTGGAATTTATCCGAAAGGAGGTCACTGAATATGCGGCCCATTATGCGACCAGCGCGGACCGGGCCGTTGGGAGCGGAACTCATATCGCTTGGTTCTGCAGGACGACATGTTCGGATCGTCACCTAGGGTACAGATGCCATTGCCACCACAGTCATCGAAGGTCATGAGGGTAATTATTGAAAAGCCATAAACAGCAGCAGGATCTAACATTGTTGCGGCGCGTCTATAGTTCTACCATGTCTTTCGCGTAGATAAGTGTATGACCAGAAACAGAAAGTCCACTTCATTACTCTGATACCCCCCTGACCTCCTTTCCATAAGATTCGAAGAATGATTGACCACTTCATGCCAATTTTCCGCACCGAAATTCTGTTCCAATAAGCAAATGTGAGACGAGGCGGAAAGTCGAAGAAGCTCGGTAAGCTGCTGCTATTCAGGACACCGTTGTTGTCCGCCTGAATGGACAAGCGGTGATCAGACTCCGAGGACCGCCAGTGGGGTGTACAATCCGAACACCGCCGCGGCCTAGACAGCGAGAGCCAGCAGAGATGATGGGCTTCGTCGATCAGAAGCTGAGGATTGTGTGACATACGCTTCAGAGTAGGCCGCCTGCGTTGCGTAGACTGGAGTCGTGTCTTCTGCACCCTGAGGCGTCCTCGCGGCTATCCCCCCTTGGACAGTGACGACCGTGATGGTCGAGATGGTCGAGAGGATACCCCCGCCTGCATTTCCGTTTGGAGCTCCCCCGAGTCCGGTCAGGCAGCTTGTTGCTCCGTTTGTAGCGCCGTTCCCAAGACCGCCATTGCCGAGTCCAGCGCCATTGCCGAGTCCAGCACCATTGCCAAGTCCAGCGCCGTTACCAAGGCCAGCGCCATTGCCGAGACCTGCTCCATTGCCAGCACCGTTCCCAAGACCACCGTTGCCGAGACCTGCTCCATTGCCAAGGCCAGCGCCATTCCCAAGGCCGGCGCCGTTGCCCCCTAGTCCGCCCAGACCTGCATTTCCGCTGCCCGCCAGGATCGTTTGCGTGACGGTGGCTGAAGGGACAAAGACTGTCGTGACCGAAACAACCGTGATTTGGCCTGCAGCACCGTTGCCGCCCAGATCTCCTGTGCCTCCATTCCCGGCGCCGTTGCCAAGTCCTCCTAGTCCGCCTGTTCCCCCATTCCCGGCGCCGTTGCCAACTCCTCCCAGGCCGCCTGCTCCTCCGTTCCCAGCTCCGCCAGTGCCGTATTCATAAGGCCACCCACCACTTCCCGAGCCGCTGGCACCATTCCCGAGCCCACCATTGCCGAGACCAGCGCCGTTTCCGAGGCCACCGTTGCCGAGGCCAGCCCCATTTCCAAGGCCAGCTCCGTTTCCACCACCGGCACCAGCAGGAACATAGATAGTGACAGTTGCAACTGCTCCGGAGCCGAGTCCTCCGTTCCCAAGTCCACCATTGCCGAGTCCAACACCGTTCCCGAGACCACCGTTCCCAAGACCGCCGTTGCCGAGACCTGCTCCATTGCCGAGACCTGCTCCATTGCCGAGACCTGCTCCGTTCCCCAGGCCAGCGCCATTGCCAAGTCCACCGTTCCCAATGCCGCCCTCATCACAGCCGGTCTCAGCGATGTGGGAGACGGCATTCATTCCCCTGGGAGGAAGATTGTTCTCACCGACGACGTGGGAACCTGCTGATGCAACAATGCCGGCAGGAAATTTGACGGGATCAGTGGGAATAGAAAGGATAGCAGCATCAGCAGGTGATGCGGGAGGGAGATTGACATTGGATGCTGGAGATCCAGAAAGGGGCTCTTCAGCAGTAGGCAGAGTGCTCGTGATGGTGGAATCGGTGGGCACAGAGAATGAAGCGAGTGTGAATGTTGAGGACGAATTGGGGCCGTGGCTTGCTGAGGCAGAATCAAGGTGAATGTTGATCTCCAAGTGGATGTCGGCTGATGACGGGCCCGTCCCAATGGTCTGAGGAAAGTCAAGAACATCGGGACCTCTGTGGGAAGGGTCAAACTCCACAGTGTTGAGGGTGTCCCCTTCGGCAGTGGTTACTTTGCGTGTCAGTCATGAGGGAGATGATGGTTTGGGAGGGGACCATACGTGAGCTATGAAGGAGTTGTGCATCAGCTGCATAGGACAGCTGGAGGACACAGATGCCCGCCGTCAGGAGATTGGCAGACCGCATGTTGACAAAAGGACGAAGCCAGTATTGTTCTAGAAGCAAAGAAAGAAGGTGTGTAGAGTATCGATCGAAATTGCTGTTCGCGAAGAGATGATCTCCAAAAAGAGCGTCTTGCAGAGCAATGATAGCAACGCGTGAGCGGAATTACTTGTGTGGGTGAGAGGTGAAGAGGAGCAAGATCAAGAGTAAACACAATCCAAAAAAGCCAAAATGATCGACGTTCAATAAACGAGCTGGTTGTAGGTTGGTGATGTTTGGTGTGGTGTTCTGAGGTGGCGGGTGGGATGGGATGTTGAAGAAAGGAAAAAGAGAAGAGGAAATGGGGACAAGTCTGGAGGAACTTATAAAGGGGAAAACAACAATTCAATGAGATTGACGGTCGATGCCTTCCGTGTAAAAGGGAGTGATATCTCATCGTGCTCGAGGAGGAAGGAGGGACCACGGAGCTTCGAATGAGCAGCCGTCGACGGCAAAAGTCAAGTAAAGTGGTGGGACTTGGTTTGCGTCTTGTCAATGCGAAGGAAGGGGCGTGGGACCAGAGAAACTTGCATGTGCCCAAGTGAAAATGCTTCGATTTTTTATGCTGCCGGTTGTGAAGGAGCCAGTATGTATATTGCCATAAAGGGCAGTGATGGGCCCAACCGTACAGTCCAACATCGTTTCCAAGGTTCCTTCCCAGGTTGCAACTGCCACGACTTGACCGAGTTCAGGCGACACCTGGCTCTTCCAACGTTCCTGACGTTTTGGTTACGGCCAGCTCCTGAGGTCCCCACAGGAAGTGTCTGCCAGGAAACATCTTAGCTTCAGCTATTGTCAGGGAGCGTCGACTTCTGGGGTCCACGGCATGCTCTTCCTGTATTCGTCATCGCCTACACTTGGGAATGTGGCTGGAAACCGGGCTGCCCATGACTGAGGCCAATCTCGGGAGTTTGGTGGTTCTCTCCACGCGAGAGCTGAGCATCTCCTTGTGTGTCAACACATCACCGCCATCCACTCTCCATTTCCTCAGAAGAACAGCAGGTCCAAATGCTTCTCCCTCTCAAGGTATCTCTCCTTGAACTCATTCCTCGTCAACCATTTGGAAAGCGGCATCATCGTGTCTTTCATGTCCAGCACTCCTCTCTTCTTCTGGTCGATGTACGAAGCATCAACCACGATGCGCTTCAAGTACTCCACGGAGAGTGAGCCTGCAGGAATCTGTCAGCCAGGGTTTCGGTGAGAAGTACGTTACTCGGGAAGGAGATGGGCTCACCGTTATCAAGCAGCTCCATCAAACGGGCAGGTGTGCCAATGGCGATTCCGGTCTTGCTCTTGGCGAGGAACTTCTTCTGCTCTTCGACCTTGAAGTGTTTGGCAAACTAGACACGGTGTGAGTAGGTACGTTTCAACGGACGAGTGCCTGGATCGAACTTACCAGTTTGGAAACCACGTTGCCCTTCTTCTGGAACTTCCTCGAGGCCCTCACAAGATCCGCAGCCCTCAGACCACCACCTGCCACAACAATCGTGTGCGGTGCACCATTCTTGGGCGGTGCCTCCCCAAGCCTCTTGGTCTCCTTCTCCTTCTCCTGGCCCTCCTTGCCCTCTGCGGCCGCAAACTGCTCCAAGAAGTCCGCCAGGTTCTCCTTCGTCCTAGTTTTCGTGAAGTCTGTCGTATCCCTGATGGCGTTGGCGGAGATGTACAGATCAGAAAGCTCGACCGGGCTCAGGTCCGTGCCGAACCTCTTCGTCTGACGGGCGACATGGTCGGCCAGTAGCTGCGGGTCCATCTTGGCGAAGGTGGTGTTGACGCCTACCTCGAGGTCGAGGAGGGAGTCATCATGCTCCTGCTTGCTGGGCTTCGTCTTCTTGTTTGTGGTCTGGGAATCATCCTGGGCCTTTCTCTTCTTTGATTTGGCCTTGGAAGCTGCTGACGGTGCAGGTGTAACTGCGGGTGCAGCTGCAGGTACTGGCGAGGCTGACATGTTGGGTGAGATCTTCTTTTGCTGTGATGGCGATAATGAGACGAATGGTCCTTATTCAAAACTCCCTCTGAATTCCGATCTAAGAACCTGGTTTCCAGACTCCTAGTATTATAGCAAGTGACTGTGATTTGTGATTGAGAATTCTCAGTCTAGGTTGATGTTCGATATTGGTTGGTTGCCAGTGAAAATCTGAGAGCAGTGAGTGGTGTTCATGAAATTTGCAGCGTGCACAGTAAGTAGTGTTTCAAAAGACTGTGTTTTCTGTGTGGAGGCACATCTGCTACGGGTCAATGCATGTGGAAGCACAGTGCGAACAATAAAGTTGGATACTCAAGCTGGCATTGATATTGTAGCGGCAGGGTTAGGGTCATCCTGGTACAGTATCCTGTCCGGACCAGTCTGTCCTACAGAGTACCTAGGTACAGTAAACCACAAGTTCTTCAAGAGAGATTTCGTTGTAGAGTTCAAGATCGAATTTGGCAGCCGCTGCACAAATATGTACATAGATAAATTCAATTCCCTGCCAGGCTCGGACCGTGATCGGCTGCCCGGCGATCCGGTCCACGCAACGTTTACCATGCCGGGGAGAGTAGCCCGGTACCGGGCCTTTGTGGGGCGAGCGGGCCGTTGGATGGATCAAGAAAAGAAGAGGGAAATCGATATGTCATTCAATGGATTGGCTTGTTGGATGACTGCAGCCTGAGACCAGAAGGTTTCTGATGGTTCTTCCACAATACAACGTCATTTCACACCAGTTCTGGCTTCTTGGTTCCCCTGAGCAGCATCATTGCTGGTATCTTCTGCACCGTCAGCGCGCATACGCCTGCCATCACATACGACGGCTCGTATGTTGTTGGTTTCTACGAATCGTGCCATGTTAAGGATCTCAAAGGAGGGGAAGGTATAATCATCAAGCTGGTTCACTTGACCCTCATATTGAACCAAGCGAACGAGTGAACGAGCGAACGATCCATCACTCAGTCACTCGCCCGCCCAATGCGCCGTCCAGGAGCGAACTCTTCCCCAGGTTGATACAGAAACAAGTTCTCTATTATATCTATCTCCATCTAACCTCTAAACCCAACGGCCGACGAGGGCAATATATAAAAACATCACCCCCCCCCCCGACCACCATGGCCCCCCAAGGCTCCAGCCCCGTGGCGGCAACCGTCCTAGGCACCATCGGCACGATCCTCTGGTGCGTCCAGCTCATCCCGCAGATCTGGACCAACTGGCGGACCAAGTCCACCGACGGCCTCCCCAGCTCCATGATGCTCCTCTGGGCCCTCTGCGGCGTCCCCTTCGGCACCTACTCGGTCGTCCAGAACTTCAACGTGCCCATCCAGGTCCAGCCCCAGGCCTTCATGGCCCTCTGCCTCGTCAGCTGGGCCCAGACCCTCGTGTACTCGTGCGGGTGGCGCCCCTGGCCCACGGCCCTGCTAGCCCTGGGCATGGGCGCCGTGTTCGGGGGCGTCGAGGCCGCGCTCATCCTCACCATACGGCCGATATACAAGGCGGGCAACGAGACGCCCGTGTTGGTCGTTGGTATCGTGGCGTCTGTGCTATTGGCTGCTGGGCTGTTGCCGCCTTATGGGGAGCTATGGAAGAGGAGGGGGAGGGTGGTTGGCATCAACTGGGTCAGTGACCGACTGGCCTGGCCTGGCCTGGCCTGGCCTACCTGCCTTCCTGGAAAGGATGAGAAGAAGCTGACTCATCTTGGCAGATATTCCTCACGATGGACTGGAACGGGGGCTTCTTCTCGCTCATGGCTTTGGTTGCTCAAACTGATTTTGATATACTGGGAGGCGTCTTGTACGCAATATGGTAAGTCTCCGCCAGAACTCACCACCCTTCAACGATGCCGTAGAACTCAACAACTGATCATGGAAACCCGGGGACAAAAAGCTGTGCTCTCGAAGCCGGCATCTTCACCTCCCACATAATATGGCGACTCCGGACGCACAAGATCCGGAAGGACGCAAAAGCCCAAGGCAAGACGTTCGACGACGTCGCTGCTGAACACGAAGAGCAAGGCATCCCCTTCAAGTTCGCCGAGAGGAAAAGCCGCAAGGAAAGAAGAAAACAACAAGAGAAGGACGTCGAAGAGGGCGCGGCGGGCGTGACTCCCGCTGAGGCACAGTCGCGGGCGTATCCTGCAGTAGGGAGTTCGGTGGACGACAGCACGAGGCCGGGGACGGGAGGTGAGCGCTGCGGAGATGTGAGAGACGGTTGATAGGGGGGTGCGGGAAGAAATGCCGAGAGGGCGTTCTTTTCTCCCAGGCAACGTGGGGCTGTAGATACAGAAGAGAAGGCATCCCTACCCACCCCTGAGCTTACCTGGCATGACTAGCATAGCCGGATAGTTATTTGATATCGGAGGACAGAGTGACCGAGTATCACAACGGATGAGTGACGAGATTCCACCAGCGTGACAACAAGCGCTGCCTCATATTTAATAATAGTGAAACGATGGTGGTCACGTTGCACGGCAACATATCAAAGATACCACAGAAGCAAAGAACTTCCCGAGCGGCTGTCGCGTCGGGGCTTTTCCATTCCCCTTGACGATCTGCGGGCCATCCTCGTAACTGACACCTTCAACGGCCGCAGAGCACGGCCTTCCGACGTTGTAATGGTGTCACCAGGAGAACCCCATTGGCCTCGCTGTGAAAGTTAGGGAAAAGGGGGATATCATGATAGGGGGCCTGAACGCTCGGTGCCCATAAATCGAATAAGCCTGCTCAGCACCGGACATCCGGACTCGAGGATCCTTCCTCCACCCCCCTGGTCTTGTTCACCGCACGAGTGCCGGGTCCTCACCGGATTGCCGTATCTGGTCAAGCCTCGTGCGACCGTTCAGATCCGTCTGCCTGTGCGTCCGTTCGACAACTGCCGGAGTGCGAGATGAGCTTCAGGAGAATATCGTAGCCGACGTGGTAGTGGTGAAGGGTGCGGCGGACGCAGCCAACTCTACCAGGGATCCAAACGACACTAACACATTAAGCAACGGTGCTAGATGTATGCAAGTTGTTGAAGAAACCACCTAGCGAGAGACTGTGTGTGCCCCGACTAGTCCGTGTAATGAACGGACTAGCTCCAACGGGTCATGGATAGGCACATATGCGAGTCTGCACCTGTGTAGCACCCGGCTTATGCACAACGCAACAGCTGCGACTGCAGCTAGACGCCAGCCGTTTATGTGCCTGCCTGCCTGCCTGCCTGCCTGCCTACCTGCCAATGCACGCACCCTGCCTGCATTGCTGGGGGGCCTGCTCAGGCCCATGGCTGCCGGCCGCCCATCGTGAACCCAATCCCATCCGACCTCCTCGCCTCGTAGCGCCTTGCCGCCGCATCCGTGGGTTACACAAGACTTGCCGACGTCAACAAGGATTCGATGGTTTGGTTCTCACATCACGCCAGGCCCACCTATCGGTAGCTTGACCCATCCAATCCAATCCGTCGACGACATATACGTGTAGTGGGACAGATGATACGCTGTAGGTTCTCCCGGGACGGCTGGACAGACCACCAGCCCCAGGGCAGCATTGGTGAGAAGCAAGCAAGCTGCAGGGCCAAGAAGGGGTGACAAAAGCCGGGATGTGTATGTATGTATGTAGGTATGTATGTATGGGCTGCCAACTGCCAGCTGCAAGCCACTCACCCACCCGTGCCGAAGAAGTGCTTCCGGGCGGAGCATTTGGGGTGTTCCGATTGGGGACTCTGGTGTTTAGTGGCTTTTCCCCCCGGCAATATTGTCACATTATATGTGTGGATTTGTACGGACGGACATAAGGGGGAGGCATTTGTTTCTCCCCTCCCCCCTCGCAACGACTTCCTGTTCGGCGTACATCCGGGCCCTGCCCCGGACCCTACCTCCCGAACCTTATGAGCAATTGTGATGAGTAATGCTCCGTCCAGTGCCGGGTGATTGACTCGAGGCCGGCCCAACAAACCAACCCGAGGAAAGTCGTTTCAGTGGCGTTTCCAACGTATTGGAAAAAGGGTACCTGGACTGTCGGAGAGCTGGGAGGGTTGACGATCTCGGGAGGGAAGCCAGGCATCAAACTAACTAGAGCATTGATCCGAACAGGGGAAATGAGCCTTGAGAACCCTTGATGCTGCGGAAGAAAGGAAGTGCATGACAGGGCTGACCTAGTTCACCGGGACTTGGGTTCGAGGCTGGTCTCCAGGCCAAGCCCTTAGCAGATACACCTGTAAGGGGGGGGGGAGACAGCTTCAAAACCTGTCTAGATATCGATATCGATATCGATGACGATATCTAGATGTAGCTTGAGAATACCCTGGGCTGAGGTGAAAGGGTTGGAGAAACGGGATGAGACGAAAGGGGAGCGAGCTGGCCAGCCAGCAGGCAGGTCCCGTCCCGTCAACAAACGCTGTCACACAGAGAGGGTAACAACAGCGATGGAAACAAGAGTTTGTCGTTATACATCCACCCATAAAATAGGATCCAGACAATGGGCAATCTCCCGTTCGGCTATTAGACATGTTTGATTTGGCGATCCTTTTGTTTTTGTTTTATATAGGCTGCGGCAGTGGCATATAGCTGAACGTGATCCCTTAGCCTCATTGTGCACCATCCTTTGCTCAATGTCACCTGTCAGGCAAGCCCTACATATTATTAGAGCCGCAATTTAAGAGGATTGAGATGGTATGTGCCGTAAGGTTGATCCTTGGACGGCATCATCCGGGTAGAAATGGCACTGGAGAATTCTCTGGCAAGCGACTGCGTTTCTTGGGCCCTGACGAGGACGAGGCTGATGAGGGCCGTCGCGGCTCTCGTCTCGTGGTGATGGAATCCCAGACCTGACGACGCTAGCGCTGAGCCAATCTAGACGTTCTCGGTTTGGGAATGACGCTGGTGAAGTCATGGAGGAGAGTGTAGTCCGAGGCTAGATGGCTCCGGAGCACTTTTGCAGGTGGAGGTCTCCGTAACGGGCACCGTGGTACGGTTTCCCGTCCCGTTCTCCCGGGAAACTGTGAACGGGCGATCGGTACATAAAATAATCCGCGTTTTCTGCGATTTTCTCTATGCGATCGACAACGTTGGGCTTCAAGGCCAGAGGAGTTCTGTTTTTGTCGTAGACGCCCGTGGGAGCGGCATGTTCGTGGTGGAGAGGGGGGGATAGGGACGGACAATAATGACTGTTTGTGGAGTTGTGCGACCAGACGTGTCCTCCCTAACAGTGGGGGAGCTTCTAAGGCCAGCCCAGGGATGTGACGAGGCCCGGGGGGTGGATTTTGTCAAAGTGCATGGCGACTGGGTTCATCATGAGTGGGCCTTGGTGGGCTTGGTGGATTGGTGGGTTGTGGTGGATTGTGATGGATTGGGGCGGGTGGGTTTGTGAAAGTGGTTCTCTTGTCATGAATCAAATTTGGTGGGTTGAACTGGTTGAGGAATACCAATTCAAGACCATATCAGCGTACTAAAAATCAGGAGTACCTAGGCCCGTCCGTACCTACAGTGGATTTACAGTACCAGGAGATACACGGATGGATATGTAAACTCCGCCAGCCGCGAAAACAAGGGGTCCCGGGGAACATCACGGAAGGCGGACAACCTGCAGCCGGGTCGCTGGAGATGGACCTCTCCTATTCTTCCTCATTGGTCCTTATATACTAGCGAGGGGTGACTGAGGCGGGATACCCTTGGCTAGGGTTCTCGGGTCGGGTACTGCACAGTACACTAGTAGTGAGAAAGAACGGAACGAGAAGCCCTGGAGACTTCGGCCCATTCATCATCATTTTTGTCAGGGGACATTTCCTTGCACATTCACTACATGCTGTAGTAGTACATTCAATAATACGTGACCGATACCGATACCGATACCGATACGTGACGGTGTGTTCGTCTAGGCATCACCTTTCTTCAAGGGCCGTAATACCTACCTAACGTACCTAACGTACCTAACGTACCTAACGTAGGTAGCTCTGCGTGGCTGCAGTAGCGCACGCTGGTGGTTAGTAGCAAGAACGGGAATACGGATACGCGGGCTCCCAAAACACTGTGGTGGATATCGCAAGGATTTGGTGGTGGTTTTTTTTTTTCTTTCTCTTTTCTTCTTCTGCTGCTTCTTCTCTTCCTTACTGCTGGACTGCAGCTTCTACAATCCTTTCGCTTCTTGGTCTCGCCGACCTCTGCATGAGAATCTATCCCGAGGTCCAGGGTTAACTAACCAGGGCACGCCAGGGTTAGCAAGGTACAACATGGGCCAGCAACGGTAAAAGCAAGGGTAGAGCAAGGGTATGGCAAGGGTTGGCAAGGGTTGGCAAGGGTCCCAGGGCTCAGGGCACGCGAGAATGGAGCCCGGAATTTGATCTTGCGGGCGCAACGTAGCAAAGGCGGAGTCTCGCGGAAAGTGGTAAGTGGTAAAGTGGTATGTAAGAGTTCCATCCGTCTTAAACTTTGTACTGTGGTAATAATAAATTGAAGTGGACGTTTGGAAATCGGCACGCGAGGGTGCGAGAGAGGAAAGTGAAGAGAAGAAAGGAGAAGAAAGAGAAGAAAAGAGAAGAAAGAGAAGAAAAGAGAAGAAGGAAAGCAAAAAGGGAAGAGCAAAGAAAGAAAGAAAGAAAAGGGGACGATGCTTTTTTTGCAGGATTTCATCACGAATCCCAACATTGTCCGCTCGATCACTTCTACGCAATTCTGAATTAGGTACCTATACGGATGGATTACTTTACCCATTCATTCTTTTATGTGTCAAATTCATCCGCCCGCCAAACAACCACACCATCTGTACTAAGTCAACCACCCCCCAAACCGTACTAAGTCCGACATACAGTACGTACGTACATCATATTTCAAGGTTACTTACTACTACCTACCTACCATCACGACCATCTATCTCACCCTTGTTTACATTGCCTTGGCTGCCCAGAACCAAGGCCCCCCCCCTCTCTCTCTCATAGACTTCGGTTTTTCTTCTCATCGCTCGCTCACATCCTCTTATCTCTTAATTCTTGACAATTCATATCTCACTTCACCGGTCGATGAACAACCTTGTCCCAATTGGATGGAGCTTTGTCCGGTATAGACTCCCGGGCACCACCAGCCTAACGCACCTGGCCTGGCCTCATCACCAACAAGACCCCGTCGTGGTCTCCTCTTTCTCTCTCTTTTTTTCCTTCCTTTTTTTTTTTCTTACCCTCCCTTCCCTGACGCCAAAATAACGTCCACTTCGAATTGATCAACAAATCGACTGGCTGAGGCCGGCCGCCCGTCTTCCGAATTCCCACCCACTCGCTTACTCACTCATTCACTTGTTCACTCGCTTGGAGGCTGCCTCCGTCATCTGCCGGTGGTCGGGTATTTCACACTACAGTACCTCGCCGTGACCTGATCTTGATCTACCTATTTGTTGGCTTGACTGCCACTAAGGAACGTGGGATCATCACCGGTCAACAGGGGGGCCGTTCATGGTCATTTCTGTACACAAAGTGAATAATAACCCGAGTAACCCTACCGTACTTCGTTATTACTTAGAAGACCATTGATGTCACAACACAAAGATCGACCCGAAAGTTGAAGAAGCCAATGCTTCATTCTTACGCCTAACACAACATTGAACCAAACCCTGGTTGCCCCCTTCGGAGCCACTCCAGCCACATCATCATCGCCACAACACGGTTTACTTCCTCATTGGGACATCTTATGGTCATTTCGCGCTATTGTCACAGCCTGTCATCAACCGCCTCTTCCCGGCGCCCCCAAACGGCCCCTTGACGCCTCGCTCCTTGGATTTGCAACCCACGACAGCTGACTGCTTGATTCATCCTTCCGTATTGAAGGGATCCCAAATCGAGATACAAAACAAAACGAAACGAGAGAGAGAAAAAACCCACCGCGCCGAGGTCCTTGCTGATTCCCGCCCACCCCCTGGTCTGTCACGACACATCATTTTATTTTTCCGTGGGATTTTTTTTTTCTCCCTCTGAGGGTTACCTCTCCACCCGCTCCCACGCGTTTTTGTTTCAACCCCCGCTTCCAGCCCCCAAACAGCGCAAGGATTTACGCGCCCGCGGCTCTCCAGAAATTCAGGGTCCTCGAACGGTTGAATTATTGAACCTCCGACGAAACTCGGTTTGGATTCCACTTACGAAAACCTCTCGACTTGGGTCGCTGTCCTGGCCAGGGAAAGAACCACCCCGCTGCATGACGAACTCTCTACTATCATCACAGGATCGTGATACTACCTCCCTCCCGCCGACTCGATCGCAGTTGGGGGTGACAGGCTTTGGCGGAGGTTGTTGTCATAAGGATCTGTTTGAGTCTCCACTTGCCAGTGGACGGACGGGACGAGGCATTAGTTTTCGACATTAGTTCACTTTCCGTTTACGCCTTCTTCTGGCCAGGCTTGATGCATGCGCCATCCGGCTTGAAATCATGGTGCAATCAAAATACCAGGCGCAGTAAGTCACTACTCACCATCCGGTCCTCCCCTGAAACAGTTGTTAACAACACCTTGCAGCCGGGAGTTCCAGGTAGTCGTCCTCGGAGCAGGTGAGCATCCGCATCCGCGCCTTAGACCGTTGCATATTCAAGGTCCCCTCTCGCGTACTTAGATACGTGGAAATGTCACATGCAACTTGACTGACTCTGGGTGGTCCCCCCCTTTTCACTAGGTGGCGTGGGGAAGAGCTGCTTGACGGGTAAGTGGACCCCATAAATCGACAAGGGCGCCTCAAGGCCCCCTGTCCACAGAGCTGTCAAACCAACATGAACAACTGTCCATGTGAGACGCTAAATGACCAGCCGACTGACTGTCAACAGCGCAATTCGTTCATAATGAGTGGATAGAGAGCTATGACCCTACCATCGAGGATTCCTACCAAAAACAGCTTACTGTCGATGTATGCTCCCTCCTCCCCCTGCTGATGCCCACTCCAATATCGATGCTCTTGACTAATACGAAGCCCAGGGACGGCAAGTTGTCTTGGAAATGTGAGTCTCCGATTGTCTCGGCCAAGATGTCTCATCTTCACGTGGCTAATCAGACTTGTCCAGCCTGGACACTGCGGGAACGGAGCAATTCAGTAAGTCATCCATCCTATATACCGTCTATTTCGCAAGGTCACCATTTGCTGACACGCCGTAGCATCCATGAGGGATGTATACATGAGGAATGGCCAGGGTTTCCTCCTAGTATTCAGCATAACATCGCGGTCGTCATTAGCCGAGCTGTACGGTCTACGGGAGGAAATCTTACGGATCAAGGACCAGCCACAGGTCCCTATCGTCATCATCGGGAACAAGGCCGACCTGGAGGACCAGAGAGAGG
Organism: Cytospora piceae; assembly: GCA_016508685.1. Classification (NCBI taxonomy): domain Eukaryota; kingdom Fungi; phylum Ascomycota; class Sordariomycetes; order Diaporthales; family Cytosporaceae; genus Cytospora; species Cytospora piceae. Next base: position 498,137 of record JADMLE010000017.1, on the reverse strand, counting down.
TTCCACGGCCGAAGGCCTTTGCCGTCTCACAGGAATGGGGCGCTCCCTACTACGAGGCGAGCGCCAGGACGAGAAGTGCGTGCCTTGACACCAGGAGCCCCAGAACTTTGAAGGACTGGGAAACTGACGACCGTGAACAGCGAACGTTGACGAGGTTTTCACCGATATATGTCGACAGATGTTGATGGTAGATGATGCCATGGAAGCCATGGACGAGGAAACCTACGAGACTCGATACAAGTACGACGACCGCAGCAGACGGAGACGAAGGCGCAAGAGAAAGGACCACCCGAAATGTGTCATCCTGTGATCTACCTCTCCGCTTCGTATACGAGACCCCTTACGAGGGCAGCACCATTCACCTACCGATATATTCACCCGACCGACGACCCAGGACCTGGTCGAACCCACAACTTCCCTTTGAAGGAAAAGCACGACGGGCTTGTCTTTTTTCTTTAGTTTACTATATGGATTGGGATGTTCCGGCGTCATTGGTTACAGAGGCTTTCATGCTTCCCTGCATTTTCATACTTACCATCACCAACGAGGCGAGGCGCCAACGTCCTCACCATTGACCTTTTGATACCAAAAATTTCGCGAAGACGCCTACGTCCCACGACGGTTGCTACAGGCCCTTCCTTCATTCGCTACCATCACACGGGCCGACACATCTATTCTCGAAAGGAAACAGATCCGGCAACCTATATACATCTTTACGACGACGGCATTTCCCTGCGAACGCGCACCCTAAGAGAGGGCTTCATTGCGACAGGAAGAATTTACTGGCATTTTTGTGATCCATGTTACTAGACATTTGGGCGTACGGGAAAAGAGGAAGGGGGGGGGGTGGGTATTGGAATTTGCATCCGAGGTTCTAGCAGAGCCTCCAGTAACGGGCGGGCGTGCCCAGTTATTATCTGGGGGAGGTTGAACCAGGCTGGGATGTTGTGCCAGTCCTGGGCTGGCATGATTTGAAGGATGTTTTTTCCCCCTGCAAGTTCGAAAATAGATGAGGATGATACCGGCCTCGAGATATCATAGCAAAGACTCACTTGCTTTGCAGGCTTTATTTGTCGCCTGATACACCATTATCCAATGCTCCTCGACATGCTCGTTTTGAAGCAACGTCCTTAACGTGCTGCCCTACGAGGGTCCATGTGAGAGCTGGCTATCTCTCTCATGTCCTGGGACGTTACCATCTCCCATTAAAAATTCCTCTTTTACATATCTCTGCATCGACGGGGCTGGACATTGATAATTCCCAAATGTTGATTGACCCAATCCCCTTCCCCATGAACCCCCCCCCCCAAAGGGCTCTTCTTGTGTCCCACCCTAACCCTAGCAACGTCGCTCGTTCTTCTGGTCTGTGCACCTCTCAAGATTACCCAGCAAGCATGTGCTCGCTATTATCGATTTTTCCTGGTCACCGACATCACTCCCTACCATCAGATTCTCTCTAGCCCTTTCCACAGAAAGATCCTCACTCTCTAAACCAGGTCCATTACCCCACACGACCATCCACCACCACCCGTTGCCACACATCCGCTTCACCACACCCAGAAAAAAACAAACCACCATGGAGTCCTTCGCTCTAGCAGCCACACACTCGGGTGCCATCAACCATATCCACACGCTCACCATCAGCCCCTCCGCCGCCGGCGTCGCCAGGGAGCTGCGCGTGGCCGTCATGGTGGCCGTTGTCGGGTGGGTTGCCGTGACGGGGATCAGGGCCCTCGTGAGCTCGCGGGAGGCGAGGAGTTCTTGAATTCTTGTTCTTGCTCCCGGCCGGCCCGGCCGGCGACGTGCCGAGAGGGCCGGTGCTTTCGAGCACGCTTGTGGGAGAGGCCTCTTTCCTGGAGCTTAATGTCTTGGGGTCTGACGGGTCGCGTTGTGCAAGCGGTGGGGCTTCGGCCCGCTGGGCAGCGTGCAGCGAGGACGCTGTTGTGTTTCGGTTCTACCTGGACCTCCGAGACATAGGTTTGCCAAGGAGGGTGGGTGTCTCTGCTTACTATGGCGGGAACTCGCTGGGAACTATCCAGCGACTGGTCACACCTGGACAAGCGCCCTGTGCCGAGAGCTGCTACAGGAACGATGTCTGCTTGAGACGGGCATCATGCTCACCGCAGGTCTTCAGCCCTCATGAGCCTCGACTCCGCAGACCATCATCTCTGCTCCGGGACTGTCATTGTGGGTGCTCTGGAGTCCAAAAGTCTCCTTAGCACCCGGAGGCTTCACATTCTGTGCCAGGACATTGCTCTAGGCGCATACCTTCAGCCAGGCGACCATGGCAGGATCACTACGAACTTTTGGTAGCCATCGTTCAAGCCCATTGTGCAGATTTGGAACGACTTACTCCGGCCTGTCGTGTACACTACCAAGACCAATCTGGTCTCTTCCCCTGATGCATCCTTGGATGTCACAGGGGATGTACAACACAGAGGGAAAGTCGTAGCGAGACTTCCAGCCACAACAGTCACCGGCGGCTCAGGGATGGAAGCAAGGCGAGCCGGGATTTGCTACGCCTCCCGAAGACATGCGCGTGGCTTGAGGCTGAGGGTCTTGGGTCTTCCTCGTGCTACTCGAGGTGAAAATGACTGTATACAGCTTAGTGAGCACTTGTCATGTCTCGGGTTAGCTATTAGCTCTGCCCTGTCAGCTGTTGATTACGCATACATACATATGTAGTCCCCGGACCCAACAATCACGGACCAGGTTATTGGGTTGCAACATCACGAATGTCAACACACTAAAGTGCCAAAATGCTTTTCTCCCGCTCAAGTGTCATTGCTATGTCGGTCACGGCTCATGCCTGGGAATGTCAGTCACTGATCCACCCCGCTGACATGCCCGACCTCGCTCAAAAACGAGACAGTTCCGCCAGACCACGTCCGCCCCCATTGCTGACACCAGCGTAGTAAAATGGTACGGCGGCATCAATCTCGACTGCGACACCATCCCAGCGGGCTCCACAGACTACTTCATCCGCACCTACAGGGGCCACCACCTCCCCTCGCCCTGCATCCCCGTGAACGGCCCTGCCAGGGGTATCAGATGCCATAGCGATACATACGACTACGGTGTCATCGCCTCAACCGAGGGCTGCGACAGGGAGATAGGTCGGGGCTCCGCCGAGGTGTTCGATGCTGGCTGCTGTCGGTTCTATAACAATGAGCAGTGTCAAGGGACTCCGTATCTCGAGCTTTCGGAGGGGGTTTGTTATAGCGAGATTGTTATCACGGGGTTTATTTGTGTGAGTTTTTTTTGGTGGTTTTTTGGGTTTTTTTTTGGGAATCATCGCGGGAATATATACCTCTGTCGCATATGGATACTGACGAATTTGCAGAGTGATACTTGCTAGGTTCGTGGCGCTGCATACGGAAACCTGGGATTGGAGACACATCTCTTGAGAAGGAGAGTGTGGCCAGACGGGGAAATCAATAACCGAGGTGTGATATCCTGGTGATCTGAGACCAGTCAATGTCTGTCTAAGCTGCCCTACCATGCAAGGAGAAAGAGGTAGTGTGTGTTGATGCCATGAAGCAAGACTCTAACATGTTGCGAAACGCATCGCTACCACTCACTCCTGAGTGCACAACATGTTCAACAGTTTGCTGTGTCCGGCAGGATGTCGCAATTAACAGCATATTAAATTTACTGTGATACATCTTTCCTCAATTATTTTCAAACTTGATGGAAACTTCCTTTGACAAATATCCGTAGTGATTCGCCTTGCGAGGAGTCTGCATATGTGCTGCAGAGCAACGTTACCTGTACTTATCCGGGATAGTTGAGGGGCCACTTCAGCTGCAGGTAATCAAGCAAGCCTTAAGGTTCCTGGAAATGAACATAAGGCTGCAATCCTGCCTGTCCTTGCACATGAACTCGCCCTGTATCAGTCAAGTCACCATGTCCAACGAAGTTAAGCAGTACTTTCTTGCTCCCAGCTGGGACTATCCGCCCAACGGGCCCATATCCCTCGGCAATATCATCCTCTCCCCCACGCGACCAGTTCCCCCACTCTGCACCGCCGCGAAGCTCGAGACCGAAGGCCTCATCACCTCCGATAAGCGGGATATAGAATGGAAGCGTGGCAGGACACGTGCACATAGGTTTGGGATCTGGATGAAGTTCCTCGAGTTTCTCGGCATCGACATCGGTGTCGATGTGTCCACAGAGAGTGACGAGGTCTTCTCCTTCAAGAGCATGAACACGGAGGAGCTTTTCTTCGACGCGAAGTACATCCAGGCTGCCCTGAAGAGCAGCCCCGTTGCACAACGCATCTTGACGAAACAGCGCAAGCCGCTATACCTGATTGTCGGCGTCAAGACGGTCTCGGAGGTGGCGGTGAAGAGGATTCGCTCCCGGACGGTCGCTGGGTCGTTGGGTGTCAGCGTTGATGCTGCGCTGGCCGGCTCACCTGTACCGACCTCCGTAGGCCCTTCTGTCGAGACCTCTTCGGGAAGAAATGAAAGCGTTTCGTTTGGAGGCTCTGACGACTTTGTCTTTGCTTTCCGGGTACAGAAGCTGCGCTTCAAAAGGAAGGAGGAGGAGGTGCAACTCGAGGATCATGTGAAGGGCGCCATGTTCGTATATGGGGGTGATGGAGATGAGAGCCCGGGCATTGTCGAATTGGGTGGAGGTTTGGATGCATCGGACGTGCCTGGCGTCGACTTCTCGGACGGAACCACGGTCAATGACGAGGACGAGGAGGTCCAAGTGATAGTGCCTAAAGTTCTGAGGGGTGAATACTGGCCAGAGGGTCTTAAAGGTTGCGTGTCCGCTTCTCGCAAACGTGCTGGAATAGAAAGCAGGGAATATATATGAGTATTTTCGGTCTCACCCTTTCTAGTATTTATCCCGCCTAAGAATAGAACGATTACTCACAGCAATTTGACCGTAAAACCATGGCTAATTCAACTACTAGGAATACTACGACTACAACAAATGATATTCCTTTGAAGTGACCTTGATCTCTATAATCCAAGGGATTTACTTGTAGAGTGGTTGTGATGTGGGATGGCCTGGATGTATTGCCTACACCATCTGGCTTCTTGCTCCAAAGATCCGTCCTTGTTGAACACAACCCGGGATCTATCTTGATTACAAGGCTGACCATTACCTATCTAGTTCTGCTTGTATGTCGCTGAATATCTTGGCTTTCGGGTCTCCTCCGCCCGAGAAACTATACACCGGGTTAACCACGTGGTATCCATCTCATCCTGGACCAGGGCACGAAACATTGCCTGGACGCCCTCACTACTCTTTGGGTCAATAAGCCAATCCTCGTCATCAGCCATCCTTTGCGTCACAAACGCAATCATGAAGGCTGCAATAGCTACACCAACTGGGGTTGCGAAGGACGTTCCCGACATGCGCCTCACATCTCCGCCGGGCCATGCCCCTTCGATCTCCTCTCCAACTATACAGAAGTTATCTTTGTTCCGCATCGCCGTTGGGTTGAACGCTGACCTATTACCAAGTCCGTCTGCTGAGTGAATGCAGATGACCCTTCCCCAGTTCGCTGGGAAAGCTCGTGCTCTATTAAAGCCGTCGTTGGAAGCTGCCGCAAAGATGATCTTGTTGCGGCGCTCGGCTCGATCAATCTCTTTTTGTATAGATCGAATGCCCTTGGGGAACCCAAATGAAAGAGAAATAATATCAACATTCCATTCCTCACTGGCGAATTGTATTGCCTATCATACACAGTTGTTAGCGCCGAGCACAGGTCTATTGGTCTAGGATAGGTATTTAAGAGATGATATTCCCAAATAAAAACTCAAGGTGTTCTTACCTCAGCAATCTGATCCGTTCCTTCCAGTCGGTTAGACTCGGTAACTTTCGCGATATAGAGGTCGACATTGGCGGCCAGATCCAGAATAACGCTTGCAATATGAGTTCCATGACCTGATGTGTCTTGAGTTGCTGGGGCTTCAACCCAACTTCTGCAGCCATGAACACGCGGTTGATGAGTAAAAAGTAAGGGATGGTCCAAGTCGATCCCAGTATCGAGAATCGCGACTTTCAATCTGACACCTTCTTCCGAGATACAGGTATCACGAAGCCTTTTAAACTGTTCGATCCAGTTGTCGGTTGTGGTACGGCTGGGCGCTTTTGTCAGCCACATCTTCCTCTAGTTTTGAACCTTTGAGTCCTTTCCATAGTTTGAAGGGTTCTCGGACAGCGCAGACACAAACTGGCTAAATTACAACGATGCGATTGGGATGTGTGACGGTGTTGAGACTTACACATTTAATGGTACCTCGGCAGTCATACTTTCGTTGCTAAATAGCTGGAAGCCTTGCGGCAGAGGCGAGTCTACCCTTGGCTTCTGGAGAATTTTATTCACGAAGGGCGTTGAAGTCTTAGGTTGTTTATGTCTGGGATGCTCCACTCCTGGTTTTAAGATAGACCGATGGTTGACTGTGGTAACTGCGGCCTTGGCCATGGGTATGGATTCTGACTTATGAATGTTGAACGGCTGTCGAATCTTGGTCGAGGCTTGTGCATCCAAATCATCAATCGAGATGAAATCCTGGAAAGCATTATGAAGGTCTTGTTCAAGGGGCTGGACCACAGCCTCAAATAGCGTATTGCGCAACTCGTCTTCATCTGGAAATCCGTCGGGGTTGAAGGCCATATGGAAATCTGGTTTCAAGCAGACTTCAATTGCATGGCGCAGTCCCGGCTTCTCGATACCGTACTGTCGCTTTGAGTAGATCTCCGAGGCTACTGCCAAGTACTCATCCTGGGATTCTATGTTCTCGGCCATGCCTAGCATCGTTTCCAAGCTCTGTCCATAGTTGATCTCCAGTAGCATTATTCCAAGTTCTAAAATCTCCGGATATCGATGAAATGAGCTCAGCTCCTCGTGAATCGACTGTTGGGACTGGGTCTGAACGGGAACTTTCAAGAACGGCCGCATGGGTATCTGGTTGCCATCGACGAAGAACACAATATTCTCCCGCTTCCATCTCCCTCTCGCCCATGACCCTCCATAGAGGTAGTAGAGTGAGTACGCGAGCATGACTGAGAGTGTCATCTTCGAGATTCCCAATAACGTCGAGCTTTGACCAGCAATTAGGGTTTTGAGGTCGACTTGCGTTTGAAGGGACTCAGATAGATATGTCCGCGGCTGATCGGGCCACCATCGATCCATCTTGGATTCACGCACTTGAACATTCAAGCGCCAATACTGTGGCCTCGAAATACCGTGGTAACAGCTGCATATGCATTCATCCGGACCAAGAGGGCGTGACTGTGCTGGGTCAGGGCGGCTGGAGTTCTCGTTATGGGTTCGAACTTCAACCCAAGTCTTGATTCTCGGCTCCAAAGTCAAGACAGTGACGTTCGCTGCAGACCCGGCGGGTTTCTTTTGCCTATAAGTCCCGAGCTTCAACCTCATCTCACGTACAGACTGTGCATGGCAGACACATGTCATAACCTGGAATGTATGGCCGATAAACTCCCCAAGCTCCGGCGGTGGTCGGCGGAGAACAGTCGCGCGGTCCTGGTCGATATTTTCGTTCTTGACATCATGCCCTGCGTGTTGAAGCTGATCAGTGAGGCTAGCCAACTGCTCAGAGAATGTTTTCCATTCTTCGTTACTTCGGAAAGTCAGATCCTGCCCCGCTGCCTGTATGGGACGCTCATCAATCAAGGATGCTTGATACAACTCTTGGATGGCGTGAAGTTGGGGGTATTTCTCTCTTGGGACGACGATGGAGACCCTCCGAATGATATCTTCCCTGAAAGCCGACTCAAGACAGTCGGCAAGTTTGACAATGTCGTCCATAAACAAACGCGCTTCGTCGAGTGCCAGAATGGTTTCAATATTCTTTTCAAGGATGCTTGTAGCTGTCAGAGCATGGCCGATGTAGTCGAACTTCAGATTTCGTCGGTAAGTTGCCGGATCCGCCTTCGCGTTTGCCTGAAGCTCGATGCGATTTAGAAGACCTCTAACGGCAGGTAGTACATCAAGCAGAAGATCGATCTCATTGACTGAGCCATGGCTTCTTGTAGCGGGCTCAGACACTGGGTACCGTATGTCCTTGTCTCGTCTAAACAGGCGGCGAAATTTACGCCTGAATGAGGAGTGATTCTTCTTTGATTTCATCGATCTGAGATTCGGGCTTCAAGCATGTCTAACAGTCGATTAGAAACTAGCGCACGACATCGAAAGGCAGAGCCTTACAGACAAGGCGGCAGAGTCAATACAGAAGATGAGTCATAACTCAATGCGATCACCTGCAAGTTCGTGATAGAAGGCAATGTCCGTGATTGTCGTCAGGTTGAATCTGTCCGGCATATCGTGCGTATGATTATGGCTGCCACGGGCTAAGGGACATGGTGGAAAGGACGTGTATGCGCCTCAGTAATTGAAGGGCGGGGATGGGCCTTTCAGCGCCACATGAGCCGGATGTGACTGCATCGGCCAGACGAATTTCCGAGGTACCAATAAGGAAACAAAGGTTGATATTTGGCGGAGAATTTCATGTTCCCCTCGACTGTCACTCCTGTGTCAGCTGCATCGTCACCCGCTCCATCCATGATGGCACAACACACGATAGAGGAAAACATAGATCAGCGACTGACAATCGGCGCCGAAGCATTTGAGTGCAAGGAGTTGTTTCGCGATGCACTGGAGGTGCTTCAAGACGAGGACCGAGCGACGGACATGCAAGATGAGTTTGGGCGATTTAATCTCTGGGCGTCAAATATTGCGGTCTTTGTTCCGGGCCAAGGTTCCTTAGATTTTCGACTTATCGACATGCCAGAAGTGAAGGATCAGTTCCTGAGACAGCTTGGCTTGCTGAAAGGGAGACTCATACAGTGTTTGTGATGCAATCCAGGGAAATTTATAGAAAACATTGGAGGCCTTTATCGCTGATGTTTGCCTATACAGTGTCCGAAGAAGCCATGGATGATTCCGACAGCACGACCGGTGGTAGCTATGCCATTGAAACGGTCACTATGCCTCAAGAAGACTCGGATGCCTTGGCACCTGACGAAGTCAAGGAGACCATACAGTCGATCCATGTGACGATTGACTGGCTACACAGGCTTTCCAACTTGGTACGCAAAGCAAGCTTTGCGAGCCAGAATCAAAGAGCTGCCAACAAGCCGCTCGAGGATGACTATGGCAACGATGTAACAGAAAGCTTCTCCAAGTTCTGCAGAGGTCTAGTAGAGAGGGAATGCCCTGGCCTTAAAAATGAGAATTCGACGTTGGTTGGAAGAATTGTGGATACAATGATTATGAGACGCAAGCGAATTACTTACAGGCAAAACCGACAACGCCATTGGGCCCTGCAACAAGTGGAATACCAAGTCCGGCACCTCGATGTCTCAAGGCCACAGCACACACCATCAGGTATTGATGCACGAGATAACGAGAGAGTTGATCAGGTACCCGTGGCTGCACCCCCTCCCAGCGGATTTACAGTTACTACTGTTGACCGCGAGAATTACCACAAATTGGCTGCTCCTTCTCAAGTCTCGCGCGCCACAACAGCCCCATTTCAGCACGATATAAAGCTTTTCGTTCCCCCACCCCCAAAAGCGGCGAAGGAAGGAAACAATTTTGTCTGTGATTACTGTTGCCTTATTTTGCCTGCATCGGAGGGACTTGACAAAGACAAGTGGGCGTGAGTGATCCTATGGTTATTGAAGCTGTATAATTTTGCGAACCTTTATCTAATAACCATGCTAGGGACCATATCAAGAAGGACCTTGATCCATATGTCTGCATTTTCGATGATTGCGGCCAGCCCACCCAGATATATTCCTCCAGCAAGGAATGGTTAGCACATATGCGTGCCCAACATCGGATGAGGTGGTATTGTGTCGCCAGAGACCATATTCCGTTCTCTTTTGATTCACGGGATACGTTTATACAGCATATGAACTACGCTCACCCTGGGAAGTTTCGAGAAGAGCAACTTCCTTACATTGCAAACAGCAGTGCCCACGCTCTAGATACCACCATACCAACATGTCCATTTTGCTCTGAACTTTCCGGAAACATGGAACAACATGTAGCCCAACACCTACACTACTTTGCTCTCCAGTCATTACCCTGGCCAGACCATCCGGATTGGGCTTCTGACGATGGGAGTGGGTCCGAAAACAGTCCTTGGAGCTCTGACCAGGGAGATCGTGGGACTCTAGAGGACAAGTTCGACGTTATTCCTCCAACGGTTTCCACCCCAGGTGACCCAACGGTCATTCCTGGAGTCACATCAAGTCCGGACACATTAGCCGATGTATCGGACGCCAGCCCACCACCACTAATGGATGAATCGCTGTTATTACCCACTATCGATAAGATCTTCCCTCAGGTCGACCATGTCTTGGAGGAATTTGCAGCCACACAAAAAGGAAAACCTCCTCATGCAAAAACCTCGCACAACGCAGCGCATAAACCGGGATTGTCGATAGTTGCGGAGGCAAGTGGCACCATGGAAAACTTTCTCTACGAATCCGAGCAACAGCAACCTACGAACATCTACGTGCTTGCTCACTCCATGGGTAACTCGATGATGCCTCAGCCGCATAAGCCGGGATTGTCGACAGTTACGGAGGCAAGTGGTACCATGGAGGATCCGGGCATGTGGCTTATGAGAATGCAAGGTGGAACGGAAGGCTCGACAACGGACTCTCAATTCGGTACAGGTATAGTGCCGGCCTTTCAGCCCTTCTCTGCGCCTGGTAATTTTAAGCCGTTCCAGTCGCAGGGCCTTCCTACTTCGGAGTGTAGGTCCCTGACCTCCGGTCCTACTATAGAGTCTCTTATAACCCGAACAAACAGCAACACTAACCAGTCAGTCTCTAAGCCAATGCAAATAAGGAGGCTGAACTCTCAGTCATCTATCAACGATACCTACCCCAGTCCCGAATAGGGTAGCTTTAGCCTTCCTGGATAGCATTGCCCCTCTAGCAACAAACGGGATGCACCGGACGATGACTTGCTTTAGTCTCGGCGATAAGTCTTTGGCGCTAGCTGGGTACTCAGAGCATATGGATCGATATATCTCTGTTGACAGTCGGAGATCTATAGGCTTTTGCAACTCCTCACCACCTCAGACGATCGAGCTAGGCCGCATTCCGACGAAGCCACAACAAGTGGACAGCATCACCTTTCTCCAGAGATACCACAGCTGGTCTTTGCGGGACAGAAAGATGGAAAATACAGGGCTGTTCCTTCTGACGAAGTTTTGACATCATCATCAAGGAGTTGACACAAAGCAAAACCAGAGAGACGCCTAGATGTCACCTGCAATTTCCGATTCAACGAATGCCAGAGTGGAGTCCTGGGTCGGCATCGTCTACCCGCCGCATTCATATACTTGAACTTCTCATTTATGTTACCACGAGCCACTTGGTTATCTAGAGCTACCATCAAGCTCGCATTTGAGGATCAACCTTCTACAGGCAGAAAGTCTCGGAACGGGCTTTCTCTGCAAATCACTCATTTCGGCCCCAGAACAGCAAAATCCGATCTTTTCGATTGCGAGGTGATTAAAATCTCGATTGTTGCCTGAATATGCTTCCATGTATTATAATGAAGTACAATGGGATTTGATTTCAAAGGTGTCTATACATGACATTGGCAATCCACATCCCTTAGTATGGTTCGATATTGCGTTCGCATTTGAGCATGGTGCCCGACCTTTAATATGAAATTCGCATATTAGTGCCAACTTTGAGAATGACATTAGCCTGATGAGTCCGGTAGGGATAATGTTTCCTAAAGAACAAGTTACAGAGGAGTTTTCGTTGAGGATAACCTTCAGAGATAGTGACTACCCTTATCATGAAAGCCTCGATGATCATGCGGAGAGACTGTGCAATGATGGTAGTCTAGGACAAAGCCTACTTTATAGGGAAGAGTAGGTTAAATGGAAATTATCGTGAAAGGGTTCTTCATCTTTCAGGCTACCTTCGCTAGAGACAGGGGAGAGGCAAAGCTGAACACTTCAAATTTCAATATCAAAGTCAAAAACTTCAGGGTACTCTCTATTCCAGGCGCGTGGGTATCAAATGACCATCTTATGCCTATTATCAAGATACACCTTAACACCAGACACCCCTTGCCCAACCATCTAACCATCCACATATGATATAAAGTCCAACACCCTAAACACAAGATCACACATCGCATACCCCCGTCTCAATACCCACCCTTCTTCCCACTCCCACCAACAGACCCATTCCCGCTCCCGTTCCCAACCCCATATCCATTCCCAGCCGTCGCACTCCCCCCACTCCTCCGATGCGGCAGCCCCGGCCGCTGAGCCTCAAGACTCTTCAGCCGGTTCCCCAGACTCACCCTAGCAGCCGACACCCCCGGGCCCAGGGGCGAGGGCCGGGCAGGCGTGGCGGCGGCGGAGCCCGTGTAGTGGTTGAGAGGAGACACGCCCTCGAAGTCGTTAACATCATCATCCTCCCGCCCCGGAGGCGACCTCACGACGCGGAACCGGGGGCTGGCAGGCGTGGCGGGCTGGGGGGAAGGCAGCGGCGTCTCCTCGTCGTCCTCCTCGGCGGGCAGCAGGAACGGGGCCGGCGCGGACCTCCGTCTGAGCCTGTTGGCTATGCTCGCGGCGCTACCGAAGCTGTTGCTGCCCGTCGAGGGCTTCGCCGTGTGTGTGCTCCCGCTCCCGCTCCTGTTCCGCCCGCTGTTGGTGTTGGTGTTGTTCTTCTCCCCGTGGCTCGTCCTGGCCCTGGCGCTCGTCTTCCTCTCCAGGCCCATCGCCGCCCGCAGGGCGATCCACGTCTCCACCTGCCCTCTGTCCGCCTCGTCGACACACTCGCAGTCGTCGCCAGCAGGACACTCAGTCTCGCCCATGGCATGCCATTCCGCAATACAGCCTTTGTGGAACACACATCCACAACCCAAGCACGCAGGGTACAGCGCGTTGACGGGCTCGCGGCAGAGAACGCAGGTAAGCTGTGACTGCGTACGGCGACAGCGCTCACAGACTCCCACCGCGCCGCCGAGGGATGGCGTCTGTGTGTACTGCAGCGGCTGGAGCTGGATCTCGTGGACGCGGCAGATGCCCGTAACGTCGAGGCCACGACCCGAGGCCTGTAGAGCCTGGAGCTGCTCGCGCTTGCCGCCCAACATGATTGTGGGCGAGGTCGTGCCTGTGCCAGATTGGCTGGCGTCGTGATTGGCGGATTCGTGGTAGCTACTTCCGGCGCTGGTGCGTCTTAGCTGCTCCATACTATCCTCCTTGAGCACGTTGAACTTCATGATTTCCAGGCGGGTAAGAGGGAGGCGCCACATCTGGAGCATTTCGGCATAGGCGTAGCGGTAGCTTGCATAGTTAGGGTGGCGGCTGGGATCCAGGAGAGGGGTGGCTAGCCAGCCGTCGTCGTCGAATGCGGTCTCGTCTTCCACCTTGACAGTGATACTCATTGGTATCATGGACACTAACTCGTCCCTGCGGAATTCATCGTCAGATATCGACGTTCTTGCTGTGTCGGTCAGGTCTGATGATGCGCCAAAGTATGTGGAGCCTCCCCAAGTGATGTTGCCCTGGATATGGGAGATGTTCTCCAAGATTCTCTCAGCTGGACTTGGGCGCTTCCGGCCGGGGGGAGAGGACGATGCTACAGATGTGAAGCCCCGAGAAGAGATGGGTGTCAGCGCTGACGCCAGAGCAGACTGGGATCGACGTAAAGATCGGTCGTTCGGTGAAGTGGATATACTGTGGTTTGGATCTATGTCGCTCAGTTGGTCTCTGAAGGACCTGGGTGGCGGAGTCTCGCCGGTAGAGTACGACTGAGATCCGGCATCGCCCATCCAAAGCACATCCGGACTATTTGTATCTGAGAAGATGACAGGAGTATGCACCGCCCCAGGGGTCGTGACTGCTGAGCTGTAGCCACTCCTCCGCTCCAGGCCCCATTCCGCGGCATCTGTCGGGAAGTAATCCAGAGAGAACGAAGGTGCCTTCATCGCCAGTGGGGTTTCAGGCTGGGTCAGGTGTGACTCTGCATATGGTACGCTGTGCTCCGTCGACGACTCGCCAAAAATGCAAGAGAGCATTGCCAGCATCTGAACGTCTGCTATTCGCTCGAAATAATCAAACAGATCGCTGACGAATTCTTGAGCAAGAGGATGGTGACCCCATTTTACTCGTCCTGTGAGTTCACCTTCGTTCTCATGCAATTCGCTGCCCCGATACCTTGACAGAACGTCCTTGGCGATCACAAGTACAGACTTGTTACTCTGGAAGTGCTCATGCAATTCCAGTGGGATGTCGGACCTTAGTAGAAGGGCCGTGTATCTCCAGATATTGACTAGGTCAAGATCGCCATGTTTCTCGGCCACCCGGGCATTGTGCTCACACACCTGGGCGCCGTCACCAAATATGCAGTATTCTTCGGCAAATTGTTTCTTCGAAGGTAGAATTTCTTGCATATCATGTATCGAGATAATGTTCTTCGGTCGTCCGGTTCGACGGCGACTTGTCCCTGTGCCAGTTCCAGTGCCAGGCCCAGTTCCCGCGGCACTAGACCTAACAGACCCGTTGGCACTCCACGTCTTGTGCAGGCCACGCCCTGGACGATACCAGAGGCTGATCTTGTGCATTGTAGTCAAATCTGATTCGCTTGATGACGACGAATCATCCGAGTCATCCGATAATGCTGACAGTACATCGGTAGTAGAGGCTTCACCGTCGAAGCGTTGCCGTGGAGGCGGTGAGTCCTGAGCGAGGCGGCCAAAGCCAGCGAAAGTTGGCTGATCTTTAGGGCGCTCCTTGATAGTGTCGTTGGGGGTAAACAACTTGGCGTCTTTCGTAGGGAAGAAGCAGACCAGACGCCCATCATTTGAGAAACGAGCACCGGCAGTCCTTATTACGGGAGGGATTGCAGGGCGATTGCTCGGCGCAAGAGGGTTACCAATGTCAGTGCTGGCACTCAGTTCCTGTGACATTGACATTGATGCTGAGGCTCCGGCTGGGATGTCGTTGTCCGAGTCCTCACTCGAGCTCTCGTCGCCAAGCACATCCATTTCGTCATCGAGGTCCCGAACATTCTTGAAGAAAGTCGTGCTCTGGGTCAGATCCGCCTCGCCGAGCAGATAAGAGAATGCAGCAGCCAGGCAATTCTGCTTTCTCTTCAAGTGCTGCTGAGCGATCTGATGGACCTCACTCTCAAGCTTTTCATGGATACCAGCTGGCATGAAGGCATTCTTGTCGATAATGAACTTGGGTGCTTTGCTCTTAGGATATGCATGGGGAATATCCACCTTGACCTTGATGAAGATATCCTCCCGGTCCACGCCCCATGGCCCCTTAAGGGAGGCATTGAGTATGAGGGTATCCATGTCGATACTGTCCCATTTGACGTTGGGTAGTTGCGTACTGATACGAACGAACTCTTCCTGTAGACTCTCAGGCTCTCCCCAATGATCATCATGGAAACCCAGCCCAAACATTGAAGAGTCCTTTGATGCTGCTCGCTGAGGAGAGTTGGTATCCGATTTCCTCTTAGTCATCGTAATACCTCTCATCCAGTTCATCTGTATCTGACTCCTGTCCACCTTCCCGATGCCGGCATTCTTTGCTTTCATGGAGGGCCCTCTCCAAGAGGGACCGGTGCGGGATGGTTGTATTTTCATGCCTTGGGTTAGAGCACTCTGGCGGATGCCTCCAGTACGAGGATCGCTCATTGTGGCGGTCCGACGATGGTGGTTGCCATCGTCGACTGTTCTGAAGGTCTTGTAGGTGGCACCTTTCCTGGTGATGACCAAATTCTTCCTTGCCTCCATGCCCTTCACATATCCTACCGACTCCAACACTGAAGGATCAGGACGTGCTAGACGGAGCTTGTTGTCCTCGCCCCAGGTGACCATCTGAAATTCGCGGTTGTCTATACCATCATCGATAGTGCCACGACTTCTCCATAAGAACTCCTTGGCTTTATGATCGCCATGTCCCTCAAAAGTCGCGACGGGCTCCACTGGACCGTCCTTAGGGGTATCAGGATGGGTCCGTCGATCAAAGAGATACAAATGCCCGGGTTCATTCTGCGGCATTGCCAGGAGGCCCGAGCCAAACGGAGTATGCCTGGCACGCCAGACGGGGAAATCGGTCCGAATGACTCGCTCTGGGACATCTTCGCCTTTCGAGTAATCCCAAAATTTGATGCTCTTGTCCAGGGAACAGGTTACAATCGAAGTGGCGATGAAGCGGTTCCAGTCGATGCCGTAGATCTTGGAAGTATGAGCACTGATGGACCTTAACGGTTCAGATGACTTGCGCTCATCCCAAATATGCAACCACCTGTCGTGGGAAGAGGCAATGATGAAAGGGTCCTGGCGACTGTATTTAACTTGTGTAGCACCGGCAAACCAGTCGCAGAAAGTGAGAGCTGGCTGCCTAGGCCGTCTCAGATCCCAACAGTGAACATAGCCGTCCACGGCACAAGTTGCCAGAAGGTCCGGGTGGTGGGCAGAGAAGTTGATATCGGTGATGGCTCTGCTGTGGCCCTGCAAAGAATGTTCGATAGCTCCAGAGGTCGAGTCGTCTCTGAGATTGAGGTTCCAAACAAGACAGCGGTGGTTGGCGGTAGAGGCGACCCAGTAATCACGGAATGCGAAGGGCGACCACTGAACATCGACGACGAGCCACGGAAGGCCATGGCTGCTCAGACGTCGTGGCGGGCTGTAGGGAGAGTCCAAGTCGATAATGGCCAGGCCTTCAGGCGAAGCGAGAGCCACGTCCCGGCCGGACGGTGAAATGGTGGCCGAACCAACCAGGCCATCTACGTGGATGGTACCGTCGGCATCGAAACTTTCGCTGTCATATGCGGAATGAATGGTCTTCACTTTTTTCGGCGAAGCCTTGAGCTGGTCGAAAGCCGAAGGCATGATGGAGGAGCTGACGGAGTTAAGGGTCCTAAGAAGACCATATTTATGGTCATGTGGGTGATGGTCCAGGTAGGGTCGGGGTTTTGATGTAGATTGGCATCATCGAACAGAAGTTTGTAAAAAATAAGAATCAGAGAGATGAGTACATAGTCAATGGACCAGTTTCACATCCAAGACACATGAATATATGGGATGCAGACAACCTTGGAAGGTAGAACTCCACCGGAGCATGGTGAGTGGAGGAGGTGAGGTTGACTTGAGGTTGAACACCCCTGCAAGGGAAAATGCCGCTAAGGACAATATCTGGAGCAAGGTCTTATCTAATCAATGTCCCCCCACCAAGACTTCCCTACCTCCAGATGCGCAGCAGACTGATTAGTGACTTACCTCAGATGACCCTGCATTTTTGGGTATAAACTGTTCCTGACGATAGCGTCATTGTCAACTGGTGCCTTAAACCATTTCTACTGTGCAGACCGACAGACCATTCTCTACTTATACAGAGCATTCTGTTCTCATCCGCTTTGACTACACTATCGTTGCAAATTCCAGATAGCATCTCCCTCATCCGCTGGGGCCCTCCAAACCCAGTTGTCCCATACGGCATTCAGGACCCCGCCTTTCTCGACTCAAGATCTCTCGGTAACCAACCCGACCTCGACGCGACCCCGTGTTTCCGCAACCTTGACCAGCATTCCCTTCTGCATTCAATCACCCAACGACAACATCTCTACACAGCAGTCACGATCATCCCACCACGTCACGACAGTCCTACAATCAACGTGCCGCACCACATCTTCACCATGGCCTTGCCCAAGAGAATTATCAAGGAGACAGAGCGCCTGATGGCCGAGCCGTATGCTACCTGATGATGATGACATATGAAACTGAAGAGATTCTGACCTCTATCGACAGTGTGCCCGGCATCAGCGCTGTCCCTCACGAGGAGAACCTGCGCTACTTCGACGTTACCATCGATGGACCTGACTCCTCCCCATACCAAGGCGCGCAAGACTCTCTAGATCAAACTTGACATGGCAAACACGGCTAACGCCCATTCTACTACAGGCGGCACCTTCAAGCTCGAGCTGTTCCTTCCCGACGACTACCCCATGACCCCTCCCAAGATCCGCTTCCTTACCAAGATCTTCCACCCCAACGTCGACAAGCTTGGCCGTATCTGCCTTGACGTCCTGAAGAGTACGCACTTTCCACTACAATACAACCGAACCACCCTTGCACCAGCTTCTAGCATAGCTTGCTGACTGCCCTGAACAGACAACTGGTCACCAGCTCTGCAGATCCGCACCATCCTCCTCTCCATCCAGGCCCTCCTCGGCGCCCCCAACCCAGACGACCCCCTGGCTGCTGACGTCGCCAAGTCATGGAAGGAGGACGAGAAGGCTGCCATCGAGACGGCCCGGGAGTGGACACGGAAATATGCGATGGAGTCCAAGCAGCAGTAGGTTCAGCCTGCTAGGCCAGCCATCAGCGAGGACATCTTCCTAGGTCAATATCAGGACCACCATCGCGATCAGGGCCAGGGTCAGGTTCAGACCGATGGGCCTTGTTTCAGCGATGACTTTTGCCCCTGTCTGGTTCAGCTTCAGGACTCTCTGTATGGTGGTGACGACAGTGTTGCTGAAGCTATTGGCGATGTTCCTGTCATCCAGGTGAGTATGGCAGAGACTCGTTCTGAAGCAGTGGGTTGTTTTTTTGAGACGAATTCGAAGGACAGTGGTGTCCAGGCAGCTGGTATTGACGGTTGTGCGGAAGCAATGGCCAAGGCCCTTGCTGATTATCCACTTCTGGAGTTTGGAGAGGATCAGATCCCTCGCGAGGCTTTCAGCCCCACGTCATTTGACCACATTCTGGACGAATCAGGAATATTTGATGATGAAGAGGAGGGTGGTGACGGCCATTAGGACATGATACACAGGACATTTTACGCAGGCAAGACGAGACGAGAGGAAGAAAAGAGAACATTCCGTATGGAAACATAGACATATTGGACACCAACCTTCTCAACTTCTGTTTTCCAGCGTCCGCTTCCGGTTTTGAGATGGAGAGAGAAGCAAGCCTAAGAGCCCCCAGCGTATAACGAACGCTTTCATGCTCGGCTAGTGTAGCCAGCCCATGTGGTCCGAAGGTTGCTACGAGCAGCGTGGAACACTCCAGAGAAGTCTGAAGAGTGCCTGCCCATGGCGCCCATACATGCTCTTCATCGCCTCATCATCGCGTGAGCATGGTCTGAAGGCCTTCTCGTCGAACGACCGCGGGGCCGATCGGATATCTGCAGATCCCTGCGCCCACACCAACCGCCGGCCAGATCCTGTGCGGCCAGCTTACCTACCTTTTTCCTATGCCCCTCTCATCATTAGCCTCGGCTACTGTCTCAGATATACCGCAAAGTCTCGTGAAACTGCGAAACGGACCCCCAACTTGCTTGCGCTTAGGTGGACGCCGAGGCCTTGATTAACAGGCCTTGACTAGCCATACTAGGGCAAGTAGGGGGTTCATATATCATAAGGCGGTGTGGAGTTAAATGTGACCTTGTTAATGGGTCTGAGAAGGGAAGAAGTCCAAGGTGATCAGTAAGAAATATGCAAGCAGGTGGGGGGCCGGTTTCGCAGTTTCAAAAGACTATGCGGTACTGTGAGTCGATGAAGTCGCTTAGATGCAAACGGGGAGTATCTAGACTGTCTCCCTTCTCCTCGCTCTTCTTGACAACGCATACACTCAATTATAAAATTGTCTTTTCGCATTTCAAGTGAGAGAAGACCACTCCCTATCGTAGGCGAAGGCCTACTTTCAGCCCTTTAATTGTCTCCCCGTCTTACCAATCAACCCAGAGCTTCTTCCCACCATGGCGGACACACATTCGTCCCATGGGGCTGTAATCCACAGAACCCATGGAAGTCACCAAGGGGGCTCCCTGCAGTCCGAGAGCCGCGTTTTCCCCAACGGGGTTTACAAGACCAACCTCACGCCCATGGATGACGAGGAGCTCGAAGTGGAGGGCCCCGACGGCTACATGCACGTGCGATGCCACGCCTCCTCGCCCCGGGCCTGCTCCTGCGGCCGCTACGCGTGGCATACAGACTCCATGATCGTCGCTGTCGACGGCGCGTGCCCGTCGAACGGGACGGACCAGGCCGTGAAGTCGGCATGCGGGGTGTACCTCGGCCCCGAGGCGGACAACTGGAGCTGGAGGGTCGCCGACAAGCCGGGGGAGCGGCACACCAGCTCGCGGGCGGAGATCCAGGCGGCCATTGGCGCTGTGAAAGCCATCATTCCTTATGCGCTGAAGGGCGGACAGGTCGCCTGCGAGCACTCTGGGCCTCCCTGTCGGGCCAGACACGTGGTGATCAAGTCCGACTCGGCCTACCTCGTCGGCTGTATCACCCAGCATGTCAACAAGTGGCTGGCCAAGGGGTGGATGACGTCCAAGAAGATGCCAGTGAAGAACCGGGACTTATGGGAGGACCTGCTGGCCGTGTTGTATATCGTCGAGACCGAGTGCGAGACCAAGGTGGACTTCTGGCATGTGCCACGTGAAGAGAACGTGGAGGCGGATCGGCTCGCCAACGAGGGGCTCCTGTCCAGACGTGTTCTGGACCGTGCTACACCTGAACTGCGTGTCGTTATGGGAAGTCAACAAGAGCTGGCTCCTTAGGTTTTGAGGCAATTATTCTCGATGAGAGCATATCATCTCTTTCGAAGATTTCCGACGGAGATGCCTTCCGGGAGTTATGGAGGCTGAGTATTGATCACACCGTCCTACGAGCCGGAAACCGACGGGTTGTTGCTAAGGTGAATGAATATGATGGCCGGTGCGGCTATAGACTCATTCACTATGGCAGGCTGCGAGTAACTTCCCCTTGACATCGAAAATAAGTTTGAATCAAACTTGTCAAGATTGCGTTTATGATGCTTCTTGTGAGAAATCCGTATCAACCTCGGAAGTTTGGTTGGTTGGAAACGTTGGAGAAGCGTTGGCCCTAGCGGACATTGTTTTGAGTCGAGCTCGATGCCGCTGTCTGAGACATGCAGTATTATATATACTCTGTTGAGGAGTGATCAGGCAGTCAGAGCAGGAACACGAGGTTGGATCTCCGTTGGAGGATTCATTTTATTAGCAGCCAGCCACAGCTGTGGCCGTGGGTGCTTTAGGCTCAACCTGACCCCCAATGCTAGGTACATGTATGCTGAGTGTCGTGTCAAATGGAAGCGCGTATGGATCCATAGGGTATACAGACAGACAGACAGACGGCCAAGGTTGCACGACAGTGCCCCCTTTTTTTTTCTTTGCCCTTGTGCCCCTGGACCAGGATCGAGTGCGATTATGTGCTTCCCGTTTTCGTGAGTGACGTTTACCGGTCATCCATCCCCTTTTTAATGACGCTGCAGGTTTGCAGGTTTGGTCTGAAGTGGCTGAACACGGTGGAAACGGCGTCAACGATTTCGAAGGGACAAAAGAAAGAAAGAAAGGGTACCAGTAGAGGTTTCGATGTTAGGTTCAAATAGGTACTCTCCCCCGTATCCGTATCCTTGGATGCGTAACTTAGGTAGGCTGAGTCTGCCCCATCTTGCCCCATCTTTTTCCACGTGGACATTGGGCAGTGCGTTATGGTGGTTCTTTTATGATCTCATGGTATTCTTTTGGGTTTTGGGATCCATTGCAATTTGATCTTTGCTCTGTAGCTTATGCAGTTGTTACATGGTCAGCATCAGAAGATGTTTTTCATACAGTCTTGTATGTTTTCTTTTTTTTGTGATCGGTGAGGGTGACCGCATACGTAGAATTTATATGTATGTACCTAGGTATGTACCAAGGCTAGGTAGATACTCAAAGAGGTGGTCTATGAGGTATGTACTTGTACCTCTTCAGTGCATGTTGCTGCATGGTGTTGTTGCTAGGACATGGGATACCTACCTAAGGTACCTAAGGGTAGGTACCTAGAATAGTATATTCCAAGTACATGTACACGCACCCTTGTTTTCTTTTCTCCACCTTCCTCTTCCTCTCAAGTGCTCCCGTTTTCCTACAGTCAACTTTGCTCTCTCCTTTCCTTAGAATGTTTTCTTTCCCACAACACCCAAACATTCGCTTGTTTACTTGCTGCCATTGACCCTGTCACGCAGCTATATTCTCTTCTCTACCATTCATGGCTGCATCAGCAGTCACTTCTATCTAGGTGATCACTCACTATCCACCTCAGCATCACCAATTGACCTGAACACCTGCACCTGTGACAAGTGCACCTTGATGCTCCACAGGATTGGATGTGCCTAAATCCCGAAGCTCCACCTCTCTTCAGCCACCACTCAATCCACAAGCACACAGGCACACAGGCACACAGGCACACAGGCACATCGCTTGTCCACCTGCTCGGACCTGCTCATCAAGTGGCTCCTTGCTCTTGGACCCACGCCCCAGAAAAGACCTGGTGGTGCGCCTGGCCATTCATCATTTTACGAAGACAGGGTCCTCTGGGGATATCTCTCCACTTCAGGGCATCTACATACAGATTCGGGTACTCTCCAGACTTGGTATCTGAAACAAACTTCCAACAGTTGCTGAGCCTTGCAACTGTATTTCGACAGCTGCTATTCTATTGCCCGTCCCCTTTTGGAACTGCCCTGTCAGAATATCTCGTCCCCCAAACCACGGACCGGTCCGAAGACTAAAGACAAAGACGCACCTCACTCACGTCTCCTCGAACCCAAAGACGTTGGACGCTTTGACTTCCGCCCATCGCGCTTCTTCACCTTACCCCTGACGACACCTGCAACTTCCTCCTTCGCCTACATCCTCCCCCCTCCCTCACCAGCAGACGAGCAATACCGAACCACCGCATACCATACATCCGACCACCCAAGACAACGCCTACAAGATGCCGTCCCTAGGTAATGGCCGCAAGTTCCAACTGCCGGCACTCGACTTCAAGTTCGGCTCTCTGACGGAGGGCACCGACATTCCTCCACCTCCACCCTCCCCCAAACAAGAGGAGCCCCGCGAGAAAACCAAGGCTCCGCAGTCGTCTACCAAGGATGGCAGCGTACCCTCCATCACGACCAATGGCACCCAGAAGTCGCCAGAGACCGCCACGAGCAACGGTCTCAAGCGCCCCGCAGAAGATGTGCCCCTACCGTCGTCACCAAGCTCTTCCACCGCTGGCCAGGGCAGCATTCGACGTTTGTTGAGCCGCAACCGACTGGACTCGGTCTATGCTAACGGGGGTTCAGAAGCAGACCTCCACCTCAACAAACCGGACAGCCGACCTGGTACCGCCAGCAATGCCAGTTTCGCCACTGAGAAGCAGTCGAAGCGTGCCTCCGGCTTCTTCCACCGGTTTCGGAGCTCGAATGGGAAAGTGGTCGTGCCTGCAGACGTGAGGCCTGCTGCTGCCAGCCCGGTCGTCGCCGCCGCCAGCCCGCCCAGGACGACCAGGACGACAGGCCCGCCGCCGCCCATGATTCCGGAGTTCAAGTCCCTTGGGTCCAAGGTCGACCTCGGCGATGATAAAGGCAGTCTTGGTGATGACCTCTTCAAGAACATCAAGTAACCTCTCGAGCCATGGGAGGCATGCCGGCTCGACCTTCCGAGCCGAGCAGGCAGGCAGGCAGGCAGACCGAGCGTACGACCTTGTCCATACCGCGAGCCCCTGAAGACGAGCCAGAAAGACGAGACTGCTTTTGTTCACCCGCGTTCAAAATAAGCCAAAATTTCTACATCGAATTTGGATGGAGTTTGCATTTGCTTAAGTCGAAAATTGCAACTACAACATCATCTGGAGAAGAAAGTTGAGAGATGTGATCCGAGATACCCACTCGCTCCATGCGGGCCCTATTCGCCAACTACACTCACGGCATTCTTTCCTTCACTACACGAGTTTAACTACCTACTATTTATTTGTTTTTGATTTCCTCTTCATTCGATACGACCTGGCTTTTCACTTGTGGGGCGTTGCCCGTGACGAGACAGGCCAGGTCACTTTGGTGTACATTGAAGTTTTCTTGATACCTCGGAGAGCTGGAGCGGGAGAGCGGGCCGCTGGCAACACACTGATTATCCACTTTCTCGGCTTGGGAGACAACAGCAATGGAGGGTGGGAGACCTGTGTTTTCTCACAGATTCAGCACACAGATTTTCGTGTACTGCAGTCAGAAGGGCTTTTATTGATGGACGGGAGTATCCAGACACACAACCAAAAACTCGGATATATTTTAATTTCAAGCGGAGCTGCACCCTGGGGAGATGGGCGCTATTTGTCTCTACCTTTACCATGGAATAGAAGACGGATATTGTTTCTGGGTCGTGGCCACGATATTTACTGTTTGCCTTGTTGGAATTTCTTCGTGATTTGTTTCGTTACCCCTTGTACGGTGATGTCGAACTACCGACAGCTCGACAGAGCCAGACTCGCAACCAGCCTTTGCCCACTTCCTCGCTTCTCTACACTGGGACAGTGATGACAAGCTCGAGACCCCTGCGGATGCAAGTGGCCCGGCGAGGTTCAAGCCCGCGTTTCCTCTCGCGTTCAAGGGAACCAGGCGGGCTGACGCAGATATGCGAGAGCGAACCAACCGATACTCATTTACAGAACAGATATGAGGTGGTTCTCGCAGAATACGATCCAAAACAAGATGATCTCTTAAGAAGACACGTGTGTCACCCAACTATGGCACTATGCAGGAACACACTCCTTCTCGTTATCCCTCGCTCCGGGGGTCATCAGCCTTGACTGGACTCTTTCGGCCTCGGAAAAAACAAAAAAAACAGAGAGACTGATCATTAGAATCACACTTCCCTCCACGAAGGTTCAACGCATGACTACACCCACTTGTTCCTTCCGACAGGACAGGGACATTACGCACAGTCACAGCCAGCTGGTTCGGTTTCGGTTCCGGTTCAACTTCATTCATCACTTCAAGTCACATCTGATTTCTGGAATTCCGACCTGGAAGCAAAACATATGAGCAAAGCATAAAGCGACTTTAATGAATTGGGGTAGGAGTTTAGGCAGATTGAGTGTGGAAGAAGGTGGGGGCTCCTTACCTACCCCTCGAAACAGCACGACCGGGGGGGGGGGGGTGACGAGTGAGATAGGATAGTATTTCAAGGGTATCGAAATGCATAAAAGCTGCTAGTCGCTGTCGGTGTCATACAATACATGATGTTTGATGGAAGGATCCCTGGTCCTCATTATCACCGACACCATCATGACCACCAACAGACAGATATCTGGGGAAAGAGGAAAACGTCGGCATCAGAATCAAGGACCGGCAGTGAGGAACAGAAAACATGTCTTAGTGAACTCAAATGCATCCATCGATAATACGAGATGCCCTAGATCAGAAAACCGAAATATTTATACATCCGTCTCTAAACGCCATGCAAGTAATGTAAAGTACGAAGCGCGAGAAAGTGAAGATCGCATCAAGATAATTCCGGGACAGGATCTTGGTGCTACTGCCTTCCGATCCAACTGCCGTTATCCAATCAACACACATCATCACGACAATTCAATATGATTCACAGACCAGCAAGAAGTTCGGCTCTTTGATAAGAATGTGGTAGTCATCCAGGCGGCATCCGAGGCTCGTCGTCCAATCAACGGCCTCATCCAATATGCATTCATCTAAAAGCTCATCCAACATGCTTCAAGCCATCGAAAACGACTTCTTTGCACACGAAATGGTTCAGAATAAGAAGAATAAAAAAAAAGGGGGAGAAAACAAGAAACAATAATGCCGCCCGTGAGATGAGCCAGCATCGTCCGAATTGAAACCAGGCCACCACCGCGAATGCGAGAATTTTCCACCCCTCATAGCTCATGGAATCATATCTCCCTTTTCCCCATGCAGACACTCCCCCCCACCTTCCCTCCCTACCCATCATATAGTCACCGTCCTCCTCGGCCAACCATGAACCTTCCGGCTGACCGCCTAGGTAGCCTTGTCATGCCCATCATTAAGCAGCAGCTCCAGCACGACCTGCACCGACTTCTCCTCCGGGTGGCTCATGACGATCTTGACCGTGCCCTTGGAGTCCTGCGACCCGCTCACCACCACGCCCGCGCCGACGGTCCCGCCCCCCGTCGGCCCGCGCACGCCGTAGTCCAGGCACCTGACGTCCCTCCCGGCGACGATCTGCCTCAGCCGGCCGTTTTCGGCGTTGCGCACCTCGACGTAGTCCTCGTTGAAGAGCAGCAGGTACTGCCCGAACATGGTCGCGCCCCGCGCCTTCTTCTGCTTGCCCGAGTACTCCATGATCAGCGTCCTCGACACCTCGCCGTGCTTGTCCACGTACACGGCGCAGTCCTCGTACGCGAGCAGGAACTCCTGGTCGTTTAGCTTGAACATGCCCAGCGGGCGCTGGTCGCGGATCCGGTTGGCGATGTTGGCGATGGCCGGCTGGTTCAGCCCGCTGGGCACCGACATGGTCTGCTTCTTGTCGAGCGTGAGCATCTCGAAGCCCTTGGCCGTGGCCACGGCGATGTACGTCTGGAAGAGGTTCACCGAGTAGCACTCCGTCGGGAGGTAGAACTCGTCGAAGTCGCGGAACGTCTCCGTGGAGCCGGCGCCGCCGCGGCGGCCGCCGAAGATCCGGGGCCGCTTTTCTGAGGATCGCTGCAGGACGGGCTCGAGCACCTTGAAGGTCGTGTGCATGCCTTCCTTGCGCTTGTAGATCACAAGCATGCGGTCCTTCATGCGCGCGGTCGCGAAGAAGGTCACGTCCTTGGCGAGGCGCTGGGGTGCCTTGCGGGCGCTGTCGTGGCCCGAGGCTGGGAAGTTTGAAGTAGGCGCTATCAGCTCGAGGGGGTATGAGATCAGTGACCTGTCCGCGGTGACGAGACAGACCGAGAACTCCTCCATCACAGCGATTTGGGTCACCCTGCTGATTTGCACAGACTAGATAAACAGTCAGTAACATCCCCTTGAAGCTAAGAAGTAGGTAAGTAAGACTCACTCTCGTCCACCCTCGAGGATTTGTTGCCTCCGAGATGTAGATACCATAGTCCGTCCCGACCGCAATCAGCGACTTGCCAAACGCCGAAAACGCCGTCGCACAGTTTACTTGAGCCCTGCACACAGCTGGTGGTCCCCTGCCCGCGCCATATATCTGCTCAATCTCATCGATGGCCCGGTCGAGGGGCGTTCCCTTGATGGACACACCCGCCGTCCTGCCAGCAGACGAAAACGAGTCGTAAGCGAACGCGCCGTCGGCCAACACTCGCAGTCTGAAAGGCTCTGCATTTTGTGCGTGCAAAGCCCTGGCATGTTGTGTCTTTGCCTCGATGATCTTTTTGCACCAATCAGTGCGTTCGTTCTCGGACTTTGCATAGAGAGTGTACACTTCATGTCCAAGATGTTTCACTCTGAAGGGCCACAGAGTATTTTCTGGATCAGTAGCAGTATTAATACGGGTGATGGTGTTCAGGGAGCTCAACGAAGACCCAGAAGCGACGTGCTCCATCCCAGGACGATCTCCATTAGAGACCACCTTGTTCACCTGGGTTCCGGAGCTGTTAGCGACCATGACGGGGCGCGTCAAAGGCGCTGTGAGGCCCTTTGTCTTTGATATGGGTGCATCGTTCTTGCTCTCAAGGAAAAGCAGAGGCATGGGGATAGGCTGCAAGCGGTCAGTACAAGAAACATTAATATTTGGAAAAGTTGGAAACACACCTCTTTCGACACATCATACTTCTTATCTCGGCCATCCTTGGCCGGGTATTCCTTTGCAAGGATGAAGTAGTGGTCGAATAACAGGGCATGCGTATCGACCCATCGTACGCCCTTGGAGCCCATTCTTGTCAGGTCGCCTCTGTGGATCAGCTGCCGTCCTAGATGATCCAGGTTCAAGACGGATTGGAATCCAGGCCGAAGGACCAACGCGGTTTGCAAGACGTGGAGGTCAACCTTGCTCTTACTGCGAGCGACTGCTTCGTCGCACTTCATCGTGACTGCTTTGACCTCATCGATAGCCTTGATCAAGTTTGACTTCTCTTCGCTGTCCTGCACCATCTTCCTCAAGCTAGTGGAAAGAAGAAGACTGTACCGCTGCAGACGCGTGATAGGGGACTTCATGAATGTATCCCAACCTAGACGGTTCGAGCGCTTGTGGCCTCTCACATGCTCCAAGAACTGGGCGAAGATCGTATTGCGCGCAGCCTCCTTGCGGATCGCCAACTGAGCCAGGGGATATGCCGCGGAGAATTCCAGGTATGGCACCTCGGCTTTCCGAATCCATTCGCGGAAGATGTCGGAGAATCCAACAATCCAAGGGCCTTGCTCGTTCTGTCGATACTTCATCTGTGCCAGCAAGTACTCCTTGTTGACTTGTTGGACTGCTTCAAACTTGCCAAAGACCTTCTCAATGAAGCCATTGAGCTTGACGGGTGTGATGATGGGTGGCTGCCATGCGCGGAGTTGATCTCTGTATAGAAGCCGAACGACATCGAGCTGGCCCATGTAATCCTCCTCACCAGTTATAACCTCGTGGAGAATGTTCTGCCTTTCACTTTCCTTCTTGGGCTTCTCGTCCAGCGCAGCTTTATCGAGCTTGTAAAAGGTCGCCCAATCTGCGTGTGTCGTTGACTCTTCAGACATTAGCTCATCCAGAATGGCCTTCTTCAGCGTCCTCGTGCAGTGGTACGAGTAACACCGCCCAGGGATTTCGATCTCGTGGAGTTTTGACGCATAGCAGCCGGAGCCAGTCAACTGCCACAGCACGCCGGACACGGTGCCCTCGCCAAATTTGGCCCATTCTTCGTCTTCAAGGAGTATACCGGCCTCATAGAGCAGGTCGGTGACCATGGTGCTGAGGGTCTCTGCATCAGCGACGTTCATGGTGGGCACCTTCGTCGTGAACAGCTTGATCAGACCCTCCTCAATGGTCTTGCGCTTCAGATCGGGTTCGCCTTCGGCCATCTCACGGAGCCAAGCCGCAATGCTGCTGAGAGCCCAGGGCTCTGAACAACGTCGAATCTCGGACGTTGTCAGCTTCTCTGGCACAAACCTCTTCTTGCGGCCGGTTGGCAGAGTTATCAGGTCGTAAGCAATTGCAGACGGTGTGGCCGACTCGTAGCCCTCGTGGAGGGTAGCTGGGTGCAACGATTGTTGCTGCTGCTGTTGAGCTTTGAGCGCCCTCCTCCGCTCTTCGGCCGCATCAGTCCTTGATCGCCCAGGGACCTGAACTTGCGGCGTATTGCTGTGGCTGGACAGCGAGATCGACCTTTCAACCAGCTGCTGCGCCGTAAGTTGGCCTAGATTCCCGTCGAGACCAGGCGTCCTCGAGTCTGTACTCTGTGAATAACCATGTTGGTAAGCTCCACGGTTAGGTGACTGGATAGACAAAAGCGAGCTTGTATCGGACCCTGGAGGTAAAGCCGGTAATGGGCGGTTCGATAGTCCGGGATGAAAAAACAGGTCAGGAAGGTCCTCTTTTATGGGCGATTCACTGCCACTTGCTCGAGATTGCACAGAAACCCGCTCATCGCCTTCGTCGAAACTGAGGCGATGAAGGCCGCCCGTACCGCCGTAATCAACCTGCGCGTACTCTCCCACGTCGCTGTCATCATCAGGATAGGGCGGGTTTTGGTCGATTGGCGGTGGTGGTAAGGGCCGTTCACGATTTTGAAGCGACGTTGACCTTATCGGGGGAGTCACATCGCCGCCGTACGTCAAATTGCCTGCGTAGCCTCCACTGTAGAGCCCAATGTCCATCCCACCAGCATACTCGCTATCGCTTCCGCTTATTTGCTCTTCTGGAGGCGGAGGCAATGATGGCGTCCCAGATGGCTGGGCGGGTGCCGGAGAGAACTGCTGCACAGGTGCACTGAAGCGACGTTCCTCTTCCGCGTCTTGTAACATCTGCGCAAGACCAGCAGCGCCTTCTTGGTCACTTTCATCATCCTCATGTTCGTAAAACGTTTCATTCTCGTGGTTCAACGTCGAGGCGTTCGAATAGTTACGGCTCACTCCGCTATCTCCTCCCCCCTGCACTGTTGTCGCTCGTGAGTCGTATGTCCGAAGCCTGTCTAGGTCATCATCGGATAGATTCCCATTGATAGGCCTAGGTCGATGTGCTACCGCAGCCGCAGCCGCGGCCGCATTTCCTCCCAACTCTGCTTCGATATCCATCATAAGGCTATCCTGGGCATCGCGTTCGTACCCGTAAGCTTCCATGACATCGAATTCGGCCTCCTCTGGCACGTAATCGAAGGGCCGACTTGGCAGGGGGGCGTTCGTTGGATGTCTCGCTATGCCCGTGGAAGATTGGGACTGAGCAGGGGGGGATGGAAGCGGTGAGGATTGTGAGCCGGCGCGGGATCGGTTGTCGCCGAGGAATGCATGCGGATCTGCTGCCGAATAATTTGGGCCGACTGGCATCTGCGCGTAGCCGGAATATGGTGCTGAAGCGTGAGATGACGCCTGGGGGGATGTGGTCCCATTTGACTGCCCGTAGCCGCTTATCCAATTCGAAAGGAACCCCGTCGAGGCTACAGATGGGGTGGAGTGGGCGGAGTATTGGCCAGGGCTGGGCAGACTGGCAGTATACTGGTGATTATTACCTGCGGTCTGCACTGGCTGTGGCGACATGCTTCCCTGGGGATACGTGGGGCTATAGGGGGCACTGAGCGGCGGCCCATATGGTGCTGTTGAGGACTGCGGCGCCGCTGAGTTACTATAGTTGTGGTAGGTATTGTAGCCTTGGTAGGCTTGCTGGCGTTGAGGGGAGGATACGCCGGCGTAAGCTGAGGGATCGTATGTGGGAGGGGTATAATTTGCAGGTTGAGGAGTATAGCTTGTCGGCATGGTCGTAGCGGGAGATGAAAACCTCGAAGCGCTATGGTACGGCAGCGATGTTGACTGCGGCCTGGAGGCGAATTCTTGCGGGTTGTATGTCGTCGGTGTTGGGGGAGCCTGTTGAGCTTGCCCGTGATATCGCTGCTGGTAGCCAGACGTATTCAGGCTTGGGCTGGTCATAAACGTTTCCGCCTGCCTCCCGGCATCCGTATTTGATTCAGGGTCGGAGTCGACAAGTCCAGCGTCGTCGCCGGCGTTGAAGCTATTCGTCCTGACGGGGTATGCATGTTGTTCTTGCCCCGGGACTGGATATTGTACTGGGGGCAAATGGCCATACCGCCGGCCGCCGTCGCCTCTGAAAGACATGTTGCAATCGAAGCGAATGTTGATAGAAAGGCAATATCTGCAAGTCTGTCTGGAAGTGCGACGACCGTATCAGACAAGACCGTCACCAGTGCGCTTGACGCCAAGCAGGTCGCGACTTTTGTTGGCAATTCGCGGGGGGTCGAGCAAGCACGCCTTCAGAGGTTCGCACGCTGACGATTTGTCGGAGAGGGTTCGTCGTCAATGTAAGGGTTCGGAGCCGAATAGGTTGTCGTCGAAGTCCTTGATAACAATCCCGGGAACTCGGGCAGCTAAGCCACGGATGCTAGGCTGAGCGCGGACGTCGAGTGGGCCAGACGGGGTTTCGCGGACCGCAGTGGATGTTGCTCAGGAAGGCAGGGCAATGTAGATGGTCTGTGGGTGGGTATGACCTCAACTCGACAGCCTCGTATGGCTCGTCCCGTGCATTGCCGGGTGCCGCGCGTAGTTTCAGTCGCGGAAGGGAGAGGGGGGAATCTGGACTCCGTGAGCCTGTCCTCTGCTTAACTGGTGGCGTCTCGGATTAGGTAGCTGTCGTATCGCCGTATTCGTCTAGGGCAAAGACTGGACTTTTAAAGTCAAAATGCAAGGCAAAGCAAGGCAGACAAGCTCAGAGATGTGACAGTCTGATGTTGATGGACAACAAGGACGTTAAGGGAGGTTGCGCATCCGCCTGATGAGGAGCGGGCGACGTGAGGCAGCTTGACCTGTTGGACGGCCCTAGTGCCGCACCGCCAATCACCACCTCCAATGTCAGGGTGGGATGTACCAGGTACATCCATCATGGAAACTTGGAAGCGATGAGTACATCAGCGTTCGCCCAGCCTTTCGTAAATTATAAAGTACACTTGGGGTCCTCTGCCTCCATTATAAAAGTAAATTCCTCCGATCAGCCAGCGCGGACACTGTCATCAATTGCTTCTCAAACCAATACGGAGCAAGCAATTTCTTGACCCCACGACATCAACAAAACTTTATCTGCGCATCTGGGCTGGGTTGAATGGTGGGCAACTTCATAAATTGCATTGTTCGATTTTCGTCCTATTATCCAGATTACAGTACGCGTCGTATGCTCGGGAGACAAAGGCACTATTCTCGAGTGCAGCAAGTCGGTTGCAGCTCCGGGACAAAGCGGCGTTGTTCACGGATGGTGACGAAATCCAGGGTCCTTTTCATGTTGATCCTGAACGTGGAAGCTTTGGCCACAACAAATAATTACTTATACATACATACATAGTATGTACACGCTCAACGGTCAACGGACCGAGCCAAGAAGGACTTGAAACTCTTGGAAGCAGCGTATGATCTTCTTATTTGTGGCACTGCCAGGGTACGGCACAGTACGGCAGAAGAAATCCAAATTAAATGAAAGGGGAACTCATCCACAATGGCCTCCTTATTCAAATAGGTGATGTGCTCCCCCGGTCCGATGCGACAATTAGCCCCAACGGCGAACAGCAAAACCGTTTACTAGACCCAGCCTTGCCAGCTCCAGCCACTTGAACAACAAACAAAACTTGGGAGCCCGTTGTCCCTAGCGTTCACATGGGTATTTATGGGGAAAGGATCGAGCCCTTCCTGGCCGCTTTCTAAAGAACATACCAGTATAGGTTCTCTCACAATTACCTTCTGCAACTCCATACTTGCACACACGCACACACATTACTGGAAAGCGAAGATATGATTCGCATTACAGCCTGGATATGTGAAGGCTAATTAAGCAGGTCTGACTGATCGGCGACTGATTTTCGGTCGGCCTATCAGTCATCGAGCTGTGCATCATATGTCCCACGACTGGTATTAATCAAACACGTTCGACGGCAAACCCAATCCATCCTCCTGAAAAGGCTGTCGTTGTGAACAGCCACATGCAGTCCTCCGAACATGTGGCGCAACAACGATCTCGTTCGCGTTGTACCGTATCACTGTACCGTAAACTACATACCTAGGTATTCAATAGTAGACGCACGCCATAGTAGACGCGTTGTCACGACCGCAGATCTTAGGTCTGCCCTGCGAAGATCGGCGGAAACATCTGTACGTACGGTACCGGGGCGTTTCTGTTGTGCCAGCGTGCCTCCCATGTCAGTCGGTAGCTGCCGGAGCTTCGGGAGGGATAATGTTGACATCACAGCCGGTACGAAGCTGGAGAGTGGCACAGCGACAACGCCAGAACTTCGGCGGGTTGTCCCAGAGACAGTCGCTATGTGTATGTGTCAGAATCAGCTAAAGTGGTCGAGAAAATGCGTATTCGAATGGATTGTGCATGATCACTAAAATATAGGCTGTACGTAGGCAATAAACAGTGACGGTGTCTCATCTCCTCGAGCGGGGCAGCTCTCAATGACGAAAGCGGGCGGCCCCTCAGCAAAAGAGGTAAAAAGCCGAAGCTTACCAAGACACTTTGGCATCGGAACTCCACCACCCATAAACTGTCCCCTCCTCAACTTCTACTACTTTCTTCTTCTGACGTTTCCTTGTAATCACAGAAACAAGAACAATCAAGTCCTACCAACAGTAATAACACTACCCGTTCAACAACCAAAATCAGCCAAAATGGTCAAAGCAGGTAAGGACAACCCAGCTCTTATTACCCCGCCAAGCTATCAAGCTATTTCAACGAGACAAGCGGGGATGCCCATTGGGATCCAGAGGCGAGGTACTTCCAATGCACCTGGAGGACCTTGATGGGCCGTCAGGACCGTCATGGACACCTTGATGGACATGCCTCCCATGCCAATGACCTATAGTCGTTGAGGGAGAAGCTGTCAATCTCGAGAGAGAGGAGCTTGCACATCTTCCAGAGCTTTCTCCATGCTGCTTGCAGGCGACCCTTATGTTTCGAGTAACTTGCTGACAATCTGCCCGATGGGCCTCCAGTCTCTGTCGTCCGTGGTGACTCCAAGATCACCGGAACCGTGACCTTCGAGCAGGCCTCCGAGTCCACCCCCACCACCGTCTCCTGGGACATCACCGGCCACGACGCCAACGCCAAGCGTGGCATGCACATCCACACCTTCGGTGACAACACCAACGGCTGCACCTCTGCTGGCCCTCACTGTGAGTGTGATCCCCGGGCTTACCGGACCTGCCGGAGAACGGTCGGACTATCCAACCGACCCTACATCTGTTTTACACCACAAAGCTCAAGCTTAAGCTTACGCTAATACATCTCACCTCTAGTCAACCCTCACAACAAGACCCACGGTGACCGCACTGACGAGACCCGCCACGTTGGTGACCTGGGCAACGTCGAGACCGATGCTCAGGGCAACGCCAAGGGCAGTGTCCAGGACAAGTTCATCCAGCTGATTGGACCTAACTCCATCATCGGCGTACGTCAAGTTCCCTCCCAGATTCACTGATCAGATTCATGCTAATTTTCCATGCAGCGTACCGTCGTCTTCCACGCCGGCACTGACGACCTTGGCAAGGGTGACAACGAGGAGTCCCTGAAGACCGGTAACGCCGGTGCCCGCCCTGCATGCGGTGTCATTGGTATCTCCAACTAAGTTATGTCGAGCGTATCGAGCGACAGCTGAAAATTACCTGCTACTTGACGGGAGTTTGATGCCAATGATTGCCCTGCGGTTGAGAACTTGGATCGTACATAGGTAGCCAAAAATTATAGAGCTTCCATCTCAATATGGTATCCTGACTACCTAGGTATCCCTATAGCTGTGCACATTGGTATTAAAGCTCATGCTGGTCGAACCCCCACGCAAAGGCACAAGCACCCTGCCCCAGCTCCATTACATAAATATCTGCACCTAAGCACCTCCCTAAGTACCTTAAAAGTAGGTATCTTCCATCCGGCGCTCAGGATGCTAAAAGAAGACCAAGTCAATACCCAATATACCGGTAAAGCTATAGAATTGTTCTGGAATAAGCAGCACTACCCCCTTAAAGGCTGTAAAGATCCATCCACCTGAAGACCACCTGTAATTCTCCATGCCCGTAATTTACATCAGAGCTCCCATGCAATTCGTAAATACCTAGGTACCTAGGTAACCCCGACTCTACCTAGGTACTTAAGTACCCAAGTACGTTTTGCCGTTTATGGCAAGACCATCTCTCGAAGGTACCAGCTCAGGCTAGCACTGTCTCGAAGCCGACCCCACACTGAGCTCCCGCCCCCACATATTTCCCTGGACCCTGAGCGTCCAACCTGATCTCAAGTGCTAGCTGCACATGTGGCCAGAACATCGAAGGGTAGCACACGACACCTCATCTCAACTTGTGACTGCTCTACAAACACTAAACACAATTTCTCTCTTCTCAATTGCTTTGTTGAGTTTGTCTCTATCTATCATAAAACTCCCACCCACAAGCAGTTATTTTTAACCTGCTTTATACTTCATCTGGAAGCTCGGTATGTCTTCTAATTGCCCCCTCAGTCAGCACAACTATTATCACTCAACCCCCATCACCTCCACTGTCCGCTTCCTGTCCAAGATCTCAAGTTCCAGGTCTGTTCCTTGAGGGCCCTGGGCCGTTGCGTTGGCTCGGGACACTGGACTGGGAATGCCTTAATATTCCAGAATTAAGGGAAAGTCCCACTCTACTGCCAAGCACAAGCTCCCAAACCATATACATCCAGCTTGTTGTCATCGGTTGATGAAACCTGGGTACTCCCTCCAAAGAGCCCTGGAAAGCCAAACCACCCTTCAAGAACGTTTCATGCTAGTATGAGAGTGTCTGGCACAGATGTTTCCCTACACAACTTATATATATATTGACATCCACTTGCTGGCTTGAACCGTGTGGTCACCCCGCCCCTTTCCATCTCATTGCCCCTCAGGAAGCAAGCTCCATAAAGCTACCCATTCACATCCCACAGCCAGACACCACATATGGTTCCAGACTTGGACTTTATTACCCTCCTTTAAACTCTGCGACTCAGACAAACCTCACTATTGCCTGAAAAAGCTGGTCATAAAGATTCAGAGTGCTAACCACCCCACAGGTTCCTAATTCCACTCCTTCTCAGTCTTCTTGCTTCAGCATACCACTGTCCTTGTCATCATGTCCAAGCCTCTTTACGCCACCGTCAAATCCGTTTTGAGCGGTGATACACTGGTGCTGGGCAACCCTCAGAACCCTTCAGCTGAGCGCGTTCTGTCACTCGCCTACGTCAGCGCTCCGCGACTGAACAAGGAAGGAGACGAGGCGTTCGCTTTCCAATCCCGAGAATTCTTGAGGAACCTCACCGTCGGCAAGCCTATCCAGTTCAAGATCTTGTACACGGTACCAAACTCTGGCCGCGAATATGGAACAGCAAAACTCCAAGATGGCACCGAATTCCCCGACGAGCTGATCAAGAACGGATGGGTCAAGGTCCGTGAGGATGCAGGAAAGAAGGAGGACGACGAGGAGATCCTCCAGCGTCTGGAACAGCTCCGTGAACTTGAGAGCAATGCCAAGAGCGAGAGCCAAGGCCTTTGGTCGGGCACCGGTGGTATCATCGAGGTCCAGAATGACCTTGGCCACCCACAGTGGCTGGAAGAGTGGAAGGGCAAGACCGTGGACGGCGTCGTCGAGCGCGTTTTCAGCGGTGATCGCCTCCTGGTCCGTCTCCTGCTCTCTGACAAGAAGCACCTGCAGATCATGACGCTCGTTGCAGGCATTCGCACTCCCGCCACAGCAAGAACAATTGTATCCACGGGTCAGTCACAGCCATCCGAGGAATACGGAGACGAGGCCAAGGCTTTCGTCGAGCGAAGGCTGCTTCAACGGTCTGTTAAGGTCCAAATCGCTGGCGCAAGCCCCCAGGGCCAGCTGGTGGCAACCGTCCTGCACCCCAACGGCAACATCGCCGAGTTCCTCTTGCAAGATGGCCTGGCTCGGTGCAATGACTTCCACTCGACATTGCTAGGAGACAAGATGCCGGCCCTGCGTGCTGCGGAAAAGAAGGCCCAGTCAGCCAATCTGAGACTGCACAAGCATCACGTTGCCAAGGCTGCTGGAAAGGAGTCGGAAGTGACTGTTACGAAAATTATTAGCGCCGATACCATCATCGTGAGGAGCAAGACTGGTGAGGAGAAGCGTCTCAACCTCAGCAGCGTCCGTGGTCCTCGAACAAACGAGTCAACAGAGGCTCCTTTCAGAGACGAGGCGAAGGAATTCTTGCGAAAGAAGCTTATCGGAAAGCACGTGAAGGTGACAGTCGATGGATCAAAGCCGGCTTCTGAAGGCTTCGAGGCCCGTGAGGTTGCAACCGTCACTCAAAATGGCAAGAACGTCGGCTTGTTGTTGGTACAGGATGGATGGGCTTCAGTCATCCGACACCGCAAAGATGACACCGACCGGGCACCTAACTACGATGAGCTTCTCGCCGCCCAGGAGAAGGCCAAGGAGGAGAAGAAGGGCATGTGGACCGGAAAGGCTCCCAAGACCAAGACTCTCGTCGATGCTTCCGAGAACCTGCAGCGGGCCAAGCTGAATTTGGGATCTCTGCAACGACAGAAGAAGATCCCCGCTGTTGTGGACTTCTGCAAGTCGGGATCCCGATTCACGGTGCTGATTCCCCGCGAGGGCATCAAGCTTACCCTGGTTCTGGGTGGTATCCGTGCTCCCCGTGCTGGTCGCACTCCTGAGGAGAAGGGCGAGCCATT
Source organism: Cytospora piceae (assembly GCA_016508685.1). Lineage (NCBI taxonomy): Eukaryota > Fungi > Ascomycota > Sordariomycetes > Diaporthales > Cytosporaceae > Cytospora > Cytospora piceae. Next base: position 460,466 of record JADMLE010000017.1, on the reverse strand, counting down.
CGGCAACGAGGCCCTCGAGCTGGCAAACAGGAGGTGCAACCAGCGGGACGTCGAGGTCGATATCCATGATAATGACAAGATCGGAGGCTTCATCGGTGACTTGTACGTCGGCCGAGAGAGCTTTGCGAAGATCCTCGTGGAGGAGGGTCTCGCCTCGGTGCACCAATACTCTGCAGAGAAGACTGGCAACGCTGCAGAACTGAACACGGCAGAGAGGAAAGCCAAGGAGGCGAAGAAGGGCATGTGGCACGACTGGGACCCGTCGCAGGAGCAAGAGCAGGAAGAGGAGGCTGCGGCGGCCGTGACTGTTGCTGCCGACGCTCCAGTCAACATCAAGCGCGAGTACCGGGACATTGTCATCACCGACATCGACCAGAACGGCAAGATCAAGATCCAGGAGGTGGGTAAGGGCACTGCGGCACTGGAACAGCTGATGTCGGCCTTCAGGAAGTTCCACCTTGACCCCAAGAACAATGTTGCCATCAAGGACTCACCCAAGGCCGGAGATGTCGTGGCGGCCAAGTTCTCGGCTGACGGCCAATGGTACCGTGCTCGTATCCGCTCCAACGACCGTGCTGCCAAGGTTGCTGAGGTTGTGTACATTGACTACGGCAACACGGAGAAGATCCCCTGGTCGAAGCTGCGTTCCCTGCACCAGCCCGAATTCAACACCCAGAAGCTCAAGGCACAAGCCGTCGATGCATCGCTGTCTCTCATCCAGCTCCCCGTGGCACCGGAGTACCTCAACGAGACGATCAACTTCATCGGCGAGGTGACAGAGGGCAAGACGATGATCGCCTCTTTCGACTACGTCGACCAGAAGGAGGGCCTGAGCTACATCACCATCTACGAGTCCAGCGGGTCGCCCAAGCCGCACGAGTCGCTGAACCGGGAGGTCCTGCTCAGTGGCCTGGCCATGGTCCCGAAGAAGCTGAAGGCTTGGGAGAGGAGCCACGTGTTTGCGGACACGCTCAAGGAGTACAAGAAGGCGGAGCAAACGGCGAAGGATGACCGCCTGGGAATGTGGGAGTACGGCGACCTGACTGAGGACTAAGTTGTTCTCCGACGCCCTACCTTATTCCTCGCCATCGCATTGCGTTGTATCGCATTGCATGGACTACTACTGCGTTCATATCGACATTTCCTATGATGTTACTTTCACTCACAAAACTCGGGAGGTGAAAAGGCTTGGGGGGGAGCGAGGGTCCGTTTGATAGTGGGCTGTAGGAAAATAGGAATCAAAAAGCATTCATTCATAGGCATATACATTATTGAACAAGCAGTGGCGAGTACATAGCATCAGCATCAAGCATCAATTACATACTGGTCAACGCATACAGCAAGATGAGCAGCCCACGTGGCCTAGATTCCAGTACCTCATCCAATCAATTCGAATTAAGGTCCGCAGGGTGAGTGTCTCCGTTGTTCGGGCTCGAAACCGGCTCGATGTGTCGCGGTTTCGGTGAACGTGGGGGCCGAGCCCGCTCCTGTTCCGGAGGTGCCGTTTGTCGAAATGGTGCACGGTGCATAGAAGGCGGACGTAAGCGTTAGAATTGCCGTATGACAAAGCAGGGGAGGGATGCCCAGGATGGTGTTTCTTCGGAGCTAGAACCGTAGAATATTCCAAGTTGCATGACCATGACGGGAGAGTTGGCCTTAGCCCTGCGAAAGCGCTCAACAGTTGCCCGGTATCCCCTCCACTGGGATACCCCTCCCCCCTTTCATAGGTATGTATGAATAGATAGATTGAGGTACCTAGGTAGTTGTTTACCTATGTAGGTACATCTGGAGGGGTTGACTGGTAACCTTGGAGTGTGCCCTACAGGCTACGGCTGCAAACCCGGGTGGTACGGATACGGTATTGCAACTGAATGATGAGTGGTGGGTGGTCAATGGTGGGGTGGACGGGACCCCTCATTTCGGGGGGTTGATCAGCGCCAGCAAGTCAGATTGGTGAAACTGCCAGGTACGAAGAAGAAGCAGCGGGCACATGAGCCCGAACAAGGCAAATAGGATGACCGATTCCAAAGAAGGCTACTCAGTATTTTCAAAGGTCACAAGGAGTCAGGCAGTCCGTGAAAATATAGAGTGGAAGACGCCTTTGGACTGTCAAAATGAGAACGAGCTACTGTGAATGCCGTAGGCTTAGAGTGCGTAAGGTGGGGGGCGACATCGTCATAGCCCCGTAAAACTGACTTGCAAAAAGAAGTGGCCATTGTGATGAGCAATGCTGGGTATTGGTGAGCAGGGTGAGGAAAAAGGGACCCCGCCATCAAATAAATACCTCTCGCATCTTCCAGCTGTTCGGATAGTCGCGGGGCCACTAACCATTTCTATTAACTTACCTACTACCTCTTTTCACGAACCTTTTGATACCCAAACACAAACAACCTCAACCAAACAACATACTAAACAAAGACACTAAAGAACAAACATCACCAACCAACACCCATCACCATGTCTAACTCCCTCGACCAGCTCAAGTCCACCGGCACCGTCGTCGTGTCCGACTCTGGCGACTTCGCCTCCATCGCCAAGTACAAGCCTCAGGATGCCACCACCAACCCCTCCCTCATCCTGGCCGCGTCCAAGAAGGCCGAGTACGCCAAGCTGATGGACGTCGCCATCGAGTACGCCAAGAAGCACGGCGGTGACCTCGACACCCAGGTCGACTCTGCCCTTGACCGTCTCCTGGTCGAGTTCGGCAAGGAGATCCTCAAGATCGTCCCCGGCAAGGTCTCTACTGAGGTCGACGCCCGTTTCTCTTTTGACACCAAGCTGTCCGTCGAGAAGGCTCTGCACATCATCGAGGTAAGGATTTTCCCACACTGCCTTGGCCTCCTCGTCTCTGTAGTACACCCAATTGCGGGATATGAGACGAGTGGTTGAGGCCCCTAATGATTACAAGAAAATACAAGAAACGGGACAAAAGTTTGCTGACAAAATTCTACAATACAGCTCTACAAGCAGGAGGGTATCCCCAAGGAGCGCATCCTGATCAAGATCGCCTCCACATGGGAGGGTATTAAGGCCGCCGAGATCCTGCAGCGCGACCACGGCATCAACACCAACCTGACCCTCATGTTCAGCCAGTCCCAGGCCATCGCCGCCGCCGAGGCCGGTGCTTTCCTGATCTCCCCCTTCGTCGGCCGTATCCTTGACTGGTACAAGGCCCACACCAAGAAGGACTACACCAAGGAGGAGGACCCCGGTGTCGAGTCCGTCAAGAACATCTTCAACTACTACAAGAAGTTCGGCTACAAGACCATCGTCATGGGTGCCTCTTTCCGTTCCGTTGGTGAGATCACCGAGCTTGCCGGCTGTGACTACCTGACCATCTCCGTAAGTACTCCCCTTATCGAAAAGGAGAAGAGGAAAAAACCGTCGAAGAATACTTGCTCACTGTGTTTGCGTGTAATAGCCCAACCTGCTCGAGGACCTCATGAACTCCTCCGACGCCATCCCCAAGAAGCTCGACTCCTCCGCCGCCTCCTCCCTGAGCCTCGAGAAGAAGTCCTACATCAACGACGAGGCTCTCTTCCGCTTCGACTTCAACGAGGACCAGATGGCCGTCGAGAAGCTGCGCGAGGGTATCAGCAAGTTCGCCGCCGACGCCGTCACCCTCAAGGACATCCTCAAGAGCAAGCTCGCATAAATGCATAAAATGCAATAATGAAAGTGATTGAGGCGTGGATGGGATAAAATGCATGCATGTTTTGACATGACATGAGAAAATGGAAAGAAAGAATGAATGATACCTACCGTACATAGCTGGCGCTCATTAGATGTCTGGAGGAAGGTTACGATATAAACCTCCCAAGATCGAAATGAAATGAAAGTAAATTGAACAAAACTCGAGTACCCTTCCGTGTGACATGATTATATATTTTGAGTGATAACTTCGGTCGTATGCAAAGTCTGTTCTTGGCCTACTCGTGATTTTACAAGTGCAGTCATCCTATCCTAGCCGTATATTCCAGCCTGCCAGACTGCCCGTTATCCGTCGGTGTTAATCCAGTATTCAACTTCATAATTGTCAAATCCGTCCGTGACGAAAAACTCCTAAAACGCCTCGCCAGTCCTCAGATAAAGATAGCCATGCCATGTCGTGCTATGCCGTCCCCAATTATGCAAAACCAGCCTGTCCATTCTAACCCATCTCTCACGTGTACTCCGGCTCAACAGCCTTATCACACCCAACCTGCGCAATGCCATGCACAATGCCATCAGGCCGCGCCTCGATGATCAGCGCGGACAGCTTGCCGCCGTACACACAACCCGAGTCCAGCCCGTACGTGTAGCCCTTGCCATTGCCATAGGTATCAGGCACCTTGAGCCCGCCCTTGGCGTCATGCCCGTACACGACAGTCATGCCCTTCAACCCGTGGTCATCTTTCCTTCTCTCCCCCTCCCCCTCCTCGCCGTCCTTCCTGGCGAGTCTCTCCTGGAACCGGTTCCACTCGCCCCACCAGGCGATCCCCTCCCTCCCGTCCGTCGGCAGCGCGACGTCCCCCTCCCTGTTGCTGCCGCTCTTGCGGTTGTCCCTCAGCCCCTGCACCTCCATGACCTTCTTCAGGTACTCCTCGACCATCTCGTCCCCGATCGACTGCGTGGCCGCCACCTTGCCCCGGTGCCGCTTCGACGCCTGGTCCTCGAGGTACTTCTTGACCGCGTCCCGCCTCTCCTCGTCGATGGGGTACACCAGCGTGCGCAGGGTCATGACAGCCCAGGGGTCCTGGTCCGGCAGGGACACGGCGGGTACGAGCCCGGCGTGCACCACGACCAGGTTCTCGAACACCGCCGGGGTGTGGGTCTTGGTGGTGACGTCGTCCTCGTTGGTGCTGGGGGAGCCGGAGGAGGAGGAGGAGGAGGACCGCGGGATGCGCCCCACCTTGAGGATGACGGGCAGCCCGGCGAGCCACTCGACCTGCGCGGGGGACAGCGTCCGCGCGGTGACGACCTCCTTCCTGTCGTCCCGCTCGAGCAGGAGCGCCGCCTCGCGCGCGAGGTACTCCTCCTTCGCGGCCTTGGGGTCGTCGTCCCGCCCGTCCTGGCCCTCCCCCTCCTCCTCCTCCTCCTGCCCCTTCTCGTACACCTTCGTCTCCAGGTCCACCGCGCCGCTCGCGGCGGCCGCGTTGGCCTTGGCCCTGGCCCGGTCCTCCAGGTCCCTGTCCAGCGCGGCGCGCGCGAGCAGCACCCGGTCGTCGTGGTTCCCCCGCACGGCGTGCGCGCCCAGCTCCATGGCGAGCTCCAGCACGCCGGCCGAGTCCGGGCCCTTGTTCGTCATGTCGCCGGTGAGCACGAGGTGGTCTCCCGCCCTGTCGAAGCCGATCTGCTCGAGGAGCTTGTCTAGCGCCGCCTTCTGCCCGTGCACGTCGCCGACGATGACGAGCCGCCGCGTGGGGCCGTCCCGGCTGGGGACGTACTCTGCGGGTAGGTCGGCGACCAGATTCTCGGGCATGGTCTTCATGGCGGGCCGGGACGTGGTGCCGTAGGACATGGGGGATATGTCGTCGAAGATGGAGCGGAGCTCTGTGTCGTTCGGGGAGGGGAAGGGTTCCTGCTCGGGCCAGAGGAGGGAGTAGGTCGTGGAGCTTATGCGGGTGTAGCTCAGGAAGAGGGTGAAGGATACTATTGTGAGGACGGCGAGGAGGACGCGTGGGAGTCGGGGTGTTGGGTCGTGCATTGTGGGTTGGCGGGCGACGACGGGGAAAGAGGCAGGATGGACGGATTTTGTGTGTTAGTGGTGTTAGTCGTTTTGACGCGATTACGTCGTCATGTGCAGTGGGTGGAGACTGGTTGGTGGTGTGTTTACTAGAGAGGTATGTAGGTTGGTTTGACGAGGCTTTTATGTAAATAGATGGTAGTTACTCAGGCAGAGGGAGAGTCCATTTACTTGTCAAAAGTTGGCGAGGCAGAGCAGATGAGTGAGTGAGTGTAAAGGAGGCTAAGCTTGGTTCAACGTTGGGAAGGCAAAGAAGGCAAAGTGACGGGTTGAAACGTCTAGGTGATTTACACTAGATTGTTGAACGGACAGGCACAGGAGTAAGGAAGATCTGCTGTAAGTAAGGAAACCCCAAGGAGAACCCTGCCAGCAGAACATTAATGATGGCTCCTGCAGTCTGGTGAGAGATTGGCCCAGACGGTACAATCCGTCACTTTTCGTGGCTGAGCAGTAGAGGAAAAGGACTAGGGTCGCTGCTGCGAGGGTTGACTTCAATTCAGAATGGCAGGTGAGCACCCCCGATGTGGTGTAGATTTGGTGTAGACCCTGAAATCCACCCGTTATTTACCGAGACTCCGCTAGTGTCTAGACCCGCCGTCCCCAATGGCCTGAAGGCTCAAGAAGGGGTTTGTCTGTATAGAGCGTATCTAAATATGCACATGCCGGCCCTGTCTCACGCCTTATGTCTCAAATATTGGTCCGTATATCGTGTTCGTTTCCAATGTTGTACATGGGTTGTTTAGGCAGTCAAGACAGATTGATCCAGATATGTTGAGAAGACCTGGCAGGGACTTCTATAGAGCTGATGCCAATATGTAGCTTGGTTCCATGGTTAATAGGCAAAGGCTCCTGCTTTTGGTCTAAAGTCTCGTCCATTGAAGAATATCGAAGAGATGCACGGGATTAGTACACAGCCATCTGCACATGTTGACTGCCGATTCCCACATATGTGGTACTTGGAGGGCTGCAGAGACTGTTCCAGTCGAGGGGTATCCTGGATGGACGAAGGGTCCATATGCTATGCCCAAGTTGGACCAGACCATGAACATGGCAATCTGCACATGCAAGAGTCTAATGGGCTCGTGACAAGTCGCATTCCGAGATTCCATGTGTATCTTTCGGGTCTAAGCTGTCCTCCGATCTTTAGGGCGTTCCCAGGGAAGGGACACGACAGCCTCCCTGGCGAAACCTCGCCCCAGGTCCGTCCACAGATCCCGTCTTTGCTCCCCGTGGCGTGTCAACGCCGTATGACGCAGAGTTATGCCGATGTGTCATTCTCGCAGCGAGCGGAGAGTTATGCGCACATCCGAAACCTGGCCCCCTGTTTTAGTCTTCAAGAACTCCAAACGCCATCCCATGCAGTAGTACGTCCGAAGACATGTATCGCCCAGAAACATCATCCTCAGTATTCCTCCTCATCCCCCACCAATCATGGCTTTTTCGACTCCAGCTCCTTCCGGTACTTCTCGTTCTCCACCTCCCTCCAGTCCCTCGGCGCCTCGCCCGTGCCGCTCGTCTCGCCCCTGCCCCCGGAGAAGGCGCTCTTGCCCGCGTACAGCTGGTACCCCTCGCCCGTGGCCTCGCTCTCCTGCAGGTTCTTGAACGCCGCGGGCTGGTTTCCGCGGAACCGCTTGCGCATGTCGATCATGCCGCGCCGGCACTCGCCGAACCCCTTCTTCAGCTGCTGGCACTTCGTGGGGAGCGTCTCGGAGAGCGGGGACCGGAGGCACTCGGCGGCCGTGTGGCGCTGGACGAGGACGCATTCGGATTCCTGGAGGCATTGCGCCAGGGCGGCTCCTAGGGGAGGGGGCGGGGTGAGGTTAGCTGGGCGGTCGGGCGGGCGGCTTGTAGGGAGGTAGAGATGGGGCGGAAGGGGAGTGGGTAGGCGCACTTATTTCTTTGCAGGAGCTAGGCATGGCGACTGGGTGTTCAAAGATTGAGCCACTGGCTTTGGTGTGTGCGCAAGACTGGGGACGGTAGGTATCTGCGGAAACTTTGTCGCAACGATCGTCGTGAAGTGAACATTGAATGCGGCTCAAGTGGACTGTAGAAGCGAGTGGGAGCTTTTTCTGGGTCTAAGACAAGTGGGTGTGGCCAGAGCTCCCGAGGTCACGTAATGGGAAGTACCCGATTTGCTCTTCCCCAAAGGGGTCTCCATAAATACACCACATAGCCCAGGTTTTGAGTTGGAATCTGATAATGATCAGTATACTCGTTTCTGACTAGAGAAATGAAATTTAAAACAAGTTATGACTGGATCCGGTAAAAGACAGAGACAAGTGTAGTTCACAGGAACGACGACTGTATTGCGGAGGAGCAAGACATGCTCACTTCCAACAAGCTACAGATGGCGATACATGTGTTGAGTATGAAAATTGAGACGACATATTTCATGCCTTATACAGCACAACATGCTTTTCCACTATTATATCGTTGCCAGTACCCTTGAGAGGTGGACCCTTTCCTGGCCATGATCGTGGGGTTGTTACAAGTTGTGATATAGCAGTTTTTCACAGAGGTAGCCGCCACAAAAATAGGAATTACAGCCCTGGAGTAAAGAGATATCTAAGATATAGCTCTTTAAACACATTCCAACGTACATGTATAACGACCAAGGTATGTAATATAACTAGGCGCACCTAGGAAGCCATAGCCTCTGAATTGTGCGTCCGTCTAAGCCTTAATCCAGAAGACCTTTGTCCCATATCCAAGTCTACCGAATTTATTGTCGCTCCTTGAGTTCTCAAGAACTCGCGCCGCCGCATCGCATCTTCCGTAAATACTTCCAGTGGGTTCAACCCTGCTCGTCGAAGGGCCGTTTCCCACAAAGGCACCACGCCGTCCATGTACCTTGCGTACGCGGTTGGAGTCATAACACCGTCCTCGACATTGTCATGCCAATCCTCATTAGCCCAATGGACATCATATATGTCAGCACCCTTGTGAATGAGCATGACTAGACTGTCTATGATGGCGTGAGACTTTTGGGTGCCTATATGCAGCGACAAAGAGTAGAGCGCTTCGATAATTGGCGTGTCCATGTCTCCACCACCAAAAACGCTTCGTGAATTCGGGTCCAAGCCGATTGCCATCATGACAGGCCAAGTACCTGGATGATCTTCGACTATACCACGAAACTGAAGCGCTTTATCAACCAGATCCAAGAGATTCAGACCATTCCTTTTCAAATATCCGCTGAAATCACCAAGCTCCCTGAACACAAACGATGGGGCTGTATCTGTAAAGATCGGTGCCTGCTGATCGTCGATGCGGCTTGGCGCATTGGCGTTGACATGATGATAGGTATGGATATGTGCGAGAATATCGGTGATATCGCTCTGATAGTCGTCCAGATCGCATCCAGCAGCGAGGAGCTTTTGTGCGCAGTCAAAGACGCACCGCAGGGAGAGTTGACTGCGGGGGAAGGAATGGACTATTATCCACATCAATAAGCGTGTAAGGGTGTTGGAAACAAGCCATGACAGCGCATCATTTTGACCACATCTAGCAAAATCAGATTATGCACCTACTAACTTTAATGGCTGGGGATATCCTTACGTGGTACGTCTAGTAGGGTCTGAGCCAGCCTCGAGGAGGAATAGGCATGTTTCGTGGGCTCCTAAACTAGCCGCATACTACTCACAGAACTGGTGTTAGAAATGTACTGGGCCTCAAGACTATGCCAGGTTTGAAATCGAGAGACTCCTTAGAGGGGCAAGAAATCGAACCGTCGTCCTATTTCCGCCAAAGTGAACTGAAAACAATCGCAACGGTTGAAACTACATTACCTGAATGAGGGTCATGCCGTGGAATCTTCGTCGAAAGGACTTGCAAGGCCTGTATCGAACAGTTCCTGGAGCTGTAGGATGTCGTTCTTGTCTATAGCGCCCCATACAGGGGCACCGGCTGGTATAATCGGGTAAACGGCCATGAGAGGACAGATGTGGTAATATCCCTGCCTATTAGGGCGGGATTCATATAGTAGAGAGATAGCCCGCTTGCGAAAGAGCAGGCTCCAAGAGGGCCAGAACTTGATGGCAACCGTGAAAAACCATCGACCGGAGCGACTGAACGTCTTGACTCCGAAGCGCATTGATCCAAGTCCAGGCCACTCAGCCCAGAAGGCCCATTTATTCAATAACTCCGGTCGAGATTGAGAAATGGCATCTTCAGAAGCAACGTGGTCTAGCCGATCCCAAGAGGCACGCTCTTCACCGAATTGTGTTTCTTTATGCTGTTTTGCCATAGCGTAATGTCTGCGTGCAGGTGCTGAAATCACAGTGCGTCCCAAAGTCTCTGGTTCTACAGCTGAGGCCATCATCTGCGAACCAATGACTGCAGCGGCTGAATTCCGTATGTCTTCAAGTTGCTTCATAATCGTCTCGTTGTGCTGAGCAGACTTCCCCATACTCGCTTCTAGGACTGGTTGTAGAGTGTCTCCAATGGCCTGTCTCATGATGGTAGCAACATAGTCACGAGATATTAGCGAGAACTCTTCCTGGGAGGCGATAGCCCTTTCTGGGACAAGCCTGATTGCAGCTACTCTGTCCACCAGAGAACCGACGAGGGATTCTACTCGATCCACCTTGGCTGGAACATCAGAGGATATGCCCGCAAGCATGGTATACAAATCTCTGCTGGATTGCTGGAGAGTGTCCAGACGATGATCCACGCTGTCTTGCAAATCGGAAACAGCCTTCGACAGTTGAACCTCGCCAAGATGGAGGGTACCGTGTGATTGACTTTGATGTAGGTCAGCACGAATACATCAAGGAGTCGAGTGGACTCGTTGTATACATGGAAGGCTAGTCACAGTGTGATTGATTGCAGTAGAAGCATCATCGACGTCTTCCGGATTTCAAGTCTTCGCAGACTTTGAGTCACGTCGTCTTTCTTCAACACCCACGCCAACTTCGAGGAAGTTTGTCGAGATCTTTGCCCCCAACGGTCTTGAGAAGGGAGGACAGGTCATCAGATATTGACGATAAGGAGTCAGCCAGGAGCCTAGAAGAAGCTTCGTTGATTATCGTGTTGCCTGGATCTGCACATATGTTTCTCAGAACCTGGACAGCACCAACGACGTCACGCGCAACTAGTATTACTGGTCAGTCCCCGAAGTGAAACTGATGCGAAGAGTATATGACACTAACTCGTGAGATGGCGTGCGTAATCCTTCTTCGAGTTGCGAAGAGCCGAAAAGAACGAGTACAATTCTCGGCGATGGTTTAGCACTGCATCTGCCAGCTGCAAAAGACTTGCTGCCGTACCAACAGCAGATAGCGGATCCATCGATATAGACGTACAAAATGAAGAGAAGATCAAGTAAAAGCTGATAGATCACGAAGCACTAGATTCCGGCGATGAGGTGAAAGCTACCGGGTTCCAAAACCTGTTCCAGCCGCTTGTCAGTAAGACGTAGGGAAAAGACCAGGAGATTACAGTGAGCAGTTGTACTAAATAACAAGGCGTGGGTTGCCTCACTGCCTCAATACAAGTGACGTGGCTGTTTCCAAGGTTGAAATCAAGGTTGATTTACTTAATGCACTTTGACAAGTATGGGTGGGTGACACAACATCCTTACTTGTCCGTCAGATCTTACTACCTAGGGCAGTATGTACCGCGTGCTATCCAACCGTACATACACGCTATTATTAGGAAGGGGGGGGGGGGCAGTGTCTACTTCGATGCATTTGGATCCCACACAGGATGGACCAAGACGCCAGTAATCCACCTTGAACATTGGTATGCAGAACGTTCTCTGCAAATCAAGTCCAAAACGCCTCAAGCTCCTCAAGTGATTGATCTATGTCAGAATTCAATATAGATCTTCCAAGATCCATTCCAGAATCGCGGGATGCTAGCATGCTGGCGGTCATGGAGCGACCCACCGCCGTTAATTGATCATCGCCAACCGACAAGACAAGATCATCATCCAGACGACCGTTTTTCCCTTCGAAAAGTGGATCGGAAACAAGCGAGATAGGCCTGATCGGCTGGAGGCCTTGTGTAGCATCACTGCGAGACTAAACGACCATCGACAACAGACAAGAACCAGCAGCCGGTCGTCGAACAGCCCTGGTTTCAAGAAGGTCTTTGAGCGGCGCTATGGCGGTTTTCTGAGCATGTTCAGCAAGGGGACCGACCGGTCGCCACCCTACGACGTCCGCCGTGTGGTCGAGGACCTGGGCCAGACGTGGCAGATCTTCAATATCCGCGTTAAGCTGCACGTCTGTTTGGGCGGCTGCCACGGACAGGTTGAGGCCATCGGCGAGCTGCAACAGCAATACCCCGAGCGGTTCGAGGCAGGGGCGCTTGGCCACATTGTGAGCATCATCGGCCTTTCCAGGCCCATATCTGCACATGACGGATGGCCCCCCCATGAGCGGCCTCTGGCAACTACTGGGGCGCAGATGAACGCTGCTTAAATCGGCGCTGTACAACTAGTGGACAGGCAGGTGCTGTTGGAGCAGTTCGCTGACGATAGTTTGGATCGAGATGAGGTTTGGGATCTGGTGCACAAAACGTCCTGCTTCCACGACGCCCGATTCGAACAACCACATTACGGCTGCGGTGGACCCGTTACTATCGAGTTCGAAGATGGCGTCAAGCTCGAGGGTATTGTAGACCAGCCGTGCGGATTCGACCCCCCAATCACGAATGAGGATATCCAGCTCAAATATCGCAGATTGGCATCTTCTGCTGTGGATGATGAACAGCGAGTGGAAAAGATTGAGAAGCTGATTCTGGGATTGGAAGACCTTGATGATGTATCAGAGTTCTTGGAGCTGCTGTCTCTGCCTACTAAGAGAGTGCTCTGAACTAAAGTAGAGCCCAGGATAATAGCGATTCTAATCCCATCGTCCCCAATACTTCGTTGTTTGCAATGCAAGACGTGCATATAATCATCCTTACTCTTGCATAAAGTGGCTAAGCAGTTCCCTGGTAACTTCGCTGGTTAGCAGTCACTCGTGATTATTCAGAAAGGTATGTAGCAGCGACCAAGATGTCTATTGCGCTATAAATCAACTCTTACTCTCGAACCTGTATATAATTGCTTCTCTCTCGCAGCTTCCGATTTCAACTTGCACGTGCCGGCATCTCATGAAGGCCCGGGGCGCCATGTAGCTCCTGCGCCGCAGGATAGCCACTGTCCATTTCTGTCACTGACGGCACTTTCTGCTGCACAAACTGATATTTCCCCGGATGTTTCACCTCATATATCCCTCCGCCAGCAGCTTCTTCCTCAATCCTAGCAGCCGCAGCCCTCCTGGCCAAGCGTCGCCGCCGACGCATGAACACGAAGACCGCGGCGGCGCCGATACATATGCCCGCTATCGCCGCACCTACTCCTATCCCGGCCTGTGCGCCCGTGGATAGACCGCCAGCCCCATTCGTGGAACTTGTCGATGCAGTCGAGGGTGTGCTAGTTGCACTCGTAGCTGTGGATACGGCCCCCGACGTGAACGTCGAGGTAGCAGTCAGGCCGACCGTCGTCGCGGCGCGCTGGGAAACATCGTAAGACCACTGATCACTGTTTGCTCCAGACCCTGTCGGGGCCGTCGAGTTGGGCTTGAGGTCGAACCAGCACGGCGTGTCGGAGCCGGACCAGCTGAGCTTGACCGTCGCGGTATTGTTGTAGCCGCCGACGCTCTGGGATGCCTTCGTGCCGATATGGCCGTCCGCTGAGCTGCAGAAGGCAACTAGCCATGGGTCGCTGAATTCTGAGATGTATTGAACCTGTACGTAGTCGTTGTAGTGCAGGGTTGTGCCTTTCGTCGGGAAGAGGAACTGTACGCCGTTTGTGGGTGTCATGGCGCCGCATACGGCGGAGAATAGACCCAGGAGGAGGGTGGCTGTTGTAATTTGGTGTTGGGAATGATGTGAGGCCATCATTAATTCCGTTATTCTCCTCAATGGCCGCTCACCGCAGTGGGCGGAAAGGGGGAAAAGTGAAGGCAGAGCCGACGGGGTAATATTGTGAGCTGGTCATGCTAGGCACATCCTTCTTGTGTGACATGCGTAAGTACTGTAATTACTTCGTATCTCCCCAGTCAAGGACCCTGGGCGATGCCATGTGGGTCATGTCCGGGGTTTGCTGAGGCTGGAACCAGCTTGGCAATCCATCAAGAGGATTTCCGTCCAATCGTGCCCTGGTTATCATTGTGAAGGATGGCAATTAAAAAAAATCAGCTCGGCGCCATGTGCTGTCAAAAAGTTCCAGAATCAATCACTAAGTTAAACTTGATTTAGGCATATATCTTACCTGATCTCTATTATTACCATCCGTGTAGATCATCTTGGAATAGTCGTTCTAGATCGTACTTCTTTTCTATGTTCTCTATATCAAGACAATCGAAATTATGGGGCAAAAACGGACAGCCTGAGAAGGCCGCAGTCATGGCGATGAACTTCTGTGAACCCTCCCATATTTTGTACATATGCAATGAGCCTGTGCCTCATCATCACCAAGCCTCGAATCATATTCTGCTACCACAATACTCAATCGACGATCGAAGTGTTCTAGACTAGCAGTCCAAGTCTTGATATTTGTTTAGCTTCTTTCCTAGAAATGTGTCTGGTTGGTGACGACTTCCCAGAGTACTAGTTGTAAGACATGAATGTCTCGTGTTCTATGCGCTACAGCGTGCTTGTTTTTGCTTTGTTGGCCATGAGGACAGTGCCCACAACCTTGGGACGGGTTTGGGCTTGAAGCGCAGGAGTCCTTCATCACCACCATTGCTTCTTGCATTCAGCCTAATCCTCCTAATCGACCTCTCCAGCCACGACCGCCTCAAAGTACTCCACACTCTCGAACATAACGGCACGTCTCTCGTCCGCGCAGCAGTTGTTGAACTAATTTAGGTACTTCAGTTAGTCTTCATCACTCAGGGCCAACAGTCGTGGCATCGCGCGGGCTAGGGTCCAAGTTCCAGCCAGAACTGCTCGCCCCGGTGTTCACTAAATCGGAGCTCTTCCTAAGCACGAACTAGCAGGGTGTGTCGGAGCCAGACTAGGCGAGCTTCAGCGTCACGGTGCTATTGAATTCGCCGACGGTCTGGGCAAATTTGAGGCTGGTGTCGCCATCGGATGTGAAGCAGAAGCCCCCTATCTATAGGGCGCTGAAGTTGGATACACATTTCACCTTTAGCCAGTCGTTATAGTGTATCGTTATGTTGTCGACCGGGAAGAGGAACTCTGTACCATCTAGTGAGACTTGGGCATATGCGACAGAAACTAGGCTCAACAGGATGGTAATGGTAGTGTTTGGGCGATGGAAACAACGTGAGGCCATCTTCGTTGCTGTATTTTCAAGGATTCTCTCCACTGATCGTTCACCACGGCTCGCCAAGCGGGAAAGTCATGAAGACAGAGACTAGATGGTCTTGCCCTGGCCAGGTGCCAGCTGGCAACCTTCCCACTTTATGTCGAAACTCTCGTGTGTCAATAGGAGATGGCGTAGCTATTTGCAAGATTGATCTGGGTGCCTAGGTGCGATAAATATCCCCGGAAACAGTTAGATGCTGCTAAGTTACATGGAGGAAGCGGCCATATTGGGAAATAGACCGGCGATAATTGCATGAAAGCTGCATGAACATCTGAAGCAACGCCCCCAAATTTGCATTCGATGCCTGGAAGAGCCCTCCCTCCCTGGCCGTGTAAACCATCAACTGGCCACATAACTGTCAACCAGGTGGAGTAGATCTAGCAGTGATGACCATGCCAATAGACATGGTGTACGCAAAAAGCGAATTGTACCGATAACCTTGGGAAAACTATAAAACCTTAAGTAATTAAAAGCAACCATTAAACAAATTGACAAAAAGAACAGTGCCAGCTATCTCACACCGGAGTCTTCGAACTGACGACAACAGATAAGCGCATGGTAAAGATAAACTCGATATGGGGAATCTTTGATACACTCATATGGTGAATCTTACTACTAGACCACGCGCCCCAGCACTGCTCTTGATCGTACGAGTTGACCCAATCCTATATCCCTCAGTCAAGCCTTGAGCCAGTGCCCAGGTGGCCCAAGCTCCCCAGCCTTGCAGCCATACCATTCGTCCCTTCGCCTGACCTGTACCCTACCACTCGGCGGCCCGCAACTCGAAATCGCCAGTCCAGAAAGGTGTATTGAATTCGAATGCCGCGGGCACAGGAGAGGACTGAAGCTCCCTTCCTTGGGTGGTAGCGAGGGTCATGGCCTCAGAGACCAATACTAAGGAGACTAAAAGATGGCAGTTTTGGTTGGTAGTGAGGTGGCTTGGAAATGTTCTTCAGGAGATCGGAGAATTACCTGATTCTGGAGGCAATCATTTCAGACTTGTCAACTGGTCACTTGAACATTGATTCTTGTTATCTAATGTTTCCTGTGGTTCATTACGGTGTAAATAGCAAAAGCCGCATGTCGAGGAGTGATTCTGTCCCACATCCATGACTTTTCAAGGTGTTGTTGTGGAATCCGAAACTCCAAGCACTTCATGTATTCATACCTCGGTATCTACATGATTACAAGCCTGCCGCGGCCCTTCTTCGAGTAAACTCTCCGTGACTTTGTACAGGTGCTGGAAAGCTTCAATCCGTCGTCTTCAAGTACACTCAGTACACTTGAGCATGTGGGTACCGGATTCTCCAACTTAATCCTCCCAATTGACCTCTCCAGCCGCAACCGCCTCGAAGTACTCCTCCACACTCTCGAACATGACGGCGCGTCTCTCGTCCGCGCAGCAGGTGTTGAACTATGAGGAGGTATAGGTATCCAGATTAGTCTCCATTAACAACACCTCGAACTCGGTAGTAAAGAAATAGGGACGACTCACAATGATGTCGGTACAGACGCTAATAAGTGCGCACTGCTGGCTACCACAGGCACCGCAGCCTGGGCGGCAACAATACATGACAGCGCTGGTCTGGCCGAAAAGGCTGAGGGCGAAGAAAATTGGAATGGCGCCGAGAGCCTTCATGATGATGGTTTTGGACGGTAAGTCCGTGTTGCTGTAGATGAAGTTGAGTTGTTTGTTTGTTTTGAGAGGTTGTTCTGTGCGGATGTGTGGTTTCTGTTTGGAGAGATGGGTTGTAAGTGTCGTAGAGTTAGAGGGACGTTTACGGGCGCAGACTTGGAAGAGTCGCAAACCGAAGCTGACCTTATCTAGTACTTGTGCAGACTATTGAAGTGTAGGAAGTGAATCAGACGTGAAGTTCCTCTATTGACACTGTGCTTCACTTTCTGTTGAAAGTAGCTCTGGAACCTCCCAGTGATTTAATACGTACCTAGACACTTAAATCTTCTGCCAGGTAAAGTAGTACCTGGACGATGTACAACATTATAATTCGGGCATTTTCATAATAAGTACTAGCTTCTAAAGTCAACCAGAAGAAAGGTACCAAAATGATAGACCTGTGCATAACCCTAAAGATGTTGCTCTCCGGGGCTCCAAAGTTATTTTGAACTGTATATTTACTTTGGCTACTTGTCCTACATATGTAGGTACTACGATTCTACTAAGAAATACCAGTTCTGCGGGAAAGCGTTTATAATATGTGATAGCCAGAGCGTCAAGATAATTATCAGCTTTTAAGGAATATAATGAAATCATAAGATAAAACTCACTACTTAGTAGGCAGCTATAAGCATATATAAGTTACTACTGATTCTTCTATATCGATTTTGTATAGTTTTGTTTATTTATTATCCGTATATGCTTCCCAAAGTAGCAAATATTAGTCACTAGCTAGCGTATCGATGGGCAAGCAATAACATACCAGCGGAAATTAAACTCTAGGAACATAGCGTCATGTGTCCCCATCAACAGCAAGTCTGATCTCTGCTACCGGCTTCATCCTATTTCAGACAGGTCAGGTGCCGCCAAATCTTGCTGAAGCGATTTGTACTAAATTGTCTGATCGCAAAAGCCGGCAGCAACTATCGGCTCCCGGGGGCTTTAAGTGAGTGCAAGTGATCACCACCGTCTTGGATCGCAGCTACATCTACGTATGTACTTCTCCTAGCCTCCTAGTCTCCTAATCTCCTAGCCTCCTAGCCTCCTAGCCTCTTAGTCTCCTAGTCTCCTAGTCCCTTGATTAGTATCTTATTATGAACCTCGTAGTAGGTTATAAGAGGTAGTAAGCAAGACGGCACCTGGGTTTCCACTACTCTCCGGTATTTTTCTTTCTCCCTCCCAGCATCCGTTTTCCTTGGAACTCGTTTGGACCATCAAAACTCTCTCTCCGCGGCATTATCATCACAATTAGGACATACTTAAAATGCCTGCCGACTCCTTCATATTCAAAAGTCGGAAATATTCCCAAAACAATAGTGAAATGGTTATTTCAAGAAGAGTGCGTGCGGCGTCGCACTATCTGGGGTCACAAGTCAAAAAGTTGACCATGTACCCTGTTCGCATCTACTCTCTACACAGGTACCCCGTCTATGATAATCCTCAGCCTCTCGAGCCATGGGCCATGAAATACAACCGCAACCTCGCAAGAAGCCGTCTCTGCGGGCTCCCACCCGAGCTCATCCGGCTCATCACCCAGCACCTGTCTCCGGGTAGCATCTACCTACTCAGGCAGACCTCGAGGCACTTCAGGGACATCTTTCCGCCATTTGAGAACCTGCAAGACAAGCAGGCGCGAAGCATTCTCCGGTCGCAGCTTTACTGTTCACACTGCCGAGGGCTGCAGGGGAACCAGCAGGAGCTAGAGCACGCTCGTGAAAAATTGCGGCGGCCTCTTTGGTGCTCTGGGTGCCAGGAGAAACACCCGGCAGTATACTTCAGCGCTCAGCAACAGCCTCTAATAGATTATTCGAGGATATGCATTGGGAGGGAAGGTCACATGCGCGTTTGTGACCATTTAATCCTCTACTGGTCTTGGTTGAAGGTACGCAGAGTTTTGTCCTCGATTATTATTATCATTTCATTTCTTCCCATCGTTCTAGGCGGCACATGGCAACACCGTTGATGAATGCACGCCATCTTTGTTATTGCTAAAGTCAAACTGCATAGGATGAAAATGGCAGCCCAAGTGAAGCATATTTTATATGCAACGACAAGAGCCACGGGCGACAACCCATCAAAGTCAAAGTCAGAAAGCTATCTACATTGAACGGAGCTAGGGCAAACATCACCATTGAGGCATCCTGGACGGTATTCTGGTGTCACAAGATTGGCAACGAAAGCTATTCGTCGGGCAAGGTACTGCGAGGATTCTACGCGTACGCGCGGGCCCGCGGAGAGCATGGCGTTTCTCTTTGCCCCCATGCAACTCTGGGAGATAATGCCAGTCAAAAGTGGCAGATCAAGGTACACCCGAATATCACACGAGAAGAATGCTACTTCAATAGGCGAAAACACGCAAGGAGTTGCAACAACAAGACACCACTGGTTTTGAAATTGGGAGACACGAGCACTCAGCCCGGAAACCACTGTCCTCTCTGTCTTATGACGACCACATAAGCCACCAGTGTCATCTCTGAGAACCTCAAGTACGCCACTCATGACGATCATTGCCCCGATTGCAACGCCCAGTATAAATGGAGGTGGCACAGCATCAAACGCGACGGCAGAGACGACTTCCTTAAACTGTGCATGTCTAGATCGGGGAATTACAAAACTCCCACGGATGATGAATGGCTAAACAGCCTAGAGATTACTGGCCCCGTGGACCCACGTGGTGACCCCCGACACGAAGCATATCCTGTGGTGTGATGACCGCAACTGTGCCACGTTTCGGAAGTGGAGAGAGGTTCGAAGCTGGGCGGGCAAACCGAACATGCCATAGAGAAGGTCCTCTAGATTTGGCCTCCCTCGGCTGATCTGTCGAACCTCGGCCACTCCATTGGCGGTGGCTTTGGGCACCAGAGACGGCGGCTTACTGTCGAAGCTGGTACCGATAATTAGCCCTCACCTGGTTTTGCGAAGGATGGGTGGCTAACCGGCGGAGAACACAGAACGTCCTCGGACATCCAACTGACGGCAATCGGGGAGGGGAGAGGGTTACAGTATCTGATTGGGAAGGAGACATGGTATCGGCGTTGCACAGACAACCTTCGCCAGAGTAGGGAGTAATTCGGAGGAAGTTTGCAGAATATCTTGTTCAGCCCAACAGCCAGTTTGAAGTAATATGTATCATTCTATAAGAAGCAAAGTCTAATACTACCGCCCAGACCCCGACACCATCCGGAGCTTCCTCCTCGCCCCTCCACCCTCAGTGTCGCTCCCCTGCTTGGGGCTCGTCGCCCCGATGCCTGTAACGTCCGCCGTGCTCACACCGCCCACACCCTTGCCCAGACTGATGCCCTTCCCGGAGCGCAACGAACTCCTGAGACTACCGCTGGAGCGCCGGCGCAGGGTCGGGGACGACGCGAGGCTATCGCCACTGCCCGGTCTGTCCTCGGTGTCATTGAGCACAAACGGGGCAGAGTTCTTCCTCGGCCGGGCAGCATCGGGGCTTCCCGTGCCCTGCTCGCTAAGCTCTGTCCCGTTCGAGGAGTCGTCGGTGGACTGGGCCCCGCGCAACGCACTCTCGCGAGCCTGGTGGGGCAGCTTCCCGCCCGTGACACTGTTGAGCGCGCTGTTAACGTCACTCTCGTTGACATCGCTGTTAGTGTGCGAGTGCGCGTTCCTCCAGAACATGTTACTGGCGTTCAGGCTCTGGTATCTGGCCCGGCGGTAGCTGTCGTACTCGTCCTTGGTGTGCTCTGCGTCAGTAAAGCTGTCCAGGGCGTCGAACACGTGCGGGAACACCTGTGCCGCGACGTCCTTGGCCCAGAGGAAGTCGAGGTGCTCGTAGTGGGGTATCTCGGTGGCGACGGTGGTGGGCGGTAGCTCGCGCAGCATCGCCTTGATGTCGACCAGGGAGTCGCTACCTCCGTAGACGAGCACGATGGGCGTTTTAATGTTGCGCGTGGGGTACTTGGCAACCTTCGTGAACCGGGGGTTTGTGCCGACGATGGTCAACGGTGGATCGTCGTCGTACATCTGGAAAGACTTGGTGCGGATGATCTGGAACCAGTGGACGACGGATTTCGTGGACGTAAAGGAGTACAGATGAGGGTAGGCAGCGAGTTTCTGGGATGGTGTCATGTTATTGGCCTTCCAGTTGAACAAGAACGATATGCCCATATCGATGATCTTAATGTACAGAGGAGGGTAGATGAGTGACTCCCACAAAGGTGCGGAGGCCAGGATGGACCGACGGCCGAACATGAGGAACAAGACCTGAGGCGAGGCTTTGATAAGGGCATCAGCTATGCCGTTAGCCAGACCAGGAGGTGACATGGCCGGCGCCAGTGCGATGAACACGTTGACTTGCTGGTTCAACTTCGGATGAATGGACAAGGCAGCAAAAGCCTGTGCGGTGCCTTGTGAGAAGCCGATGTAGGACAGTGACGGTTGCTCCGTACTTTCCAAAATGTACTCTATACTGTTGGGAATGTCGTGGAAGGCAAACTCGTCGATGGAGAAGTCCCAGAATTCGATAGAACTCGGAGCCGAGTGGATAGACTTCTTGGAGTACTTGTTTCCTCGGTTGTTCCCAAGCTTTTCGTCAATGGTCAGCAAATCAACCCCCAGGTTGAAAGACCGTAGATGAACGTACCCAGACATCGAAACCCTTCTCTACCAAGACGAACGGCAACGACCTCTGCGCATCGGTGAGGCAAACCCACACCTCGCTGTTCATCAGAAGCCCATGGTGTAGGTAGACGACCCTTTTCTTCACGCTGTTAGGCCCGGAATTCACCCTGGTGTCTTCCTCGCCTCGCTTCCATGCGAGCCGGTGCAGTCCCAGCAGATACCCGTCCTTGGTCTGGACAACATGTTCTTCAGCTCTGTATCCGAATAGCTCGCACAATTCAACGAAATCGGTTGCGTTTCTTATCGAGGTCGATAACTCTGGCGAAGTACCCCGTCAGTCCAATCGGGCTCTTGATGTTATCCGCCGGAGTATACCGTACATACCCTTCCTCTTCTCTTCCGCTTTTCTATCGGCAGCGGACCTCCATTTATTGAATAGTCGTCGTGAAGCTCGGTAGAATAGGGCGATAATCGGTGGTGCTGTCTCGTGGTCAGGGGCAACGAATCGCTCAGGGGCTGGAAGCCGACGTACGTAAAGCAAAGGTCAGGACTCGAATGATGACCTCGAGGCTGACAAAGAGGAATGAACCTAGTACAGCGACATATTCAATTCTTGCACAGAGAGTCAGTATAATCCCAGGCCTGTTTCACGTATAATGCCAGAACTCACATGTTGAGGCGCCCAATAAAGGGAACCGGCATCTTGGGGCGGGCAGAGAAGTCGTAGGACAATCTGGAGGTTGGGAAAGATTAGGAGTGAAAGATGCAGGTACAATTAAGGGATCGACATATTTACAGGCGATGCGACGGAGAGGAACAGCAGTAGGATTGACAGGGAGTCAGTTGTTGGTCGGTGGCAATCCCACGTCGTCGTGCATTAATGTCACATGCAAATCGACATTCCAAGGTCCAATGTTCCTCAAGCAGGCTCAAGCTGTGGATCTCTGAGCACGGACCCCAAGATCTTGCTGACTCAGAGGTACCTCGATACTTAAGGATATTGATGTACTTGATGACTCCTGTTCCTCGCCTGCTCACCTTATTTGATATTAGGGACCCCCCCTTCAGATTGCACTCATTTCCACTCGAAACACCCTAAACACCTAAACCGATAATCCTCAAAACCGGTTGTAGTTTATCGTTACTTGATTCAGCACGGTAGTAGGTGTCTTTGTGGCCTTTCCCGGAGTATCACCACGAAGCGGCATGATGGGACATGGTCAAGGTGTTGTGATTGAGAAAGCTGGACCCTCAGACTCAGATGCCATCAAACAAATGGTCGTATCCGCCTATGCCAAATATATCCCACGTATGGGCGGCCAGGAGCCAGCGCCAGTGGCAGAGGACTATCAAGCCATCATCGCCTCCCAGTCCCAAGAGGTGTCCGTGTTGCGCAGCCAAATAGACGGCGTTGCGGCTGGCTCGGTCCTCCTTTCAGACCTGGGCAACGGTCTCATCAAAGTGAACAATATCGTTGTTGGCCCATCGGCCCAGGGGCGCGGGTTACGGCCGTTTACTCATGAACTTCGCCGAGGACGTTGCGCGAGAGAGGGGCAGGACGGCGATGGTGCTTTTTACCAACGTGAAGATGACCGAGAACATCACGCTGTATGCGAAGATGGGATTCGTCGAGACGGGCCGAAGGGAAGAGGATGGGTATAAACGGGTATACTTTCGTAAGGACCCGGTTTCGACTGGCTCCCCTTGACTTCTTTCATCCCGACACTCGACACGACGCTCGGTACTCGGTTATCTGGAAGCAATTGATCCGTGGCTAGCTGACTGCCTTCTCCTCTTAATAGCAGTCTGATTAACCAACACAGTCCTGGTTGTTACTCTACCGTCGGCTTAAAAGTACATATGTAGACCCCCTTTCAAAAATGATTCTTCAACTGGTATCTTAGCAGAGTAAAATTTCCTGCTCCTCCAAGTTCCATTCTAGCCAGTCTTCATAGCTAAATGGCCCTGACCCTACTCTGGAAGGATATAAACTCCCTTCCTCTATGCTTGCGCTCACGAAGAACGCCTCGCCAAGAAACTTATAGTGTCCTTCGGAACCACTCTGCCGAATGATGCACGGGTTCTTCGTGCCGAATACTATACAGCATACATTTCCTTCCTGAGCAACAGCGGGTATTAGGCCGTAGTATCCACGGGCAGTCATGCACAGCCTGCGGTGCCCAATGCACGTTTGTGCATAATGGTGAGTTATTGTAGCATCGCCATGGTAATCCTCTGAAAACCGCTTGAGTAAGTCGAGGCTCGGATGCGAGGGCAGGGGCTTCCCGTTTTGCAAGCGGAGTATATATTCTGCGTCATTCGCAGAAAACATGTGCGGTCCGAGCCCCGGGTATCGTGCACCTAACTGTATTGCTTCCAAGAAAGCTAACACTGAAGGAAATGCTCGGTACGCAGAGTCAATGATACGCTCCTCGACCCACGCCCATAGCGCCGCCATCTCCTCGATGCTTATATCATCTTCCAATACTTGGGTTGTCCACGCGATACTGTCGATAAGTATACCCTGTACTGTCAGGACAGTTCCTTGGACTGCTGGTAACGCTGCATAGTCGGGTCCTTTGGAGACCGATAGGATCGGTACACCGGCTGGAGAGCTTATGCGGACGCCAATTGGGCGCACATGCCACTGAGGCACCCAAGACGGAATATCTGCCAACAAGGTGCCATGATCATGGTAGACGAACTCCAAAAGCTCTGTGCTTTTAGTTGTGTTGATATACCAGCTGCCGAACTCGGAATAGACCTGGAGGTATGACAGCTCGTAATTTACCTCGAGGCCATGCCGGGCATCCGCTGCTTCTGGAAGACCCAGGAAGGCATATATGCGATCCCTATTATCTTCAAACTGTAGCGATTTTGCCAGGTTCAAAATTTCGAGCAAGGTGAAAGGTTTGTGAAGGCCTGAGCTCAACGTCAAGGTTTCTAATGGATTCTTTGAGATGTAGGCAACCCAGTGCAGACCGGACATCAATGGCCAGCTCATATTACCAGTAATAAGACTCTTGAGAATAGGTACCCTTGATGCTATCCACAGACGCGCTCGCAGTAAATCAATCCAATCCATTTCTGCGTCTCCCCATAGAAGTTGAGCATTCTTTGCAAGGGCTGCCTCTTGAACCACCCAGCCTCTCTTGAACCAGCTTAGACCAGTCATAGAGGAAATCGCCCCCCACCTCTGGTCTGAAGTCGGCCATTTGGTCTGGTTACTGTATGGAAATGAGTTGGGCCTGCCCTCAGTCAAAGCCGCTGTCAGCCGCACCCATTGGCTCACTTCGGATACCAAAACAGCAGCATCCTTTGCATGTCCACTATTATCTGGACCCAGGCAAATGAGGACCCTTCTGGCCTCGCCGTATATACGACTCAGCATAGCAACCTGGTGGCCTTTCTCCTTAGGATCATCTTGGTTGATACAGATAGAGTCCGCCCAAAGTTTGCGCTTTCTGTCCGGGAGCCTAGTCTGCAGCAAGCAAGCGTGGAGGTTTTCTGTGATGGCTATCCGCCGGCCGTCGCAGAGTATCGTGTGTGTTCTGTGGGGGCTACCCCAGACGTATGAGATAGCCTCGAAATCTGGGTTATCATCCAGGCTGTGATGATGCAGACTGCCAACCAATGTGTCGTCCGCATCCCCGGTGCCGCTCTCAAGAACTAGGCATCTTATTTCGTCGGTTTGTGAAAGAGAAGCGTACTGGTAACGCTCGGTAGGTGCCCCCAGATCGATCACATCTTCGGGGACTGCATGTGATGGGACCACCCCGGTAATTTCCTCTGGGAAATCGACTCTGGGAGAGTTTCTTCTAGGACGACCCTTCCTGGTATAACGCCTCTTTTGATGTAATCATCAATATTGCCCCCGTCCCGCGCACCGTCCTCTGCAACGCACTCTGGGTGGTCCTCCTCTCTGATGTGATCCATGATAGCAGGGATTGGCGAGTCGGGGCCATCCGGAGACTTTCGATCCGAAGCCATATCAAGGTTTGGCTGAATAGTAATAACTGAGTGATAGAATACTGGAGTTCAAACGAGTAACGAAGTCGTAGTGTAAAACAGCGAGTTGGATCTGTGACAGCGTGGAGTGGAGAGAAAGAGAGAGGGAGCAAAAGGGGGAAGCTGGGAGGAATGCACAGAGAGCTTCAGTCTGAAAATTGCACCTGTGGTGCGGGGAGAGCGAGTGGGTGTAACGATGCAGGACAGAGAGGGGTTGGGCTTGTCAATACATGATAAGTAACTGCAGCCTAACACAGGAATTGCCTTGTGGCGTGTCCTGAGGCTGCGTATGCTGACGGTGTTCCCTATTCAGCCATTAGGCTACCGTGGTGGCATACACATGGGCAACTTTGGAGGGCCACCATCTTGGTTGAACTCGAATTGCCAGTCGTGGTACTCGGGGTAAACCCTCCCTTCCTGCCCATCAAGCATGCAGTGGGTGTTGCCGCCCATCAGCGGCTCTGGCCTGAAAAGTGATAAAAAGAGCTTCCTTGGTAGAAGGTCTAGGAATATAGCCTTCCAACTGAGTACTCCGAAGGAATGTTTGCAAACGGCGTCACACTCGGGACCGAGCTGCCCTCATACCCACCAGCCGGGACCTCCACCGTGCCATTGGCAAAGCTCGGCATCCTCCTCACCGGCATCATCTCACTTATCCCCTGCGCAATATTCAACAACTTACCCTCACTCCACGGCAAGCCCAAGATCTCCATGCCCACTGGCACGCCCATGAGCGCATCCCCACTCGGCTCTGAGAAGCCCACCGGGACAACAACCACCGGGCTTCCCGTCACGGCAGCCAAAATACCGTTGCGGCCGCTCTGAGAGGACGAACCGACCTTGACGACGAGGTTTTTCTGCTCGGGATATATGAGCGCGTCGAGGCCGTTTGCCAAAAAGGTTGCGTGTAGCGCGGTAGTCAAATTCTGGATGCCGCGCTGGGCTGTGAAGTAAGATGAGTTGGAGGTCGATGAGATGAAAGACTTGTTCACGAAGCAGTACTGGCTGGGGATGACGAGGAACTTCCCGCTCGTATACAGCTCATCGAAGCTGGCAGGTCGATCACCTGTGAGATCTGTACCGGCGAGGTATCCATCCAATCCCTCCCGGAACTCGTATGCCTGCACGTCCAGCGCGGCACTGATGGCCGTGGTGTTGTATATCGCCTCCGTGATGTTCACGACCGTTGCGCCTGCACTCTGCAACTTCTCCACCACAGTATCTAAGACCTCATTCACAGGGGTCGACTCCTCGCCATCCGTAAAGTCAAAAAACCCCTGCACCAATCCCAGCCTCAACCCGTCCAACCCAGGCCCCCCACGCAGCGCAGCAACATAATCCATCCCCACCACATCAGGCGGGACCAAAGCCGTCGTGTTATCCGCCGCATCATACCCAACCCCAGCCATAACCGTCAACGCAACCGCCAGGTCCCGCACCGTCCTTGCCATCGCGCCCAGCGCATCCTGCGTATACGAGATAGGAATCACACCCGCGCGCGAGATCAGTCCCCTCGTGGGCCGGAAACTAAACAGCGAGTTCGAAGCCGCGGGGCTGCGCAGGCTGTTCATGGTGTCCGTCCCCGTAGCAAACACGGCAAGGTTGGCTGCCACGGCGGCGCCGGACCCGCCGCTGCTCCCTCCCGGCGTGCGCGTCTGGCCGTAGGGGTTGAGCGTCTGGCCGCCTAGGGACGAGACTGTGAGGCCCTCGAGGGCGAGCTCGTGCATGTTTGTCTTGCCGAGGATGATGGCGCCTGCGTGCTTGAGGGCCCTGACGGTTGGTGCGTCGGCTGTGGGCTTGGTGGCTGCTAGGGCGAGGCAGGCGCCGGTTGTGTTCATGGGGATGGCGTCGAAGTTGTCTTTGACGAGGACGGGGATGCATAATAGGGGCCCTGTGGTGTTGCCCTGGGAGATCTGGAGGTCCAAGCTGTCTGCTATGGAGAGGGCGTCTGGGTTGAGGGTGGTAAGGGCGTTGATGGTTGGGTTTAGGACCTCGATGCGTGCCAGGTAGGATGATACTATCCCGCGGCATGTTGTGAGGCCGGTGAACAGGGCATTGTGGATACTGTCGATGGTGGCTTCGCGGACGTCGAATGCATCGTGTAGAGCCGCCACCATGGGGATGATGCATAACAATGAGGCGAGGAACACCCTCAGAATTGCATGAGAGCCTCTCATCCTGACTCTTGGACCACTTGTGGCTTATCCGGAAACTCTTCGTCAACACCGGCAACTGGCCCAGCACTGAGCACAACGTGAATCTGAGATAATCATATATCCGGAAAACGTCTAAACCACACCCCCGATAGTTCATTCAACCAAGTCCAGGCCCATAGTCATCCACCGAGAAAAGGCATCGCCCTCGACGCAGTAGGTACCGGTATCTATCGGAGCTGTCACAAGACGAAGGTCCATGGATGGTATCAAGAGGTGACGTCGCTCTGGGAAGCTCCGTGCCGGGTGGATACACGGTAGCATTCCGGTGCCGGGATGCAACCACCGAGGCCCGGATCCGACAACCTTGAACCATACCACGGCCTTCTGTCACCTTCCTCAGAAAGGAACAATGCTGGATGCCAATCTGCTGAACAATAGCATCAGGGTCCCAGGCAGAACTCGTTTCCGGGATGTGGCTTGCGACGAAGTGTTCCTCTTGCCCCAGAGGTTGCATTCTCACCGTCCCCTGTACGTTACATCCCCAGCATCTTCGGAAAAGCCACACGCTAGATGGCGCATGGAACGAAGATCACGAGGGGTCTCCCGGTTGATACGATTCAAGAGCCTCAACTGTCATCTCCAGTGGCCCAAGAATCGCGCCCACGCTATGATGTCAAGCGTGTCAATCAAACTGTCAGATCAACATACATACATATAGATTAGATCTGATCAAACCCTGCTGAGTGTTCATAGCGCTATATGTAGAGATTAGCGAGGTGACTGACCCAGTATATCTCCGCAGTACAATCAACTCTCACCCAGTGAGCTCAACGAGCTCAACAGCCCTGAACTCTATTTCCCTCGGGGGGCACTGAAATCCGGATGAGTATTATTGACTGGACCCCAACCATATCTATCTCGGCCAACTACCTAAAACAATTCTGGCAGTCACTGTCAAAGCTGGAAGTTGGAGGGTCAAAAGTGCGCGACCACAGGCATGGATCATGCTTGAATGCAAAGGCTTCGGAGATGGGCAGCATCAGCATCATCAATCATCATGATCATCGTGTTCGCAAAATACCCCTTGCATTGCCACTGGGGAAAACGCCACGAGGAGGGCTGCATTCTGAGTGGAGTGCATCAGCCGTTCATCGTGAATGAATGGTACGTACCTGAACATTCTTGTCTGTGGTCGATGTTACCGTCTTTGGCACCACCCGGACATCGACCGCTACCTGGCCTTAGAGTCAGTTCCTGGATCGAGTCCCTGGTTCCCCCTTCAATTTTTTCTTTTTTTTGTTCACACTAGGCCTCGTGCGGGACCCCCTAGATACCGGCTTAGCGGTAACGATCGGGGAACATTTCAGGACCCTGGCCCTTGGGTTTTCAGTTACATCGCCGAACGATAGCCAGTGTGTCGGGTATGTCTCACTATTTTGCGGCTCTATTGTTTCGACGGCTCCCGAAAAACGAGAGACATCCACCGTCTTGGGACGCCCTCGTGAACGCCACGAGCTCAAAGGGACTCGAGTCCAATCTCCAACAAGACACACAAAGAGATTGTCCTGACAGCAAAAGTCCAAACACGTACAGCCGCCGCGAGAAAGTGCCATGTTTAAAACACAGGCAATTCATTGACCCAAGTGAGGAACGCCAACTTCGGCTGACCTCTCCCGCTCAAATGTCCAACGCCGCACGCGGGGGGAGGACTGTCAAAATCAGGGTCAAAATCAGGGTCAGGACAATTCCATGCATGGTTTGTATTTGGACAGGACCATGGAATGGCCTGTGAACCACTGTCCCGCACTGATGATGATGATGCGCGGGGCTCCCCACCGGCAGAAAGGGAAACGCAAACCATGGCGTAATTATGGCAATATGCGATTACGCGAGCGATCAGCAGCAAGCTGTGAGGGCAGCAACATCCACCTCGAAGGAGACTATCGCCATCTCGAGGACGTTCCAGGACACTGACGCGCTACCAAGGACAATACCCACTGCCGCGACCGCCGAGGTTCATATTAAGCTTACTCAAGTACAACCTCTCAATCTCGTGTCTACTTGGTATTGCTAATTTCGATCAAAGAAAGGTTTCCGGCTTGAAAGCATCCGAGCTAGACTAGCCTCTCGATTCTGCCTCCCGTAGGATGAGAAGGCCCCACACTACACTGACAACGCTCCGCGGAGGGCTGGTCAGATTTATCATCACCATCAAGCACGACTGGTCGTGGTACGATGAACCCGGAGACTTCGTGGCAGCCACCGCCACCTCTGCCTCCCAAAACGATAGTGTAAGGGAAGCAATAGCCAGCCATATGACAAGCCGTCCTCAGCCTCATTCTCGTTACCCCCCGTTTCCCTGCGGCTGCTGATCTACTGCAAACTTTTGCGTGGATCATACCATTCCATCGGTGTTCTATTTTCTATTTTTTCCCTTCTTTTTTGTCTCGGTGACCCACCCTCCCCGCGATCTCCCCTCGCACTAGCATCCCCCCATGGCTTACCGTCGAGGGTGGACGGGTCCACGGGTGAGATTCAGCTTTGCCTCCTGGTATCCAACTATTTTAACCATGGCCCGCCCACCCGCGTTCCCCTCGATTTTGAGGATTTTGCTTCTAGTGCAATATTGAGATCGTGAGACAATACCGTTTGTTCTTGTTGACCCATATCCCTTTCTCATTGTGCCTAGAGATCCTCCTTCAGGTCTCCATCTTTTTCGTTCGAGTCCCTCACACAACCTCTCAACACCACCACACTCCCCCTAAAGACTCTTCCCACTATCCCTGGTACATAAGAACCGGTCGGATACTCTTCTAAGTCTACTATACAAATGGGTTTCCTCGGCCTTGGATACCGTCGACCTGCGGCCCAGCCTGTGGGTAGGAATCTGGACAGGGACAGCCAGCAGTCTCTCGATAGCTACACTTCACAAGACCTGTCACTCAAGTCAGGTCGTTCGGGTGCCTCGGCCGGTATCCCGGATGCCCTGAGTTTTGATAAGATCATCAGCGGCGGCACTTGTCCTGTGAGTTCCTCATTGCCCCCCATACATACACATATACACACACAGACAATGAACTAACACACAAACCAGCCCTTGACAATACGGGATTTCATGAACTACCTCATCTACATCGAGCACAGCGCCGAGAACCTCCAGTTCTTCCTCTGGTACCGGGACTACCTCACCCGCTTCCAGTCCGCCACCACGTCGGACCTTGTCCTGGCGCCCGAGTGGACCCAGGAGCAGCAGGAGGAGTCCTTCACCTGGCTCCAGAAGGAGCACCGCGACGGCCACAGGCGCGACCCCGCCGCCGCGGCCGCCATCTTCCGGGGCACCGACTTCGAGAAGCGCTGGAACATGGGCCCGTCGGCCATGGCGATGGAGAAGCCGAACCCCATGTTCGCGGACGGGAACCCGTTCTGCACGCCGCCCATGACGCCGAACGGGAGGGACAGCGGGAGCGAGTATGCTAGCATGACGAATCCGTCGGTGTATCGCGGTCAGGCGCAGGACGCGTTTGCTGCGGCCGGGATCAAGGCACCTTGTAAGTGAAACAACGAGAACCGCGAGCGATCACCTGATATGTATCTGCAAGAACTGCGATCTGACTTTGGTAACAGTCACAATTCAACCCTTCCGCGAGGAAATCGACCGCGTAATAGCAACCTACATAATGGACGACGCGCCCCGGCAGCTCAACCTCTCGGCCCGCGAGCGCAAGCAGCTCCTCACGGCGCTCAGCCACACGACGCACCCGACGGCGTTCCGGCAGGTGATGCACTCGATCGAGGCGAACCTGCGTATGCAGGCGCACCCCAACTTCGTGCGGTGGAGCATCTGCAACGGCAACCCGGCGCGCGTCACGTTCGCCAACTGCCTGGGGGCGGTCCTGATCTTCAGCTCGCTGCTGGCGTATGTGCTTATCACGCTTTCCTCCGTGTCTCGGGGGTACAGGGCGATACCGGCTGTGGGGATTGTCTTGGGTGTGAGTACGTTGGTTGCTGCGATGAAGGGGATGTGTGTGGTCTTGCATGGGTTGCATCATCGGCATTTACGGCCGTGGGAGTTGTTTGTGGATGAGGAGGAGGCGACTGGTGAGGTGTCGGGCGTGGGCAAGTCGAGAAGCCCGAAGGGGGCGTTTGAGAGCTTTGGGAGCAGTAATAGCTATGAGGAGCAGCCGTGGGTGGTGAGGTATCCAAAAAGGAATTTTCTCAGGAAGATCTTCGACCGGGAGGTCTGGATTCAGGAGCCTGCGCTGAGGACTATCCAGGATACCATCTTCATCCAGGCGATGTTGGTGGCGGTGGCGTGTGCTGCGGCGCTGACTATAGTCTTTGTATGTGTGCCGGGTGGAAAATTCTATTGAAGGACTGTGGTCTTGGGTACGAGTTTTATGTCTAAGTGTCACTCTTTCTTCAATAGACATTTCCACTAGAAATTATGGGAGTCTGTACCGGACTCCAGATTCTCCTTTCATGACTGTATGGCAGACTGGGCTTTGTAAGCACTCATTTGATTTCTTCGAGAATAACTTGACTCGGAGATCAGATAAGAGCAATTATGAACGTGATTTGTGACATACAGTGGAAGAGGAGAGAAATTAGAAGAAAACAATGGACGAAACGAAACTCTGCGGGATGGAGAGGGACGAGGTACAGTACCACGTCTGAATGAGATATGGAAGGTGTAGAGAGTTTGAAAATACACAATGAAATCCCGATTGTAGAGGTCACCTCTTCCAATGTATCGAACAAGAAAGACAGCTACTTGAGAACCTATCATATCTTGCGAATAACAATCGTAATGTTGAACGACAAAAAGGCTATACAAGGTATTGATGGCACCTGGACTGAGTGGCCAGGGGCAAAGTCCAGGGTACAACACGAGCATATATGCTCGTGGTTATACATGGAAAGCTGGAGAGGAAGAAGTCGCGTTCTGAATTGTGACATTCGATAGACAAGCACCAATATATATGGACTTGTGGTGGAACCGTACTATGTGAAGCTCTTGGTGTATTCAGGGGGAATCATGTAGGTACGCGAACTGTTCTGAGTCAGTATATAGATTCTCCAGCGGCAAACACAAGCACATACGACCATAGGTAGAAGAAAATACGGGATCCCGTCCGCTCTCCCTTAGTCAAGCTTCTGACCGCTGGATTAGTAGTTGGGTCGGTGACGACCAGCGAATACCCGGTGTTGTATGTTTTTGTTTCTTTTTGTACTGTTTTTGCAACGTTCCCTTGCATCTGGTGTTCCGGGGGGGGGGGGCAAAATTAAATGAGTAACAAGGGGTGTGCATGTGAAGAAGCAGAGAAGACCAAGCCACAATTTCATGCCCCTGACTCACGGAGTGGCCGAGGAGAAAAGAAAAGGATAACAGTGAAGAGGCACTATAAACATCGCTAGCATCACTGCAATGTCGTCTTGAACTTCAGCAAACGCAGCGTGAACGGGGATCCCGGTCCCAGCTGGTCACGATACCACGCCGCCAGCGACGGCACCGCACAACTGCACAAGGGCACGCCCAGAAGAGAAATCCCTTCTCCATCCCCAGGCCCATCGCAGATCCATCGCTCTAGGGACTCACATACGTGGCCCCCGACCCCAGGCTGTACAAGTTCGACCACAGCAGGCTGATCCCCAGACCCTTCGCCGTGCGTGCAGGCCGCCCGGCGTGCAAACGAGCACAGAACGATGGCGCTGTAGAACAGCCCCGCCGCCTGCAGCGGGTTCGAGATGCGCCTCTGCGCAGCCGTCAGACAAGTGGCGTACCCGACGGTGCAGGTCGTTCGTCCGTGGACTCGGCGCAGCTGCGCGGCGTGGATGACCGCGCGGCGGCGGCCGTCTGGGCCGGATGCCCACTGGCGTATGCGCGTGGAGAGCCCTAGGTCCTGGCAGTCCTCGCAGCACTTGGACGTCTCGAGGACAGGGACGTCGGCGAGCATCATGAGCTGTAGGAGGTGGTAAATGGTTAGATTCATAGAGGCGGTGGAGGTGGCCAGCACGGACTCGGTCTTGTCATCGGGCTGTGGCGGGGATGAGGATGCGCGGTAGTTGGGCGTGAAGAATGACTCCTCGAGGTTGTAGTTCATCTCCATGTGCCCGCGCAGGTCTAGCAGGTAAGCCTTCCAGGTGGCGGTACCCTCGGCCGCGTCTTTGGAAGGGCTCTTGTAGCTGCGGTGGTCGTGGTGTCGTACCTCTTGGGTGACATCCCAGACGTCGCTGAGGAACGCACACAGCGCAAGGTTGTAGTCTTCCATCAGGAGCAGCTTAGGTCGAGGCAGACCTGTTAGCCCGGCTTGCCTGTAATCGATAGATCAGATTAGGTAGGCGAGAATTACGGTTTCATTGGTGAACACTTACATCAGTCCGTCGCGAAAGATGGTCCGGACGGACGTGCTATACCTGCCAGCTGGCTCATGCCAAAGCAGCACGCGCCGGTCCTCCGGCGTAGATGCCCGCCAGGCAGCCTCAGAAGCAGGAAATACGAAGCGCATCTCTGACCAACGTAAAGTGGGAGCCCGTTCCAGTATAAGACTGAGGAAGGCATCGAATCGCAGAAAGGTCGCAGCGAGCTTGCACATGTGATCAGCTTGGCCTAGTTAGGTATATTGAACTCAGGAACAATGATGAAGACTGGGGCCAGAGGCTAGGCTGGTTCTAGCCGCGTCCAACGGTGACTAACCGGTTGAACTGTTCCTCCATAATCCATCGCTCGTCAATTATATGCAAAGGCTGCTCGATCTTGCGGGTTCCCTGGTAAACACCCATATGTCGCAAGGAGGCGGTGCACATGTCGGTGCACAATGTCGCCCACTCGAAGACGGCTGGAGGGCTCTATGCCAATATTATCTGTCAGCTCATTTCCCGTTAGAAAGAAGGAAGAATGGGTGGTAGTCCTCACATCTCCGCTGATAGCACACGCCACAACCAGGCCGAGCGCTTGTACGAACTGTAAGGTTCCCATTGACATGGTGCGACTGGAAGACGAAAGAGTCGTATCACCAGATATACTCTGCATGAAACTCGGCAGCAGGTTGATATTGCTATCAATACCCCAGATAATGGTATCCGATACCGCCTTCTGCTGCACCCATTCCTTGATATGCTCAAGAGCCTGTGAGAGAGCAGGAGTGGCAGTATCCATGCTGAAAGTTGGCAGATGCAGCGGTGGCCAAAGCTTGTGGAATAATATCTCGAGCTGGACAGGGTCTTCAGCGGGTGGTGTGGGGGCGTTGGGATAGGGTAACAGCATGTTGCTGAGCTCGTTTGTGTCGACACTGTTCATCCACTCCATGAAATCGCCCATTCCCAGCGTCTCGTTGAGGGGCCTCACGGCGGAATCTGGGGTGATAGATACGTCTGGCAGTGTAAACGTCATGGCGGCGGCTGTTCTGATACCGGGGTGGCGGTGGCGGTCTGGTGAGCCTGAACAACACTGCCGATGTGAGACTGGGTCGAATAGGACGAGTTGCTATGGGGGCCGCTCTGGTTCTGGCTGGACTCATCGCCAGCTCTGTCGCTCAAGCTCTCAGCCGAACCGGGAAGCTCGTCTGGCCTTTCTTCGTTATGAGTACCGTCATCGTCGCTGTCATCCTTCTCGAAGGGTGCATTATCTCCCGATTGCTCCTCCTGTTGCTGCAACTGCAATCCATCCACTCGACTCTGCGAGCTGGAAGTGCGGCGTATGCAAGGTATGCTGCTGGCCCTGTAAGCCGAGCACGGGTCTTTCGAGTTACATTTGACTTTCCGCCGTCGACACGTCTCGCAGGCGAGCAATGTCTTCTTTGGCCCGTCGTCGGGCGGAGAGCTGTGCTGGAGAACGTGCCGATGTAGGATGTCCTTACGCGCGAAACTCCTGTTGCATGTTTGGCAAATATGTGGGCGTATCTGTTCATGGCCGCGCATGTGACGATTCAAGTGTTCCTTGCGGATAAAGGACTTGGCGTATCCCGGGTATCTGCAGTGGACTTTTGGTGGTTGTTGCTGCTCTTCTGCTGTCCCCGGTCGCGGTTGCACCTGCGGTGCTGGTGTCGTCGAGGACGACACGGCGTATTCCGGGTCCATCCTATGGGTACAAAGCAGAGTTACACCGGTACCTAGTCAAGGATCGCCAACCACTCTGGTAGTTGATACTAGTGCTGTGTAGCACGGAGCGATCTACCATTGTCGATCGCGAGTGGAGACTGGGGTGGCACTTGTGCAACGGCAAGAAAGTCCCTGCATTTCAGTCTCCCGTTCGTGGTATACAAAGAACGGCACGTGCGGGGATGTAGTAAACCACCTTGGGCACATATGCAAACGTGCGGCGTCTGACCAGCCTTTTTGGGCATCCCGGACTGATAAGCCTGAGTCCTAATCTTCCAGGGACAGGACCAAATTGGTTGGCACGGTACATTGTTGGTTACTGGTTTCTGGAGACCCCTGCAGATACGGCTGGTAAGGAGCAATTAACAGCTGACCTGGTGTCCACCTCTCTCAAGTCTGCAAAGCGAGCGGAATGCCGGAGTCGATATAGCCAGTAGTGACATCCAGCCGAGCCTCTCTCGGGCCCGATCTCGACCCATCCGAGACTCCAAATGAAGAAGAAGAGGAAAGAAAAAGAAGAAAAAAGGAAGAAAAAGGGCAAAACTTGAAAACGAGAACGTGGTCTTGATTTCTTGGACGTTGACCAATTCGGAGGCTCAACAAACTTTGGAAGCTGAAGGCCGCAAGTGTCTGTTAGGATTGGGCAGAAGGATCACTACTCACCAGTTGACAGAACCCCGCCATAGCCATGTCCAATCCCTTAGTTCTAGAATCCAAACCCATAATGAAGCATAGCGACTCGGAATGATGCTCTAAAGAAGAAACTACCGAGTTGTTGAGGGACAACAACAGTCGTGATGTCCTTTTGGGGTGCTGTAAGCTCAAAGTGGGGCCACTGGTCTTATTTGACCAATCGACTTACACGCTTCCTCCAAGTACCCAATTCTCACCAATGCGTGAGCCATGCAAATGCTTTTCAGAGACCTTTTGACAATTTGTGTATCGCCCTGATATGGGTAGATAATGATGGTCTATGCGACACCTGACGTTGTGCCGCGTCTTTCAATCCTTCCAAAGCTGTCGCACCTCATAGAGAGCCAAGCCCGTGTCAAGTCACCCAGCCTGTTCAAGCCTCTTTCTTTTCTTCTTTCTCACCATTTTCCTTGATACTCTTCCAATCGACGAAGCAGGCAAGTAAACGAGAGAGAGCAGCCAGTGCTGTCGATCCGTAAAAGGCCGCTCGCACCGCATACGCATACGCCTCAGCCACAAGATACTTCTGGGCCGGTGCCACCAGTTCCTGCAGGCCCGTAATACCCTCATCCGAGATCTGCTTCGCAGTGAGGCCCGGGAGTACACGCTGCAGCTGCCGGCGCACTTGGTCACCGTGGATAGCCTCGCCGATGCTCGTCCCCAGGCTGCCGCCTAGGTCCTGGCAAGTGGTGATGATTGTCAGGGCCGTGGGCGTGTCGCGTGGATCCTGGAAGACGGTCTGGGCAGCGACGTTGGGACCGTTGAAACCCATCCCAAAGCCTGCCGATGCCAGAACTTGGAAGCCGATCCACTTGGGTGAGCTGGTTGAGACGGTCAGCGTGGAAAGCAAGGCAGTGCCAGTCAGCATGAATGGTGTGTAGTAACCCAACCAAGACATGCCCATGCTTGCCGCAATCTGGAAGACGACGTAGCTGAGGAAGCTGGGGATTGTGTCGACTCCTGACTGCAGCGCGGACTTGTTCCGAGAAGCCTGGAAGAATATTGGTAGCTGTGATGCCTCACAGGTTAGCCGGAGACTGGTATTTCTCGGAGGGTGTAGTTTCAGCAATCACAAAGTATGTAAGTTGAGATTTAGCCGCCTGCAGCACCAAGATATAGAGTGCCGAGCACGCAAGGCTCCTCTGCTTCACAGTTCGCACAGGTGCCAATGCGCTGTCCCCGTGGCGTACGTGCATCACCACAAACAACACAAGAAGCACCACGGTGACAACGTACAGCACGATGAGCACTTCGCTGGTCCACGCGTAGCGAACACCGCCGAACTGCAGCACTAGTGTCAGGCACACCACGGCGGGGATCCAGATGGCCAGGCTGAGGAAGTCAAAATCCCGAACCACCTGCTTCATCGTCTTGCCACCGCGCCTGCTTTCGGGGTCTTTGATTTTACTTCCCAGGAGGGCAAGAATATGCTCGCGGCGCCAATGGGCAGGTTTATCCAAAAGCACCAGCGCCACGAGAGGCGCGATGTCAGGGCGCCTCCGAGCACGGGGCCCGCCGTCTGAGTGGAGCCGATGAGTACTGAAAAGAAGGCGCTCATCATGGGTCGCCAGCGCAGCGGGTTGATGTATGAGACAATGATCAGTGCGCCCATGAAGGTCCCCGAGATTCCCGCGCCCGAGATCGCACGGCCGATGATGACGGCTGCCGAGTTGGGAGCCAATGCACCGAGAAGGCATCCGAGTTCGAATACTAGGAAGGCGCCGAAGAAGACTGGCTTGGCAGGGAAAGCTTGATAGATCTGTGCCCAGCCCATCTGGCAGCATGAAAGGGCAAGGTAGCTGTGGGGTAAGACATGGTCAAATTGGTCAGGTGCGTGGCTGCCAAGAGGTTTCCTTGCACTCTCATACTTACTCTGCTGTTCCGTACCACCCAGCGTCGTCAGCGCTGCCCAGTGTGTCCGTGATAGATGGTATTGCCGGAGCGACGAGGTTAGCATCCTGTTCGACCCCAAGTTATGTTAGTACGTATTCCTCACCCCTCAGGAATATTACCATGTCGGACGTGTAGACGTACCAAGCCACCACAGAAGACGGCGATAGCCATGGCGGCAAAAAGTAGTACGAGCCGTATATTAGACTCTTTCTTCTCTTTTTTGGACCCGTTCAATTCCACAGTCGACGACGGTTCAGATTCCTCGTTACTTGATCCACAAAACAACATCACCATCTGTTTCGGGCGTGGCGACCGCCTCTTTTTTGGCACGCATTACCGATCGGCTTCTGGTTTGTTGAATCTTCTCCTGCGTAGTTCCGGAACCCGACTTGATAGGAATGGGAGGGAATGGTGACGATATTTATGATATTGAAGTCTTGTGCACAATCCCGTGTAAATCCATGGGTCAGGCAGGGGTCTTCGGAAGCAAGTGGGATAGCCCATCGTTCGGACTTAGAGACCTCTCGGAACCTGGTGGGATAGTGACTAAGCGGGACTTGAGCACCACCATGATGCCTACCTGCTAGCAAGTAGGTAAGAATTGCTCACAATAAAAAGCTGAAGAGTGAATAGATCTATGTTTTCAAGAGTCTTCACCAGTGACAAAATACGGAGCAGTTGATGAAGACGCCTGAGCCCCTGGGTGGTGGTAGGCCGGACATCTTGATCCACGATGCATGTGGGATGCCGAAGAGTAAGACGACCCATCACTTGCCTAAAACGCAGCTATCAAGGGCGCCTGGCCAATCGTATTCCGGATAGCATCCGGTGGGATGGCGCAAGGCTTGGCTCCTGCACAGAGTTTCCGAACGGATTCTTCTCTTCCTCAGAGCAGTTCCATAACTATTCGCCTGGAGCTTCCTGAAGGTCACCAGCCCGCCAGAACCTCTGATTGCCCCTGTTGCTTCCAGCAATTTGAGCCCACCGGCGCAGACTCCCGAGCCGGCAGCCTGTCCCGTACCCCCCGAGACCAAAGTCCCCTCCTGTAATAAGGTTGAAGATAAGGTTGACGGAGTTCGGAGCCTCATGGACGTACTGTCAGTGCGACTGAGTTGCTGAGATTCCGTTACGCGGCTCCGATGCAACGCGGCAGAAGCTGACATGGAAATTTCAGTGTTCAGCCTGCCCACCAATGCCGGCGTGTCCAAGGCGGATCGATGTTCATGGCAGCTTCTTCTCACTCCCGGGCCGAGGATGCAGAGAAGGGAGAGAAGAGGGGTGGGCAAAAACAGACCAACAAGAGGTTCCGACAAGCCTTGACTCTTTTCTCGTCGGCTTCAAGTTCACCATCCATTGCCAGAGCCAAGGAAAGACATGACAAGAGGGGAACGAGTTACGATAATATAGGGAAAAGTTGGACGACCATGGGTTCGGCAGGGCGTGATCACAGAAATGTTCGCATCATTACGACGTACACCACTCCAACCACTGTGCAGCTGCCCAATTCCGCACTCGATCCGTTGGCTAAGAGTATCTGTTACCAGCCATTCGAGAAGGGTTAGGCTTAGCTATACAGACTTCCTTTCCAGCCTCCGACGTGACCTGGGTGCCGCGGTCGAAGACAAGCGAGTTCATGCAAGCGAAGAATTAGCTCGAACAGAAGACTGCAGCAGACGGCGGTTTCAGACCAAGTTCGCCATGGTTGAAATCAGCGTGCCACATGATGCCGAGCGGCAGGCGTTGATAACCGAGGCAGCAGCCCATACGTCTGATATCAGCTCTGCCATATTCAAGGCCGTGCTCCCGAGCCTCGGCCAGCCGTTTGCGCCATTATGCGCCCAATGCCGTGGAGCTACCCCACGTTCTGGGACATCTCTGCCACCAGCCACGTGCTTGAAGGTCTCGAGCCCTTCGGCTTTGTGGAGCCGCGCCGCATGGGTTTCGAGGCGGCTATCTTCGACGACCCGCGCACACGGAAGTGACGACAGCCATTGACGAGGAGGGTGCCGACGCTGCTGGATGCAGTACAGTCAATCACACATCAAGGTGCAACCTGGCGATCAGGCCCGCCAACAACGTACTGCCGCAGAAACCCCTGGCGGAGTGTAACAAAGAACCGGTGATCGCGGCGGGTTTCTTCCAGGCGCTGGGGTTTGACCTGCGTTCCTCGAGCTGCCAACTTAAACGGCCACGGTGGCGGGCCTGGCCAATGTGATGACTGATAATATTAACGACGACTGATTTCAAGTGATGAGAACCACATATCCCGGATGTCGCACTGAATAAGGCAGGGATTAACACACTGCGGTCAACTCCCGTAGCAGGCGTATGTGCGGATAATAGGTAGTAGCAGCTACCAATTCCCAACCGAATTTGTGCTATTCCTAAAGCGGGGTGGTAATGTGACCCGATAAGCTTTGCGATAAAATCACCCCGCAAGAACCCCAGATGTTGGGAGCTAGACCGGCCAATCAAAAACACACCCACCCACCACTAGCACAATCCTGTTACGACTTTGGTAGCTATTGTACACTTACCTAGTAGTACGGCTTGCCTGCGCGTGTGATGCGGTACCGGCACATTGTGAACCGTGGAGAAAACCGCTTGAAATAACAACGTCTAATTGGTCACATTTTATTACAACTGCAACCTTCCAAGTGCTACCCTGCTTCCCTGCTACCCTTACAGCTACAATAACTGTCGCATGCGCCCATCAATTGACCAGACAGACGAACCCGTCATCCTCGATATCCGAACCCCTCAAACCCGGTCCGGCCCACCCGACGCAAACGCCCTCGACCCGGCTGTGCGACGCAGCATCCAACATGACGACCGAGAGCGCACCAGAACTGCTGCAGACCACCAGCAGTAGCGACCATGCGACGACGACTGCGAGCCTGGCGCAAGACCCCACAGCAGCCGCCACAGGAGAGCACATCGGACGGCCGAGGACAGCGACCACAAC
Source organism: Cytospora piceae (assembly GCA_016508685.1). Lineage (NCBI taxonomy): Eukaryota > Fungi > Ascomycota > Sordariomycetes > Diaporthales > Cytosporaceae > Cytospora > Cytospora piceae. The sequence goes on along the minus strand of JADMLE010000017.1, from coordinate 419,351 downwards.
CGCCGAGATAGATAGCACCATAATACACCCGGGCAGCGTTAAGATCAATGTCAAGGGCGCCTTCATCGTGGAGCAGGAGCCCAAGTCGCCGGGCACCCACGGCCTCAATGGGCGCTCTGGCTCGCCGGACCACCACCAGACCAAGGACATCAGGTTACCCAACCACACGGCCGTGGTGAGCCATATAGCCGTAGATGTGAGTTTAGCGCAGCGCAACGCCCCTCCTTGGCCCCAAGTCGCACTTCACTGCCCATGCACGCCCCCAATTGAGTATGTCCGTCGCATAGTAGCTGTAGACCTGAGACCTGTGAGGCTCTTTGCGCGCAAATACCCCACCCTCCATCGCGCCGGCAATCCTGAAGAGAAGGGCAAAATGCTGACAGTTTGTCTGTGTCCTGTGTAGATCGGCGGCTCCCTCGCCAAAGTCGTCTACTTCTCCCGCGAGGACTTCTCCACCGAGCCCGGCGGCCGCCTCAACTTCACCTCGTTCGAGACGGACCGGATAGACGACTGCATCGCCTTCATGCGGCACCTGAAGGAGGAGCAGCAGACGCTCAACGGGTCGCACCCGACGAAGCTGGCGGTCATGGCGACGGGCGGCGGCGCGTACAAGTACTACGACAAGATCCGGGAGGTCCTGGGCGTGGACGTGATCCGGGAGGACGAGATGGAGTGCCTGATCATAGGCCTGGACTTCTTCATCACCGAGATCCCCCGCGAGGTCTTCACCTACTCGGAGACGGACCCCATGCACTTCGCCAGCCCGGGCGACAACATCTACCCGTACCTGCTGGTCAACATCGGGAGCGGCGTGTCCATGCTCAAGGTCAGCGGGCCGAGGACGTACCAGCGCGTCGGCGGCACCAGCCTGGGCGGCGGCACCCTGTGGGGCCTGCTCAGCATGCTGACGGGGGCCGGGTCCTTCGACGAGATGCTGGACAACGCCGCGCACGGCGACAACTCCAACGTCGACATGCTGGTGGGCGACATCTACGGAACCGACTACGGCAAGATCGGCCTCAAGAACACCACCATCGCCAGCTCGTTCGGCAAGGTCTTCAAGATGAAGCGCGAGGCGGAGAACGAGGCCGAGGACATGGGGGGCCTGAGCAACGGGGACATAGAAAACGCACAGCAGCAACGACAACGACAACAAGAACCATCGAGTTCTTCATCAACGCCAAGACCACCAGCCGACACGGCGCGCTTCTCCTCGGCGGACGTAAGCCGGTCCCTCCTGTACGCCATCTCCAACAACATCGGCCAGCTGTCCTACCTCCAGTCCCAGGTCCACGGCCTGGAGAGCATCTACTTCGGCGGGTCCTTCATCCGGGGCCACCCGCAGACCATGAACACGCTGTCGTACGCCATCAAGTTCTGGTCCGGCGGGTCCAAGCAGGCCTACTTCCTCCGGCACGAGGGCTACCTGGGCTCCGTCGGCGCCTTCCTCAAGAGGCAGCCGCGGAACTGGGGCCGGAGGGGCAGCTTCGAGGAGGGCCTGAACCTCGGGCTGGAGAGCAGGATGAAGGGCCGGGCGGACGGTGATGGCGGGGGCCTGCCGCCGCCCGTGCTGGAGTATCCCGGGACGGGGGCGGGGGCGGGGGCGGGGAGGCCGGCGCTGGCGTACCCTGGGACGATACCGGCGTTGAGCGGGTCGGCGGTGGATATAGGATAGAACGGGGAAAAGGGCCGCGCGGTGGGCGAGAGGAAGAGGAAGAGGATTTTTTTTTTTGGACTAGATGTTGAGTACATACTGCTTGGGGGCCGGCATTTTTTATCATGGGTTCGGCGTTTCGGTAGACGCATCACGTCCAAGGATGGGGATCGTCGGTCATATTGGGAAGAGGCAATATTTAACTTCGTATTGTATTATAGAAGCTCTCTCGTATCGAGAATAGACCGCTGGAAAATATATATCCAACTCATTGTACCTATATAAAATATTTAGTGAACTAGCTGTTGTAATCGTGGTGTGGTGAGGTAAGTGTATTGGTCGTTAACGTAGTATGAAGTGTTGACAAAAGCCAAGATCGTTTATCGCACACAGCATGCCAAAATAGCGCTACCTTCGGGGATGGTATCACAAATGACCTAAAAGCCTGGAGCCCCAAGTTACACATTTCAACAAACAAAGTAGAAATCCTGTCCATGGTCTTCTTGCATGCATCTTGCATGGGAACGCGGCCTCACTGAATGGGCCTATTCACCCAAGTCCATCTCGTCGCCATCATGGAAGTGCCGGTCCCCAAAGACATCAGGCGTGTCTGCCTCGTCGTCTTCCTCGTCGTCTTCCTCGTCCACCACGATTGGCCTGGATGCACTGCCGAGAGGCCCAAGCCCAGCCTGGGCATCCCAGGGGCTATACATCGGAGCAGAAGAAGAAGACGGCCCGGGCACACCAAGGCTACGAGCCGGTAGCACCTGTCGTTGCTGTGGTTGACCATGGCAGACACTGCTGTCACAAAACCCGTTGACCCACTGCGCAGCCTCCTCCGCCTTCGCGGCTCTCTCCCGATATTCAGGCGAGTCCCTCTCCAGCTCGTCCAGGTCCCGCTCCGGCACGTACGGCATCTCCGCCACCTCGACGGGCAGGTCGCTGTAGTCGTCCTCCAGCTCGCCCACCGCGGAGAAGTCCCGCCCTTGCCTGACCACCCCGGCCCCGCCTACCTCCTTCATGATGGGCGGCCGGGTGAAGGACTTGAACGGCTGGGCGTTCGTCTCGCAGCACATGTGCTGCACGGTGGGCGGGAGGATGCAGGATGTCTTGTCGACGGACTCATTCCCTCTTCTGTCCTTGCGGAACTGGAATACGCAGTGGAGGCTGTGTCCGGCGCCCCTGCGGCACTGGTGGTCTTCCCGGTGGTGGTGCTTGGGGTATAGGTTCTCGAGGGTCGGCATGTTGGCGTGGCAGAAGATCATCGGCGGGGTGGGACATCTGTGGCCGAGATTGCAGACCCTCGCCGGCTTTTGTTCCATGTCAGCATGTCTTTTGGACTCATATCCTGGAGCGTCTGGACGTACCGGGCCGTATAGAACAGGCTCTGGCTCCTTGGCTAGGTCCGCCATGACCTTGCGTTCGAGCTCTAGGTGGCGCCGATCAACATGCGGATCATCTTCCCCCTCGTTGGATGAACAGTTGATGCTGATACCCAAGGACGCCCCCTCTGAGATGTTTAATGAAGGGGTCAAGCTGACAGCCCGGCTGGAGGCTTTCTCTGTCCCCAGCCTCTCGATAATCGATTGGGTCTCACTCTCCTCGTCAGTGTCATCGTCAGAGAACGTAGCAGGCCTCACGGATTTCAGGCTCCGGCGAAACAGCTTCGCGATCCTCCTTTTCCCATCTGCCAAAGCCGTCAGGTTCTGGTATTTCCACAGATCCTGCTCGACAATGTCCCTGAGATCCACACTTTCGACCTTGACAATGTGGTCTCGAGAACGGAGCCGCTGCACCACGGCCAGTACATATCCCCTTTTGCTGCTTCTGAACGTTGGCCCAGAAATTGTAAGCAGCTGCTCGTCGTCCTCTCCGCGGTCTAGCGTGTGATACTTGGGTATCCAGCACACGTCGTGCAACGCGACATTTATGGGCTCCCACGTACGGAGGTTGACAGCGGATATACCATCTGCAGGACGCCTGGTGGCTGATTCGGTCAGCCAAATCGGATCCCCCTCGCGATCCCCGTTACTTGGGTCGGATCGGAGGAGGATGCCGTGGGCATAAGCGCTCTTGGGGCCATTGTCAAGCTTGACGAGCTCTTTGGGACTCCTAGAGGTCACATGATTATTGAGTTCTCCTCGGTCTTGTCGAACAAGTATTTTGTCGCCGGGTCGTCTTTCAGGCGAGATAGGGGACTGGAGCACAAATATATTCTCCCCATCGGCATAGTTGGGGCGATAGTCTTCGACGGCGACGGTGATTTTGGCTTTCATGCTCGCCCGTCTGCGTTAGAACCCGTGATTCACCTGTCTGGCCACCGAGAAGGAGGGTTTCGAGCGAAATTCAGAGAGGGTGGTCAATTTGAGGTATGGTAGCACGCAGGCTGTCAAATACCGTGACGTGAGGATTGAATAACCTGATACGCACAGATATATCTTCTGACCTAAGAGATCGGGTCTATGAGATGGTGTATAAAGGGAAGATAATGCATGTCTGATGTGCCACACGGCTACCAGACCACGATGGAGGGTTGTCTCCAAGATATGATATCCAGGGATCTGACCGATCTGACAACTGGACGACGAGGGAAAAGCAATTTTGGCGAGCATCGCGTATCGTTTTTAGGCGCCAGAATGCCCAAGCCCCCGAGGCATTAACCTGCAGGTTTCCGTTGTTCCGTTGCATGTTGGTGAGTCCGAGACCGAATTTCCGTTCGTATGCAGAGTGGTCTCGATCAGGTATAGGCCAGAATGCAGAGGCGTCGACTTTACAGGGTCTCGCTGCACCCCAAAACACACGCCCAAATGTGCAACGATCCGGCGCTTTGACACTGAAATAGTGAGATCGATCCCTTGTCATCAAGTTAGGATGTTCTCACCCCAAGATCTTGTCAGGGCTGCAGGATCATGGGACACACCGTACGTGGGCATGTGGTTGAATATGCATGTAAAGGGGTTCAATTCTCAAGTGCATCACCGTCCTGCAGTGGCAAACGGCTGTGCTCTGGGGGGAGGGGCTCTCTTCGGTCCCGACAACTTGGTTTACCGACTCTTCCCCATCCCAAATCTTATTCTGACCGTGCTGATAGACCATGCCGGAGATGGACATGATCTATGCGTCCTTCTTGGGTTGTGTGCCCTCCGCTTTCTCTTCCTTCTTGTCCTTTCGTGATAGAACGTCCGCGATCCACTCCTCGATTTCCTTCTCAGCCGCCTCATCCACGACTCCGTTCGCCCCGTACAGCTTTGCCCTCGCTTTCGTCCTCAGGTCCTCCAAGTTGGAGATGTCGAAAGCCCACATGGATCCACCGGTCAGCATTATACCGAAGCCGAACACGTTGAGCGTCGCCAGGCCCAGAGCCTCCGCCGCTACAAGCTGGTCTTGGCCCTTCTCTTCCGGGTTGCGCGGCGCTGGTCGTGGCCCGTGGTGGCTGGGTTGGAACAGCCTTGGGGAAGATTCTGCCATCTTGCGAGCAACGGCGCGTCGCGTGACCATTGTTGACATGGCGAGAAAGCCAGCTCCGGCAAAGAACAGGCCTAGCTGTTTTACGGAGCGGCGGAATTGTTCATCGGGGGTACGATTGGGCGAAAACGGCACATCTTGTACGGCAGTTTGTAGTGGGGTTGGTTGTTTCGGTTGTGGGGGTGCTTGTGCTGGTGCTTGCGCTTGCGCTTGTGCGGGCGGCGCCTGTGATGGAGGCTTCGCGGGCTCGTCAGCGCCCATCCATGACGAGAGTAGCTTTGCTAGAATAGGCATCTTGGCCCAATTGAACAGAAGCAGTGGCTCCCGTCAGAATCTTGAAATGGAGATTCGGGTCTGGGAGGTTGATATGACTTGAAGTCAGATCGCCGACAGTAAAAGGTCTTGTTGAAGTTGGGATTTCTGTTTCACCTTGAGCGAACTTGGAGAAGGCTGCACGCGTTGAGGGGTTCGCGTAATGCAATTAACCGTGCGCTTCTTGGCAATATTCTTATAAGCACTATATCTTGCTAACACGCATATCATAGCATCAGCATCACTGGATCAGCAAAAGCAACGACATTTAACTTTTTTTTTTTTCGATTCACTGCTGTCCCTGGGCCTAAGCACTGAGTATCGGTCATCGCGCCCGTTGGTCCACAATCCCAAGGAATACGTTAACAGAAAAGTCCAAACGGTGAAGAAGCATACTGGCAAAATTGCTAGTCTCATCTATGCCATTTGATACTTATGCATCGACTCAACAGGATTTCTTTGTACCCACCACCAACCACCGCCGTCTTCACTTGGTATCCCAGTTATTCAATCTTCCCAGGTTCAAATAAGCCGGTGGGGGAGCTGGGAAAACGTGTCAGTCATATTACCACTGCTAGAGTGCGTGAGAGCGAGGCTTGCCCCGCCCTGACAGGTGATTGAACACACACCTCTGCGCTTCCTGATGCAACACTGGTTTGGCACTTGCAGGTGACCGTACACGCTCGGGTTCAGGTACCAGAACGGCCTCAACTTCTTCATCCCGTACGGGATGAACCGCTTCGGCATTCGATAGTGTGGTGCCGTCAATCCCACTCTGACTCGCCTCTTAGACCAAGCGTATGTGGCGGCGCTGTCGAGTTGGAACTGCTCTTGCAGGTCGGGCCATCCTAGGAATCCTTTCAGCTCCTCTACGTAGGGGCGCAGACCCTCGGGGAACGTCAAGTCGACAATGATAAGCACCAGGCGTAGCGTGTGCTCCAGGTATTGGAACCGTATCTCTTTAGACCGAGCATGCCGGTAGAACTCCTTTGCGTCTATGGACTCTTTCCAAAAGGCGAGGGACTCCTTGACCAGGACAAGGCAGTCGATCAGGATGCGATGGTGCAAGAAGGCACCGTCCGGGCTGCATGAGCCCAATATGCCTCGGAGGCCTTCGATTGTTGTGCACGCCCGGACCAGTCGACGCCCGGCACTTTGACAGAAAACTTTGACTTCTCTTTGGACGTCGTCCGTAGGCATGAAGCCCTCCTGCTCGGCTTGTAGGTTCCTGACTCGCAGTATATAGTCCGGGAAGGTGTCAAGTCGACCGAGAACATGCTGATTGGTGATCGCAGGGAGATTGCTAGGTTGGAAGCCCGGAATATTGTGACCAAGACACCTCAGCGCCGGTTCGACATAGATATCTCTCAAGGTGCTGAGGTTCATGGTGAAATTATATGATCAAGTATGAAATATTCCCCACAGTCTATGAAGGTCTAGATCGCCGTGTGACCTGATGCCCCACGGTCCTCTGAGATGAAGAACAAGAAGTGATATATGATCATAGTGTAGTGGGCAGGAGGCACAGACGATCGCTGTTGCATGTCCAAAACTGCAAGACGTTCGAGAAGCAAGACGATGTCCGTAATTCTCAATACGTTCCCAGCAATCATTGACGCAAGATAAGAGCCGCATATTGCTGCCCAGCAAAGAACACTGGAAAAGAAACGGTATCCGAATTATTGGCTAACATCTGGATGCTGCAGGCTGGGGTCAAGGATTCTTCAAAGATCCCGCAAGCGACAAATCAGGTTTCTTCATCTCCGAGGGATGAGATAAGAAACAATACTAGAGATCGTATTCTGAATGTCTTGCCGTATACGAACATGTATATATGTATGTATGTACATATTGAGCTGGTGTACACATGTCGATGCCAGATCTACCAAGGCGTGTCGGTGAAGATCGTCCAAAGAAAGTGAGTTACCGTGGCCGGGCCGTCATGATTGGAAACGGGCACGGCTCGCTTAGGAAGGGAGAGTATGACATGGACCCTGGTTAGCCCCGCCCCCACAAATCTTGACTAAAGTTTGACACTACATACAGATTACACCACCACCACCACACCTGTGTATGTATTGCTTGCTTGATGCTTGGTTGCCCTGTAGGGGAAAAGCAGACTCTAATACAACAGTATCCGCAGATTCGTGGTGCCTCTCTAATCGAACATAGAGCATTGTCATCACATTGATAGCTATCCATCCATCCATTCGAGGGGGCCGACCTGCCTCTCCTGAGTCACCAGCTCTTCACCCTTGCCGTCCACCACCACCATTACTACCTACCACCAACCGCTGGTCCAACCAGAATTGGGATACCTGCATTGCATCTTGGACAGCTCAGCTTGGTGTAACCTGATCGCTCAAGGACTCTGCCGTCTTTTCCTCCCCCTTAGGCACCACAACCGCAACGCGGAGCCAGTTTTGGGCACATCTGTACTTCCGTACCAGTCGTGCAGTCCTTTTCGAGTATCGTCGGGTCCCACTTTCACTCCAACAAGAAGCAGCCATGCCCAAAGCCAAAGGAAAGCCCGCAGCAAAGGGCAAAACCTCCAATGCAGTCACAGTATCACCACCTACGGCAGCACCACCTTCCTGGCCAGTCTTCCGGCCTCCCCTACCCCTGACCGACCTAGCGCCAGAGCCCCTCCTCGACTCAAGGGTCCTTCTCATACGCAACTTTTGGCCCAAGTCACTATGCCGGGACTACCTCTCTCTCCTCCGGTCCCTCCCCTTGACAACCACCCCCGGTAAGCCAAAGCGGGGAGATGCGGTCAGAGTAAACGATCGTTTCCAGGTGCAGGACCAGGGATTCGCGAATCGACTGTGGCTTGAGACGGGCCTCAAGCAGGTATTGTTGAGCGACGAGTGGAAAGACCTATGGTGAGTCCCCAAGTTCACGTGAGATACTAGTACGATCAGATTTATCAGATCGCAGACGCCACTAGCGCTGTAGTTAACTCATCTGCCACGATACAGGGGCGGAGACGTTGTTGGTTTGTCTCCTAATATCCGGATCTACCGTTACTCACCTGGGCAGTTCTTTGACGCACATTGTATGTTACTCGTCTTGTTCTGTCATATCTCACCATCCCGCTGCTTAACGTGCTCTGCAAGCGCACCATCTTGGCGGTCTTCCAAACCCCTTCCGTCTCTGGGTACCCTGGTCTATCTGTTTGTCTGTATGATGGCCTTCGAACGCATCTCGTCACATGTCCCAGACGGCTTGCTATGACCTCGGTTTCTAGTGAGATTCAACCAGCCGGGCCACACTTGGTCCCGTTGCGCCCGCAGGGTGACTCTGCTCTGCGGCTTGTCATGAGACCTCTTCGCAAAAGAAAGATCAAAAGGAAGGTATATCATTGGGCTACGGCACAAGGTCCGCGCTCGGTTGATCCTTCACGTTGCAGTCCGCTGTCTACATCCGCTGCAGCGGACCTAAGTAGGTATTCCGCGGCATCGGGTACGGCTCAATACTTCAGAGATTCGTCTTTCCCTGCGAATGAACACGCTCAGCCTTGTCCAACGGTCCGCCCTTTCTGCCTTCAATTGCTTAGTTCCTGGCCCGCCTGTCTCTTGTTAAAGTCTTTCGCGTGCCATGTCGGCCTCCAATGTCTCACGAGCACAGCCTAAAACAGCTATGCCAAGGTTATGACGGGCCTTGTTCTCATGCCATGATCTACACTCCCGCTGACCGGTCTGCACGGGTTAGACGACGACTCCAACGCCATAACCTCCGAGTTCGACCAGGGGACTCCCATCTCCACGAAAACCACCTGGACACTCCTCCTATACCTTACGTCAGAGGCAGACGGATGCCGGGGCGGTGAGACCGTGTTCTTCCCTCACGACCGCAGGGTAGCCAGAGAGGAGGTCGCTGTCCCGCCTGAGACGGGGATGTTGTTACTTCACAAACACGGTGATGACTGCATGATGGTGAGTTGTCGCCCAACGAAGAGGTTCCCCTCGTGAACTACGCGTCGTAATGGTGTGTTACACGTCCTGTAACATTAAACTGACATAATCCCGTACTCAGCACGAGGGTCGCGAAGTAACGGCCGGGGAGAAATGGATCATCCGGAGCGATATCTGCGTGCGAAGATAGCATAATCCATGCCATAAGCATGCTTCGATGACTCTCCTCCCTCTACCCTCCTCGACCCCACTTGACTCGTCTTTGCCGCTCCCCGCTGAGACAAAGCCTCTCGGTGTCTTGCTTTTTATTACTCAAGCCTCGATATGCAGCAACCCAAAGCAGGCCAATTGCTGTCTCGGGCTGGAGCCCATGGTTGGAGCTACACCATGCTCGTCTTGTACCCGGCTGCTAGCGAGGTCTTGAAGTATATACATACCGGTATGGTTACTCCACTGCTGATAGGCGGGCTCGTGCATGATCTCGCATGACTATGTCCTGGAGCCCACAGAAGGGCGCCCCCGCCTCAAAAAAAGGCGAGTGCTGGCGTCTTATGTAGCCTTGTCTCAGAGATATCACCACTTAGAAGTTGGGTATTACCGCCTGTTCCAAGGGACTCACCGACGTCCCTCATTGGGCTCGCCCCCATCCCCTGCCTGGCTGGCTCTCGATGATCACGAGAACCTCACGCTCAGGCACCATGTGGTTTTCTCCTCACAGCGTATGTAGTTCTGCTTGCACGGATGATCCTGCACTTCTTTGCCGGCATCACCTGTGCTTGGGACTGTTATTGCGTCTTGTCGGACAATGCACCATGCACATTGGCCATTAGGCCCACGGGTATATATTTCCACTTTGAGTTCGGTGTCTGATGATCACTACGGGTGTCGCCGTGTTCCTTCTCCGAATCTGCCCGGTAAAACTTGCGTTTGCGTATGTTTCTGAGTCTGTACTCTGGCTCTGGGGATGTGGAGGAGAATTTGAATGTTGTTTACTGAACTGTGCCACTTCTGTAAGGGAGGTGGGGAAGGGGCTCGCGATTTGCGCTTGTGCCTGGTGGTTTGTCGAGAAGAACTCCATTCAATGCCCCATCGGACTAGGTATCCCATTGGCCATCGTATGCTATGCTCCGCCGGGTCTGTTAGGGTTACGGAAGACAAAGCCTGGACAGGTGTGTAGGTCCGCCCTGAGGCCGATGTCTTTGATTTTGTCAAACTGGAGTACGAAGTAGAGGTTGGTTCGGTGGTAGGTTCAGGAAACTCCACCGCGTATTCCATTCGTAGCCAAAAATTTCCATTCTCGTTCACAGCATTCAGTTACACTGGTATGACTATACACTTCCGTGTCTTACGTCGGGGGAAAGTTGAGTCTCTGGATGGCCGCCCTTGAGGACCAGATCGAGCCCGCGTCAGATGACAACCAGGAACGCTTTCGCTTTCAATAGTTGCTTTGTAAAGCCATAGCTTGATCAAGACATAGTCGCAGTGGTTATTCCTTCCAGCCGAATCGAGACTCCTTCAAGCTTGACCTCATCCTGTCGTGTACACGAGGGCCGCTTCTGTACCAGAGCTCATGGAGAGCACCTCAATACAGACACTTTTCATGAAACATGCAAGCCTTTTTCAAATTGGATCATTCAAACCAACTAGACAAACACTGACTGATATGATTGTGAGAGTCAGTCAGTATTTACTTCAACGCTATGATATTTCCGCAACTCGACACAAGCTGGGTCTTCTCAAATCGTACGGCTCATAAATCAGCTACAAGGCAGAAGTTTCCAAGGACTAAGGCTGTTAATCCAGATCAGCGACCCCATATACCCAACCTCGTTCGTGTCAGTTGACAGTTGAAGAATTGAGGCTTCAATCCACCCGTAAATTGTTAATCAAGCAGATTAGACATGAAAACTGTATCATGTAACGTTTCTCTTCATAGGGAGAATCAAGCTATATCACTGGGCCAACTTACTTTGGTCACGAATAGCTCCAGTGGGCATAATGTACACTGTAGAATGGTTAAGATTCAAAACAGCGCCCACCGAAATAGAAAACAGGCTTTTTTGTTTTCGACTTTGATGTTGTAAAGAACCCGGACCCATATCCGTTCAATACGGCATATGAAAACTTGTATCATCAGTGTTCTGGCCGTGTTACCAGGCACAACGGTTGAACATTCTAACAACTAGAAACTTGTCTCTAATATTCCACAATCTTATCGTATGTTCTCAAACTCACTATATGTAGTCTAGAATAATGCTTCGCCCACACATATAGATACCTTGGCAGCCACCTCCGTTCATAAAGACGCTAGGGAGAATATATATATTATTCGGGAATTCATGTGGAAATCAGAACTGTTCCAGTTAGGTTTCGTGAAACATGGCATCTGAATGGGATGCAGCTATGTACATCAGCGACACAGAAACGTTTTAAAGCCAGCTGGCTCACTTCTCTAAAGGGTTCTACGTAGATGCCATGAGAATATGTGCCGTTGAGTCTTATCGGAGTAAATAAGTGAATCAGATGTTTAGTGTTTTGTCTCACGAAGCCCGACGTTGAAGTGCACCAAGTTCGAGACACAAGGCTGATATCGAGCCAGATCATGCTGAGGTCTCATTGGTCCCACGATTGTCCAATTGTATTATACGATAAGGGTCCCACCTTTGATGAAAGCTCACAAGGATGTATCAGCCTCGATGCAATGCTAGGCCAGGCAGGCTGACAGTCTATTGTTCACTGCCCAGAGAGCTACTACCTTACTAAGACACAAACGGCCGCAGGAATGCGGAGTCAGATGAAGGTTGCTGCAATGCTGCAATAGTGATGTGACGGAAATAAGCGGTCAGTTGCGTCCTTCCAATAATCATGTATTTTCTTTTCGACGCAACGCATGCGTGCGTGCCTCCTCGAGTATTACCAGCAAATAACTTAGTCAAGCTGAGTATATCATATGCCAATATTAAATAGTGGATGGCATCAACATCAAGCGAAACAACCAAAGGCCATAGGATCCTGTCACTTTGGTTCCCTTACTCGTAAGACGACCATGAACCAGGGTCCTACTCTACATCAACAAGACAAAATTTCAGTTGCTTTTATCAATGTGCCGGCACCGGTAAGTCTTACAGTCAATAATCATACTTGGTATTTTCGATAGACCGTGAGATAAACAGAGCCATATGATGTGGAACTTCGGCCACTTCGGTTTCAAATAGCCACATCGAAACCTGGGTGCTAAAATTGTCATCTTCAATCAGCATACGTAACGACTTGGTCTGGTCCCGGATGTGTAACACAGTCGGAGGATAGGTCCATGTAGTCAGCGGACAGGAGCGGTTTCCACCTTGAATGATCTGCAATCCAAGAGGAGACCGGAGAGACTTTGTCGATGTAAAGGCAGGTGTGATGAGTCGCTCAATTCCCAAGTCGACTGGAGATTGAAAAGGCTTAACTTGCTTCTGTATATAGTATCGAATATTACTACTTGCCATAAACAATTTCATTATTGCACATCCAATTCGTTCTCACAAATCCACAAATCATCCACACTTGTCCAGACACACGCCTCTAAAGACATGTGACAAAACCAGTGACAGGATGGCAGGCACTCCTGGGCAACAATCATATCGAGCTTAGAGGTGGTTCTGTTCAGGGACTAGTCAACACAAGGCCCGTAAATCTCTCTTTGGGCCTATATCCCCATGCACTGGAGCTTGGGTCAACAGTCAACCAATAGCACATCGGACATGTGGACCTCCATCACGTCGAATCCGGCAAGTAACAGCAGCGTTGCAGTAGCTGAAGAAGTGACAGCCTTATTCGGGTTTGGCACAACTGAATGACGATTGAATGCGACCGTTGCAATTTGACAGGGATCGGCGACCAAAGACCACATAGGTATCCTATGCGGCAAATACAAGTCGAAATCATAGCCGTTGCATATCAGCAACCTGATGTGGAAAGAAATTATTGCCGCAAAGTTCCGTTGAGGCTATCTCCAACTGTATTGGCTTCGGACACGAAGCTTTGGATTGTCCCGCTCTGGTGACGCATGCGATACGATTCCTTTGCACATCACATATTGCCTACGGAGTGCGCAAAATAAAGCTCTTACCAATAAGACTCACCCTTCCCTGCGGGCCCGAAGTGGCTGCCAATCTCGACAAGCCACATCTCGGGCGCATACGTGTTCATGTATGAGGGCGGCCGACGAGGACACGTCTGGATAAAACCCGGTTCATCATCGGGTACAACCTTCATGCGAAGCTGATCACAAACACCCCCGGGCAGCTTCCGGGATAGTAATCATATCTGGGTCATGGAGGCTACATATGTCGGTCTACTCGAAGATGATCGCTCAGGATCCGAGAAACCGCAAACCGCAACTTTTGACGGCGCCGGTGGGCACTTGTTGATCCGTTGACCGGGCGTTTCGTGTAGACGGGACATAAACAAGCTGTCTAGAAGCTGTCCAGGTCACAAGGAATGATGAAGAGAGGTTGCTTTTTTTTTTTTTGCTTGTTCAGATCTTTCCGTTTCGGGAGGCATGCCATAATTCCAAGTTTCCGTACCAGGGGCGTAAGACGGGGACTCCGCTCTTCAGATTAATCTCCACAATGCTGCTCCCGCCCGGCAGTGGTGGCGGCGATGGTGTCAGGCGAGGCTATGTATAGGGACGGTGACACATGACATTTTTCATGGTTTTCTTGTCTATTGGGCACTACCGCGAGCGGCTGGCAGCATACCCTGCAGGATGTCTTGCAGAGTGGTTTGAGAAGGCCCTAATGCGACGCATTTTAGTGGTAGCATCCATCTGTCGTCTACCTCCAATCAGGCGACTCCAGTGCAACTTCCATGGATGTCAAGCATGCTGTGACACAGCGAGGCTCTGCCATGGTGGGCCCCCGGGGGTTATCCGGTCTGAACATTGCGTCTTCACTGCCGTATATCCGAGCTAGGTACGCAATAGCCATCAGACGGGCCAGATCAGACTGGGGAAGAGTAGACCGCCAGGAAAAGACAGCACGGGGCACTTTCAGACGGCCTTGGGAAGAAAGGTAAAGATATCGCTTGATCTACCTCAAGGTCACGTGCACTCACTGGCAACTTCCAAGATTTATCTGGACGCATGTCTAAATGGTGTTGAGATACATGTTGAAGTAAAGTCTCTTCTCCGAACGAAACTTCCCACCACTCCGGACGGAATACTACCTACCGTACCTCTCTGCTCACACACAATACAACCTGAAGCGCAAGCGCATAGCTCAACGATTGCCGAGATCTGCTGAAGATCACATCCGCGTTCTGAAATCTGGACCTCGGGAGACTGGAGCCGTCAAGCTGTCACGCAAACAGCCCCACTAACCTGTCTGCTCTCATGGCGGGCGTTGATGGGAAACCAATGATCTGGAATGACCATGTTCGCGGGGAAATACCACCACACCAGAAGCCGAGGCTCTGGTGGACAGTTGACATGCCTGTTGAGGTGATGTGATGACCAATGAGTATCGACAGTGGCGTCTGTAGTGCGACTATAGGCTCTCTTTTCTTCTTTACTAGCTGGTGTGGCTGGCGTCACCGCTGCAGTAGCGCTGTATTCGCGATTGGACTATAGACAACTGCTTGGCTAACGCGTATAATTTACTTGGTAACTTCGGTAAGATGAAAAAGTTCGAGGGATCCCGTGGCTCTAGGAAAATGAGGCCACTTGCCAAGCGTGCTTAGGTACATACTTACTGTGCACTATTTAAGCAGAAGTCGGTGGATGGCGGCGGTGGATCATAAACGCATTGCCATGTGGCGCCAGGGCCACCTGGGCGTGGACTCAGTCGTGGCAGTGGCCGCGTTATAGTGTAGGTACGTTGTTATTTTGTTCGGGTGGAGGCGGAGTCACCCCATTTCCAGCCTCACGGCACCTTTCCGGGGTGCCCTGAGATGGGAAGCCGCTCATTCCGGTAGAATTAAAAGGGTGATACGGCGCTCGGGTGGGGGGGTGTTGAAAACTGATCAGATGTGCTCGCTGATGTTGTTCAAGTCACTTGTTGTGAACAAATCGACTGAGACATTGACGAACGTTTCAGCTCACCGGGGGGGTTTCAGCTACAGGGACAATCGTTGTTGGTTTGGGATATAGTTCAGCTTGGCAGCTTGGTGATAGTTTTGGGATAGCTTACCCCTGAGACGGAAGACAAGGGGAGGTTTTTCGGCGCCGGGATACCTTGTCATGCACGAATGCATGTTCTCCTTTCCCCACAACCCACGAGTTCTAGAATTCCCACACGATGGACCCTTGAGCACCCTTGAGTACATACCCTTTGAGTGGGTCCTTGACACTCAACCGAAAAATCATCGACCACGCGTCCACGGGCTAAAGGGCTGGCCCGGCTGCTGTGAAGGGAACCCCGGAGTTCGGAGGCCCCCTTATGTACCAGCCAAGTAGTACTAGGCCGTAGAGGTCGGCGATGCTGTCGTCCACACGTCCGAATATCTTCAACCACCCCGCGATCTTCAAGGATGCGGTGAGATGATCACATCGCGCCCTCAATCTCGTGCGTAGCACGGCAGGAGCTTGGGTCAGTCTGTGGTAGTATCAGGGGTTCGTCGTAAATTATTCCAATGGACTGCGGAGACAGATTGGCGGCTCGGGGGTGGATAATACGAAGACCGCTCCATCGTCGGCTCAACACATAAATACCTGGGTATCATGCTGGGTTCCAGGAGTTTGGAAGAAGAAAACCGACCACCAAACATCACTCCTTCCACCCTGACCCAATTTCCAACCAATTTGAATTTGCTTTTCGTATACGACTCGTGCTGCGGCCAGCAACCCCGGCCATTGTTCCACTCATCAAGTTATCCATTGCCTATTTCGGACGCAAGCGGTGAGGGTTAGAGATCCACTGTGAAGCTTGCAACTTCGGAATGCCGCCAAAAGAGCCAAAGAACGGATCCCATCACAAGTTCTTCTCGCTGCGTGGCAAAAAGAAAGAAAACCGTGTTAAGAAGGGCCTTTCCGACGCACTAGGAGCCTCATTGGGAGCCATTGGCCTCAGACCAGAAGACGACGGTGAGTAACTTCTGCATGCATCCAGACCCGCCCACACATGAACACGTTTCCTGTCCCCGGTTATAATACTCGTATCAGCCCTATTCCGGTTGGACTGACCACTCCTCGACATCCCTCTAGAAAACAGCAGCGTCTCGAGCAAATCGTCTGCCCAACAGAGTCTTCAGCACCAAGCCTCACGCGATTCCCTCAAATCCATTGATATGTCCCTCTTCAACCACCTCAAGAGAAACAAGCACGACAAGCACGGCAGCTCCAACCACGTCGAGCCCCCCAGAGAAGTTCCTCGCATCGTCACCACCACCGACGCCCCCTCCATCGTGAACCGTGACCTCCTGAAGCCCAAGATGTCTCGCCCCAAGGGTCAAGATCGCACTGTCTCTGAAGCCTCCGGCTTCTCTGCAGCGTCCGATGCCACAGCTGTACCGGACGAGAGCAGGAATAGGAACAGGAACAGCATACTCGACAGAGCCAAGGCCGCCGTGAGGAGCCGGTCGGCGTCCCCCAGCCCCTCTTCCTCGCCCGAGGTCACCAACAGGAAACCGCTTGGTCCCCGGGGCAACCACATCGTGACAGATGCGGTGGCGAGCTTCCGGCCCAAGCTGGCGGCCGAGCTCAAGGGCTACAAGGAGGCCGAGCTGGCGGCGGGCGTGTCGAGCGAGAGCTTGTTTGGCTTCATTGCCAACGAGCGTCTCAGGCGGATGCCCGCCAGGGGCAGTCGCTGGGACAAGATCCTCAAGTGGGCTGAGGACTTTGCCAAGAAGCTGTCTCTGTTCGAAGTCACGGACGACCGCTTCATTCCTTCTTCCAAGGATGCTGTCGAGCTTATTCTCGCCTCTATCCAAATTCTTCTAATTGTGAGTGCTGCCTCTCTTTACCACCTTCTCGAATTTCGAGTTTCAAGAAAACACCTGGCTGACCAAGTTCCTTTCAAACGTGTAGCTCGGACCACAGAACGGCGAGGCCCTGGAGCGGGCCTTTGGCATTTTCCACGAGTATGGCCTCACCTTCGATTTCTACAAGCGTAATATTAGCATGCTCGTCTCCATTTCCGAGGCTAGGAGGTACCTCAGCCTGTCGCTGGCCGACATGCTCGGACTCTCGGTTGAGATGTCCATTCTCTACCGCAAGAGCTCTCGCTCCATGTCGAGCACCAGCGTCACGGTCAACTTCAACCTGACCTTTGGTCACCGCATGGAGTCCTTTGTCAGCCACAAGGACCGTATTGCCGAGTTGATGTGGACATGGCAGCTGGAGAACTCTTCTGAGATCAGTGGTAAGTCAGCCTTTGCTTATTGTTTGATTTGCTTAGGCGGCGCAAGGCGGGTAAAGTGAGGTGCAGTCGCAAAAGGGAACGAGGACGTGACGTTGCTGAGTCAGCCATGTCGAGAGCCTCCTCCCGCGCCGCCATCATGCATCAACCCTGTTTTCCCAATTTCCTTCCCGTCAGCCTTGCCGGGTTCAACCTTTCACCAATTACCGGTGTCTGGGCGATCTTTGTCTTGGAAATTCCGGGGAAATTCATGGATCATGCTTCGACTCGCTTTTTACTAATACAAAATCCCCACAACAGATATTCACGTCTCTATCGAGAGCATCCGACAATGGTTGCTTCCCCAAGACCGTCAACTTCAGGCTCTTGTGGCCGGTCGCCGTTCCACTCGCACGCCCCGTGCTGAGTTCACCTGCGAGTGGCTTGACCGTCCTCTCGTTGATTTCGCCCGTAGCAGGGACAGAGTCTTCACCATCACAGCCGAGGCTGGAGCTGGCAAGAGCTTCCTGTTCGACTGGATTCTCGAGAGACTGCAGCGTCGCGTTGGTCACCACGAGTACCAGGCAATTTCTGCGTCTGTCGATAGCCAGGTCCCTGCTCAGGCCACCCAGATCGCTCTCGTCAAGACTCTGCTGTTGCAGCTGCTTGAGCAGAACGTGGGCAATGTCGCGCTATTCCGCTGCCTTGCCAACGTGACGGAGCTCGATGCCAACACCGACAGCCCTGACGATGCTGAGGACGCTCTCTGGTACACTCTTGACACTGCTCTGCAGGGTCTCGAGAATGTTGTCCTGGTCATTGATGGCTTGGACTCTCTGGAGGGTGATGAGGCCCACAGGCTGGAGGCCTTTGAGCACCTCCACGATATCGCCACCAAGAACAAGCACAATGTTCGCGTTATCCTCCTCAGCCGTCCCCTCTCCACGGCCTGGCCCAAGCAGACTCGCCAAGTCGTCATGACTTCTCAACGCACCACTCAGGATGTGAAGCACATGGCTCGCGCCTGGCTCACCCGCCGCGGCCTTGGTAACAAGCAGGAGATTGAGGAGATCTCTCAGCAGATTGCTATTCGCAGCAAGGGTTCTCTGACCTGGGCTGACATGTCTCTTCGGCTCCTGTCTAAGGCCACCACCATTGCCGAGATCACCACTGCCGTCAAGGAGCTGCCGAGCACCACGGATGAGATTCTGGCCAAGCATGTCGGCTCCATCTCTCTCACTGGTGATGCGCGCCTGATCATCAGCTGGCTGCTGGTTTCCAAGCGACCCCTCTCCACGGTCGAGATCCAGGCCCTGCTTGAGCTCCAAACCCAGAAGGGCCTTCACCAGCCTCGGTCTACCAACATCATCGAGGACATTAAGAACGCCTGCGGATCTCTTGTCATCATCCAGGACAAGACCGTTCGCTTCCGCAACGAGTCTATTCGCCTGCACCTTCTGGAGCTCAGCAAGAAGGAGAGCAAGGATACCGAGACTGCCCTCCTTTCCCCTGATGAGGCCAACAAGGACCTGACTGCTCGTCTCCTTCTCTACGTCAAGATCTGTGTCACTCGCAACGTCGAGAGCAGCCTTGATACCATCAGCTCCCACGAGGTCGACAGCCTCTTCAAGTCTCACGCTCTGCTTGAGTATGCCACTCGCAACTGGCTGTCTCACTTCAAGCGCTCCAGCTTCTACGCGGGTGGCCAAATCCAGGCCCCCGCCGTCACTGCTCAGCTCAAGGGCGTCTTCCCCAACTCGACCCTGCTGGCCCGTCTCGAGCAGAGGTGCTGGGACAAGCAGACGCTGGCAAAGAAGGCCAACGCTTCGCATGTTCTGGCCCTCACAGTCCGCCAGACTTCTCTGGGAGACTCCGCTCAGTGCGTGCTGCAGAGCTGCATCAACGTCGCCCAGTCTTACAAGAAGCTCTCTGCGCCTTCTGACGCAAGCAAGTACTTCTACAAGGCTGCAAAGATTGGCCAGACCGTTCTCGGTCGCACCAACGAGCTCGCTGTTGCCTGTGCCATCAAGTCCCTCGACATCTCTGCCACTATTAAGGAGAAGACTACTGCTCGGAATGATGCTGTCACCCAGCGCGAGGAGCTTCTGGAGTACGTCATCGACACCGAGAAGCAGCGTGGTGGTGCGCAGAGTGCTCTTGCTGCCAAGTACAACAACGAGCTTGCCGAGTTGTACACTAGCATCAAGGAGAACGACAAGGCCGAGGCTGTGTACCGCAGTGTCTACAAGACCTCCATTGCCCAGAACGGCCAATTCTCGGCCGAGGCCACTGCCGCTGCCGAGAAGCTCCAGACCGTCCTGTACAAGGAGGCCAAGCACGAGGAGGTTGTGCAGTACACCCAGCCCATCTTCGAGTCTGCTGAGCGCAACCTGGACATCTTCGATATCCGTCGTGTCGAGATTACCCTGCGCATGGCGGACACGTACGAGACGAAGAAGGACTACACCCACGCTGAGGAGCTCTACATCTCCCTCTGGCGTGGTCTGACCGAGTACTGCCGCAGCACTTCTGTCTCTGCCACTGCCGCTCAGGTATCCGAGGCCCACCAGCGCAAGATCCAGATCAGCATTGCTTACGCTCGTTTCCTGCGTCGCCAGGGTCGTGAGGCCGAGGCCCAGAACATTCTCCACGGTGTCTGGCTCGACTACCAGAACATGACCGAGCACAAGTCTGAGGCCGTCGTCAGCCAGCTGAACGAGGTCGGTGAGGAGCTCAAGTCCATGGGTATTTTGGACTCTGCCATTGCCGTCTTCAAGTCCGTTTGGGGCTACTTCAAGGGTTCCGGCAAGCAGACTTCCGCTGCTGCTGTCAACACTGCTGTGTCTCTCATGGGCGCTGTCCAGGAGAAGGCTGAGAAGAAGAAGGTCGATGCCGCCAAGATCAAGGCTGCTATTACTGCCAAGGGCGGTGTTCATATCGATGCTTCTCTTGACTCGGATATCGATTCTGACGAGTCCGACGTCGAGGACGACGAGGCTGATGCCATCCTGGACGAGGTTGTCAAGGCTGCCGTTTCTGCCCCTGCTCCTTCCGCGAGGCCCGAGGCCAAGAAGGAGGTCACCGTTGTCACCATCGAGAGCCAGATCCAGACCTGCGACACGCTGTCCAGCTTCTACATCAGCAAGAAGAAGTGGACTGAGTGCATTGAGGTCTGCTCCCAGCTTCTCAAGCAGATCTGGCCCGAGCTTGGCAGCTCTGGCAAGTACAGCTTCCCCAAGGCACACCGCGACGAGGCTATCAAGTTCACTCGTCGCCTTGCCCTGGCCTACGCTGAGTCCAACCAGACTGAGTCGGCTGAAAAGCTGTACGTTGCCATCTTCCAGTGCTCTCTGGGCTCTGGCCTGAAGATCCAGGACGAGTTCGTCACTGAGTCTGCCAACCAGCTGATCGAGTTCCACAAGAAGACTCAGCAGTGGTCTAAGGTCCTTGCTGTTTACCAGCAGCTTCTTGAGGGCTACAAGACCTCTCTGGGCTCTCGCAACGCGCTCACTATCAGGACTCTCTACATCATGGGAGACCTCTGCGTGCAGTACCGCATCAAGGGTGCTGACCGCTACTACCTCGAGTTGGTCAGGGCCGACAAGAATGCCGAGGGTGTCATCAGCAAGGATACCCTCCCTGCTTCTATTGCTCTCTCCAAGATCTACTACGAGCAGAAGCGCTGGGACGAGCTCCGCCCCATCTACGCCGCCATGTGGATCACCTTTACCAAGAAGGCTAAGGATTACAACATGTCACCGGAGCTTGTGCAGACCATCTACAAGAGATACGTCACCGTCCTCCAGACCCACCTCAAGGTCCCCATCGAGGAGGTCCGCAAGGTCGCCATTGAGTACCGCGAGACCTGCACCCAGGTCTACGGTCCCCAGGCCGATGTCACCATGTCTGCCTCCATGGCCCTCGTCGCCATCTCCCGCAAGAGCAACAACGTCCAGTACCAACAGGAGGCTGTCAAGATCTGCGAGGAGGTTGTCGCCGAGTCCGAGAAGCAGAAGGCTGCTGCTGCGGAGGGCGGCAAGGCTGTCGACACCAAGAAGTCGGCCTTCCAGCTCTCTCTCCTCGCTTCCGCCAAGCGCCACCTCGCTGGACTGTACAGCGTCCAGACCCAGGTTAACGGCTCTGCCTCCACTGGTGCTGCTGGTGAGGCCAAGGCTGTTGTGAGCGCCGAGTCCGCCCAGAAGGCCGAGGCTCTCTGGAAGGAGCAGCTCGAGGTCAACAAGAAGGAGCACGGCTGCGCCCACAAGGCTACGCTGGGCAGCTTGGCCTCTCTTGTTGGTGTCTGGGCCCGCTCTGACAAGCCTGAGGTCCGCAAGCAGGCCCAGGCGAAGCTGGACACGTCCGTTGTCGAGGTTCTTTCCGAGTCCTGCGTTGCCGGCAAGGCTAGCGTTGACACTACCAAGCTGCACGAGTCTGGTGCTTCCCTCGCCAAGACCTACCTGTCTTGCGGTTTCAACATCCAGGCCTGGGCTCTGCTGAAGCAGCTGCGTTTCCACGTCGTTGCCCGCGGCAAGATCGCCGGCTCCGTCGCCATCGAGAAGGCCGCCAACGTTGAGCTGACCGAGAACATTGACCGCCGTTCCATGGTGTTCATTGCTGCATTCGAGGAGACGCTCCGCACCGCCGAGGCCGAGTCTGCCAACGTCAGCGCAAGCAAGACTGTCGTCAAGTACACCTTCTCCGACATCATGACCGACCTGCTGACCGAGGGCATCCTGTACGACCGCTACAGCCTGTCCATGGCCAGCAAGGTGCTGTCTGTGGAGCACAAGCTGTTCGATGGTGCTCGCCTGTACGTCTTCCTCAAGATCAACAAGGAGCAGCACGCCGAGCAGCTCGTTTCTGTTGAGGAGTCGCTCTTCAAGCTCTTCATGGAGAAGTTCGGTGCTTCCATCAAGACCGAGGCCATCATCACTCGCATCTTCTTGATTGCCATCATCGAGGAGCTCGGCCAGCTGCGTCTCCACGAGGACAACATCCTCTTCGTGACCTGCACCGCCGTCACCGCCAGAGTCCACGCTCTGCTCCTGGCCGACAGCTACGCCCAGGCCGTCGGCCTGGCCACTGCCTGGTACCAGTTCATGACCAGCCAGAACGGCTTCAAGAACGCGAAGACCATCCCCTTCGCCTTCAAGCTGTCCCTCTACCTGGCCGGCCTGGGCGTCAAGACCAACAAGGCCGCCGACGCCATCATGCAGAGCCGCATGCTGGAGCTGTCCAAGACCATCCTGCGCGAGACCCTCACGGCCTGCAAGAGCATGAACATCGACCTCGTCCAGCTCCAGGCCTCGGAGCTGAACAGCCTCGTCCGCCTCATGGGCCAGCAGAAGAACTACGAGGACCTCGAGTGGCTGCTCACCCAGCTCTGGAACTCCCGTATCATCCAGGCATCCTGGTCCGCCACCACGGTCATCGCCGTTGGTCGCCGCCTGGTAGAGGTCCTCTTCGTCCGGGGCAAGCGCGACCAGGCCATCTCCCTGGCCGAGTCCATGGCGTACAACCTGCGCCGCACCTGGGGCCTGCTGGACGCCGCCACGGTGGACATGAACAACCTGCTGTCCGCCCTCTGCGTCGCCGACCAGCGGTACGCCGACGCCCTCGACGTGCACGAGGAGATCCTCCGGGCGCTCCTCGACCTGAACATGGCCAAGGACGACGAGAGCGACTTCGACGACGGCGCCTCGGAGCTTATGGACTTCGACGACGAGAACGCGGCGGCCCTGGCCCTGCAGCAGCTCGAGCTGGTGCGCCGCGTGTACGCGCGCAACGCCGGGTGGCCCGAGACGGACGAGCTGGACATGGTGCAGCTGACGACGGACGTGGTGGCCGAGTTCGCGCCGACGGCGCCGGACGCGTACGCGCCGTTCGGCGACGGCGACTCGTCCAAGTGGAGCCGGAGCGCGCCCTCGGCGCACGACACCACGGGCACGTTCGTCGCCCCGTCCGTCTGGGAGTTCTCGCTCAGCGAGGAGGTCAAGCCCGGGCAGCCGGCCCTGCGGAAGAGGCCGTCGCACATGCTGCGCAGCCTGCAGCTTTCGCGCCAGAGGAGCTTTGGGGACCTCAATGAGGCCCGGAAGAGGCTCGGCGAGGAGGGCGGTTCGAAAAGCGGCGGTGGAGTCAATGGGAATGCGTTGCTTGCCGCGCCTGTTCACTGAGTGGGTGCTTCGGGGGAGCTATGAAGATACTCAAGGGTTACGGAGGGGAGGAGGAAGAAAATGGGGTGACGGGAACGGGAATGCGTTGTTCACGTATGTCGTTGCGACCAGTGACGAGAAGAAGGACGTGTCGACGAGGATGCGAGGCGCCAAGGAGGTCTTGGGGCTTGTCCTGGATGACTATGGAAGTCAAGAGGAGGACGATATATTCGTGCGGATGATGTTGAGGGGTGTAATCGCTATTGTGGTCATTCTCTTCTCCGTCAGGCGTTTTGATGGTACTGGAACGGGAGTACTTACTATTGATTAGTAGTACTTGGAAGTTTGTTTGTCTGCTTGCTTGCTTTGATGGGGCTGTGGTATTGGGTTAGCACGTTTATGGACGATTCTTGCAATCGGGTTAATATCATTGTTCTGAATTTTCAAATCACTCACGGTTTCTCTCGTCATGCATATCGCCCAGTGACTGTGAAGTGTCGAGGTCTACCCAAGTCATCGAACTTTCTCAAGCCATCAACAAACAGCTTGAGCAACCGAATATAAATACTCTGGCCGCGTCTCTCGTCTCCCGGCTTCTCCTCAGATGTCCCGCCTATAAGTAAAAATTATGAGGTCTAAAACAGACAACGAGAGAGACAACATCATTGACTTCTTCAAGACCAAACAGTAAAAATTTCCAGGATGGCTGATAACCCTGAGGAACCTATGGCACAACATGTGCCTTGCCAGTGTACGGATAGCTACGTAAGTTGTCTTTCTTTCCTATAACCCTTTTCAGACTCCCTCCGTCAACATGTATGTGCCTTACCGGCCAGGATCATTGAGCATCTCCTCGGCCAATTCCCACCACGGAATTTTCTGGCCAAGGCTGGCCAAGTGGTCCTATCTTCCTTGTCTTGCTGCGACCTGTCTTCATCGATCTTTCACTAACGACTAACCCCGTTCTCTGGTATGTTACAGCATACCCAGCAACCATGCGTGAATCCTGCACTGATTTGCGACTGGTGCAAGGATGGCGGGTGCACTGGTGGAATTGGTAGTACACACATGCGAACGAGGAGGGCGGAGGGTAGGCAGCGAAGACCTAATAGGAGAGACGGCGGTGGCTTTGGGCCTTTCCCTGGGATGATGCCTTTCCCTCGACCGTTCTTCTGAAAGGATTGATGACTCCCCGGATGAGGAAGTATCAGAATTATAGGATAGAAAGTCTCGTTTCGAGAGGCAGGATGAGTAGAGCCTTCTAACAATGAGAGTTTCGCAGCAGAATTTGGGTCCTACCATGGTCCGTAAAAAGACAGCTATATTCAGCATGTTTATGAGTGAACCAAGAGCTGCGTGAAAGTCCTTGAATACCCTCCGTCACGTATTACCTTTGCTGACATCCAGCAGTGTGGTTTGATCATGTGCCAGCAAGATATCTACAGTCTCGCCTGGGCTGGATACCTCTCCAATATTTTCTCAACTTTCTCCTTCCAGATCTCGGCCCAGGCCGGGTCGATGGCACACGCATCGTAACTGACACCTACACCGATGGAATCATTATCGCCCCAAATGCCAACTAGAAACTCACCATCCCTCGGCCTGACATTCTGCCACGTTTCTCTGATATCCGCCACAAGCTCATCATTCGCCAACGGTCGGCCAAGGTCGTACTGGCCAGGAGTCAGGGACGACGAGGTCCTTCCAATGGAACTGACGCCACATGTGGCCAGGGTGGGATTGGGCTGCTTGGGAAGGTGCTCTTGGTAATGGAAATTCTGGCGCAAGTGGTCTGGGAGCTTGTTGTTCGCCCGCTCGATGATGTCCAGGTAGTTCATGGGAATGACCCGTCCTGCGCCCCGAGGGCCCATGTACTCCAGCATATTAGTGTCGCCGTTGCGTTGCCGCTTCTGGTATCGCGATAGCTGTCTCTGGGCAGACCGAACGAGCAGCTTGATCCGTCCTTCGAGGTCAAGGTGCGACGAGAGGAAAGGCAGGACCACTCCGTCCGAGAAAGCGAGCATCACACTATTCTCTTCCGCCTTGTGCTCGAAGAATGGCCGCGGGTTGATGGGAAATGACCCGATGAACGGTCGCCGCTCATGTAGCGGGATATCAGGAAAGCGTGCCTCGTAAATTTCCATCATCACTATTCCGACAAGAACGAAAGAACCAGCACCGACACTGCAGCCAGCCTGGCGGCAGACACGGTGAAGCCTGCGTGTAGCTTCTCTGCCGATGTGAGCACGCACGGTACCGGCATTGAGGGGTGGGGCCTTGCTGTAGTCTAGGAAGCGGTCGAATTCCTTTGGATGCGGTACGGCTGAGCGGGCTGGCTCGTTTTGGGAGCGGAGAGGGTTTGGGAACGCAGCTGGGAAGGGTTTCTGAACGTGACGAAGCACCAGGGTGATGGCCCAGAACCAACGCTGTCGCGCGCGAGAACCTGATATCTGTGGATATAGGTCCTCTTGCGGGACAGGAAGACGTTCTCGGAATCTCGGTATGAGCGAAGGGATAGAGTCTTGCAGCTCGCGGGTCTTCTTGTTGAGGAGATGCATAAAGTCGACAGCCCAGTTACGATTGGTGAGGCCATCAGAGATCTGGTGGGCTACAACGAGGAGGAAACGTAGGTTGTAGGTGCCGGAACTCGTACTCTCTAGCGGAAGGACCATTAATTTGACGAGGGACTGCTCCGCAACAAAAGTTCTGGCCGTATTCTGTGCATGATAGTAAAGCTTGTCGGGGTCCACTGCCGAATAGTGGTCGTCCACATAAACAATAGGCTCCTCAGCCGACCGGACAGCGTCGTCGTAGTCCTTGGGTACTCGGACCACGAAGAAGCGGCCACTTTTCCCCGCAGCGTCCTCGTCCATGAAATCTGCTGTCGATGTAGCTTTGGTGCTCAGGAGGGTATGCCGAAGCCGCATAGCGGTCCATGCCAGGAGAATATGCTGTCTCAAGTTTTTCTTGGACATAGTCGTTTTGAGCTCGAAATTCACGGCCAGGTTAATATCGGCTCTTCCTTCGTGATAGACGCCATCGTTGTCGAACCCTTTCTCTACCACTCCGAGCGGGCGGTAGAAGACGTCTGCGTCCTGGTGTCGGACGTGCTTCCATTTATGATAGCCCGTGGCGTATCGTTCAAGCCAGTTCATTGCGAACATGCCTTCTTCTCTGTCATGGAACGCACTGAATTTCAAGTAGTGTTTGTAGCACGGGCATATAGACAGCTTACTATTATCGCCCCAGTCCAACGGTGATGGTAACGGTCAGGGATATTGAAGGGTACACACTTTCGGGAAGACTTAGCTTACTAGGGCCGAGCTATCGTCCCTGATCCATGGCCATGTTACTTAAGTACTGTACTCTTTTGAGTTGGGGTAATATACGTACCCTAACCCTCATTCTTCTAAACGTTGCTTCCTTGACTTGGGCCATCTCTAGCAATGTACAGCCCATATTCTTCGCCTGTGGCAGTGGGTATGTATGTTTGGGATGAAGCCTCGGGGTGAGTATGTGTGTGTGCACGCCCAGTCGTCTCCTTGTATGTTTCCTTCGAAACGGTTCGGATCACAACCTGCATGCAGGCGAAGAATATAACTACCTAGGTAGGTAAGTAGGGGTTGAATCTGCCAGCCGGCGGGAGCTCTCCACCAGCTGTCACTAGCTTTCACGGCCGATAAGAGATAACGAGCTCCCCGCCATATTCCCGTCTTCTGCCCCTCCATCTATATCCGTCGGGACGGCCTCGTGCACTTACTTGACTGACGATGAATCACCGGATTATCTCTCAAGAACGTTGATGTTGTCAGCGTAAACGAAATTCTTTCTGAGTCCTACTTCTGGTGCACCACCGTGGCCCAAACTTCACGTCCACAACACATCAGTACTTTGCCTCCTTCCTTCCAGCAGAATAAGTCCGGGAAAGCCGCTCTCTCCACTCATCACCACATCGGTCTCTTCTCACCACATCCAACATTTCATCACATATTACAACCCGCCGCCTCTGTCAGCCTTGCAGGACAGGACCCACATCGCATCCCACATCCCACACACCTCCCCTCCAAAACAAAATGCGGGACCAGCCCCTCGACCATGGCTCCCTGGAGCACCTCCTCCCAGCCTCCTGGAAGACCCAGATCACCAGCTGGCTGGCCGAGGACACACCGTCCTTCGACTACGGCGGCTTCGTGGTCGGCGACGCCCCCCGCACCGCCACCCTCTGGGGCAAGTCCTCGGGGATCCTGGCGGGCGTGCCCTTCTTCAACGAGGTCTTCTCCCAGTGCGGCTGCGCCGTCGAGTGGCACGCCCGGGAGGGCAGCCACATCGAGCGGGACAGGGACGCCGGCGGCATCAAGATGGCCGTGGCCACCGTCACGGGGCCGGCCCGGGGCATCCTGCTGGGCGAGCGCGTCGCGCTCAACATCCTCGCGCGGTGCAGCGGCGTCGCCAGCATGAGCAGGGGGTTCCTGGTCAACCTGCGGAGCGCGGGGTTCCGGGGACATTTGGCGGGTACGAGGAAGACGACACCGGGGTTCAGGCTGGTGGAGAAGTATGGCATGCTTGTTGGCGGGGCGGACGGACATCGTATGGACTTGAGCTCTATGATCATGCTTAAGGATAACCATGTCTGGAGCCGGGGGAGTATCAAGGATGCTGTGGCGGCGGCGAAGAGCGTGGGTGGCTTTTCGCTCAAGGTCGAGGTTGAGGTGCAGAGTGAGGAGGAGGCCGACGAGGCGATCGAGGCTGGTGCGGATGTTGTGATGCTGGACAACTTCTCGGGCGAGGGCGTCAAGATTGCCGCCAAGAGCTTGAAGCAGCGGTGGCAGGGCAAGAGGCACTTCCTGATCGAGGTCTCGGGTGGTCTGACATTGGACAATGCGGAGCAGTATGTGTCGAGTGGTAAGTCTGACATGACCCCTTTCCCTTTCCTGTTTTCTCCTCGTGGTTGAATCGACATGCTGATGGTTGACTGTTATGCAGACGTCGATATCCTCTCGACGAGCGCGCTCCACCAGGGTGTTTCCCATGTCGACTTTTCTCTCAAAATCAACCATTGATGAGTCTGGATTCGCATGATTTCAGATGACTAGCAATTTTGGAAGATTGTGGCAGTGTCTCAGCTATTACAGGACTTGCTACTGAAGGTGGTGGCTGAATAGCCAGCCTCACGTATCCAGAGTGCCTGTTACCTAGTGATTGGGAGACAGACACCCTCGGGGCTTTACTGTAGGGTAAATTATCGAATGCATCATATTGCAGTACAGACAGAGTTGGCATGCTGCATCAGTGGGACATATCCGATATTATCAACCGATATCATTAAAGTAGGTTGCATTAGGGAACATCACGGACGTCAGAGAGCGGAAGTCTGTAGTAGGGAAAAATATTGTTTTGTATTAACACTCATAGCAACCTATCTGCAACCAGGCGAGTCCAGGACACCAAGTCTCCACGGGACCGTGTATCTGAGCTGTGCTATCCACTATTCTGAACCAGAGCGGACTACTGCCGCAACCTCTGATCCGTTTCGGTCTCTTCAGGCAAAATATGCTGCTGGCCTCTGCCATAACGTGTTGTTTCTTCATCTTCATCTTGTTCTTTTTTCTCTGCTCTTTCTCCTCCTTTGCTCCTTTTTCTTCTTGTGATCTTCTTCCCATAGAAAACGGTGAAATTGGGTCCTACAGGCTTCCGGGAAAGCGGGATATCATATTCACCGAACGCCTCCTCTTCCACTGTCCAATGAACCAAATACTGCTGATGCGGCTGATGCAGAAATGGGGCGCCAAACGGGGTATGAATTCTGTGTCCGGAATGGAAAAGACAAACCCATCTAGGATGGTATGCCTAAAACACATGCCAAAAAGTCCTCGCCATAACAGAGCTAAAGGGGGCAAGATGGGGATGCGCAAGGTCGGGAGGATATGGTATCTACTACTGTACGCCAATGTGGCGGCCTTCCGACGGACATGGAAAACCGGTCGACTCATATGGTAATGCCTTCAAGGTGAAGGATTTTGGTGGAATCGCCGAGGAACCGGCGACGAAATTCGACGATCCCCTCGGCGATCGTCTTGAAGTCTCGAACCTTGGACTTCTGGAAGGATGCAACCAACTCCCTCAGTCCGTTGTTGAAGTTCTTCTTCTGGTCCCCCATCAAGTCGTCCGAGCTGCCGAGCTCCAGAATGATAAGATTATCTGGCAGGTGAAGGAGTCGCAGTCAGCTTTTGAGGGGTGTGGCCGGCGAGCTTGACACTAAGAGTTAGCGCTCCTGCAAAGAGAACCAGACTCACCCGGAGCGGCCATAGATTGGAAGTGCTGAAATTGGCAAGCACTTCCACGAGAACAGTCTTGCCCGTCCAGCTCGTCGGGACACACCTCCCTCTTGGGGTCAATCCTGTTACTGTAGGTCAACGACTTGAATCCACCTGCAACGCTATCATTGTACTGTGGGTGAAATCGATAGGCATGGAAGTATCGTAGAGGGCTCTCGTAATCGACAAAGGAGGTCTGTGGCTTTGGCACAGCATCGTCGGCACCCTTGAAATAAGTTAGACATCTGTTGGTCAGTGAAAAGAGGAAACGACATGTACTTCTCTGGGTTTCTCCTCCATGCGGGATGAAGGATGGGCGAAGAACTCCGCGTGCGCTTCCGTTGCGGGGTCATCGTTGGGCATTATGGCCGTAGAGATCTGCGTTGGCATCGTCGGTATGGGCGAAATGAGTTCTTGAACTTCGCGCTGGCTCATCTCAAGGTTGCTGGTATCGCCGGCGGGAGCGGGACTGAATGGTGGGGAGTCGGTCGGAGTGCGGTCAGTATCCGGGGCTTCGGGAGGTTCATAATCATCCGACACATCTTCCTCAGCAGCAGACACAGCATCTCCAGGCGGTGTGGACTTCGCGATGGCAACCGGTGCTTCCGCTGGTTGTCCGGCCACTGGTGGCTGAATAGTATCAAGGCGTTCGGGACCATGGGAAGATGATTCGTGGCCTTTTATGGCCATATCGTCTAGAATATCCGAGGCACTGACTTGAAGAGTCTCCGGAGTAATGTCCATCTCATCGTCAGACTTCTCCGATGAATCGATTTCCATAGGATGCGACTGTGAAGCAGCATCGAGAGAGGTCTCGTCTGATTGCATTCGGTCTGGCTCGCCGTTTGACGTGACAGCTGCATTCGTGGGCTGGGTATGTTGGACAGAGTCCGCAGCGGTGTCGAAGCCAACCTCATCCACCTCCCGTGAACGTTGTTTTTCAGCCATCTCAACTTCTGCCCGTAGCTTGCTGAGTTCCTCTTCCATTCGCTTTATCCGAGCGACCTTCTGATCTACACTGACTTTCACACCGGGAATCTGGGCGCTTGATAGCCGTGGGTGAGGTTCAGCCTGCAAAGCAGCCGAGGTCTTTGGTGGCAAGTTCGCCGCCTCGGCTTCCTGTAGCAATTGAGCGGATGGGCCGTTCTTGTCGTCCATCTCGCTCGTAGCTACTGCGAGGCGCGCCGAGTTCTTCATTCCCTGGTCTATCGGCGTGACATTGCCAGCGCTGGGTGTTTGAGGCGTAGAAGAACCGGTGTTCGGCTTGGCTTTCTTTCGAGCTTCCGCTTCTTCGATCTTTCGCTTCAAGTCTGCAATTGCCCTCTCCTGGGCTCTAAGGTCCACGTTGGCGGTTCTACCACCAGGCGTACCCGGGGCAGGACTAGACACCTGCCGTGGCGCACCTTTGTTTGTGAGCGGTGGGTAGTCGCGAAGCGACGGCGCTCTCCGAGGTAGACTGAAGCTTTGTTGTGCCGATGCCGGGGAGTCTTCCGCGGCTGAGTCCATCTCCATGTCAACGTCCTCGTCGTCGTCCTCCTCTTCATCATCACTAACACTGATGACAAGATGAGAGTCTTGTCGAGTAGGGAGGAATGGCCTCTTGATAGCTTGTGTTGGATAGTCGACGAAGTCCGCGGCAACGGGGCGTTTTCGCTGATTGACTTGCTTGGCTGAAAGACCAGGCAAAGCTGGGCTCTGAATGCGCTGAGTCGGTTGTGCTGATGAAGTGACCGGGCCGTCGTGAGACAAAGCCGTTGCTACCGGTAAAGGTCGTGCGGCGGCAGTTAACTTGGGATCGCTAGCTGGTTGCGTAGTAACCGTGAATCCTTGAGTCGGAGGCCGTGTCACGGCCTTCTCAGCGACCTCGGGCCTCGAGACTTGGGGCGAGGCAGGCTGTTGACTAGCTTTCTGAAGCCGCGCCTCTTGAGACTTACGCAGTGCCTCCATCTTTTGCTGCAGGAGTAGGTTCTTCTCTGATTGCGTCTTAGGCTTGATTGCAGGGCTCGAAGTTCCGGCAGCGATAGGAGGAACCGGTGCCTTGGATTCTTTGGTTGCTCCAGCCGCGGCTTTTGCTTTCTTCTCAGCTAGCAAACGGGCAATCTTGTCTTTGCGTTCCTCCTGCTTTTTGGCCCTGGCATCCACTTCGGATGTCTCTGTTGGCTGTGGCTTGAGACCTTGGCTCTCCTTTTCTTGTGTCGTAGCGGGCTTCTCGGATGGTGTACAAGAGGGAGCAGGAGGAGCAAGGTTGAGTTGAGCAAACAGTTCTTTGACCACTTTTTCGTCAATGCCCTCGTCAATATATGTCTGGTACTTTACACCAAGGGGCAGGAGTCTCAGTATCGTCTTCTTGGCTTCGTTTTGAGCTTCTGGTAAGGACCCGAAGGGCCGTGGCGATGTGAGTGTGGTGGACGACCCGTCAGGTACAACCTCACCATCTTCGCTCCAGTCAACACCATTGGCTTGTTCTCGCGCATCGTGATTATTTCCAGCGGCTGTTGCCTCAGGGTTCGCGCCTTGATGAGGTGGTTGCTGTTCAATTTCAAGTCCGACTGTGCTAGATTAGCAGTGGAGACCAACTGTCCTTCAAATGGACGTACCTTGAGTGTTGGTGGCAGAAATCCCTGTCGTCGAACTGTCCTGCTCGACCTCTCTAGGCGAGAGGTACGGGGAGTATGACCGTGAGCGATCGCGCTCGATTCGCGGTGGTTCTGCTTGCCTGGGAGCTTTGTCACTCACCAGCGCCTTGCCTCGGAGAGGGACGGTAGACTGGTTGTTGGGGGCAGATATGTCGTCCAGGTCAGTGTCATAGAAATTGGGTTCTTGATCTGTAGCGCTGGCAACGCCGTCTTCTGATGACTTGGCAGAAGCAGATACTGCTAATGGTTGCGGACCTGGTGGCTGATTGCTTGCGTCGTCATACAGATCATCGAATTGGCCGTCGCTTATCTCGCCCTCCTCCTGAGAATCGACATCCCTCAGCTGCTGTCTCGGCTGCTCAGTCGAGCGCTCTGTTCGCTGCGCCTTGGTTTGCACCTTGGCCTGATTCTGTCTGTATTGCGGTGGTGGCTGAGGGCCCTGAAGAACTGGCGCCTGGTTTTGCTTGGTCGTGTAGGAGGTTGGAGTAGATGTCGGATTCGAAATGTAAGGAGGGTATTGGGCAGGGGGAGCATTCGTCCCGTACCCGTTTTGGTCCCAGTGACCATTGAAAGGGACTGGAAAGGGAGGTGCCGTCGGTGGAGCACCTAGGCCAGGGATGCTATTTGCATTGTAATCGTAAGCGGATTGCGTCGCGGCATAGTAGTTAGCCGTCGTAGGTGGTGGTTGCTGAGGTTGTTGGGGTTGTTGTGCGCTGTAACCGGGAGCAGAGTACGAGCCATAGGGTTGGTAAGGGTACTGTTGTTGGGGCTGTTGGCCCGGATAGCCATACCCGTATGGGTATTGGGACATGTTGAAGCGCTCGCTTGAAATGAACAAGGAGATGGTGCAATATTGAGAAGAACCCAAACGCGCGGAAGGGGTCAACGGGGTGCGATGAGCTCTTCAAATATGCTCATCATCAGACGAAATGGGGAGAGAAGGAAAGTCGGAAAATCGTGCGGCTTCACGAAGGTGACAAGTCCAGAGTGTGGTAACCTTGGTATGTCTCTTAACGCGGACCTTGACGCGCGAGGTTGTGACACGAGCCTACCAACGTGCATATAAACCCTGGTGGTGGCGCAAGAAAGAAGCAATCTCAGATGGGGGGTATCAAAGGCCTCGATCTTGTACGCAAACGCAACGCGGAATGGTGATTTCAGTTGGGGTGAAGGCCGTGGGCGTGGCGGTATTGATGCGACTCGATGATGGGCAATTTTCGCCGCTTATTCGCTTGTGCGCAATCAAATCTTGTCCTCAGGCAGTATTCGTGCACGGTATAGAGAAGAGACAAAGGAAGCTCTGGAAGCGCGATGTCGTCGTTGGGTTTATCGTCTTTCCTCCCAAACCGAAGTTCGTTTCGAGAAGAAATTTGGCAACGGTCCGTTTTTGGTCAACGAAGACGTGGCGCTTGGACCACCTGGCCGGTTTACTAGTAAATCCCGCTTTACACCCGTAAAGTACGGAGTACTCCGTACAGCTCCGTATGTTCTAAAGGTTTACCGTTTTCGTAGCAGAGCGGCCTGAGCAAGGTCGACGGCACGCACGGACCAATTGGATCTTGCATTTGGGTCTACCCCTGCAGTTGATCGATCATCGGAGGAAGGAAGGGAAGGAACCTAGGAGGATGCAGGGGTACTGGGGCTGTCGCTCTAGTTGCTCCAGTTGCCGTGGCGTCACTGTTTACTTTCCCGGGCCAAGGCAGCAGGGGAGCTGCACCTAATTGGAAGGCTGGTTGTTGCACCTGGACTTTCTTTCTGCCCAACCTTGCAACTTTGATGTGAACTGTTTACAGCGCAAACCCCTCCACTAATCGTTGAACATCCAGAGTCCTTTCCTCGGTCATGAGCATGAGATTACAAGCAACTGCGCATGGGTTTTCGCTCTTGACTTTTAGCTTTTCCTTCAACTGTCTCTTTTTCATGCACGCCCTTGCTTCGGTCTGGCCTGGTAGACTTAAGCGCTCGTATTTTGATGGAAGTTTGTCGTCTTAATGTTTACATGATCCAGTCTCCATGAATAATCTTCTATACTTTCCGCAACACCATACCGAAAACACCTTTATCGACAGTCCCGACTTGGCCAGATTCCACCAAGTTCGTCGAGACATTGCAACATGGGGACGGTGCGCAATAGCCCGTTCATGAGGCAGTCCTCACCGTCGCCGTCGCCGGGACCTCCACCGGGCAATGCCCGGCCAAAATCCGCCCTCTTTCCGCTGTCACCAACACCCTCATCTGGAGCTCCAACCATTCCCAGCCATGTCCGAGCGAAATCGTCAGTTTCCAGCCTTGCTCCCACGACCAGCGAGGCCAGATTTGGTCATGCGCGGACGGCTTCCAAGGCAGACACCTCCCAGTCCAGCACCTTCGCTCCCTCGTTCATCAAGAGCGAAGAGATGAGGCGGGGCTCCGATGTAGTGGATGGCATAGAAGGGGAGAACGACTTTTCAGGAAAGAGATACGTTTGGCTTAAGGATCCACAAACAGCTTTCGTGAAAGGTTGGGTTGTTGAAGACCTTGGTGACAACCGAATATTGGTCCAGTGCGACGATGGAAGCGTGAGTGGTCCACACATATTCAGTCATGCAGCTTTGTTACTGACTTCTTTCTCATAGCAACGAGAGGTCGACGCCGAGAGCGTCGATAAGGTCAACCCGGCGAAATTCGACAAAGCCAACGACATGGCCGAGCTCACTCACTTGAACGAAGCATCCGTTGTGCACAACCTTCATATGCGATACCAGTCTGACCTCATTTACACATATTCCGGCTTGTTCTTGGTCACCGTCAATCCCTATTGCCCCTTGCCTATCTACACAAGCGAGTATGTCAACATGTACAAAGGCCGGAATCGAGAGGATAACAAGCCACATATTTTTGCCATGGCTGATGAAGCCTTTCGAAACCTAGTGGAGGAGGGGCAAAACCAGAGTATCCTCGTCACGGGTGAGTCTGGCGCCGGAAAGACGGAGAACACCAAGAAAGTCATTCAATACCTTGCTGCTGTGGCAAATTCAGAGTCGTCTACTAGGAACCGGGGCCAGCACTCCAGCCTGTCAGCGCAGATTCTCCGCGCCAATCCCATATTAGAGGCCTTTGGCAACGCTCAGACTGTGAGGAACAATAATTCTTCCAGATTTGGAAAGTTTATTCGCATTGAGTTTGGTCGAAATGGCTCCATTTCAGGTGCCTTCATCGACTGGTACCTCTTGGAGAAGTCCCGTGTGGTCCGAATCAATGCGAACGAGCGAAATTACCACGTTTTCTACCAATTGCTCAAGGGCGGCGACAAAGAGCTGAAGGAAGAGTTTCTCCTGGACGGGTTGGATGTCGACGACTTCGCCTATACTCGTGACGGCCAGGACACGATCGCCGGCGTCTCCGATCGAGACGAGTGGGACGCGTTGATGGAAGCATTCAGTGTCATGGGCTTCTCAGATAAGGAACAAGGTGCTATCCTGCGTACTGTCGCGGCTGTCCTCCACCTCGGAAACATTACAGTGGTAAATGAGAGCCGCACAACGGATCAAGCGCGTCTAGCCCCAGATGCAAAACAAGTCGCGGAGCGGGTTTGCAAACTCATGGGCATTCCATTGGAACCTTTTCTTCAGGGTCTTCTTCACCCGAAGGTGAAGGCTGGTCGGGAGTGGGTTGAGAAAGTGCAGACCCCTGAGCAGGTGCGACTAGGCATTGATGCCCTCTCAAAGGGCATATACGAGCGCGGCTTCGGTGACCTAGTTACCAGGATCAACCGGCAGCTTGATCGAACAGGCATGGGAATGGACGAGTCTCACTTCATCGGTGTGCTCGATATCGCCGGTTTCGAGATTTTTGAAGAGAACAGCTTCGAGCAGCTCTGCATCAACTACACGAATGAGAAGCTGCAGCAGTTTTTTAATCATCACATGTTCGTGCTTGAGCAAGAAGAGTACGCTCGCGAACAGATCGAGTGGAAATTCATAGACTTTGGTTGCGATCTCCAGCCTACGATCGACCTCATCGAGCTCCCCAATCCTATCGGTATCTTCTCGTGTCTCGATGAAGACTGCGTGATGCCAAAGGCGACGGACAAGTCCTTCACCGAGAAGCTGCATTCGCTGTGGGACAAGAAAACCAACAAGTATCGAGCATCAAGGCTCCGGCATGGTTTTGTACTAACCCATTACGCTGCCGAAGTTGAATACTCCACTGAAGGCTGGCTCCAGAAGAATAAGGACCCCCTTAATGACAACGTTACCCGGTTGTTGGCGGCTTCAACAGATAAGCACATTGCGAACCTGTTTGCCGATTGCGCAGATAATGATGATGAGGCCGTGGCTGTCCGCAGCAGAGTGAAAAAGGGCTTGTTCCGCACCGTTGCTCAGAGGCACAAAGAGCAGTTGTCCAGTCTGATGGCTCAACTGCATTCGACACATCCTCATTTCGTCCGTTGCATCCTCCCCAACCATAAGAAGCGACCGAAGCTATTCAACAACTTGCTTGTTTTAGACCAGCTGAGGTGCAATGGTGTCTTGGAGGGTATCCGGATAGCACGAACTGGATTTCCCAACCGACTACCCTTCGCCGAGTTCCGTATGCGTTACGAGGTCTTGTGTCAGAATCTACCCAAGGGATATATCGAGGGCCAAGCAGCTGTCACAATGATGCTTCAGAAATTCAAGATGGACAAGTCTCTCTACCGGGTCGGTCTGACGAAGGTATTCTTTAGAGCTGGTGTCCTTGCAGAGCTGGAAGAGCAACGTGACAAGCTCATCTCAGAGATAGTGGCGCGGTTCCAGTGTGTTGCCCGTGGGTTCACTGCACGAAGGATTGCATACAAGCGCCTCTACCGCACTGAGGCAACTAGGGTCATCCAGCAGAACT
This sequence comes from Cytospora piceae, assembly GCA_016508685.1. Lineage (NCBI taxonomy): Eukaryota > Fungi > Ascomycota > Sordariomycetes > Diaporthales > Cytosporaceae > Cytospora > Cytospora piceae. Next base: position 381,723 of record JADMLE010000017.1, on the reverse strand, counting down.
TTAGAGTCTATCTTGACTTGTGCAAGAACCCCTGGTGGCAGCTTCTAGTCAAGATGAAGCCTCTGCTTGGCGCGACACGCACTGCTACAGAGGTCAAGAAACGAGATGAGATGATCCGGCAGCTTAATGACAAGATGCAAAAAGAATCGGCTGATCGGCAGAAGCTCGAGGAGGACAGGCGGAACGTCCACGTGGAAATGATGCGCGTGCAGCAGACACTCGAGAGCGAGCGTGCTTTAGCCTTGGACAAGGAAGAAATCTTCAAGCGCCTTCAACAGCGTGAGGCCGAGCTAGAGGACAAGCTGGCCGGCGCAATCGATGATGCTGAGAAGCTTGAAGACGAGCTTGACGAACTCCTGGAGGCAAAGAAGAGGGCCGAGGAAGACGTCGAAAAGTTCCGTAATCAATTGGAGCAGGCTGCCTCTCTGATTGGTAGGTTGGAAGAGGAGAAAACTGAGCTTGCCGGGCGTGTATCGAATCTTGAGACTGCTCTCGACGACTTGTCGAAAAAGCAAAGTGAACGAAGCGAGCAGGAAGCTGCTCTTGAGGAAGAAATCAGCATGCTTCAAAGCCAACTTGCGTTGAAAGATAGGAAAACGCGAGACTTGGAGGGCAAGCTTCTGGAGGTCGACCAGGACGCTGAAGTGAAGCTCCATGCGGCTCAAAAGGAGCTGCAGTCGTACAAGAGCAAGCAGCAGCAACTCATGGCCGAAAGCCGGGATGTGCAACAACAGCTCTCGGCACTCTCGAAGACCTCGACGGATTACGAGGACCTGGTGCGCAAGAAAGAAAGTGAACTGGGTTTGCTTCGCGGGGATAACAAGAAGTACGAGATGGAACGACGAGTCTTCGAGGACCAGCGAAAAACGCTCGCGGCCGAGAAGGATAAGGCAACCTTTCGGATGCGGGAAGTCCAGGCTCAGCTGGATGCCCTCAAGTCCCAACAGTCGCAATTTCAAAGGGAAGCCGAAGATGCAAAGAGAGTCTTGGAGGCCCGGCTTTCCGAGGATGCCCAGGCTGATGAACATCGCCAAGTACTGGAACGCCAGATGAAAGACCTCAAGGAAGAGCTCTACAATGCTCAGATGGAACTTAGTAGGGAGAAGCAATCCCGTGACGATGTCCTTCTGATAGGCGAACACAAGCTCGATGAGCTTCAGGAGGAATTCGACCGTCTTAACGAGGCCAAGATTGTGATTGAGAAGGAGCTGTATGCCGCGCAGGACACGTTGAGGCGAGCCGTTGATGCCCGGACCACTGCCGAGAAGGAGCGAGATGAAGCACGGCAAGAGATCCGAAAATTGAGATCAGCATACAGCCAAGCCGAGGAAGCCCGGCGAGAGGCAGAGCTTGCTGGTGAGCGAGCTGCCTCCAAGCTAGCTCGGGAGCATGAGGCCAGTCTGCGCAATGATCTTGACGCGGCTCAGGAGCGGCTGAGATGGTTCGAGGATGAGTGTGCCAAGCTGAACCACGAGGTTGAGGACCTGAATAAGTTGATCCTTTCCTCCGGAGAATTTGGCCTGAAAAACGATCAGGCCAAAGAGCGGATGGAGAGAGAGCTTCACACCGTGAAAAGCCGTCTCGCAGCCTCTGAGAATGATAACCGCGCGTTATTAAACAAGCTTCAGCACAAGGGGTTGGAGATTGCTAGGTCTAGTTCAAGAGCCAGCGAAGCCAAACGTGGGCAACTCACGGTTCTGCAACATGAAAAGGCCAGGTTGGAGGATCTGACTGTCAAGCTCAACAAGCAGCTTGGAGACTCTCAAGTCAAAGTCGCATCTTTTGAGAAGAAGCTTGAGAAAGCCAACCTTAACCTGGAGGATCTCAACCACGAATATCAGCGCGAGACCAAGTCGAGTCGCAACGCCGAAAAGACGGCATCTAGCCTCAACGTCCAACTGGCGGAGGCTAACCGCAACCTCGAGTCTGAGAGGCAGTTGCGAACTCAGACCCAGGGCACTGTCCGCGCACTCCAAGCAACCCTCGATTCTCGCGACAAAGAACTGCATGAGCTCCGGTCTCAGGTTCTGCAAGCTTTGAAGACAGTTGACCCAGATTCAGTCCCTCCAGTGCAGACCGATGAATCCGCAGAGCGTGTCTTCAGCGAGAAGTACGACCTGGTCAGGAAGATTGAAGAATTGCAGCAGAACCTCAGGGTCCAAACGGCGGCGAGGACCAACGCCGAGTCACAGCTGGTGGATCTTAGGGGCGCGCGAGGCTCGCCAGAGCGACCGCGGCTCGCCGAGATGGACATCAATGGAATTCCCTTCGACGCATCGCCTTCTTACAGGAGATCCCGGCCGAGGGTACGGAGACCATCGAGCTCATCTTCGCCTTCCCGTCGCTATCATAATGATGGCGACCCAAGTGATAACTCAGTCCGCTCAGAAAAGACGGCTGATATTCTGAGCTTCAACAACCGTATGGACCTCAAGGCTGAGGTTGAGGAGCTTCAAAACCAGCTGCAGATTGCACAGATGCAGAACATTCATCTTCAGAGCCAACTCGAGCGGTCTACTCCAGCCTCTGATGACTACTCTGAGGAGGGACAGTCCCTACAGCGGGTCAAGAAGCTTGAGAAGGTCAACAGTCGCCTCCACCACCTGCTCGACGATTCAAGCAAGAAGGTGTCGGCACTAGAAAGTGCACTTCGCACCGGTGAACTATCTCTGCATGACATTCAGACAAGATCACATGAAGAGATCCTCGATCTTCTCAACAGCACAGAGGAGTCGAGGCGCTCCCTTCTGCACAGCCATAAGGATGCTGTTACGGAGCTGACAGACGTGAAGGACCACTTCGACAGAATGAGGCATGAACGGGCCAAGCTCGAACTGGACCTGCGCGATACCAGGGGTGACCTTGAGGAAATGACACAGGCACGAGAGCAGGAGGCAGCAAGCCGCAATCAGCTACTGCAGGAGTTCTCTGACCTCCAGATAAGGCTGGACGCAGAGACATCTAAGCTAGCCGATGTAGCCGCCACCTTGAGCCTGTACAAGGGCCGTGCAGACGAGTACTTCAGTAAAGTGGAGCAAGCTGAGATCGCTGTTCTCAAGGCAAGCCGAGCTGAGCAATTCGCCAAGTCTCAGGCGAAGGAAGCCGAAGAAACATACGCCGAGGTCATGTCCGAGCGGAAGAAGATGGACCGCACTGTCGAGGATCTGCAGCGACTGAATCAGCGCCTCGAAGAGAAGGCCGAGGACTTGTCGACAGACCTGGAAGCTGCGACACAGGCCAAGAAGAGGCTGCAGCATGAATTGGAAGACTACCGTAATCAGCGTGCTAATGACATCGAGGATACCGAGTCGAGTATGGAGCAGACCCGCAAGAAATATCAGGCTGAGTTTGCAACGCTTACCAAGGAACTCGACCTGGCTCGGGAGGAGAAACTGTTCAAGCAAGCAGAAATTACACGCTTGCGTGATGAACTGGAGGACCTCCGATCGAAATGGGACGACGAGGTCCTCAACAGTTCGACTTGGTCCAAGGAGAAGTCCCGTCTCGAGGGCACCCTCGCGGATGTGTCGGCTTCCCGCGATGAGGCGGTCAACGCACATAACGATGCCCAGGGCAAGATTGTCAACTTGCTCTCACAGGTGCGAACATTGCGGTCTTCAGTCGACGAGGTCACGGCCGAGCGCGACGCACTGTTCCGGGAGAAGCGCAGCGTCGAAGCACGCCTGGAGGAGGCCAAGGCTGGTCTCGAGGATCTCGTCAAGAGCGAGAGTCCGTCGCTCCGCGATGCAGCCAGCATCGACAAGCAGATGCTCGAGCTCAAGTCCAACCTTGCACAGCAAGAGGACATCGCTGCTGCAGCAGTGGAAAAAATGCGGCGAGCCGAAGCCCTGGCTTCGGAGGTCCAGAAGGACATAGTGGTGGAGCGGGAGACGAGCGTACAACTGCAGAAGGATAAGGCAACGTTGGAGAAAACGCTCAATGAGGTCCAGGTCAAGCTCGTCGACCTCGAGACCAAAGGTTACTCTAGCGCCAGTCAGGATATCAAGTTCCTACATAAGCGCATCCAGGAGGCATGTACACCTTTTACTCTCAGTCAATCCACCCCAGCAACCCCAGAGAACAATAATCCTAACATACAGCAGCTCGAAAACCAACTCGAGACCCAGGAAAATGACAGGGCCAAGTCGCAACGATCAGTACGTAACGTGGACCGCACCGTCAAGGACCTGCAGAGCCAGATCGACCGCAAGGACAAACAGAACGCACAGATGCAGGACGACCTGGGCCGGATGCGCGACAAGGTCGACAAGCTGCTCAAGACGATCGACGAGCTCCAGGCTTCGGAGTCGTCCAACCAGCTACAGACGCGCCGAGCCGAGCGAGAGCTCCGCGAGGAGCAGGAGAAGGCGGCCCGGCTGGAGCGCGAGATCGACAGCTGGAAGAACCTGAGGTCCGAAAAGGGGTCTGTGGCGGGCAGTGTCGCTGGCAGCATCATAGGTGGACGCGGCGGTATGGCGAGGACGGGAACATTAGCGACGTTGAGGGGCTCGGGACTCGCCAACGTCATGGGTGAGGACACGGACGCAGACGGTCATGTGGATATCCCCAAGAGGAAGAGCAGCATTAGTCGTGTGCCAAGTCTTACCAAGGGATTCTTGTGAGGGGGATATTATTCTTAAAGGTTCGGGGTTGAGAAGACAAAAGACACCGGCGGTGTTTTGATATCGGTGCATGGCATTCATGTGGCGTTTGCTGTTTAATTTCCCCTGTATCATCTTTTTCTCATAACGGCATGATACCTGTGAGGGATAGAGGACAGACAGGGCGAGCTGACGGGTGGACGATGGATGTTGAGCATTGTTTCTAATGCGGTATCGTTTAAACGAAGCATAATGAGTATACGGAACGAATGGACGGATGGCCTTGAAGGCCATGAGCATATGAAGGTTAGTTATATAATGAACTATGGCATGTTGTCACTCACCTACCAATCGGCGTCCTGTGATACTGAAGACCGACAATTTTCTGGAAAATACATATGCGAGACTTCCGCTGCTCCCACACCCTTCCTCGAACACTGCCTTCCCCAGTTCCGATCCCGATACGTCAATTTAAGGTTCAGCAACTGCGGAGGTCACAACTGAGGTGGATTCAATTTCTGCATGGGGGCCAATATTACTCCCCCACGCCCAACTATTCAGCCGTTGCAGCCTACTGTTACTATATCAGGCAACCGATGAACACAATCACCACTCTGCTCATCAGCATGGGGTCAATATTTTCGGCCCCTTGCATGTGTCTGCATGGGTCCGATTGGTGATGCTCTGGTGAGATGTGATCGGTAAATACATCACGCATGATGGTGCGTCACACAAGTGTGCCTCAGTTGAGGTCCAGTTCAGGTTTTGGGATGGTAACGCGGGAAGTAAGCTCGACTTTCAGGTCTTGGTTTGGCAATCTATAAATGTTGTGCCGCATGGGAAGTTGTTGGTGAGAACCAAAGAAGGAGAGGAGACTTGAGAAGGGAATGGGAATGGGGGCTCGATGGATTGCATTATGAGACGTATGTAAGAGTACGGCGGTCCTCCTCTCCATCTTTGTTTGTAGGAGGGTTTGGACTTATACACGCCTCAGATAATTGCAGTTCATCAGATTTCAGTGGTCCTGTCTCTAAATCGTCAGAAACCTCACAACGAGTTATCCAGCTCATCAACCCAATTCCCACATTACCGACAAAAACAGAATGAAGCTTATAATCCTCCTCGCAGCAGCAACCGGCCTCGCCGCCGCCCAAAACCTCGAAGGCCAGCCAGCCTGTGCTGTAAGTCCTCACCACGTCCACCCAAGCCATCCCCAATGATCAGAAGTCAAACAAGTCAAACTAACAACTCTATCTTTGCAAACCCCCCAACAGACCCCCTGCCTCGCCTCCGCCATCTCATCAGTCTGCACCCCAGCAACAGACGCAGCTTGCGCCTGCGCATCCCAGTCCGCCATAGGCGCCCAGGCCGCACCCTGTCTCCTCTCGGCGTGCACCAACGCCGCGGACCTCGGCACGGCAGAGTCGGCGGGGAGCGCCCAGTGTGCCTCGTTCTCGGCCACTGCCACGGACACGGCTGCGTCGTCCGGGGCCACCGCTGCTGAAACTACTACGACGGGGGCGGCAGGGAGTAGCGGTACGGGTGCGAGTACAGCCTCTGGTTCTGCGAGTACAGGGACTAGTCCGGCGTCTGGTGGGGTCTTACTTGGGCCGGCTGTTGGGGGTGGGATCTTGGGTGTGACGTTGTTTGCCATTGCTGTGATCTTATAGGAAGGGGGTGTGGTACATAGGGCTATTCTCTTGTCGGCCATTTATACTTTGTTGGTTCTGGCAGTACGGAACAGTTTGTTCCTCTTTGTCTCATGCTTATACTATGACTGTATGACAAGATCTCTGACTTGAAGCTCTGGGCCGGAACTCAGCAGCATCGCCGTATACGTACCGCCCTTATGAGGCTATTTGCTCACGGGTTCTGGACTTCGCGTTGTCCGTGTTTATTGGTATCGACAAGACCTTCTTCGTCTGCTCTGCCTTCCACACATGCTCTTCATCAGGAGGGGGCAACTCCAAGTCCACCAACCACGGTGACTGATGCGGCTTATAATGGACATCCATGATAGCCGCGTTCACGAAAAGTGTGTGTTTCCCGGGCACAGAACCGAGAGTCTCCTTGTCCTGGGCACATAGACTCAAGGGCTCAATCTCAGCCTTGTGAACAACACCCCCTTCCCATTCCACCATCATCTTCTCATCTTCATCCTCCCACGGCATCAGAAGCGCCCCATACCCCTCATGGATATGCCCAAAACAATGCACCCTCGGCCTCGCCCTCCTCACGGCCGCCAACAATGCCCGGCATCCTGCGTCCTCAGCGCCCCTCGTCGTCCTGTCCAGTATCGAGTACGGCGGGCCGTGCGTCATGGCGACATCCGTCCCCTCCGCAATCTGGAAGTCATGCCCGCCAACGGTGGTATCGCCACCCTCGGCCTCCATGACGTCCGGGTCATACTGAAAACCCCAGGTACCGTACCGGGGCGTCCAGGGGCTCGCATAGACGGTGAGCTTGGCGCCGTTGGCCAGCACAAAGTGGTACGTCCCCTCGGCGACGAGGACTTGGATGCCGTCCTGGCGGGCCTTCTCTACTACCTCGTATGTCTCATTGGGCTGCTGGCGGAGACGTTCTAGTGCCCCTGAGGGCAGGAACTTGCTTCTCCTTGCACACTGCGAATCGGGAGAACAGGCGTATGAGTTAACAAGCTAATAACGCTGTGCTTGACACGGTTCAACTCACATCCTTCTCCCAGAAAATCACATCCATACTGCAATCATGGTTTCCGGGTATGACCAGTTTCAGGGGAGCGTCGATCTCCCGCATTATGTCGAAGGTCGTCTGGTACTCCTTGACGTCGGACCTTATCGTCAGGTCGCCACAGTGGATGGCCACGTCGGCTTTTGGGAAGGGACGATGGAAGCCATATCTCCGGGCTTCCTCTGGGTGCGTGGCTGGGTCGAAGGGGCGTTTGCCGTGGGTGTCTGAGATGATGAGGAGGCGGGTCCTGATATCTGGAGTTGCAAAAGACATGTCGGATGAGTTTTCTCTAGGAGGAATAGGGCCTTCGTGTCCGTCTCAAGATCGCTGTTTTTGGGTATATTCAAGTATTCATTCGAGTCCCAATCAGTCTTATATACCAATTTCACACTCACTCCTCAATGGCGGTTCCACCTGATGAGCGGGAGGGAAAAGAAGGCAGCGTTTATCGTCTGTTCGACTTCCTGGGTGTTCCCCGAAGAATCGCAGTGGCACAGCCGCGGTGGGTCGAACAAGAGAAGAAACACGTTTAAGGGACGAAGATGCCTAGAGTAGGCTGTCGTTGGTTGTAACACCTGGGGCGTAGTCCCCATCATTGGCCTATTGCACAGCCTATGTGTGATTGGTAGTCTGTCGGGCTTCAACCGAAGCCTGGCGACAACTCCACCTGTGTTTAAATATTCACATCGTAACCTAGGTTGGAATTCGCCTTCCTGATGTCTGGAGAGATGGGCCACGGTAAATACATTCATAAATAAGGTTGGAACAATAGGCCGCCAGAAGAACTGCTGGCGGTCAATATTGGGTGTCTTGGGGAGACAGACGCACTGGCCATATCATCAACCAGGCTAGTTATGGCCCGTGCATCTGGATTACCTCAGACGCACGGATCACAGTTTCGGGGAAGGGTTAATATGGCCCGTGCACGTAAGCCTGATCTCAGTATAAGACGCACGTGCCACATCGCCCGCGAGCTTCTGATGTGGCTCGTGCACGTCAATTAGGCTCTGCCTCGGATGCACATACTATATTGTTGATTCAACGCACGTACCATAACTTCAATGGGCCATCTATATGGCCCGTGCACATACGCCTGCTTTCCAATTATACGCACGTGCCACATAACCGGTAAGCTTTTGATGTGGCCCGTGCACTCCAACCTTGGCACTGAATTTGACGCACGTGCCACATTGTCAATGAGGTTTTGTTGTGCCAGGGCGCTTAACCCTAACCCTGGAAACGGCCTCTGGACCAGGTATTTCATTACCTAATCAAAGTCAGGTCCAAGCTCAAGCAGTGTCGCATCGCATTCCCGATGCGACCTTTGGAGAGAGAGAGCTTCACCTACGGTCCAGAAACCGCCAGTATCACGATGGCCTCTGCACAAGCACCGCCCGAGGCGCCCGCAGGCGACAACAGCAACAAAAAACAAGAACCCAAGTACGGCGGCTACACGCGATTCGAGATCGAGCTCGAATTCGTCCAGTCGCTCGCGAACCCGTACTACCTGAACCACCTCGCCGCCCAGAAGCTGCTCCAGCAGCCCGCCTTCGTCGAGTACCTGAAGTACCTGCAGTACTGGGGAAAGCCGCCGTACCTGAAGTACCTGACCTACCCGGGCCCGACGCTCAAGCACCTCGAGCTTCTCCAGCAGGAGCGCTTCCGTCGCGACATCATTAGTCCTGGTTTCGTGAATGCGCTCGTGCAGGAGGGCACCAGGGCTGCTGTTGAGTGGCACAAGGAGAAGGATGTCTGAGAGCACGGATGATTGAGAGAGACAGTTTGAGAGACTGAGACTGAGATTCCTTTTTGGTATCTATTACGAAGCGATACAAAGACCGAGAAACACCAATACGCCGTGCCATGCAAAACGTCGACTCTGGCGGCGGGCCAGACCACGACCAATTTCACTTTTACCCGCCGGACGACAGTCCCCCACCGCCATCAGCATACCCACACCATGACCATCGATATCCGTCCACCCAAAGTCGAATATCTAGTTCTCTCTCCATCTATGTCCGCAGGTCATGCACTACGCACGAAAGAAAGTCAGCCTTGCAACCAGTACGACATACCCACAACACACACGACACCCAACGTACCTTGTAGAAGCTCGTCATGGGCTCATCAGCACTTCGGATCTGGACCTGGAAGAAGGCAGCCTCTTCGCCGTCGCATCCTTCCGCAGGGCACTGCACCTTGCCCTTCTGCGCGTTGTCCCAGGCTCCAGGACCACCAAAGACGTCCTCACGCTCCTTGCGGTGGAACACTCGGCGACTGTACAGCGGCTCGTTGATGGCGTACTCGTAGGGACATGTGCGGCATTCCAGGCGGTTGAGACCGTTTTCCATAGCGGAAACGGTCAAGATGTTCGCGCAGTGGGGGCAGACTGATGGGAGATTGGATGGTCAGATGCGATGCGCTGAGGGGCAGAAGGAGGAGGAAGAGGTGTGGGGGCGCAGGACTTACAGAGTAGCATCTTTGCTAGATGGTATGAACGAATGAGGGTGAAGAGATATTTTTGTCTCGGTATTCTGCTGCTGCTGCTGCTGCTGCTGCTACGCCGCTTCTAGTGATCGTGGAGTGTGTCACCGTGGTCGCATTGTCGATTGTCACATGGAAATCTTTGGCTCGTAGAAACAGTCTTCTGCCGCGAAATTCGAACTCTCGTCACCCACCGAAGCAGCTCCCACCCAGTGGCGGCAGGCAACACAGAGGCGCTAGACAAGCACTTGTGCCCGCCGGAACCCGCAGGGACACACTGCAGGGACCCCTCCTTGTTTAGGGACCCCACGCAGCATTGAACCAGCTGTTGCTTGTTGCATGATGCTTGCAATCCAGGTGTTTGGGTCCTGCTGGGCTTTAGTCACTGCCGTCACTGCCACCTCCTAACGCCCTGTGCTCGTGGTGTTCCAGTAACCCCCGTTATCCATACCGTACACATTAGCAAGCTCCATACAATCTAACACCGCGCGGCTAAAGGAGCGTACCGAGAACGACCGTCTAATTCTAGGGCGACCTTCTTTGACGACCATCTTTTGTCTGTCGTGTAAACTGCAGCCGCTGACCATCCTGAAACCGAGACTGAATCCATTGCTATATCTGTACACTACGGATCCATCACACTGCGACGGAACCCCACCAAGAAACAGTCGCATTTGCCCTGTCAACAACACCAGCTGTCGGTATCACCGTCTATCTGTCTACTTACTAGCTAGCCAGCCTACCTTTTGCCACGATGGCACACGAAGAGGAACATGAGGCACGCCCCTCCCCGACTGCTCCCCAAGCCCACCTTGCCGCACCGAGAACCTACTGCTAACCTACGGTTCCTGCGGAACAGGGCGCCTCCGCGCAGGAGCTCCTCATTGAGGCCTGCCGACGGAACAACGTCGAGCTGATGCAGGAGACACTCGAGGGGAAGAGCGAGAGCGAGCAGGCCGACCTGTTGAACAAGACGACGACGGTAATGGGGAACCATCTATACCACGAGGCTGCCGCCAGCGGAAACTGTACGTCCCCCCCCCCCCAAAATTGCGCCCCAACCATTTACAAATTACCCCTATCCAATGTCCCTACCACAAAATGCTGACACCAAACACCACAGACGAGATCATCGACTTCCTCCTCGACCAAGAAAACTTCGAGTGCGACCCGACCAACAGGCTAGAGGGCGACACCCCCCTCCACTCGGCGGTGCGGTGGATCAACAGCGAGCCCGAGGGGCAGCGGGAGTTCGGCAACGCGCTGGTGGACATGATGCTCGAGGCCGGGTCGAACCCGCGGGCCAAGAACAAGGGCGGCCTGACGGCGTACCAGCTGGCCGACCCGCGGAACACGGGCTTGCGGGAGCTCATACAGAAGCACGAGTACGCCCTGCTGAACAAGGGCGACTTCGTGCAGAGCGCGGGCGGCATGGCTAGTGTCTCTGGGGGTGGGGCGGTTGTCACCGGTGCTGCTGCCGTGACGGGTGATTTGGATGGGGATGATGAGAGTGATGACGATGCGGAGTTTAGTGGGAGTGATGATGAGGAGAGGGCGGAGTGGGACCGGAGAAGGAAGGAGAGGGCTGCCAGGAAGGGTTGAGCTGAGCCTCCTGATGTTGGATTACAGTGAGGCCAGAGAGGCCTCGTCTTGAACCTTTCATGTCTGTTAGCGAGGTGTCTTCGCGTGTTCATACAGAGAAATGCATATTAGACGGTCCATGGTTCACCAAAGGAATGCCACCACCATACAGCATCAACACAGAGTAATGCATGTTCGAGTCTTAAGATGCCCTATCTGTCTCATATGAAAATGAACTGTCCATTCTTTTTGCCAGGGGCGCAACTCTGTCGCCGATTCGAATCACTCTCCACTTCACATCGGCCTAACGGTCTATATCAAGCAATGAAATTAGCAGCCACAACAACCCAAATTCGTCCTGGTTGATTCGAGCGGGTCTCTATGCAAATCATAACGGGACAGTCAAATGTGTTGGTATGGTTGCAGATCTTCCGGGAAGTACGTTGGCACTGGATATGGACAGTTAGGGATGGTTAGGCTGAATTTTTTGATCATTGTTGCTCTTGAAATACTGTTATCCTCCCACTTCAGACCTGACCTCATGAAGGTGTATGTATGGTATGAAGCATATACAGATATTCAGATTGGTTCGTAGAACAGGGAACTCGAAGGCTCCGGGTATATATCTAAGAAGGAAGACGCTTCGCTTCGGTCGTCAGGCTACAACACCAGGACCAGCTGGCATCCAGCCTGGACGTCTCCGGTCTCATGGTCCCAACATGTAAGAAAAATAAGTGGGAAACAATGAGAAACACGCAAAAACAAAACAAGCAGCCGCGAAATCCGATGCTACTCACGAGAGGCATCAAATACCCTTGCTCCCTCCCTCGATTACTCATAGGTCGTTCTTGACTCATTCGCTCCATTTCGATACCCAACAAGTCCCCATCCATTCTCACAGGAGACTTACAACATCATATTCACCGCCAACGACACAAGAACAGCAACAAAAACCCTCCCCAGCGCCCTCCCAACCGCACCCCCGCTCGCCGCACCCTGGGCCTTGATATACGTCACGTTGGAGGCGGCCGCCAGTATGTCCCCACTCAGCTCCCCCGAGGCAGCCCACTGGCTGATCTGGCTGCCAAACGTCTCGAGGATGTTCGTGCTCCTCCCCTTGGGGCAGAACCGTACCCCCCACCCGCCGCCCCCGGGGATTACGAACGTGCTGGCCGAGTCGTCGTAGGGGAACGAGTACGCGTCCGGGCACACGGCCTTGGCGCGCCGCGAGTACGTGCTGCGCGGGCACTTGTCCGGGTCGTTGTACTCGCCGTTGCAGCAGTCCTTGTCCGAGTTTGTCGACTTGCAGGCCGACAGGCAGGGGTCGAAGACGGGCCGCGAGACGGTGTCGTCCGGGTAGGGGTAGATCCCCGCGCCGGGCTTCGTGGGGTTGAGGACCTGCAGGGACCAGGGGCACCAGTGGCCGACGTGGGAGGACGTCTGCCGTGTCTCGTATGGCATCGGGTAGGTGTCCGTGGTGTACTCTGTGCCGGTGCGGTTCTTGTGGGAGAGGTAGCCTGCCGTGGCGATGCAGGACGGGTTGACCATGTTGGGCGGGGGCTGTTGCCCGCTGGGATCGGCTTGGTATTCTAGTGCGATGGGGAGGTTGTAGCCGTCGACTAGGGAGATGTCGACGAAGTTCTGGGTGCCGCTTGTACCGCCGGATAGTAGAATCTCGGCTAGTGTTGCTGGAGGGTTGCCCTGAGGATTATGTTAGACTCCCCCTAGGTAGACAACCACATGTTCCATGTGGTGTTTGGAAGCAGACTTACCGATGCCTGTGTGCAGTCCATCTGACCACAACTTCCCGTCGTGCAGACTAGGGAGTCGTCTCCCGAAGATGTACAATTCGTCCGCCCCCATATCCTCCCGTACCAATCTGTCGATACCTCCAACGACTTGTTCGCGCCGGCTGCCAGCTCAAAGCCACCTGTGCCAGGGCCGGTTCCGCTTGTTGTGTATATGCCGGGCCATATCGTGCCGGGGCAGTCGTTGTAAATAAGCAAAGGGACAGTGTCGGTCCACAACACCATCTTTCCGGATGTTCTATGAGCAGAAAATAAAAATGCCAAGCGGTGTCAAAAATGATGATGCTCTCAGGCTGGCTGGAGCTGCTGCTTGTATCATGAGACGGAGATAGGAATATATGATATGAGATAGTCTAAACTGAGACTTATGACAATGATTAAGCAGTAAGATATGTTTCAAAACTGGAAGATAGGCAAAAAGGAAGATCTGTTTCGCGCCCAGTGACTTGAGTGTGTAGAGTGTGTAGAGTGTATATGTCACAGTGAGTATGTGAGTGTAAAGATGGTGTGGTCAGCCTCCCAAGATCATCATCGACCTGCGTCAATGGCTTGATGATATACACAAGGAACGAAGGCCCCTTGTCGTTCGTCTCGTTGCGCTGGCAATTCGCCAAACCCACATCATCACCGAAGTCCAAAACACCTTGCCATGATTTCGTTCCCCATCCCTTCCCTCAACCTCCATCCTCATTCGTGGACCAGAACACTCAGATGGACCATGAGGACTCTCCCCCGGTACAGAGTGCCCATCTTTTACCCGCCAGAGTGGGATATCGGTAGGCGATGACGCAGTAGCGATTGGGTTTCCCGGATTCCAAGACTCAGCGTTCCGCCCTCCCTGCTTTCACTTTTCGATGGCAGGCTGGATTGGGGGCATAAGGGAACAAGAGAAGGTTCGGGCAGGGATGTGTCTGTGCAGGGGTGGTTGATTGGAGAGATACAAATAAAGAAAAAACGACGGTTGGTTTCAGAGGGCTGAGCTGCAGGGGCCCGGGAGCTGCTGTAGTGGTGTGAACCCACGACCTTTCACCTCTGCGGGCACTGCGGGCACTGCGGGCACTGCTGGCACCTGCTGCGCTTTGCCCTGCTGCCGCCGATCAAAGCGTCAAGCGCCAGATTTCCAGCAGGGTACATAAAAAAACAGGATCCACTTTGGGGGGGAGACATCTGGACCATCATTAATCTGACTGTCAGACTGACAGCCTGACTGACTGGACCCTTGCAAACTGAAATGTGGATTGACATCATGGTCTCTCATCTCCTTGAGTCTCCCCCCCTCCACCTCGGCGTCTCGTCGCACGAACATGTCCCGATTTGGAACCTCTGATCTCTGACCTGGCGGTGCGTGCGTGCGTTTTGATAGGGGATCCCGTTCGGTAGGGCTACAACGTTCTCGTTAAGCTTGTTTCGGTTTCCGGGGTCCACGCTCATCTTCTTGTTCATGATCGCCCTGCCTACATTGCTTCGTGCGTCTTTCGTTCTGCTCGTTACCGGGAATTGTGACTTGTTTCTTGCCGTATTGTGCATACATCCCGTTTGGGTCACATGGAAGGGACGGTTAGACGTCACTCCCATTTACTGTGTTCTTCACACCCCGGGAGAACGATTCCATATCAAAAATAGATCGACTGTTTTGGTTACTTCCCATAGACAGAGAAGACCTTGACCATGTGGTCAATCCGCCGTTCATTTCAAGGCTTGCAAGGGACGGGCCGGTTTGCGCTACCGTTTCGTAACGGAGTCTAGTAGACGTTTTTCCTATGCTCGGACCCTTGTTGTCATCAGTGCAAAATGCCTGCTACTTTTTCTATAGGTACATCCAGCCAACATGCTTCTACGAGGCCCTTGGCAGCGAGCACGGTGACAACGAGACCATCGTCATCAAGGTTAGCAGATAGGTATAACAAGAGTTTGCTTTGGTGATTCTGCTTCTTTCATTTCAATGCTCTCAAATACAAATTAGACCCAACAACTCGAATGCATCATCATAGCCGCTTGCCTTTGCGCTTTCTCACACCCCCATCCTGCCTCTTGCCTCCTGCTTCATTTCTGGAATCCATTTTTCTTCTTTTGCGGTATGTAAAAGCAGCAGTCAACTTCGCGTCGTGGTATCAGTCGCCTCAGCCCATTTCAAAAAGCATAAAGCCAAACTCAAAAATCTTCTCCGAAGAAGCGGATGAAAAAGGGGCCCAAGGGCCCAGATATTTTGATTCCCTTTTTCCAAACCACCAGAGATACATGGTCAAGCTGGAAAACTCTCTCCTTCACTCTCGTGCAGTGCCAGTCTACCTGAACCTCGCCCTGCACCGTCCCATGACCTCGCCCTGGCAGACCAGCTCGGCGCTGAACTCCGATCCGTCGAGCGTCAGGTAAATATCAAAGTACACGCGGTAAAACGTGCCCTGAGGTGTGTCCATGCGTTCGAAGTCCTTCTCCAGGTTCTTCCGTGAAAGATCGGATGTCAGTGTGACAACCTCCTTGATACCTGTGAA
This sequence comes from Cytospora piceae, assembly GCA_016508685.1. Classification (NCBI taxonomy): domain Eukaryota; kingdom Fungi; phylum Ascomycota; class Sordariomycetes; order Diaporthales; family Cytosporaceae; genus Cytospora; species Cytospora piceae. Next base: position 366,048 of record JADMLE010000017.1, on the reverse strand, counting down.
ACACAAAACAGTCAGTCTCGGTCAACCTTTTCTCCAACGACAGGAGTTCAAAACTTACGAGGATCCTTAGTGTACTCCGGGCAGACATCGTCATCACACGCATAGAGGATATCCTCATACATGAGCGTCGCGCCGGGCGCCACCTGCCGGAAGAACGACACCTTGACAGGCTCGCCGATCTTGACCTTCTGGCCCTTCTGCACAAAGATCTGCCTCGTGAACTTGCACCTGTCCTTTCCGTCGAGCGAGGGCACCCGGTACGCCTCCGGGTGGTATCCCTCCTTGAACGGCTGCAGCGTCGCCATGAGGTAGTGCCTCCGGGCGACACGGTGGGTGATGACCCGCTCGGTGATGCCCGCGGTGACGGCGCCCTTGACGATGGCCGCGACCGAGTCCATGGGCCGCACGACCTTGGACTGGAACTGCGGCGGCACGTGCAGCTTGATCTGCTGGAACAGGTACTCGGAGGCGCCGAAGCCGCCGACCACCAGGATGTTCTGCAGCGTCCGGTTCTGCGCCTGGATGGCGATGATCTGGTTGCGCACGAGCTCCAGGATCCGGTTGACCACGGGCTCGAAGCACTGGAGGATCTCCTCGTTCGTAAACGTCATGTAGCCCTCCTCGATGCCGGCCTCGGGGAACTCGGCCTCGATGCCCACGTCTACCGCCCACTTCTGCCCGTTGTTACGGAAGTCCGCCTTGATCCGGTTCTCAAAGTCCATTATGCACTTGGCGTACACGCGGCCCGCCGTCTTGGACCCATCCGGGAGCTTCATCTTCCTAATCTTGGTCCGCAGGATGTTGCTAAAGTTGCGGTTCAGCGCGGTCGAACCACAGGAGTCCCCAGAGCCGGCGGTGCATTCGGCCACCGTGAAGGGGTTCTCTTCCTCGACTTCGTACGCGATCAAATCGACGGTACCACCACCACAGTCTACGATGAGCAGCGCATCGTGGACCTTGAGGTTGAGGAGACCGGTCTTGGCGCAGAAGAGCGCTGCGGCTTCGGGCTCGGAAACAAGGGTCAGTCGGTTGTCGTTCTCGTCGCGCAGGAATCCGGCCTGGATGGCGGCCGCTCTCGTGGCAGCCTTGCCGGCGTCGTTCCAGATGGCGGGCACCGTCAGGTAGTATCGAATATTCCGTTCCTCTCTGTTAAAGACTTCGCCGAGAGTCTTCTGCAGGGCTGCCCGCATGGCCTGGCGGAGCTTGAACAGGTAGTCGGCCGCGACATCGATCTCGGACTTTCCTGGTGGCAGAGGTGGCAGGTTGATAGGGTCGATGTAGGTGTTACCAGACAGCATCAGCTGCAACTTGAACCATTCCACCTTTTGTACTCCTGGCTTTGGGTATCCTGTCGGGGCGAGAGCATCGGCGATATCGGGACCCCAGCCGACTACCTTTTGGTATTGATCGTAGTATAGTACGGTGGGAATCTGGGGAGTGTTTGTTAGCTGGAGGTCTGGTGCCACGAGAGACTTCCGGTATCCTACCTTTTGCTTTGTATATGATCCAGCGCCTGGCCACTCGGTAATAATATCCTCTTTAGCTTCATTGTTTGTTGCGAATGCAAATGCGACGCCGGAGAAGGTCGTGCCCTAGGCGACTCGTGTTAGCTCGACTCGACTCGACTCGACTCGACTCGACTCGACTCGACTCGACTCGTCTTCGTTCCTCCCCCCAGCTCTGGCATGTCTTACGAAATCAATCCCAACAATCAATTGAGCCTTGCTCCTGCTGCTTCCCTCCACCTCGGCGGCAGGTCGACCGTACGTCGCAGTTGGGAGGGCCTGACCGGGCGGGGGACCATAGCCTCCGGCGCCAGTGTAGCCCGGGGGGCCACCGGCAACGGGCGGACCGCCTTGCATTGGCGGCATCTGAGGAGGGTAACCGGCAACGGGGGCACCAGTGTTGATCGGGGGAGGACCGCCAACCATCTGTGAGGGTGGTGTTCGAGCTTGTCCTGTTGAGATAGAAAGAAAACGAATGTCAGCAAATAAAAGACTCGAGTTTCTTTGATATTCTAGGGACGTGCGCTGCTTGCAGTTGCAGTTGCGGTTGCGGCTGCGGCTGAGATCGGGCAGAACAATGAATGGGCGGGTAGATTAATAAGGAGGGGCTGTTGGGTTGAGGAGGGGCGACCCACCAGGATAACCAGCACTGTAGCTCGGTGGCCGCTGACCTTGGCCAGGGTGGTTCATCTGGGGCAGAGACTGCTGCGACGAGTTGGAAGCGATGGAGGGAGAAGGGCCGGGTCGGATGTGGGCAGCCGAGGGGGGTATATTGTTGTTATGAATGGAGGACTGGGACGAGCCCCGGGGAGGAGGAGGGGTCTCGGTACGGCTCTGGCTCTGCGATAGGTCTGGCGTCTGAATGCTTGCGCTTGATTTGCGTTTCGCAAAGCCAAGGTTTTTCAGACGAGAGTTAAGGTAACTCATAAGGGAAGAGGAGCGGGAGGAATAATTAAGGGAAGGGGAATTGTATTAAAAAGGGGGAAAAAGAGGAAGAAGAAACGAGTGGCACAATCCAGCCTAGACTAGACAACAGGTGCGGTAGGAGTGAGAGGGGGGCGGCGCGGAGGACGTTGGGCCCAACGAAGCGAAAGGGAAATGGAAGGGAAGGGAACCTTGGGCAGGGTGAATTGAGTTGGCTGTATGATTTTGGTTTGGTATGGTTGGTACGGAGTATAGGAGCGTAGGATTTGAGTGAGAAATTAGGTTGCCCAGGACTGTTCCGGCTGGGCTGCTGCTACTGCGGTGCGGTGCAGTGCAGTCGCAGGAGGAAGCAGGTGCTTGAGCTGAAGCTGAAGCTGTAGCTGGTGGTTGCTTTAGGACTTGACCTGACTTGACTTGACTCGAGACTCTCTCTCTCTCTCTGTCTCTCTCTCTCTTGCAGATGAACAACCTCTGTCAACAACACCCTTGTCAAGTTCAGCAGGCGAAAGGTCGTTGTCGTGAGGGGTAAATGATTGCAAGAATTGGTTGAGAAGTACCGTAAGTAGTTATCGAGAGAAGTCGACTCGAGCTAATGATGATACGGTATTGTACTGTACTGTACTGTCTTGTCTTGTACTGTACGGATTGTCCTAGGGCGTAGTGGGTAAGGTAGACCTGCGATTCCTTTTCCTTTTCTTCGGGCAGCTGACGGGACTTGCGGTCTCAGAAAATTTGATTTAATTCAGTTTGGATGTTGGTGAAAGCCCTGACCGCCTGGTCCAACGAGTTAATAACGGTGTAGCTAACAGTTTTTTTCCTCCCACCCCAATACGTTGGTTGAATTGGGAGACGATAGGTTCGCAGGTACGCAGGTACACGCAGTTTATCGACGTAGGACTTTTCCAACACAGGAACCAACACGCTTCGAAAAAGTTAGGCCGAGTCCTACCAACCGTTAGCTGCGGTTGTACGCTGCCCCCAGTCCCTAGTTCCCCTCCCCTGGTGGAACCCGCTTTCTCACAGGCACACAACATACGGCACACAACACACTGCGCCAAAGCTGCAGCAGGGTGGCAATGTGGCTGAGAAGGACGAGACTAGACTTCGCCAAAGTATACACTTACCCACCTATCTGCACCCTGAAACGGAGCACTTGAATGGAAAGCAGTCTTTTTCTTGGTCAGAGGTAAGGCTGAGGCGAGGTTGGTTGTTCTGGTTGTCAAGCCTGATATGTAATGCTAAGTCCTGTGGAGGTCCACCTGTGCTGTGTGCCCCCTGGTGAAGTCCTGGCGTCTAGGTGGAAATGTGATTTTTAGGAATGGGAACCTTTAACGTCTGCGATTCACTTCTGACACCTGATACTGCTGGCAAGTATAGGTTTCCTAGGCATGCTCTTGTCTGTTCTCCTCAATGTCGTGACTGGTCGATACTATCTGAGACTGTCTTGTGGATGAGTCGCTGAACCCAACCATAGGACTCCAGAGTCGTAGCCCGACTACTGGAGGGATCCCTTGAATTGATGATCTTATCGACCTTAGTATACCGGCAGATAGTAGGTTCACTGGCTTGCAGAAAGACTCCGCAAGCAGGATTGTAAGCAGGTCTGGTATGGAGAGTTGATCATGATGTTGGTCCAGTTGTCGGAAGGCGACCTTGGAAGGGTGAGTGAGGTGACACACTTGGTGGGTTACAGCTGGATGCGGCCAAGTGATACAGGACCAACATGCACAAACAAAGGGCTGCATTTTCAGCCAAGACCTTTATAATCAGTCAGTCTGTCAGTCTGTCAGTCTGTCCATCCATCTGCTTTGTAATATGATAAAAAAACCGGTACAAGTGACCGTGTGGCTTCCTTTGTCCGGTCTGTCCAAGGCTCCGTCTCAACAGCCTCAAGGGTTAGGGTCAGGCAGGTAGTCAAGCAAGTATGTGTTAATGGCGTATTGAAGTGTTTACTCTGGACTCTTGAGAACTATAGCTTATCAATATGGCGCTCAGTCTCTAATATAAGCTTAAGTACCCAGGATGCTCGATCTTGGTGTATGGTGTGCCGAACATCTCGTCTCCGGCTTCTTGAATATTAATCCGTGGTGCCGGATATAGCTTCCAAGGTTACAGACATCGACTCCATATATACACAGTAGTTCACCACTCCACCCCAATCCTTAATTTTGGCCCTTCCAGCCAGGCTCCTTTCCCTCCGACAAAACCCACAGGGCCTATAGACTGACAGATCATCGATGCGCCTTACATACAAACAAGCTGTCAAGAAGGACCTGTGATGCATTCTCCGTGGCGGAGTGCGCAGCGGACATCACTGCTGTGCCTCAGCCATGTGGGGGGGAGCTCAGCCGCACTTTTTGACCGCAGGGATCGATCCCCTTTCGACGGACCGCCGTTTGCAGCCGCACAGCGTTTATCGAGACGACATGAGACGTCAATGAGGGTTGCGCAATGACTCCTTACACAAGTGGTTTACGCCGTCTCTTCTCTGTTGTATTCTGCAGAGCTGACCTCCACAGCAAGAGCTTCGTACATTTCGCTTCTGCCCAGGTGCCGCCCTTCTTCTTCGGCCGCAGAGTGATTACTGTTTACGTGCCCTTGCGAGGGGCTCTGTTGGAGAAGGAAGGGGATGGTGGAGTATCTGGCGTAGGTGACCATGTACTACATACCCGAGAGAATCATTTAGTGACACACCCGTGGACTAGAAACATTATCCCAGACAACTTCCGCACAACCTCTTACTGGCATGTCAACACCCTCCGTGATCTGAGTTACCAACCACAGGCCGTATACTGCAGTCGCCTCACGCATCAGCAGGTGGCGTGGAAGGCCCAATGGCGCCCTGCCATCCAGTAGAGCCCCGAAGTAGTCGATGACTGCAGGTGGCATCGCAGCAGGCTGGGGCGGGGGGCCAGTTCCTCTCCTTCCACCTTCATCACACTTCATGCCCTGAGGCCTCCACACGCATTGAACAACGACTGCTACACATCTGACTGCGCTAATTTAACTTATTCCCACGACCGACCTTCTCCTTTGCTTCCTGACATTTGACATTATACGCCAGCCATACGGTCGCCCTGTACAACTCTTTCTCAAACAATCCTTGCATCGGCTACGAATTCCCTGCTCGCTTTCGAGTGCGCTGTGGGCGACGGCCAGCCATACGACGAGGACTTCTGGGGCAAGGACGGCCTGGAACCGTACAGATACACCCCAATCTCTCCGGGGGAAATCCGGTGTCTTGTTCTCGAGCCTGGCCTCGACACCGAAATGCTGAGCTGCACCTTAGGGGTCTTCCGACTGGCCGACGACCCTCCCTACGAAGCGATCTCATACGTCTGGGGGGACTCCATCAGGTGCCATGAGATCAAGTGCGATGGCCGCCGATTTTTCATCACGCCGAATCTCCGCGACGCTCTGCGGCAGTGCAGACTACCTGATAGCAGGCGGATACTCTGGGCCGACTCAGTGTGTATCAACCAGGACGACGATAAAGAGAAGTCACAGCAAGTCTCTGTCATGAGCAAGATTTACAGTCAAGCCACGGGAGTTTTGATCTGCTTTGGTCCTGATCGAACAGATGGTTGTGCTCAGCAAGCACGGTCTTTCTTGCACGATTTCAATGGAATGTTTGAGAAAAAACTGAAGGAAATCAGTGGCGACTGGGATTCTTTCCCACTTCCCGACGACGGCAATCCCTTACTCAGCGATTCTAGGTGGTCATGTTGGGACTCCCTCGCAGGACAGCCATGGTTTAAGAGAGGATGGGTGGTCCAAGAAGCAGGACTTGCAAAGGACGCTCTATTTTTATGGGAGCGGGCCCAGATACGTTGGCTTTGGATTCAACGAACCATAGTGTGGGGAACACGGCGTTTGCCGCAACAGCTAACGATGCCTCCGTCTAACGACCTGCATATAGAATTATATAAGATCCGCTACAAGGAAGAAGCCATCACTATGTGGGACGAAGCGGATTACGGCGTGGACAACTTGCTTGATATCCTAGACTCAGCACGATGGCTAGACGTCAGTGATAATCGAGACCGGATCTATGCGTTTCTTGGTCTTCCAGGGGCAACAGTTATCCGGGACAGTCTAAGCATCAACTACCGAAAGACCTGGGAGACGGTCTTCCAGGATTTCGCGTGTTGTTACCTCGACTGCACACACGACCTCATCCTTCTGCACTTCATACAACCTACCGAAGCTACTATATCAGCGAACACCGAACACCCGTCCTGGATTCCACAGTGGCCATACGATGTCTATAAGTCTCCCCTCTATCGTAAGTGGCAGAATAATATCGCTTCACAACATCACCCAGTGTCGCCTCCATACAGCAGACTGGGAAATAGTATGCTACGAGTAAGAGGTCTGGTAATGAACTCTATCACCTTCTTATATCCAGTACTCTCTGAGTCGACGACTATCAACGATATGGCCGCCGTCTGGAGAGCAGTTATATGCCATAGAAGTAGACCAATCTACGAGAGATTCCCGCCACTATACGCGTTTTGGGAAACAATAAACAGTGGGACGGAGCCTGCCAGCCTTAGCGGTAGGCAGTTGGAAGCACAGACCAAGGCGTGCTTGCGCCGCCTGGACTACGGCGGACAGGTTCTGGACGGGAAAGATTCAAAAACCACCTTGGACGCGACCGAAGAGTACCTGGATGACCCAGGAGCGATGTGGCAAGACGTACAGAATTAGATACACAATCGCCGTGTAGCTGTTACGCGGAGAGGGTATTACTGCCTCGTACCTTCCCTAGCACGGGAGGGCGATATATGTGCTGTGATATTCGGAACCACCTTACCTTTCATACTACGTGGCGTAGGAAAACCACGCCACTATGAAGTCGTTGGAGACGCATTGTTTACAAGCTGTCGGGAAGTCGATTGGGAAGCAGGTGAAAGGCCGTACATAGTGGGCAGTGGACTTGGCGGAAATGAGGATTGGCTAGACATGGGTCTGGAGGAGGAGAACATCTGGCTTTGTTGAGATGCGTACAAGGCTGGCGTTGGTGGATTTGTGAACATGGTTTCGATCGCCTATGACACGTCTCTCAGCGACCCGATATTGGCAATATGATGGCATGGCGATAGCAACATCCAAACAACAAGACCTGGAGAGCGGTGGTTTCGCCGGGGTGCTGTTGCACATTCCCTCGACGTCGATGTAGCCGAAGATTTCCCATGACATGTCGGCTCAGGTGAAGGTGGCAGAGGCTGTTGTTTTCCAGAGCTTTCATGTGGCACTCGACGAATAACAGACGTTGAGCGGTGCTGACAATACAGCCAGAACACCTTTTTGGACGAACCACCATTACCCGTCCTTTGTCTAGGCGTTCGTTGAGCAACCGAAGACTTTCCGCTGTTGTGGAGTGGTGTTGCGAAAGCAGCCGGACCAGGAAACCGGACAGGTTCAGCTGGGCTCGCGTCAAGTTTTCGTCCTGTGTCATGCGTGCGGCGTTTGACTCTCTGCTTTGTGGGTTAAAACCCTGTCTCTCGATGGCCTCGGGTGGAGGAAATATCGAGACTTCACAAGTATGGCTGCAAACCATAGCGACAGTCCACATGTGCGAGGCATTTGAAAAACGTTGCAACTCAGGAATTGCACCTTGCCCGGGAGTGGGAATGCATTCATGTGAACGACCTTTCTCGAGTGCACAAATCTCACCTCTTCTGTACCGACCAACGCGGAAATATAAATTCATTGACATCCATGGACGGAAACAGAGGTGATCAAGACCTTGGAGTATTAGGTACTCACGTATGCCTGGAAGGGTCTCGTAATATTTGTCAGCGAGGCTCCCCTGTCAGGAACCACTCAACCACGTGGAGTGCCCCGGATCTCAGAGATGGGGTGCCGATCATTCCTTTCTCTCGTGAGATCATTGTATCTTGTGTCCATGTGACAGAGAAACTTTTTTTTTTTGGTGCCGCTGCTTTCGTGACCTTGGAACGTCTCGACAATTCCATGACATGATGATGGTCCTCGGTCAACGTCCGTTCATGATCTCAACCCATGGATTCGGTCCTTCTGCGCCGTCCCCAGGTCCCACATGGCGTCGTTCCCCAGGCCCAATCCCCCGGAAACACCCCCACGAAACTCCAGGGCTGTTCTCGGCACCGGGGAAGTCCTCTTGTACTCCAGGACGGGTGAAGAAGGAGGCCTACTGCGTCGAACTTGGTGCATGTAAATGTCCCGGCCAGATATCGTCTTAGGAACGACAAGTATATCAATTGATCATGGAGAAGTGAACGATGAGGAAAGAAAAGTGTTCCGAATCATTCGCTATTCTAGCGGTATTTCTCCAGTACCCGGTCCACAACGGCCCGGAGTCCACCACAATTCCCCAGCATGCCTCGTCACTCATGGAAGGCTAATAAAACTCACTGATGAAGAAACGTTGTTTGCTCCAGTGGATACCATCGCGTGCCAGAGAGATATTTCGCCATCGGCATCCACCCCTGGGCACGTACTGCGCTACTGTGTATAGTACGTTTTATAGCCAGTTCGGCGCGATATCTTGGAATATGGTTAACAAGTTGTCGGTGTTTTGATACTATAGAATACTGGCAACGAGAATCATGACGCAGTTCGATTGACGCACAGCCTGCATGATGATAATTTCGCCCTGGGCTGGTTTTCTAAGTTGGCAGCCGCCGCGATAAGCAAGATATTCAGCGCCTCTTGACCGCCCAGCAGTCTGGGCGCTAGGTACGCAGTACATGCATATATGTACATACATACATGGTCCACCGTTCTCTCTCATAGCATAAATTCTCGCTGGTCTAGGAAAGTTGTCCTGGTCAATTCGAATTGATCAGTCTGAATATACACAATTAAAACACCGCGACAGGGGTTTGCGCAGTTATTTGGCCGTCCCATGATCTCATTTCACAGACGTTACCTGCAGCGTATCCGGCCCTTTTCCAGCGCTCCACTGAAACCGCCCCGAGCCACCGAGGCCACAGGCTTGTTGCTGGTTACCAGGTTACCTAGGTACGCCGCGGCACGCCTGGAAACCTCATCCTCGACCGGCCACCGAAGGTACTTGTCTAGTGTACCTCGGTTCACCTACAGCGAGACTCTTTTTTTGCCCTGCCTCTATGGAAGAATTGTTCGGCGGCGGGTTCGAGTAGTTTGTCCCATAATCCGGGGAGGCAGGAGGAAGTAAGTTATCGTGGTTCGCGAACACCAGCAATAAGGGTCCTCGAGTTCCTGAACTCTGTCGATCCAGCATTTGCTTCATGTTCTCTCGACGGACCGCCAAACTGGAGAACCCTTCATTGCATGGCAGCGCCTCCTGGCGCGCCATTGATGATGACGGCGACGAAGACCCAATTGCAACCGCCGACGACTCGAACTGTCAGATCCAAGGAGAAAAGAACGAAGCGCAGCCTTCAAGAAGGAGGCGGAGGCGGTCTTTGTGTTCGGTTTTCGATTTCTCGACCGTTAAACCGGTACATCTTTGTTGGGCCTTCTTCCCAGTCCTAATCTTAGTAAGTCTCCGAAAAGGCCAGCCAAGGAGCCAGGTCGCCAAACCAGCTCGGATGCTTGGCTGCTTGGCTTTTTAGCCTCACTCCGAAGGCTGCAGATGGATGTTGCCCCGCTCTAAATCTCACGACACTCCCCAGCCTGTGTCTCCTGTCCCTTGTCATAGCATAACTCCATCCTGCAGTCCTTGTCCCGTGTCGTCGTATACGGAAGGGGGAGTACATATAGTAAGCCATTAGCTAACCCTGCTCCCAACTTACCTAGCTCCTCCAGTTGTTACTTCTTCATGACGCCAGGCTGCTCCATTTCTCTCATATAATAGCTCCCTTCCCTCTCCTTCGTCCATCCTACTCCCCTCTTGCTCAAGTAATTCCCGAGCCTGTGTGCGACAACCCTCAAGTCTTCCCCACCACAGCTCCTGTCTCTAAACCTCTCACCATGGGGCTTACCTCAGAAACCAACCGCATCGTGGATGCGTTCAAATTTACCGATGCCGATCTCAACCGCGGCGTGGGCGAGTTCCTCGACCAGATGGGTATGTTGCCCTCTCGACTCTAACACCGCCAATTGACCGTAGCTCATATCAATTTCGTGCAGAACTCGGCCTGGAGAAGGATGGCACCAGCATGAGCCAGATCCCCAGCTACGTCACCGGTGTTCCCAATGGCACTGAGAAGGTAAGATTTTCGCGACAACGCGCGCACGCCCAACCCCCCACCCCCGCCGAGGACCACAGCTGATTTTATTATGCGTGCAGGGCCTCTACCTCGCTGTCGACCTGGGTGGCACAAACTTCCGTGTCTGCTCAGTCCGATTGAATGGCGACACTACATTCAACCTCACCTTCTCCAAGGTCGCCATCCCAAAGGAGCTCATGACCGCCAAGACCGCTGAGGAGCTTTTCAGCTTCCTGGCAAAACAGATCGAGATTTTCCTGCGAACACACCACAAAGAGCACTTCTCGCACCGCACGAGGAGGCGCTTCACATTCAGCAGCCCCGAGGGCTTCAAGGACGAGGAGATCTTCCGCCTGGGCTTCACCTTCAGCTTCCCCACCCAGCAGATCGGCATCAACAAGGGCATCCTGATAAAATGGACAAAGGGCTTTGACATCCCCGACGCCGTGGGCAAGGACGTCTGCGACCTGCTCCAGACAGAGATCGACAAGCTTAACCTGCCTGTCAAGGTGGCCGCGCTCGTCAACGACACAGTCGGAACACTGATGGCACGTTCTTACACATCACCTGGCAAGAAGGGAACCATACTGGGCGCTATTTTCGGCACTGGTACCAACGGAGCGTACGTCGAGAAGCTCACCAACATTAAGAAGCCTCTTGAGGGCGAGTTCGACAAGTCGACTGGAAGCATGGTTATAAACGCGGAGTGGGGCTCTTTCGACAACCAGCTGAACTTCTTACCGAAAACGTCATGGGACCTCAAGGTGGACGCGGACAGCATGAACCCCGGCATTCACAAGTTTGAGAAGCGCGTGTCTGGCATGTTCCTGGGCGAGATCTTGCGATTGGTCACCATTGACATGCTGAAGAACGAGAAGACCCAGTTCTTCAAGGACGAGAACTCCAGCAAGAACGACTGGCGGTCGACAACGACCGTTGCCCCATCCTCTGGCATTTTCACCCAGTGGGGAGTCGACACTTCAATAATGTCTCTTGCCGCCGCTGACAACACGCCGGATCTCGGTACGCTGCGCCTGGCGCTTGAGGAGCAGCTGTCAGTGTACAGCCCTTCATTGGAGGATGCGCAGGCTTTCAAGGCCGTCTCCGAGTCCATTGGCCGGCGCTCGGCGCGCCTCGCGTCCGTCGCCATCGCTGCCATCGTGCTCCATACCGGCAAGCTCACCGATCCCGAATGGGAGGGCGAGCCCGTCGACATCGGTGTCGACGGCAGTCTGGTCGAGCATTACCCATACTTCCGGGACATGATCTACGAGGGCCTCCGCGCCATCGACGGCATCGGAGAGGCCGGCGCTGACAGGATCCGCATCGGCATCGCGAAGGACGGATCCGGTGTCGGCGCTGCCCTCATCGCCCTCGTCGCCACCGGCATGGAGAAAGCGCAGCCCACCCCCGAGTTCATAGAAGAGGTAAGAACCAACCCCAAGGCCAAAGCTGCTGATACTCCTGCGACCCTCACCACCCCCGTCGAGACCCCTCCCACCACCGTCCCCATCGAACTCGAGACCGCCGTTTATTAATCACTTCTACGTCATCACAGCAACGCGTATCACCGCTCTCCTTCCGGGGAATCAACTGGTACCTGCGCAAGGTCCAGCCGTGGCACTGGGCCGGACTGGGCCTGGCGACGGCGCTCCTGCTGACGAGGCGGCGGGATTACTTTGCTGGTCTGTGGAGGAGCTTTGCGGCACGGTCTTGAAGGGCCCGTCTGCTGCCTGCATACTGGCGAAACGCATTTCATAACTTCTGTTCTGTTGTATATGATATATCTGGGGGAAAACGGGACGGGTGTTCTTTTTAGGTGGTTCCATCCGAGAGCGGGGGGTGGTGGGACTTTATATGCCACCACGAACGATGGCTGAATGAACAGTTGGCTGGCTGCGCGCTGCGCACTGCACTGCACTTGGGTTTGGTTGGCCAGTTGGCAGGCTGGGTTGATATTTTTATGTTCATGTATTAGCTGTTACCCATGATGGACGGAGTTTGTTCTGAGAAAACTCACTCTTCTGCTTGCTCTCACGCCTCGACCTTGCCTGCTGAATGTCCGCTTCGGTCCCCCATGTGGTGTGTGCCGTGTACGCAGAACTGTGGCTTTTGCTGTTGTGTATCATGTATGCTACTAAGTATATATGGATACATAGGCGCTACTAGTTCGGATCTAGGTACGTTGTCGTACTGCATTGCATGATGGAACGATGGGACGTTATGTTGTTACAGTCAGGTACAAGTGGGTACCTCGGAATAAATGCTCCTCTCCTTGCAACGAGGTATACAATACCTATTGCGCGATACGAACACGAGCACACCCGCGAGAAAAGAGAGAAGACATATGAACATCTGTATGGCCTTGACCTGATCATGAAGGCCAACACATCGAATACCAGTTGCAGTAGGAACTGAATGTCTGTTCATGCGGACAACGCCCCTTAGGCGACTAGTATCAATTTTGAATTTACGTTTTTATCTATACGAGGATATTTTCGATAATGCTATCTTGTTTCAACTTTCGTACGGAGCCAGCAGGAAGGGAGTCTTCCACACCAACAAGGCGGCTCCGTGGAAGCGTCCTGTGCCGGTCCAATATAGCTTCCGCATCGCGTCTTTTCCAAAACCATTCGCATTCCCTTCATGAACTCCCCGTGATGCCGTATGCCGTATATCTTGTCCGGATTTCCAAACCCGTCTAATGTATCCAAAGTCTACGCCTGAGCCCTCCAAAATGCGAGGGTTAGAAATACATTACAGTGCTCTCTCCACAATTGTCGTTCTCGCCCCAGTCCTCGGATCGATTCAGGCTCCAAACGCGGCCGTCGGGTACGCCCTGTCCTTCTTCTTGCGCCCGGTCGCCGCGGGCGGTGGTAGTAGGTTGCTCCGGGAGCTGTTTCGCGATGATGTTGCGACCATGTCCTCGGGTAGGTCGTTCCACTCCATGTCGGGCCGCTTGTTCTGGAAGGACAGGGAGTTTGGGGGCAGAGGAGGCCGGGCTGATGAAGACGGCGGCGAAGGAGGTCCGGAAGGAGGAGCAGTCATTGTTGAGGCGAAACCTGGCAGGTTCACAGCAGCAGCGGTAACGCTCGAAGGGACAGCACCCGGCTGCGCATGCGCAACTTGACCGTTCGCGGGAATCGTCCCTTGCCTCGGCGCCGTGTTCTCCGCGCGCTGATCCTCGCCGTCGAGATCCACCCTCTTCTTGACGACCCACGCGCTCCCGGGCTTCAGTTTGAAATAATACCCCTCGAGCCTTACATCCCTCTCGAACCCGCGCCGCTTGTACCATGCCAGCCCCTCCTCGTTCTCCGTCCAGACGTGCGCATATACCCACTTGATATTCAAACCATTCCCGCGCCTCTCCCTCGTGACAGTCCTCACAGCATCAAAGATCCCCTCAATCGCGGCAGCAGCCAGCCCCAGCCCGCGATACGGCGCGAGAAGCACCAGGCTCTGGACGTACAGCGCGTGGCCCAGGCCCACGGGCGGCGGCGCGACCGACCCGGCGGCCTTCTTGGCGAGGCCGGGGGAGTACGCGCCGCCGTCCGGGTCGAAGGCGCTGGGCTCGAGGCGGCAGATGAGCCCGCCCACGACCTTGGCCGGGGAGGACGGGTCGTCCTGGAAGAGGACGGCGCGGCTGAAGAGGCCGGACTGGGCCGGGTCGAGGATCGCCTTGTAGAAGGAGTCGGTGTAGTTGACGGGCAGGAGGAGGGAGTTGATGCGCCGCAGGGCGGGGATGTGGGCGTCTGTCACGGGGACGATGGTCGCGGACGGGTGGGGGGTTGGTATCGTGGGTGGGAGGGCCGTGACTGGTATTGGTGAGAGGTTGGTTGTGGTGGTGGGTTTTGCGGCGAGGGTTGGCTGTGGGATCGGTGGTGCCTGGGGAGGTGATGGAGGAGGAGGAGGGGATGTGGCTTGTTGTTGCGTCTGTGAGGGAGGAGGGGCAGAGTAGGTTGACGGCGGCGGCTGCTCCTTGTCCTTGTCCTTGTTGTTGCTGTTGGGCTGAAAGAAGGAGAGGATCGAGGGCTGCTGTGCGCGCGACATGGTTGGAGGCGGATCGTTATGTGCAGGGCAAGCCAATCGTTTCCGAGGATGGAAGGAGAGGGGAGTTTACGAGTTATGGAGGTCTTGATAATGTCATATAATAGAACTCATGATGCTCAGTAATGTTGACACGAGGCACTTGTCATGTGGAATTCCCTTGAACGAGTGAAGGGGGGCGGGCGCAAAGGGGGCATCTAGGAAGGGGAGAAAGATTGCATGTGCCTGCCGTTCGTCAGGGGATCTACGCGTAGAATGTTAGGTACACAGTAGATCGCGGGGCGGCTGCTTTAGCTGCCGCGGCAGGTAACGAGGTGTGTACCGAATTAAAGTACCGCGGTACCTACCCAGGTACCTAAGCTCCGTATCCCAGGAACAGCGGCGGCAGCAGTAGCAGTAGCAGTAGCTGTAGCAGTAGCAGTAGCAGTAGCAGTAGCAGTAGCTGTAGCAGTAACAGTAGCAGTAGCAGTAGCAGTAGCTGTAGCAGTAGCAGTAACAGTAGCAGTTGGAGCTCTCTTTCAGCCTTCAGTAGGAGGAGGAAGAGCCTCCAAGCACCTGCAAACGAAGGGAGGATTAATGAATGTTTCTTTTTCTTCACACACACACACACCCACTATTACATACTATCACACACACGCTATCACACACACACTATCACACACTCCACACATACATACGATCGGGACGCAAATTCATCAGTGGCCCGACTGCAAAGAAAACAGCACTCGGCTCCGATTTCCCGACCACATCCATCCCAGATAGGCCGCATCGTTTTCCAACACATACATTACTTGTGGCACAACAGACAAGTAATTAGTGCAGTAGACTACCTGCCACTGCCTGTAAGCCACCTAGACGCGCTAGGCTGTTACAGTTAGTTACAGCTACAGTCGAGCGTCACTACACTCACTCAGTGGCTGCGCTTTCTATCAGCCTTCCCAAAACCCAAAATTTAATTTGGATAATTACTTAAGTAATTTACAAAGTCCCATCCCACGTTACAAACGACCGCGACGCATGCCAACACCAACCAACACACACCACCACCATACACCAACTACTCGACCCTCTCTCTCTCCCCCCTCCTTTCCTTTGCGCCCCCAACCGTCTTGACGCTTCACCATGGACGAGGTGAAGCTCGACGCTCTCTCCGGAAGAGCTGGAGTCATTGTTGCTGACCAAGATGCCGGCGGCTTGGAGAGGATTGTAAGTGGGAAACAACCACCAAACAGCAGCTATATGCATCTTGTCTTGCTGGCTCTCTCAGCCCTCTAGTCTTACTTGAGAGCACATCTGACCCTTCTCCAGTCACACCAGGTCCTTGACGATGTTCTGTACAATGTCATTTTCGATCTCGTCCTTGAGGTGCATCGCAACGAGAAGGTTCGCCGGGCAGAGACCGCTGCCATCCGTGTAGAGAAATTGGCTGCCGACGCCGCCGACGCCTCAGATCCCGACTCCAAACCCGACGTTCGAACCGAGACCGATGCAGCCATTTACGAGGACGGGAAAGTCTTGTTGAAGGGGAATCCGCTGCAAACGACAAAGGACATCCTGTGCCCCCGCTGCCACCTCCCTCGACTACTACACCCGACAGAGGGCAGGGGCGCCCACAAACCTGACCCCGGCGTCATCTACTGCAAGAAGCACCCCTACATCGACAAACCCGGGTACGACATCTACGGCCAGACATGGGTTGCCCCCGGCCCTGGTCGGGGCAAGAAAAAGAAGGATATGGAACGGAAGTTGGACCCGAGCGTGGATGGTACCGTGACGCCCACCCCGGATGGCCAGCGACCACCGAACGTCCTGTCCTTCCCCTCGGCGACCTGCAGCAAGTGCAAACGGTGTATCCTGGTCACCCGTCTGAACAACCACATGGGAGCATGCATTGGCAACAGTGGCAGAAACGCAAGTCGTGTCGCCTCGCAGAAGATCACCAACGGCAGTAGCGTCGGCGGGGATGCTACACCCCCGTCGAGCCAGAAGGGTACGCCATTCAACGGTTCGCGGGCAGGGAGCCCGAGGAAGCGCGACCGCGACGCCGACGACCTCGACGATGACCAGGACTCGGATGTCACCAACCCCAAGAAGAAGAGCAAGAAGGTCAAGGCCACGACCACCAAGATCTTGCTCAAGAACAAACCCAAGAAGGATAAGGAGAGGGGCGTCAAGGCGAGCTCATTCCTGAGCATGGAGTCCAGGCTCGACGATGAGGACGAGGAAGAGGACAAGAAGTCGACGGTCCAGGTCGCGCCAAAGAAGAACAATTCGAAGCAGCCATCGCCATCAAAAAAGTCGAAGCTCGGCTCGAAACCACCTCACGGTTCGCCAAAGCCCAAGAACGGCAGTATAGCAGATGGTTACGAGTCTTCGGATACCCTCTCAGATCCTCCACATGCTTCTTAGGGTCGCTTCAGCGGAGGTTTGAATACTTGGCCGGCCTTGGGTCCCATTCACAATGCTTCTTGTTTCAGCACGTCTTCATAACCCTTAACTAATGGGGGTTTTCCGTACAATTCAAAGAGGCTCATAGCTCTTTGGGCCCACCCATTGCATAGCAAAAGCTCATTCGAAGGCACATAATTCGAAGCAGTTAGAAGCAATTCATGCCTGGAAACAAGTCCTCTCCCCGGTCGACCACGAAAGCCCGCATTGCTACCGATGCTCAACACTCCGATCATGGTAGTCGTTGTGGGAGATGCTCAGTCAGTATCAGGATTAGGTTAGGATCATACCTACCGTTCAAAGTCGCGCTTCAAGGCGTGTCAGGGTCAACGACTAAACCAGGGGCAAAGGAAAACGCGTCCGATAATCATTGGTTCAAGCATTTCGAACCGAAATAGTCCCTATATTCGACGCCGCAAACTGGGTCGCACACATCGATGTGAGCGATACAGATTCTGCAGGGACTGCAGCCGGCTTGCAGCAGTGCCACCGCTGCCAGAAGGTCGACTCCCAATGCGCTTATACGCCCTCGAGCCCTGGGTCGCCCATTTTGAACCGGAAAGGTGGACTGGGGCAGATGTGGAGGTGGGGGTTAACGCAGGACGTAGGAGGTATGATTAGGGGAGCGTTGTAGTTGAGATGGCAGGGAAAGAGGGAGGAGAGTAAGTGTGTTTTGTGTATTGATTTGCATTTCATGGCGTTGGTCAATCGGTCGTTTCGATATCGCATATGGGAAGGTGGCCGGCGTTCTTGAGGTGGCTACCACAGGCGTTCAGGGGGGGGGGGGATCAGAGGTTCCGTGGACATTTGTTATGGAATACCAGACGAAGGCATCACATTATATCATATTGACATTCAGGAATACAAGCCTTGTGTCACTTGGAGTCTTCCGCTTGAAACAATTTCTTGAGTACATTTGCCGGGCATAGGGGGGTATAGTGCATGGCAAGGGGCGAGGCTACCAAGGTAAGAGACGGATGGAGGAAAGTGAGCCGAAACCTGGGAGAGTGCTAACAAAGTAGGCGCGTCTACTCGGGGAGAACGCTGGCATAGGTGCTGAGATGAATGATCGCACATATACTATCACGATGAGGCTGCTGGTATAACCAACACTGGGTCTCGAATAAGAGGTATCTAGCCTATGAGCATTGATCGGGCGGCTTCGTCTGCCAATATTTGGTTCCCTGTAGATATCCGAATTTTCCTCAGTATATTTTACAGCTTCCTTGCGCAACATACGTCCATATCTACCACAATGCGCTGCGCTGTCGCGGATCCTGCTGAGCGCCCTAGATCGTGGTGGATAGTAGTTGGCTAATCCGAACATTGGCCAATGGTTGAGACTTGCCTCAAGCCCTGGAGAGGCGAAGCATTGATGGTGATCGTGACCTGGCTGACTGGCCAGAGCCATGAGGACTGACCCCCTTCTTGTTCCCCTTTCTTATTCTTCATTGGGCCGCCGTAACGCCCAAGGCCCTGGAGCACACATCATGTCCCCTCCCATCCCCTCTTCCAGACTCGGCGAAACAGTCGGCTGCGTGAGCGAAGCCCCCAGGACCGCCACAACATTCCATTCATAATTCGTAAACAGAGTCTTCAAAATGAGACCCCCACTATTCACACCTCATCACCAACCTCCTCAACAACCCTCGCGCGTATGATCTTGACCTCCTCCGTCGGCCTATCCTCGGCATCAGTCTTAACATGGCCCATCCTCCTAACCACACCCATACCAGCCTTGACCCTCCCAAAGATGGTATGCTTCCCGTCGAGCCACGGCGCAGGCGCCAGGGTGATAAAGAACTGGCTGCCGTTGGTGTTGGGGCCGGCGTTGGCCATGGACAGGATGCCCGCGCCCGTGTGCTTCAGCTGCAACGCCGAACCGCCGTCGACGGTGGGCATCTCGTCCTCGAACTTCTCGCCGTAGATGCTGGTGCCGCCGCGGCCCGTGCCCGTGGGGTCGCCGCCCTGGACCATGAAGTCGGGGATGATGCGGTGGAAGGGCGTCGCGTCGTAGTAGCCCCGCCCACAGAGGGTGAGGAAGTTGGTCGTGGTCTTGGGCGCGTGGCTGGTGTAGAGCTCGAGGGTTATCGTGCCCTGAGGGAACGAGAGAGGTTAGCTGGGTTGAAGCTTTTTCTTGGGAATGGTTTGGGGCAAACGTACCATGGAGGTCTCGAGGATTACATCTTTTGCTGCCATTTTGACGGATTGACCTGCTGGGCTGGCGTGTTTTGGGTGTTTCTGGCGGGCGAGTGGGCGTGTGGTTAGGGCCTGATGTTGGAGCTTGTGATTGTTAAGGGTCTGGAATTTTGGGTGAGCAAGGCTGAGGTTTCCAGAACCTTGCATCCCTGTTCTGATGACGCCACAGGGCTGATTTCACTGGGCCGTTTGGGGGGCCACTTTGGCACTTCACCCCTTCTGCAAGGCTGCGCCTCGAATGAGGACCCTTAGACCCTCTCTCAAACAAGTGAGGTGACGCATATTTCAACCGAGGTCTTTGATCTTCAGATGTCTTGATATTCAAGCCTAGAAGCCTAGAAGCAAGACTGGATCTGGACAAGCATGATCTGACAAGGTCCAACTCTCATTTTTCCTTGTCCTAGCGTCACCGTCGCCATTCATCCTGCTTCGCCTGCAGCTGATGTAACGACCGGTCAGCAGAACAAAGCGTCGAGGCCTGATCACCAACCAATTTGTTTGCGTCCTTCGGTTGCGCTTGTCGGAGGTCGAAAGAGCTAGACTTCTCAGAACTGAACTCGAGGGTATTAAACCTCTGAACTTTTTGTCTTCTCTCAACCTTTCGGTCAACCTACCCATCAGTCATCTCAACATCACATCATGGCTGAACCAAACACCACCACGTCGACGGCGACGTCGACGCCCTCCATGATACCCGACGAGCACACCATAACGCCCGTACCTACACTCTGGGATATTTTGGTGAGAATGGACTACTTCGCCATCGAGACCAAGATGATCCTCAGCGCCCTCATCATCATCTACCTCGGCGCCCACGCCTCCCTGCGCCGACCCCCCTCCGCCGCCCCGCCCACGAAGCTCAAGAGGAAGGCCGGCAAGCTCGTCGTCGATGACGAGAAGGAGCAATTTGCTCAAGGATTTCAGGCCTCGGATGCCATCCTGTTCCCGTTCCTCGCCGGCGGCGTGCTGATCGGCCTGTACTACCTCATCAAGTGGCTCCAGGACCCGAACCTCCTCAACAAGATCCTCAGGGGCTACATGGCTTTTTCTGGGGTCTTGGGTATGGGAATCTTCTTTGGCGATGGCATGCAGTCTCTGTTGAGCCTTGTTTTTCCTGACTACTGGGCCGATTGCAGCGGTCGCGTCTTTGAAGTCGATTCGGCAAGCCAGACCCAGAAACTCTTGAAGTTGCCACAGGGTGAGGACTCAGAGACGGAAAAGGAGGTTGACCCGAAGAAGGGACTTCCGCTACCGGGTTTCGCGTCGGAGTTGGGCGTGTCCGCTGGCTTCAGGAAGGCAGTCTGGATGGCTCGACACATCTTGAAGGAGAAATGCGTACTCAGTCTAGTGATACTCAACCGCGCGGTCAAGTTCGAGGTCACAGTCACCGGCGTGGTCGGCCTCCTACTCAGCTGCACCGTCGAAGGACTCTACCTCCAAACCAACTCGACAACACTGTCCAACATCTTGGGTCTGGCGGTCTGCTACTCGGGATTCATCTGGATGTCCGTTACCTCCTTCGCAATCGGCACAATGGTCCTCGTGGGCCTGTTCTTCTACGACATTGTCATGGTCTTCTACACGCCCTTTATGATTGCTGTCGCCACACAAGTCGATGCGCCCATAAAGCTTACGTACGAGACCGCGGGAAGGAGCAGCCTTCTCGGTCTCGGCGACATCGTCATCCCGGGTATTTTCATCTGTCTGGCTCTACGGTTTGACCTGTGGAGGCATTACCAGCGCAAGGTCACCCTTGTGGAGGAGCATCTGAAGACGGTTTCGAAGGAGGACAACGATACGGCCATTGAAAACGCCACCGAGACGACCGCCGATAACCAGATCACCTCGGTCAAGACAGCCTACCGCACCGTCAAGGCCCCCTTCGTCGACCCCCGCGGCCAATGGGGCAACCACATCTGGACCACGAGCCTCCGCAGCCTCATCTCGGGCCAGCCC
The DNA here is from genome assembly GCA_016508685.1 of Cytospora piceae. Taxonomy (NCBI): domain Eukaryota; kingdom Fungi; phylum Ascomycota; class Sordariomycetes; order Diaporthales; family Cytosporaceae; genus Cytospora; species Cytospora piceae. Next base: position 344,789 of record JADMLE010000017.1, on the reverse strand, counting down.
GCCCTGAAGGCCATGTCCGATGTCTCCTTCTCCAAGACCTACTTCCACGCCACCCTCTTTGGCTACCTCATCGGCATGCTAACCACTCTGGTCGTGCTGATTGTGTTCAAGCACGGCCAGCCCGCGCTCCTGTACCTGGTGCCCGGCGTGACCGGGTCGGCATGGCTGACGGGGCTGTTCAAGGGTGAGCTGAAGGATATGTGGAAGTACACCGAGGATGGGAGCCTGGATGTGGAGGATGTTGTGGTTGAGGTTGATGGTGAGGGCAAGATTATTGAGAAGAAGAAGAGTGGCGAGAAGGATGCCGAGGTGAAGGAGATTGAGGATGTGAAGGAGAAAGATGGTGGTGATGAGAAGAAGGTTGGTGTGAAGAAGGGTGTTTACGAGCTATTTAGGTTCTCGATTACGGTCCCCAAGAACGACGTTCTGAAGGAGGACTAGGGAACTCGTTCTCAGATGATTCGAGCCTGAGAGATCGTTGTGGAAACGGCGCGCATGCCTGAGTTAGGTGACTACGTGGTCAGGGGCAGAAGGTACATTTGGTTTGTTACAGAAATCCAATGCCGCTACCATGGCAATCTTAGGTTTCAGAACTCTAGGCACGATGAGAATAAACGGAGTTTCTCATGAATGATACTACGTGTCGGCCTCCATGATCTTGAATTCTGCCCAACATCACAGCTCATTCCACTTTGCCAACACCATCATCAGAACCACGCCCTGTATTCCGGTCAGGTACGCCCCAATCCCAAATGCTGTCTGAGCATCACCGGTCACCGCCGTCCAAACACCACACACAAGTCCAGACAACAGCAGCATCACCAGCGAGACGACTGATATCGTCCACCTATTTAGTCCCTCGATAAGGTGAACTCCCCAGCCCATCTGAAGTTCTTCCGCGCTGATCTGCTTGGCTAAAATGCTATCGTGGAGTTTTTGCGGTATTCGTCTGCCCCATCTAAGCCGAGAATGACCGGCCTGTTTGAAGAAGTTGTGCAAGAAGACGTCTTTCGGGACTGGAGGCGGCTTCAGATCAGGCGGCTCGTAGCCGTAGCCCTCCAGCGCCATGTCCTCTTTGGTGGGTATAGCCAGAGGCTTGTCGAGGATTCCGATACGGTATCGGTCTTCTAGGCTGAACTGACATTTATATCAGCGTGGGAATAGCAAAGCCTGGGGATCTTGGGCATACCTGAACGAAATGGACATCTACAGGCCGCAGGAGAAAGAAACGACGCCTAAAGCCCCGGACGTCCTTGTATTTATTTCGGATCAAATTGAAGACCACTGCGTCGCATTTTGCGTTCGTGACCTCAATCTCACCGAGGCTCTTCTGGAACTCTCCCGTGTTGACACACAGCTCGATGAACTTTTTTTCGGGATGCTGGACTCCAGAAAGTGTCCCGGAAGAATTATTGTTTGGAACAGTGGCTTGCCCAGATGACTGAGAGGCTGGGTTTATGCTTGATCTAGTTGAAGGGGTCTGCTGAGTTGCAGTTGATCCCGTGGTAGCTTGAGTAATAGCTGGTGAACCAATTGGATTCGCTTGATTTCCTTGGGTTGTCGTGGCATCTTGGCAACCACTGGAAGACACAACCGCCTTGAGTTCACCGATGGATGCTGGGTCGCATTTGTCTATGTCTGTATATAAGCTATCTCCACAATCCTGCGCTTCAACATCAGTCGATGCTCCAAGAAGAGGGTAAGGACAAACCACTCACGCAAACCCACTCAATTCGTTCGAACCCAGGCTTGACAGTGGGACGTAGTAGTCGCTCGACTGACTGCATTGCCAACGAGTTGCTTATGCCGTCAGAATAATGTTTCGAAAAGGGAGCCTGAGTCAACAATGATACCAAGCTGCGTGAGGATCCATACAGCTCGGCAGCTCTCACTCGAAATCGTCCTCGCATGAATAAGTAATATTGCCAGGAGGGGCTGTATGAAGTTTGCTTTTCCAACTCCTTGTTCAGAGACTACCACACGATGGTCTGGAGATTGCGACCATGGGTGTTCAATTGAAGGATATCAATAGGCAAGGTATTCTCGATAGTCGTCGTGATCACCCTGGCATCATCTTGAAGCGACCAGCTCGCGAAGAGGAAATCTTTGTATGTGGCGCAAAGTTGTGAAAATGCACCGGATTGAAGGATCTCATTTTGTAATTGGTCAAGGGGCATTTCGATCTCCGAAGTATCCTCACCGCCGCCTGAAGATTTGTCGGAGACCCCGTCCTCATTGTCTTCCTCTGCAGTGTCTACTCGCTCTGTCAAAAGTCTTTTGTAAGTCAGTTCCCGGTGGTCGAAGTTACTGAGTATTACAGACTTACCTTGAAAAGAATTTGTTTAATAGCGCGTCCTTGTCGGGCTTCTGCTGGATTAATGCTTCCCAGCCCCTTCCATCAGCACTCACACCGAAAAGTATGTTGCTCAGAATAACCACGGTGTTCCGGGAGTGCCGTTTCATCAGGCGGCAGACAACTTTCAGAATGTCGTTGCTCTGTGTCTCTTGTTCGAAGTCGGTTAGAAATGAGCGGAAGAGGCGAAGGAAGTTTCTTTGGAACTTCTTTATGCCAATGCGAGTCGGTGTCTCCTTCAGTAAATTGTTGAGTTCCTTGTCATTCGATAGTATGTGGACTACTTCTTCGCTGATGGACACTGCCAGGTGCTTCGAAATTATAGAAGACACAGTGCTCCCTTCTGTTAAGCTGGGGACCGGAGACGAAAGAGATTCGAAGTCGCTGCCGTTACTATGAGCATCGCAGTGGCCCCGTATATCTGGCTTTGGGTTGACAGAATTTCCCGACTCATCCAATGAAGGGTCAAGCAGGTTCCCAACTCTCGCCGTTTTGAGCACAATCTCGCCACTTCCTCGTGAACCTGGAACTCTGTTTGTAACATCAGAATCCGGACTGACAAGCCAAGGCTGTTTCATTGATCGTCCAGGAATGGTAGACTCGGAAAGGTTGTCGTTGTCCGACCCGGGCTCGGGCTCCCCGGGTAATAAGGTAGTCTCTTCCCTTGTTTCTCTAATGTCAGAGTGTCAATAGAAAGTGAACGGAGGGGGTGGGGGGGGGGGCTTGAAGGACTAACGTGTTTTTGAATCTGCAAACCTTCCCATCCTTCTCACATTGCACACACCGCGGGTAACCCGGATCACACTCGATCCGCCTCTCCTTGCACGTCACGCAGGACAGGGCCAAGCTCTTCCACGGCTTTGCGTCCTTATTTACACCCCAGTGCGCGTTAACCGCCTCACCGTCGATGATCGCCTTACAGTGGCTCCCGTCGTCGTAGAAGTAGCACATACCCTCGCCCGGTAACTCCGCCGCCCGCACAAACCGGGGTAGGAAGTGCGTCCCCGTCCAGATCTTGGGGCCCAGCCCGTCCCTAGTCGAACTCGACTCTCCGCCGCCGCTTGACATTGTTGGCTAGCTGTTTGCGCGTTACAAGTAATGGTGTCGTTTGTATTCCCACTAGTAGTGCTGCGACGACATGCGAGGGGGGGGGATCATTGTAGCCGTATTTCGTCTCTGCTAGCGGCAGCAGGTATAGACCTTGCTGGCGAACCCACCGAATAGCAATCGTTTCTTCGGTCGAAGTCCCGTGGGTCAGTCACCAGCTGTTCAAATATGGGCGGGGAGGCACTAGTAGCCTGGCTGGAGAGAGGCAGTCAACCCTCTTGAAGTAGAGAGGGGTGGCTAGAGAGTGTGTATGATGACTGCAGTTTTAATTATCAGGGCATCATGGCCAATAAGGATGGAGTTATATGTTGCACGGCATATGCATGTATCAAGGTCTAGGTGTGAAGTCATGCTTGTCAGAACCTACAGTAAAGAACTCCTACAGTAAGTGCAGGAAGCATCTGTAGGAAAGCTCCACGAAGATACCCAAAGAGCCCGGAACTAAGTTATTTAATAAAACACTGTAAAATCTTACGCCCCGTGGTGAGAATCGCGCTGCTGTTGTTATTGCTGTTGCTGCTGCCGCCGCTGGGCCTGGGGCTGAAGATGCTCCAGGTGGTGCAGGAGGAGGGCGCGAGGGGTGGCCGCCGAGGCCATCCGTTGCAGTCACAAATTTGTACACGCCCGCAATCAATTCCATGCATAATTGTCAATACCAGCCAACAAGAATGCATTTCGTCCTCCTTGGCTGGGTATGGAGTGCCGAGATAGTGGTCGACGCCACAGCGTTCAGCCAGACGCGGTATCGTTCTTTTTGAACTCGCCGCTCACCTCCCAAGCCTCATATCTCCATGAAAGGCTCTCCACCTTGCCACTGTCCTTATTTCGAGAAAAGTACAAGACTGCCACGTAATAGTAGTCCCAGTCCCACATCCCGTTGAGAAGCCAATCATCCTTTTTCAAGGGCATAAAGCTGTACGTATCGTAGCCGAAGAATTCGAGATAAAAACTCGATTTCTCAATGCCATTGATAGTCATGGCAAGATGAGAAGTTTCCTCACGAAGAAAAATGCGAATCCTTGTGTTATAGCCCTCATACTCACCAATATAATCAGTCAGAGGGGGCTCTCGTTGCAGCACGTTCCTAGCATCCAGCCACTCAACCAGCATGTCGTCGAACCATCTCTTCCATAGATGTGCCTCCTTCGCCGCTAGTTTGGCGATATCTATGCGAGGCGTTGTGTCAAAGAAGGCTTGAACCAGAAGTTTGACTGACCAATCCGCCGCATCGCCCAAGTCAAATCCGTTCGTCATTGCGACAAAGGCAGTCTGGGTATCCGGATTTATTGTGACAGACGAAGCGAAGCCGTTCACATTGCCGACATGCCCAACGAAATCTCTCTGATCGGCTGACTGGATCAGATCATTTCCTATAATGTGGTCTTTGAAGAACTCGGGCTCCTGCCATCGGGTCTTGTGGTTGATGCCGACCGAATAGAACCGTTCAGACGGGAACCTCCCAAGGTAGCAGCCCATGCCATAGGAGAAGAGGTCGTCAGCGACCTCAGCCTCACGACTCCAGATAGCAGAAACTTGTCGAAGGGGGTTCTGTTTCGGGCGGGCCGATAAGTCGTGACTGGTTTCCGAACGGTATGCCTCTAAGAGGGCTTTGCTCAATTTGAGCATGTCGTTCACAGAGCTTCGAACGCCTATGCAGCCCAGAATAGGTACGTCTAGGAAAGACCCGTGGGTTGGTAAATTACCTATCGACCTAAAATACCTACGGGTACCCGTGGGTATTTAGGTACCTATAGGTAAACGGGTACCTACAGGTAAACGGGTACCTATAGGTAAACGGGTACTTATAGGTAATTTACCTACTTACAGGTATCTATAGGTAAACAGGTACCTATAGGTAATTTACCTACTTACGGGTACCTATAGGTAAGTAGGTATTTATAAAATAAGTATAATGTCTTAAGTAGTGTTTTAACCGGTATTATAATTATAACGTAGTTAAGAGAATAAATTAATTAAAGACTAAAGTCGATAGTATTTATATATTATACTAGCTATATTATAGCCTTTATATTACCTATTAACTATATAAAATAACTAAAACGATTAACTATTCTAAACGTATAAGATCCTATAATCTTAATAATATCCTCCGTTAGCTTTATATCCTTCTATATAATAGTAATACGCTTAGTATAGAAGCGGGAAACGTTAGTAGCTATAAGCACGTTAATAAAGAGATTAAGATAGCGATTAGGATAGATATTACTTTAGAAGTAGTAGATAAGGTAGTCTTTAGTAATCGTTTATATAGCCTCTAAGGTAGAAGACTAGTGTTATAACCTAAAGTTAGGTACGCTAGGGGCGCCTGTTTAGGTTATGTAGGTAACCCGGAACAGGAACCTAGGTGCCGAGCTAATAGCACTAGACTGCAGAGTCTTAGTTTCAGACTGTTCGTGCAAACAGTCTTACTTATCCAGAACACCACGAAAAGGTGCCTGACCATACGTTCTGGACCACTACCAGAACTCTGGATAGCAGCGCCTCCACTACGCTCACTCGAGGTAGGTTCGAAGGCCTACATAGGTGCATGTGCTGATGGTATTGTGCATGTGCTGAGAACAAGAAAATATTCACGTACCGGAGGTGTTCAACCCCGAAAGGGGCCGAAGCCAAGACGGTTGGCCTGCTCGGCCGCGCGGGCCGCGACCTCCCGCCACAGGGCCGCGCGCCACTCGGCGAGGGCGCCGGTGCCGTTCAAGACGGCGGCGGCGCGGCGGCTGGTCTCGGCGGCGACGACGAGAGCGAGACGGCGGGAACCGTTCCTGTACATGTCATTTGTCAGCCAGGATACACCCAACCCGCTATTGCGATGGATGTGGACGTAGATGGGATGGAGGGGAAGGAGAGGTCATTGTTGAGGAGTGATGGATAAGGAGTGATGAAGGACTTACATTGGTGGTGTTGGTGGTGTTGGTGGTGCTGGTGCTGGTGCTGCTGCTGCTGTTGTTCTGAGAAGAAGAGAAGAGGAAAAAGAAAAGAGATGAGACTCACTTTATACATATTTGTTGACCAGACGACTGGTGTCCCTTCCTCGCTGTTGGAAGTCCGACATGGGCTGGAGTGGAAAGGACTACCTACTTCGTGATGGTCCGGGAAGTAAACTTTGAATGGCAGCAACAACACTTTTACACTTGAGGGAAGGAGCTGACATGGTGGACCATGTCGATGCATCCTGGTATGGCCTTTTTGGGAAGTCGATAGCTTCAATGTTAGACGTGTATCAAAAAGAAGTCCCACTGTAAACCAAAGCCTTGCACCACAGCCGCCATACGCCAAACTTGGTATACCTAACAGAATATGAGCACAATGGAAATCCTTAAAATCAATACTCCTTGAGAGTCTATCAACATATGTGCATCTCTCAGGAGAGGTTGGAGGAGGAGGAACCTTCCAGATACTTTGCGGGTACGTTGCCGAGGTCCCTGTTTCCTTCCATACGCCCAGTGTACCACGGTCGGGTCTGGCATCACCCGGGCACTCAAGCCTTCCGTTATAGTGCTCAGGGCCTGCTGTTGTTTTTTTTAATCTGAGAATTTCCGAAAGAAAGAACGCTTCCGATGTTGACTTCCAAGGCTGGTGCATACCTAGGTACCTAGGTACTCACGACCGCATCCAGATGTCCCTTCAGGGGCTCGCTCACCTGGGTAGTACTGTTAAGCCCTAACCCTAATACCCTGAATCTGGAAAACTTTAGCCCATATTACTGCTACGTATATTTAACTGCTACTGCAGCTCTACGTACCCGGGTAGGTACCTAGCCATTGTATTTGGTCCTGCATATCAAGACAAATCTGTTAACATAGCAAGTTATGTAACAGGAAGATAGGGTGCGGAAGGGTGTGTAGCCCAACCACCGCGGCGGACTCCACCGAGTCGGACCTGGACTGACCTCCGTGGATTATGCTACTATGTACTCTCCTGGGGAGGTGGTCTAATGCTGACCTGCCTCGACGTTGCGCTAAAACAGCACTGTCCTCGGGATAACTGAAAGCAAGTTCTATAGAACAGGTATCCCGCGGGTGCTGGAGCCAATCAGTATGATGATCACTTACAGCTGTGGTCTAAGGTAACGATTGATTTTATATATGCTCGCAGGCCTCGTATTCGGCCCCTACTACGTGTAACACTTCCCGCTACCTAGGTAGGTACTTTCATCAGTCCTTTGTACCTCGATTTCGGCTCACAGCCATGGAAAATTTGAAGGCTCCCGTGTCAGCTTGGGCTTCCAGCCTATGATAGGCGCCTTCACTGGTTCAGGGCACGAACCAACGCATGGGCCGTCAGGTGTATTTAGTTTTGTCCGAGGCCATCTCGGACCTCTGATTTAACTTGGACTAGACAATTAAGAAACAACCAAACACCTATAAGTAAATCAGGACCTCCAGTAGCGAGACCTTCCTTCTCTTCTTTTCGTAGCGACATCTCTTTCTGGATACGTTAATCTGAGTTGATTTCAGGGCTTTGCCTCTGTCTATTTCCCTTACCGTGATATGCAACAATGTCACCAATGTCAGTTGACACATGCAAGATACGCTGGGTCTTATTGCCCACAAAGATCCGACTTATGATCTTGCAGGCCTTGCTGCAGGACAGATGCAGCTTGGCTAGCTTCGCCACAGTATCGCGAGAGTGGCAGACGATCATCGAGCTGCACAACTTCGCCCGAATTAAACTAACACGGTCACGTCTGGCCGACTTTGGCTTGAATGTTTATCGCAATCGGGCTCTTGTGGGCTGCGTATGGCTTTGCTTGGAACTTGAAGAATATGATTGCACCAAGTGTGCGCCCTCGAATCCGGAATTATGGGGCATGACTGATAACGATGATATCCTCGTCACTACAGCAATTCAGGATCTGTTTTCAACCCTCAGCGCATGGGAGCCTAACGGTAACTTACTGCCCGATATCAGTATTCACTCGCCTAGCGACTCACAACATTGGTTCAAATACTTGACCTTTAAGCCTGATACTCCTTCCGAGGAGTGCGTGGAGCCGGCAATGCTGGTCAAGGCTGATGACCATAGGCATGGTTGGATTAGTGGCAGTCAAGGCTCAGCTCCGAACAGTCATGCAATCTACAAACTATTCTGGGAATTTATGGGCGAAGGGCCATTCGAGTCCGATGAGCAGGAAAACCGATGGTGGCAACAACTGCCGTTAGTCCCGGCAGTCACAGGTGTGCTCCTACGTCAACAGACCCGCCGACGATGGAAGCCGCACGCGCTTGCACAGATGTTTCCCCGCCTCCCTGGACTCCAGGAGATCCACTACGAGCCATGGAGGGAATGGCACACGACTCAGCAGATGTTTTTGGACGAAGGTGAGTACTACTGCGGCATTTCGCTGTTCACTGCTATGTGTTTCGTTGCGATATGGTTAACCGGTGACCACTTACTAATCCTCATCTTTGATATAGGCCACCGATCTCTCTTCGAGTCACTCGCTTGTGACAATTTACGGAGACTCGTAGTCTTCGAGAATCTCAATCAGCAGTACCCACTGAGTTTTGATAACTGCGAGCCTATTCGGACCCCGATCCTTGCTGTTAGCCGGTCGGTCGCCAACGTTAGTCTCAAGCTCGAGCAACTCTCGGCGTCATTTATGGTAGACTCCTGCTATTATTTCTCTGCTCGCGAACCCTCCTGGAATTGGCCCAACCTAACTTCGCTTGTGCTTACTTCACGACTGCTCGCACCTGACGAGAGCCCGACCGAGATCGGCATTATGCTCCAGGCAGCGGCAGCGGCAGCAGCGGCTATGCATATGCCAAAACTTTTAACAATGGAGATATGGAACGGACGAGAGGGGCTGGCGACGCTCTTCAGGTACGTGGCGGGCTCGCAGCGTGCTGCTATAACCTGGAGAGGCACATGGGATTCCGCCCTGCAGCCTCGTGTAATCCGGGCTTGGAAAGCTGTCGCACTTCGGCATTGTGGCTCCGGGATTGTTACTCTCAACACGGAATTGCTGGATGAAAATACTGGTACTGTTATCAAGTCCCATGGTGATGCAATACACCATCTGAAGCTCTCGAGCCCGGTTATGAGACCCGTTTCGTTACAGCAGATTCGGATGGAGCATAAGATCCGGGAGGGAGTGCAAAACATGTAGCTCTTTTCTCATACGAAGCCTCGAGTATAATGGTAGCGATTTGCTACGTACGTAGGTGCCTTAGTACTTATGCACGCAGACAACCGTACCCTCGAATGTAAGGAGTTTCTGATTGTTGTACGCAATTTATTTCCTTATGGCGATTTTGTTGCGTGATCGTCCAGAGGCTCTGGACCAGAGCTGAGGGCGGAGGTGACCTGTGTGCTGTCAATTGTCAGCTACTAATTGCATACCCAAGTATGTACTTGCAGATGTGGTACGTAAATATGGTCAAACAGGTGTCAATTATTCACTGTAAACATTGCTATGCACCAACTATCAGCTTGAGACACGACCGGCTGAGCGACGAACCCGTTTCTTTAAAACTTCCTAAGAAAACTATCACCCCGATAAAAAGAATATACTCGGCGGAAAAGTCTCCTCCAAGGGCACTGATTGCCTTCGAGGAGATGGCTCCCTTTAGGTCTCTTGGAGCCTCGTCGAGGTTTAGGTCGTCTTGAAGGGTAGGAACTCTATCAATCTCTGTTAATATTATTCCGACGGGTCTTATAATAACTATTTACTAGAGCCAAAAGTAGCAGCCGTCTTAGACCACCGGAGCCCGGTATAGCATCTGACCTTTCGCTGCGAATATCCTTTTTTCTAATCTCCATAAAGTAATTCAACACTAAGATGGAAAAAGGCCTTTTGGAGTGTATTTACTCCACTTGGACGGGCTGCCCTTCAAATGAGCTCCTTCTCTGTATGATGGCTCATGTTACATGCACTGGCACCTGGGAATGCCCCGACCTCGTTGAGTGAGGCCTTCATTTCAGTAGAAGTTCCTATTTTCGAGCCTATATGTTCATTCGAATAGACTTATGCTCAATCTTGACATCGTGTACAATGAATTAATGTTTCATTAGGACGCTCCATAGGTCTGCACAGTACCCCCACCAAGCCCCTATACCAGTCCGCAGTAAACTTTCATCATCGAACCGCTCTCACACACACCCTTTCAAACTCAAGGGCTCACAGCGCCGTCTTCGAAGCCCCACCACCCGTCGAGACAGACGCCACATCATTAGCATTAACACCATCCGCTCCAGAGAAGACAGGCTCCAGCCCCTCCCAGGCCGTCCTATCGCCCTGGCCGGCCCTCTCCCTCTGATCCCAGTACTTCCCGTTGAACTTCCAGTACACCTCGCCCGTGACCTCGCACTTGGCCTGTGTGAACCACGCCGGCACGAACTCCTCGCCGCCGGCCTCGCGCGCGTTCCTACGCGCCCGCTGGCCCTCCTCTAGCCTGGTCTTCTCCGTCGCCGCGAGGTCGTACTCGCCCTCCTCCATGGCGCGCTGGTCCGGCCTCAGCCGCGAGTCCGTCGGCGCGAGCCAGGGCCGGAGCTGGTCGTCGATGTGGTTGAACGTGAGCACGAACGGCGTCAGGTTAAACGGGATACCCTTGGGCCGCTCGTTCGCTTGCCAGATCAGGAACGCCTTCTTGGGGTCCACCTCGCCGAGGCTTCCCTTGTAGACGGTCTTGTCTGCGGGCTCCTCCGGCGTGGATTCGTACCCGGGCGTGACGCGTGCGTATATCTTCGAGTTCCACTTTCCGCCGATGCTGAGACGCACGCGTTTGTTTGCGTCGACGACCTTGCCGGAGAGCTGGTATGCGGACGACTCCTTCCACCCACGAGGCTTAAAATCCAGGTTACACACCTCTCCGGTGTTCCAGTTCTTGATCTCCATGGGGCCGATGTTGTCCACGACGGGATTGCCCGTGATGATGCCAACCACGGACGAAGTGACCTTCTTCCATGTGTATAGCTCTTCCTTGCCGCCAGCAGTTGGGCGGAGCCTGAGGAACCACGTGCCGAGAGGGTTGATATCGAACGACCGGCCGTAGAACTTGGACCTCACCGACGATTCACCGTAGTATGTCCAATTAGGTGACTCAGCCCAGGCGGCACCAACCGGTGGGTGATGGCTGACTTGCTCAATGAAAAAGCGGTAGTTCTTGTCAGGTCTGGCATACTCAAAGGTCTCTCCGAGAAGCGGATTGAACGGCTTAGCGACACGGCCTACCGTTGAAGCGTACTCACTCGCTGCAAATGCAGCAACGTAAAGCAGCCGCTCGATAGAGTCGGTACGATCAGCAGCGAGATCCAAGAGGTCGGCGTATTCCATATCCTCTCCACAACGGTAGAGCAAGGAAGTGGGTTCGTTGAATGTAACTGGCAGGGCCATCTTAGTCATGTCCTTGCCAATCATCGATTTCAGAATACCCTAGAGGTCAAACGTTAGCTCCGAGTATATATGTTATAATGGGTGGGATGTTTGACTTACCCAAAGAGAGATCTTCGGCCGGTTATCAGCATCTATCTTCAGCCTGGTCCGGATACCATTCTCATATCCGTTGAAAGCACTGCTGATATCCACGCCAGACGATGCCACCACTTGCTTCTTATCGTTCTCGGCGTCCTCGGTTTCCTCGGCGTCTGGGGCTGGCGTGAACGAAGGAGGCAAGGGCTCCGCCTTGATCTCTCCAGCATCCACAGCGTCAAAGAACTCGTCTTCCGATTCGTCGTCCGAGAGGTTTGCAATCTCGTTGAGAACGGTCTCGTGACGGCTGGGAGGGATATTCCTGAATGGGGACGCCTGAGCATCATCGGCTGCAGCATCCTCTCCTTCCTCTTGCGTCTCAGGGTCCGTGAGGCCAGCAGAAGCAGGCTGGCTTTCAACCATGTTACTGTTGGCAACCTCTCTGAGCATTCGCTTGGCATGTTTCCGCTTCTCTTCCGCCTCGCCGATCCTGGCCTGAAGCACTTCCTGCTCTTTGGCGACCTGAGCCATGCTGTCCTCCCACATCCGCCTCATATCGATCTCACGATCCAGCCGATACTGCCAATATGAGTCCCTGTCGCGAGAAATCCGCATCAGGTCACCAGCCAGTCCCGTCATGGACCGAACCGCAGCATCATAGGTGGCCAAAGCTCCCGCCATTTTAGGATCTGACAGCTTCATGCCAGGGTTATCCCTCGCTTCTGTCATGAGCGCAGCGTTGACCTGAGAGATTGTGTCTAGCTGCAACTTCAGCGACTGCGCGGTGATGTTGAAGGCGTCCTTAGCGGCATTCGGCTGATCGTGGCCGCTCGATGCGTCGCCGTAGTCGTCTTCGTCAATTTCGTCGTGCATAACGGACATGCCCGCCCTGGTGTCATAATCGGTTTCGCCGTTCTCATCCTCTTCGATGAAGCTCCCTCCCACACTGGTGATCCTACTAACAGCCGACTTGCTGACAGAGTGGAACCGGCTCAACTGTACACTAGATCGGGATCCAGGCTCAAGCATACTGGCACCCTCGTTGGCCACTTCACCAGGAGAGGTGCCCTGTGCTTGCTCCTTTGCCTTGCTCATGAGCTCAGCGTTCGCGGCACGTTGCTTCTCTTCTTCCTTGGCCTGGTCCTTCGTCCACTGGATGGCGTTGTTCAGAGCCCAAAACCATCGCTTAGCCTCAACTTCGTGGTTCGCCTTCAACGTGTACTTTACGGAAGACTTCCCGATGATTTCGAACTTGGTCTTCTCATCCGGGCTCATGTTAAGCCTGGCAATGCGCATGTTGATGGCGCCACGACAAGCGGAGCCAGAGTCATCCTGATGCTTGTAGTAGCTCAGGACGCCGTCCTCGAGAACAAACCAGCGCAACTGGTATCCCTTTCGGTAGTTGGTCCACTTCTTGAGATAGCCCTTCATCTCTCTTGCTTCCTTGCCCAAGAGGGGGTCGCCTGGGGCTGCCACAGCGGCTTGGGATGCAGTTCCCAGGACTGCCTTCTCCTGGATCCCCCTTTGAGCGGCCACCGCGGCGGGAGACTTCTTGAGCATAGCACGAGTCAAGTCGTCCTTGGTGACATCCTGGGGTAGTTTGCCTTTCCGATCCCGCCTGAATGGATCGGCACCATGCAAAAGGATGATCTGAATGAGGGCAGTATTCTTGCGCCGCGCGGCCTCGTGGAGTAGTGTACCACCGGCCTGGACAGTTACGGGATCGAGGACGAACTCGGTGCTGTTGATGTCCAAAACCGTCTTCAGGCGGGTCTCCTCGAGGACCTCCTCCAGTGTCTTGTAGTCTTGCCTGTTAATCAGATCCTGGACCTGCTTTATCTTGGACTCGGCAAACAGAGATCGCGACAACTGCAGCAATTGGAAGATCTCGGGATTACGAGACAAGTCAAGCGGCAAGCGCCCCTGGTTGTTCGGAATGGAGTCGTTGATGTCCTTCTGATCCAGGAGTAACTTCACAACGGTGGTGCGCCCCTGCATGGCGGCGATATGCATCGGGGTGTTGCCATCCTTGTCTTTCGCGTTGATATCAATGTAGCCAGCACCGTCGGAAATGACGTACTCGACTACCGTGAACTCGGCGCATTGGATTGCAAGATGTAAGACGGTAGTATCGTCCAAGAGTACCCCGGCCAGTGTGTTGATCGAGGAAATGCTCTGTCGAGGTCCACCTCCGCCCTCAGATGTTTCCCGTATGGCCCTGGTGATGGAGGCGGTGTCGCCATTGCGCAAGGCCTCGACGATGCGAAACTTGCGAACGGATTGCTCGAGCGAACTGCCTTTATCGTAGGGGTTGGTCTTCGCATATGACATGGGCCGGGTTTGGTAGGAGGGCAGCCGTCCGCTGACGGAGCCAGCAACAGAGAGCCTCGAGCCTTGGCTCTTGCTTGCTTGATGGTTCGACATGGAAATGGATGGTGCCGCTGGAGGAAGATCGGTGATTGTTGGGGAGGAGGCGACAGGGCTTTGAGGGGTGTCGTCGGGCTCTCGAGTACGTCGGAGGAGGGACAGGGCAGCTGCGGATCTGCTAGAGCGCCTCGGCTGGCTGTATGAGGCACCTGTCAGCAATGGCGACTCCGACTTGGCAACTTGGCAGAAGCAGTCTAGATGCGGGTTACATAGGTGAGGGATAAGTACCTGTCACCGGGTTCCGACATGTCAAAGAGGGTGTGAAGGACTTGGGGTAAATCAAGTCTTGACTGATGTGGTATCACTAATGCAGCAGCTGGTGGCGGTGGTCGATTATCAAGGATTAACACAACAGCAGAGGTGGCCTGGGCACACGTGAAAGTGGGAATAATCCGTTGGTCAGTGGGGTTTGTTGTGATCTTCTTCCCTAGACAAGGTAAGTCGAACAGGAGAATCGAATGGGCAGCAGTTATTATTTCAATGATGTTAGGAAGAAATAGGGAATAAATGCCACTGATGGCCAGAAAAAAAGGAGGGGATGAAGGGTAACAATGATGTTCTAGGTGTTGATCAGTTGTGATCGACAAAGATGATGATAAGTCAGTCGCATTGTGATTGATTGTAAGCGTGTGGACGGTACTCAGGTAGTCTAGTATGTGTCTGTGTGCCAGTGTGTCCCCGCCATAAGCATTGATGAAGAAGATGATCTGGAGAAAGGGCCGAGCACGGTCGAGTCAACAGCCGAGAACTGGAAATGACGTTGATCTGAGACCTAAGATTGACCCCACACCTTACGGATCCGTACACCAGAACATTGCCAAGACCGGCCCCTAATTGGACCGCCTGAGTCTCAGTATGTAGTAGTATGCCTCGTGGCGTCAACGGTGGCTTTTAGCGGCGAACCTCCATCAAGGAAATCGGTAACACAGTCCTAAATGCCTCTTAAATGGCTAGAACTTTCTTCAGTATGTGTGACGAGGGCAATCAATTGTTATGGCCGAAATGCCGAACTAGCCCAACAGAAACCGGCCCATTGGTTTTAGGGCCGCCGCATGGCTGTTTGACTTCAGTGGTTGACAGGTTGTATCAAGAAGCTGACCTGGGATGGTCGAGACCAAGGGGACCAGCCAGCATCAAGGGCCCAAACCCGGGGCCATTCAGCCATGAGAAGACCTATCACCAAGGTCTGTTTCGCATTCAATTTAACCTACAGCCTGGACTCTGCATACTCCAAGATATCATCGATGGGTATCATCTCAAACGCTCCAAGGTCTACCCCTAGCCCGACCTCCTTGTCTTGAGGCGTCCGGACCGCCGTGCAGGTCATGTAGTCCGGCCCCAGCGACCTCATACAGATATTCGCATCGTCTACCTTCTTGCCCTCGAACCAGATATCATGCTCCTTGACCACATCGCCCCCGTCCTCGAGGGACACCTCGAACGACTCTGTAGGCTTCGGCGGCTGGAAGTTCCTGAACTCCAGCACGTTGAGCCACGACGCGAGCAGTGCCTCGCCTGTCATCTTCACGTAGGCCTCCCTCAGACACCACAGCGTGTAGAAATACCTCAGCTTCACGTCCGTCACCTGCGCCGGCGTTGACCCCCCAGGCAGGGCACTCCGGATCTGGTACTTGAGATAGTTCGCCTCCGAGGGCGCAAACACATCCGCATGCATGTCCACAAAGGCGGGCCACCCCTCCTTGTTGATAACAGCATGGTCGCGGTCCTGCCTCTCGTTGACGCAGACGATATCCACGCCGACGTCAACGCCGCCGTCGCCGCCGTAGGAAGCCACCAGCGCGACGAGCCCGGCCTGGTGGCTCACGTTGAACTCGACAGGGGACGTGCCGCTCGCCGGGTCGATGTAGACGGGCTTCGTCTTGGCGTTGCGCGTGATCTTTGTCTCCCACCACGGCACGTTGCAGTATTTGCTGATGACGTAGTGCTTGAGAAGGTGTGAGGCCAAGGACATCTTTGCGTCGCGGACGAAGAGGTACCGGAGCACGGCCTTGCGCTCATCTTGGGTGAGGACGGCAAGGGCCCTTGCAGCCTGCAACCGCGGGGTCAGTATCTCGATACATGTGGCAGCGACTTAGCGAGGTGGGGTAAGTAAGTTCCCAGCTTCTCACATACAGCTGTTTCGAGCTGGGGTGTCTTTTCGGCTTCTGGCCATAGCTTCCGTGTGTCCACGATCCACTGGACGATCACCGGCTTGTTTGATGGAGGCGCCATGGAGAGGGAGTGGGAGAGATAGAGGGAGATATGTGTCGTGAGGGCTTCTTTTCACTGAAGAAATTGAGGATTGTGTGTCGTGAAACTGCAAAACCTTGGAAGCAGTATGAGGTACGGTTATGATTACGCGTGAAATTAATTATCTCATCATCTCATCCCCAAAAGTGGTCCGATCCGCTTATGCCGGTCCAGCTCCGGAGTCCGAAGTTGAGGCTCAAAGCTTAGCTGTGAGTAAGCGCTCCGGATTGCACCCCTCCCCGCATTATCCACTTAAATAGCTAAATCCAACCTCACCTCTTCAACTTCACCACTTCAGCCTCACCCCTCGCCAATCCAATGCATCCTTGTTATCTCACCATCACGTACTATTTTTCCCTACATGATGTTTATCTAATTTCCCTTTTTTTTTTGTTTTTCGACTGGAAAACAATACAAACAATAGCATTCGGATATGTGTCATCCAGTACCTCCAATGGTAAATTGTCCACCATCCTCTAAATTCAGCGTCAGCAATGAGAGTACACAAGACCTCGTCTACTGGGAAAGAGTCCACACGAGAAGGGTTCCAGAGTATAACGTAACCAATATAATTATAGGACCTAAAGAAGGACTGCAATGCGAAAGTAGACTCGTCCAAATGATGAAGAAAGCAACGCATCGTATATTTCGTGTGTGATTATGTCCACAACTAATCACAAGAATAAAACTGCAATAGAATGTAGGGTGGCTCCCTACCATAGAGATGTGGGCAGAGATGGTGGCCATGTTCACCATTCATGCCCTACGATACTATAGTAACGAAAGATGGATGATTATAAACTAATTGGGAACCACGCTAAAACATAAAATAAAAAAAGACAAAGTGCTTCCCCTGAGAACTTCAGCTCAGTCAACATGGTCGTGCCAGGTAACCTGCAGCGGCACACCACGGACTCTCTCGATGGAGGAGGTCCAGGAGACCTTAGTGGCGGCCTTGACGGCCTTGATGGCAGCCACGTTGGATTCCTCGTCATGTGTTGATTCAGTTCCAGATATGTCGAGTACGGCTCTAAATCCACTGCGAGGCATTTCTGCCCCAAACCATATCTCTTTGAGCTTGCATTTGTAATGGAGACGCGTCGCCACAGTGTTCCAATCGTCTCCTACATGCACGCATATCTCCATCTCCTCCAGAGCAGGCATGGCGGCAGCCGCGTTCCCCGCAGCTGTGAACAAGGCATATGTATCGCGCTTCCATCCATGCAAGGATTGCTTGTTGTCCAAGAGATCTTCGAGATCGTTGAATTCGAGAGCGTCGTCAATGCGGATCTCCCGTAATTGAGACCATTGGCTCGTCAGGATTTTGTCAGGCTGATGGGGGAAGTTGAACAACTCGGTGTAGATGTAAGGGCTGTGGGTCATGTGCCCAAAGTCCACGAGGTGGAACTTTCTCCAGCTCTTGGCGTATTCACCCAAAGTCTGCATGAAAGGGAGGTGAGCAGGTGTCGTCCGGAGCCCCATCAGCTCCTCCTCGTATCTGGGATCTTGGAATCTCGTAATGGTGACTGTGGGGGCTTTCAAGGAAGCTGGGTTGATATTATGCGTGAGGAAATCTGTAAGCAGTTAGTTATGAGTTCAAGTAGAAAAGTCAACAAGTTTCCTTCTTAAAGGTGGAGAAGGGGTGGGGGACGTACTTCTGGCAAACCGCCATCATTGCTCATCATCATGACGGAAAAGGAACTCGAGGCCGATGTCTTCCAGGTTTGGAAAGCGGCGTACGAATCCATCCATAGCCGGGAAAGGAAGAATATCAGGTTGGAAGTGAAGGCCCGTGACCACGGAAACGGTGGGAAGTGACTTGGCCCAGCCATCGAGGATACTCAGAGATTCGCGTAACCGAACGCCCGAGTCCCGGAAGGTCACATCAGACCACAAAGAGTGAACTTCTGGGCTCGGCGATCTAGGGAAACTGTACCGGACCTGAAGGACGAGCTTCAAGTGAGGCTCTTGTCCGTTCTCGACTATCTTGATAGTATTCAAGACGTTTTCGACTTTTTGGGCTGTGGTTTCGAGGTGGCGAAGGGCCTGTTTCCTGTCGATGTCATTCTCAAAGAAAGGCCAGTTGAAGGCGATGGTGAGCTTCTGGAGGTAGTGTAGTCGGTCGTGACTGAGGGTTTTGATGAACGTGGTGACATCGTTGCCATCACACTCTATACAGAGCTCCCTATAAATCAGCGCTTCGATTTCGAGCTGCCACGCTCGACAGACTAATGAGAGGCACGTTCGGGTTTGTCAGCCTGATTTGCGTCTTGCGTGGCGAGACCCCAAACCTCGTTCTGCAGTTCGGAGCAAAGATCTGAGAAGGGAGCCATTGTTGAGTGGTAGTATAATGTAGAACTTGTGGTTGTTGTTGAGAGGGTGATGAGGAATGGATAGAAGTGTCTGTAAGAAAGGCTGATGAAAGCTTTGGGAAGGCGGAGAAAAGGTTTGGGGAAAGGTCGACAACGGCAGTCTCAAGATCCAGTAGATAAACCGAAATATACAATTCCTAGGAAAAAGCCTGCCCTGGGTAGGCCATGTAAGTTAGTGACATCCTAGTGTGGGCCCGCCTTCTGAATGGGGGCGTGCTGCTGGTATATAGCCTTAGGTGCGACCGGCAGAGTTTGAGCTAGCCTGCTTAGTACATAAGTAGAGTATATTAACTCCTATACTTGCCCAAAGTCACGTCTCAACAGCACAACAAGAGCGTTCAGGGTAGATAGGGGGTTTTTCCCGCTGCCCGCAGGCGGACCCGAAATAAAGATGGTAGTACCGCTGACGAGAAACAACTACATAAGTACTGCAGAGCGCGTCGAGAGGCTCACCCTCCTTGCGACGGTATTTCCACCCCTCAGTTTTGTTTTCTCATCCTTTGACAAGAAATTTGATGTGTGGACAAAGTTTCCCTAGTAATTGGCTCTAATTCCCCACCACAGCTGGGTTTATACGTATTTGAGACTTAGCAGACCAGTTGATCTGTTGTGGGCCACAACTTGGGGCATGTAGGAGACCTGTGTCGGTGGCTGATGGGCCTTCTCTAGCACAAACGATTGGTGGTCAACCATGCGCATCTAAGGCTTAAAACAAAACTGAAATCCATTCAAGCAAGATATGGAGAAATACAGGAAGGATTGTTGGCTATTCCCAGCAGCGGCTGCGACCACTAGGGTCCAGCCAGTTTGTTGAATCAACTACATATAAATCAAGTTCCAAAAGCGAATTTTTCCAGTCTTGACATGAGTGGGCCTCTTCGCATGCTTCATGGCAGCGTACACAAGATCGATCATTGTAAGTTCAGTACCTGATGCGAGAGTCAGAAGGCTGCTTTTCTCTAAGGTCGCAATAGTGGACTGTATTGACAGTCCCTCATCGAATGCGTCGATAGCGTTAGAAATATCCTATTTGATATAGGATTTTGTGATGGTATAGATAATAAGTGTATAGAATGTTAAGAAATTCGGAAAAGCAACGGTTACGGGATAAAGCAGTAAATAAAGTGGGTGGATATTTGGGTGGAGCGAAAAAGGGGCAACTGGGGAGCCCACAGCATATGCAGGGGGAAACCCATAACTAGGGCTCCAACTTACGACGAGACCAAACTGTTATGTACGGTATACTCGCCCTGGTGCTCTCGTAGCTGGGAATTACCAAATGTACTACCAATAGCTCCCTTACATGAAACTTGCAAACAACTCTCGACAGGGTCTGAGCTCGCAGTACGCCCAATCGTAGAGCTGGAGTCTGAGCCAGGCCAAGTAAACTTGTCCAACATTCAGTCGTCTCCACAGTCTAACATGTGACGTCAACCCACTTTGCTGGGCAGCCACGTATATCAACAGCTCCCCTTGAGGCCTCTTGTCTTTTCACGGTTGTAAACCATCTTCTTTACCTACCTATATCCTTTTGTTTTTGCAGAACAAGTGACACATTCCCCAACATGGCAGGCCTCGTCGACAAGTTGACCGCCTCTGGAGGCACAGAATCCGCAGGTAGGGCAACACATGTGCATGTTCTCTCATAAGGGTGTTGTTGTGCAGCACCATCGAATCGAACAGCAGCTGATACTTGAATAACTATTAGGGTTTCTTAACGACATCATTGAGCAGCTATGGCCCAATATCAATGTAGTTGGCTGCAGGATGGTGAAAGATATCGTGGAGCCCATGTTCGCCTCTATGCTCCCGGGTCCCTTGGCTACACTCCAGTTTGTCAAGCTCGACCTTGGGGACATTCCCATTCGGGTGTCTGCGGTGGACGTCACCAAGGTCGCCAATGGTGGTGTCAAGCTCGATATGGATGTGATATGGGAGGGAGATAGTCATATCGAGCTGGACGGCAAGATGGTTCCTAAGCTGGTAAGATCTCGTCCACAAGACTCGATGATGAAGTCGCGCATTACTGATCTGGATGGCAGGGTATCCGACATATTCATCTGAAAGGCAGACTGTCAGTTTTGCTTGCTCCCGTGTTGAACGTGATGCCATTGGTACGATACCCTTCTCGAGCCCTTTTCGTCTGATTTGGTAATAACCAGCATGATGGAACAAGATTGGAGCTGCGCAAGTCGCCTTCATCAACCCCCCAGAGCTCAAGCTCGACTTCACCGACGCAGCCAGCATCGCAGATTGGGCTGTGGTAGACAAAGCCGTTCGCAAGGTCATCCTCGACATCATCGCCTCAATGGCCGTTCTCCCCAACCGCTACCTTGTCAAGCTCGACGGGAACAACGACTACTTCAAGACATACCTGCCTTTCGTGGGCGCGCTACGCCTGACTGTCGAGAGGGCGATTGGGATCAGTGGTCCAAAAAAGAGCGGTGCCAGTAAACTGTTGGCCAAGATCATCAAGGATGTTCCTGACTGCTATTGCAAAGTCAATGTCGGTGCCGAGGCAGAATGGCGCTCCTCGACCAAGGATAACGACAACAATCCAGAGTGGAACGAGACGCACGACTTCCTCGTTGCGGACTACGACCAGCAGATTTTTATCAACATTCAGGATCGAGACATCGGCGAGAGTGACGACATGGGCATTGCTACGACTACTGTCAAGGACATCTTGCTGGGCGGTGGCTCGCAGGAGTTGACCCTCACCCACAACGGCGAGCCTTTGGACGCCAAGGTTGTCCTCAACGCCAGGTTCTACAACTTCGTCGATGACGCAGGTGTGATCACGACCACCCAGAGTGAGAACAAGGACCAAATCGTCGGTCTCGCCACAGTGCTTATTGCTAGCGCTCTTGGCCTCCAGGGCGAGCGCGATCAGCTGAACCCCAGCATTAAGGTGACATGGGGCGACAAGGAGTTCCGCACCGCGGCCAAATCCTACAGCCCAGGGACCGATATCTTCAACCCTTCCTTCGATCAGGCCTTCAGGATCCCGGTGACGGCGGACTTGCTAGCCAACCCTGGTAACTTCAGGATCGCGCTGCTGAACAAGGCTGACGAGACCGGGTTCATTGAGATCCCCTTCCAGATGATCCTTGAATCTCCTGGTTTGGTCAGAGAGGAGAGCTTTGACGTTGGCTCTGGTGTGACAGTCAGAGCAAGCATCTCTCTCCGAGGCCTGCAAGCGTCTGAATAAGCCTTTTTTTCCTCCTGTACGGGGTATTAATTTGTTTAGTTCATGCATATGATTATAGCGGTATATACAATTGAATGTTATCCATCAAATACTCTAGTACTCAGAAATGCTATACTTTTCATTCTTGAACACTCAGGTTATTCTTCAATCGGAATTAGTGAATCAACTTACTTGTTATAGCTATATATATTCAGGATATAATAAGCAGGAGCCTGCGGAGGGGTAGTATCGAAAATGGTGCTTTATTGCTGTCTGCGCTATTGCGCACGGTACTACATATGGTATTATTCGAGGAGTCAACTTAAAAATAACAATAGCATTTACCTATGTAGAATGGAGGTACCTAAGCCTTGAGGGACGCCCGGGCATTTGTTACGTAAAAACATTATCATTAGTAATTACCATATCCCCTTGACCAATTATTAACGACCTGTGACGTTGAACGAAGTCCTTGCACGAATGAGGATACCAGCCTTGCGGCAATATCTGTCACGTCCACTCTATAACTCCCGAGGTTCGTAGAATCGGCCTTCGGCTTTCCTTTTGTAGTATCATGTGCTTGATCTGCCTTGATGCGTTAACTGGTTTCGATATGTGAGCGGCTCCCCACACTTGCACATGATATTGATTCCCAGTGAAGTTGCAATGTGACTTGACTCGCAAGAATGTTTACGCAAGGGCCATCGTAATCCCGGTGGAGGAGCCTAACACGTCATCTCGGAAGCAATGTTGCAAATGCATTTGTCAGCCCTAGCTAGACTGCTATTGTTTAAGACGCGATCACCTTCCTCAGAGCAACCGACCATTCTATTCCAAGTCTAACTTGTTCATCAGTTGCACTTAATTACGCATCAAGATGGTAAAGGTCTTTCTGTGCGTTCCCCCACCCCATCCAGCGTTCAACCTTGGACCTACAATTTCCATGTTTTAAGCCGTAGAGCAAAACTGATGCTGCCCGGTTGACCAGGACAGGAATCACCGGGTATATCGGTGGTGATATCTTTCACGTCCTCAACGAAGCGCATCCGGACTTTGAATACTCAGTCCTCGTCAGAACTGAGTCCAAAGCTGCGCCCGTCAAGCAGAGGTACCCTAACGTCCGAGTTGTGTACGGTTCCCTAGATGACTCCAAGCTGCTGGAGGGGGAGGCAGCAAAAACCGATATCCTCGTCCGTAAGTGTCGATACCGAGCTCTTTTGCCATCTTGAGCCAGTCCAGCTGACTGCCCCATAGACACAGCCGATGCATCAGACCACGAAGGAGCCGCCAAGGCCTTCACTGCAGGTCTCGCAGCAGGACACAGCAAAGACAACCCTGCCTACTGGATACATACCAGCGGCACGGGCATCCTGACGTACCAAGACCATGACGCGGACCGCTATGGCGAGCCCCCAGCATATGAGCCCTACAACGATCTCGAGGGAGTTGATGCACTGACTCACCTCCCTGCCCACGCCTGGCATCGCAATGTCGACGAGATCGTGCTGGCTGCCGGCGAGAATCCAGCTATCAAGACGGCCATCATCTGCCCTCCAACCATCTATGGCAAGGGTAGAGGAGTGGGCCACACGACGAGTATTCAGGTCAACGCATTGGCCCGCACGACACTGGTTCGTGGAAAGGCTCCCATCATCGGGCCAGGAAAATCTGAATGGGATCATGTGCATGTTCACGACCTCAGTGACTTGTACCTCAGGATGGTCAATGCCGCAGTTTCTCCCAATCCTGAAATTGATAGTCACCTATGGGGTCCGACGGAAGGTTACTTTCTGGCTGACGGCGGTGTACACCTATGGGGCGAGGCGGCGCAGTGGGTTGCTGACGCTGCGCAAGCGAAAGGATATATCAAAGACGCTACCCTGGAAGTAAGTCATCCGAGTTCCCTCCTCCCAGCTTGTCACGAGGCTTACTGACTCTGCGAAGTCTCTGGATGCGACCCACGTAAAGGAAATTGGTGGGATGGGGGCAGTAACATGGGGTCTGAACTCTCGTGGTCAAGGCAAGAGAGCGCGTAAATACCTGGGTTGGAACCCGACTGCGCCGAGTTTGAAGGAGGAGATCCCTGATATAGTCGATGTGGAGGCAGGTGCGTTAGGTGTGAAGTCATCTCAGTTTTAGGTTGAGCTCTTTACAGGCAACTATGGATTGATGTCCACTACCGGAAAGAAAAACATGAAGTCTTTGGAGTATGGGTTCTCTTCACTAAAGTTGATACTTGGGTTTGTGGCAGGTTCCATGAGACCGGAACGTCATAAGCAGCCTGACCTGCCCTTTATTCGTATCTTGTAAGTATATTTGGGCGCTGACATGTTTTTAACAGAACGAGTATCCGTTCTCTTCATTCAGCTGTTATAGATATACTAGCTATGCTACCCGCCGAAATTAGCATGGAATTTTCCATCCGTAAGCGAAGCCGCATACCGGTCGTGTTACGCCACGGTTTCGCCTTAGGCTGCCGCAATCGAATGTTGCATAACAATGCTGTGCGACAAGTACCCTCTTGGTACCATATGAATTTTCCAAGCCATGTCTCAAAATAGAAGCGGATTTACGACAAAATAAATAACACCTGCAAAAGTATCGGGTGGAAATTGCGTGTAGCGGCGTATTGATTACATGCATGCAGTATAACTGCTGTTTCTTTAAAACGAAATAACACCCCCCCCCTGTCCGATAAGTCAGTTCTATACACCACACTAAATTTTAGTGTAAACATCGGAAACTCACTATTTTAGCATTATTTTAACTACCGCTGCTACTATAATAACCTAATTATAATTAAAGCTATCGTAATACCTAGGCGGCCCTATTTAACAGTATATAAGAAGGCTGCCCTATAGTATTTCCTTACGTTAGACCCCTCGCCGCCTACTAAATAGCTAGAAGGTTAGTTCCGGTATAGCCGTCGCACTATATAGCGATATCGCGAGAAGGTTGCTATTACAGGTACTGTTTACCTAACTATACTGTCGTAATCGTCGTTAAATGCCCTAGTTCTTAAGTAGTAGGCCTTAAAGGTTTATAGTGTTTTCGTAGCCTAGTACCTGTTAAGCCTAGTTAACGTATAATCCTTACTATACAGGAGCTAAAGGACTACCTCCTTAAGAAACCCGATCTATATCTTAACGAGATATAGGTCTTTCTAGCTAAGTTCTGCCGTATCGATATAACTATTATAATAATCTCTATAGCGTTAAAGGCCTACGACTAATCGAATAAATAGGTCTACGTCCTTATATAATAACGTAACGAGAACCTCTATACTTACTACCTATATAGAGTTTCTAACCCTAAGTATATAGCCGATATATTTATATTTTATAATAAATCGGTAATAGATAAACGCGATAGCGTAAAGGGAACTAGCTAGGCACCTATAGGGTAGATACCGCGGGTTAAGAGCCTATTAAAGAGAGGGGGGAGGTTTTATATACTGCCTGCTATTACGGTTAGCAGCCTTTTCGATATAACGATATATAAGAGGTATATAACTAAGGAGTTCTTTATAAAGTAGCTAATCGAGAAAACCTTACCTAAGATAAGGCTATTCTTAAGCCTATAGTCGATTCTTATAATAGATAACGCCTTATAGTATTATAATAAGAGGGTATATATAGTATGCGATATAGCTAGGGTCTAGCTCCTATATCTACCTCTATATTCTCCTAATTTTAACCCGATTAAGGCTTTTTTTAGGGACGTAAAGAGGTATATCCGGAGGCACTATAAGTATAGAATAGATAACTTTAATAGTAACGAGAAGTTTGCTATATTCCTAAAGGAGTACGTAGAGGAGGTTAGGCAACGTATAGAAGCGATCGAAGGTTACTTCTGCTATACGCGGGTACTAGAGAAAAGGTCTATAGTTAAAGGCTAACCGAGATAAATATATTAGGTTAAAGTATTATAATAATAGAAGGGAAAGCTAAGCCGTTAAAAGCGTAGTGTTAAGTTAAAAGGGGAAGGCTAGAGTTACCTCTATAGTAGCAGAAAAACTAAAAAAAGCTCCCCTTATAGTAAATATACTAAAAGACCTTTCTAAACACGCCTATTTTATATCCTCGTATATACTACCCGATTTCGTATTAATATCGCGATTACCTAGCCGGTAGCCGGTATCTTAACTACTACCTTAACTACTACCTTAACTACTATAACCTCGCCTTAATATTATAAGATCTAGCCTACTAGCTACCTATCTATTAGCCTCGAGATTGCTTATAAAGTCGTAGGTATTAAGGTACTTTTTCTTATCGTCTTATATAGTTATTTATAACTATGTAACTAGCTCTAGAGGGGGCTATATAGGCTTTTATAGCAGGCTATTACTACTTTTACCGGTAACGTCTTATAGCTTAGTTTCTTCGTTAGTTTCTAGTAGTATACTTAACTCTTCCCTTTCCTTTAGGTATAGCTTTATAAGCTGTCTAACTAACTTTATAGCTAATAGACTATTTTAATCGAACTAGGTATCTTCTTTTACTTATAGATCCCTTACGTCGATACCCTTACGCGTTATTACCCTCTTTAGTACTACTAGCTACGATCTCTTAGCCGAAGCCTTAAAGTGCTTACGCAGCGAGTCTATAATAAACTCGTTTCTTAACGCCTTCGGGTTATCTTCTAAGCGCGGCAGCGACGATAATATTATAGCTACTACTAGTCTTCTCGGTATAGCTAGCTAGCGTATAGAGGTAACAGATCCTGCTATAGAAGGCGAGAAGGCAGGTAGCAGCCCTTTATACCTACTAACTAAAAGTATTATAGAAGCCGGCAGCAGTAGTAGCGTTAGCGGTAGCGGCGGTAGCAGCGTTATATACTACCTTAGCTAACTAGTATATAGGTTAATAGCTAGGTTAATAGTAACCTTAATACTATTATAAGTTCCTTTCCCCCTTCTAGCCTTTTTACGCGGCTATATAAGACTAACGCTATCTCTATAGGCCTCGCCCTCGCTATCCTCGCTCTTAACCTCTGCCTTCTACTTTATTAGAAGTATCGCTAGCAGGCCTTTAAAGCCGGCTTCCTCGGCCTAAATAGCCTTCGCTTAAGCATAAAGATCTACGTTAGCTATATTTACGTAGCTGCTGTTATCTATAACATAGCACTATTACTATAGAGAATCGCCTTTATTATAATAGCGCCTATTTACCTTATAACATACGCTAAGATTATATCGCTATAGCCTTATTAGGCGTTTATAGGTGTCCTATTTAGGGTTACTAGACTAATTCTCTATCGCAGAAAGCATCCTCCCTATTACTAACCCTTTTAGTATAGATCTCGGCGTTACGATACCCTTAATTATCTTTACCGTCGCTATACTATCTAATAGGCTAGGTATAAAGCGTGCTATTAGTAGCAGGCTAAATAACTCGATTGTAAAACGCCTTAGTATTAACCTCGAGGCAGGTATAGTAAGCTCTTTCTAAGGTATCGTTACCTAATAGGTATACGTTATAGCTAAATAGTATAGCCTTTCCCTAGCTAATAACATCCTTATAAAATCGTCGTAGTTATATACGCCTTTAGGCTACGTTTTATTAGATAACCTCGCTGCCGCCGACTAGTACGCTAGACTACCTTATAACTGCTACTACCTAGCCTCTATAAAAATACCGCGTAGTGCCTATAATACCCCCTCGATATTATATAACTCTGTTAATACCCTTTCCTCTATACCCTTAAGAAGCTGCTGCTATATAAAGCAGAGGTCTAGTATAGGCGTTACTAGGTTAACCTCTACGTTACGCCTCTCTAGCGGTAGCTTCCGGGTGCTATAGCCTACGATCTTTACGATAGAGGTTAGAAATAGCTATGTTAGTTAGCGTAGTAGCGGTAGCAATAAAGGCTAGTAGTTTATTTCTATAATATCGTTACTACTATTCTTACTATTAGAAGCTATCTCGGAAGAGGACTAATTGTCGCTATTATCTAGGCCCTTACTTTAGCTATCCCTATAGCTATCTTTATAGCTATCCTCTATACCTAGGCCGCTCTAGGAATCTTCTAAGGCTATAGCTACCTTATCTATATTTTCTGTAGTATAGGCTACTACTATAGCGGCAGCCTTAGCCTTATTACTAGCTATCTTTAACAATACCTTCGGCTTAAGCCTAGCCTTCTGCTTTACTATACGCTGCGTAATAGTAGCAGTATAGCGCCCTTTAGCTACTACTAGTTTAGCTGCTACTACCGCTTTAGCTATAGGCTTCTAGGCACGCAGCGGTATCGCGATAGGTTTATATAGGGCTATAAGCGAGGCGAGGTAATTGTCGGTAAATTAGACCGATCGTTACTATAATCGGGTCTTCCGTATAAGTAATTTAGGCTATAGATAGGGATTCCCTGCTAATTTTACTATTAGCCTTTATCGAGATGCCGAACAGGCTATATATCTTATTAGCTAGCGAGAGTAACGCACGCGCCGTTTTACGAGATAGACTAAAAATAATATCGTTATACGCTAGCATAGTGTACGGCACGAGGTTACGATAGCTTTATTTATAGCTAGATAGCGTTATAGTAGTAGCGGTAGTTAAAATAATGCTAAAATAGTGAGTTTCCGATGTCTGCACTAAAATTTAGTGTGGTGTGTGGAACTGACTTATCGGACAGGGGGGGGGTGTCATTTCGTTTTAAAGAAACAGTGACATATACCCGGCCGAATATGACCTCGGGACATTCTATTGAGATTTAACCCCAGGGGATGGACCATCGCCCAGAATAGGGGGCTCTTTTATTTGACCAACAAGCCGCACGAATTCCCAGGACCAGTCTTCCAAATTCTGCAGTGACTGCCCACGTCAACACCTCGAACGACCTGCAAAGCCACATAGATGGCACTCAGAATCCTCATCAACGGCGCCGGAGTCTCTGGCACAGCCCTAGCGGCCATGCTGCTCACCCATCCATTGCGCTCCTACGCTATCACAGTGGTAGAGCAGGCCCCAACCTTGCGCACCGGCGGGCAGCAGATTGATCTGCGCGCACAGGGTATTCCAATTGTAAAGCG
Source organism: Cytospora piceae (assembly GCA_016508685.1). Taxonomy (NCBI): domain Eukaryota; kingdom Fungi; phylum Ascomycota; class Sordariomycetes; order Diaporthales; family Cytosporaceae; genus Cytospora; species Cytospora piceae. The sequence continues at coordinate 315,620 of JADMLE010000017.1, read as the reverse complement.
CATGGGACTCATGCCGGCTATTAAGGCACGGTGCGTAATGGAGGAAGGTCTCGCGTTGGTCAACTCCCACGGTAAAATCAAGGCGCTGCTGCGCAAGAATGACACGGGAGTTGGCCGCCAAAGCTTAACGAGCGAGTACGAGATTATGCGAGGCGACCTGGTCGATGTGCTGTACAGGAGGAGCCTCGAAATGGCCAAGGGAAACCGTGAGCTGCTGAAGTACGAATCTGGCAAATTTGCAACGGAGATCCGCCAGCGCGAGAGGGGTTCTGTCGAAGTTGCGTTCTCGAACGGGTCGGCGGGCACCTTTGACCTGGTCGTCGGTGCGGACGGGATACGCTCCCGAACGCGTCAGATGGCTTTCGGGGAGACCAAGAGTCGACACGCTTTCCACTCCCTAGGCGCGTATATGGCTCTGTTCAACATTCCGCGGGACCCAGCAGAGGACCAACCGTCAATAGCTAAGATGTACCATATTCCAGGCAGGCGCATGGTCGCCACTCGCACCGGAAACCAACCAATTACCCAGGTCGCCTTGAGCACTGTGAGCCCCAGTAAGAAGTTGATTGAGTCCATGTCAAAGAGCGTCGAGGAGCAGAAGGCCGCATGGGCCGACCCTTCAAGGGAACCGGGTGGAAGGCAGACCAGCTGTTGGAGGGCATGCTGAATACCGCCGACTTCTTTTACGTGAGCGAGTCGGCCCAGGTGAAGATGGAACAATGGCATCAAGGTCGTGTAGTGCTATTAGGGGATTCTGGATACTGCCCCAGCCCCAACTCGGGGTTTGGCAGTACAGCATCTTTGGTCGGGTCCTTTGTCCTGGCCGGGGAGCTGGCTAAGCACGGAGACGACGTCGACACCGCACTTGAAGGATACATGACCGTCATGAACCCATTTGTCACCGAGGTGCAGAAGCTAGCGCCTGGTTGGCCGAGGTTGTTTTATTACGACACGCAGGAGGGCATCTGGCTCCTGCATCAGATTTCAGGCGTGTTCACCGCATTGGGGATCGATAGGCTGCTTTTCAAACTTCTTCCTGAGGCACAAGGCGGCTGGCAGGTGCCTGACTACTCGGACTTGAAGCGTGACGCTTGAGGCGCCTTCGACTTTGAGGCCTGGAGTTCGCATATTGAGGATTATTCTGGAAATTGAACATATGCCATCGGCCACAGTGTAATATACATTGAGATACCCTTCTTAAAACAAGTTGTCAAGGCACCAAACTAATCATAATACACCTTCGCGAAATCAACTCGGCGTGGGTCACCAACAGCTTTCCCTTCCTTCAAAGCCTGGTCAGAACATAATCGCATTTCAAGCAATATTTTCTCGCTTTAGCTAAATGTTCCCTCCCTATCGACCCAGTGAAGGCTTTATCCTTTCTAGCGTTCTTTTTTGTCGGCGGCAGTAGCAGCCATTGCTTCCTCGTCTCTCGCGTTGGCCTTAGACGCCCCATTCTCGTTCAGAGCGTTCTGACCCTGATCCTTCTCGGCAGCTTGCTTGTTGCTGTGGCCCACGGTCGGTGGCTTTTTCTTGACGGTGCGCCATTCCATGGCAATGGCACCAGGGACTGCGATGCAAGCCATGCAAAGAGCAACCTCGAAAACTACACGCAGCGAATCATTATACGCCTCTAGTGCAGCCGTTCGGTACTGGATGTCAATGCTGTCGAGGAATTCTGTAGCCCCAGTACTTTGGTCAGGCACCAAGCCGATGCCAGGGACATTGGCGAGGCGTTTGGTCAATTGGGTGTTAAACACATTCTCCCCGACCGAGACGAAGACTGCACCGAAAAGTGTCTGCCTGGAAATTGGAAAATCATAATAGTCAGAATCGACGATATAAGTCACTGTGCCCGAACAATTACTCGCACCTTTGCAGATATGGGGAGAGTAAGCTTACCCGAAGAACATCAGTGATGCGCCTATGGCCACATCTTGTTTCGGCAACACCGCTTGCGCGGCCATATTCGGGGCCTGCGAGGCAAAGCCGAGGCCGACACCGTACAGAATCTGGTAACCGATCCATTGACCCTCCGAAGCATGAACACCGAGGGTGGTCAGCATACCGGCGCCGAATGCCGCGAGGCAGACACCCAGGATGAGTGATGGAGTATAATAGCCAATGAGGGATACTAATTGGCCGTTGGCGATCGAAACGGCGGCGATGAGTAGTACCATGGGAAGGAGGTCTATACCGCTGTCGACGGCGGACCTGGACTGAATAGCCTGGAACCAGATGGGGAGGTAGTATACTAGTCGTCCGGCGTCAGCACTGAGTGATACTTCCTTAAGTACACTGCAGCCGCATGTTAGTGGGCACTTACGAAATATTGTCTGATGCGCGCCAGCACATAAGCTCGCCCAAAAGCCGGAGGCTATGCTGCGTTGAACAAAGATGCGTGGAGGCAGAATGGCTTGCTCCGGGAGCCAGACTTGGATTAATGCAAATGCAATCAAAAGGAGGAAGGCGAGAACAAACAAGGCAATAATACGCCCGCTACTCCACTAACAGTGTCTCAAGTCAGCTCCGCAACGTTCGACAATCAAGATTCGTACAAACAAGGAGAGTTCAGGTTGCAAACCCACAGAGTATGTTGTCCCACCCCATTGCAAGACGAGGCAAAGGCAGATGATCCCGGGGACGAGGCAGATGAAGCCGGGCGCGTTGGCTTGACGCATCTTGTCTTTGAGGGGCATGTTGGTGCCGGGCTGGTCGGGTACGTGAAGCAGGAGGAACACCAGCACCATGACCACACCTCCGATGGGAACTAGAGAGGGGACGTCAGCCATATAGTGTCATTTAAATGGTAAGAAGATACACTCACGGTTGATATAGAAACACCATCTCCAGCTGACGTGTGTGGTAAAAGCGCCGCCCATGGTGGGCCCAAGCACTGAAGCCACGCCAAATATGGCGCCAAACATGCCTTGGTACTTCGGCCGCTTATGCAACGGAACAGCGTAGACAATAATGACCATCTGAGGTAATTATCATGGTGTCAACACTCTGGCCTCGGATGGTGCATGAGATCGCAATTTGTCCCGAAGCGAGGGCACTGGACTTACAACACCAGGAAGGACGCCGCCGGCCCCCAGGCCGGCAATAGTCCTCCCGAATATGAAAGCGATGGAGTTTGGAGCAGCACCACAGAGGGCAGAACCAGCCTCGAAAAGTAGCAGCGACGTCAGGAAAGTGGTCTTGACGGGGAGGAACTTGTAGAGCTTTCCAAAGACTAGCTGGAAGGCGCAGTTGGTGAGCAGGTACGCCGTTCCGTACCAGCCAATATCATCATTCGAGTGGAACGTGTCGCTGATTTGAGGAATAGCGGTCGAGATAATGAGTTTGTCCTACCGTTGCTAATTAGATCTCAACTTTTTGTTGATAATATCGAAAACAACCCTACTAAGTGAGTTACCTACTCAAGTAGGTAGGGGTCGGGCTGACGTACCAAGGACACCAGAAACATTGCCGCGAATGCGGAAAGCATAAGCAGCGCAAATTTGAATCCCGACGGACCGGTGGTGCTGCTACCTTTGTCGTCCACCTGTCGTGGTGTTTCCTTTTGCACCTGTATTGACGCCATGGTTGGGCCAAGGGGACAGACTTGCAATGCAGCCTGACAGATTCCTCCGTGTAAGGGCAGAAAACCTTGAGAGATATTGCCTCGAAACAAAAGTTGTTACTAGCGTGCGCAGCGCATCATTTCCAACAATACATGAGTTGTAAGTGAACTGAAGAGGAGAGATGGTGACAACAGAAACCAAGACAAAAAGAAATGTGCAATTGTAGACATTCGTGTTTTTGGTGCGACGCGAAGTCGGAAACTCGCACAAGCCTATCCGACAGGTAAACTCGGATGAATTTTGGTCTTCGGGCGTTTGATTGTGCCGTGCGCGCCGACGGAATTGGTTCAGAATCCAAACCTCCGAGTGGCGGAAATGCGACCACAGACACGGACATATGTACAAGCAGCCAGGTTTATGCACGCTCCCAACTCTTCTTTGTCCAGAATAAAACTGACACGTCTTGTTTCTTGCGTTGAGTAAAAAAGTCAGATCTAGAGCAAGAGGTGCTGGGTCTTCAAAGTTCCTTGCTGACAAAAACGGTGCTCAAACTTTGTACATATGTAGTCACGCTGTTTCAAAAGTTCCACTCAACACGGGAACCGGCATCGTTTGACAAAATATACTTTTTCATCTCCTAAATCATATTACATTCTTCTATTGTAATTTTGAACGATACTAAGCCTAAGCCTCCCAGAGTGTGCCTGTCGACGTCAGTATTCCGTGACTCCCTCCCCCAACCAAATATATACTAAGTACATGTGCAGAAGGTGTCAGACGGCAGCAGGGATGCCTGCGGAACTACTTCGGTCCGGCTAATTAAGCAAGTTACAAACTTAACCTAAGCATGTATTTAATATAGAAATTAGCGTACCCGATTAAGCAGGGTATAAGGTAATATATTAAGCTATTAATCGAAGATATATTACGTATAATAATTAAGAGTCTTATATACTACAATAGTTAGCAGCGCTAAATTTATACGTATACCTGCTTGAAAAAAGAAATAATAGCCTAAAACGCTATAGCTGGCACTACGGTTATCTATAAGACCCTTAAGGACTAAGATAACTTTAAAAATTAGCTTAAACTAAAGGTAGAAGTAGCCGATATCTAGCTAGTTATAATACAAGCGAAAGCCTAGCTATCTCTCTTATAGGCGCTACTGCTAGGAGATTTCGAACGTATAATCCTACTGCGTATACCGGCCGTATAACGAGAAGAATTAGGCTTAGCTACTAAGGTCTTAAAGCTGTCTAAAGCCGGCTATATAGACTACTTATAAGCTTAAAAAGACTATAAGTTTAGTATAAAGAGATAGGATATTTATAAAACCCGAAAAGCGTTAGTATAGGGCTAGATACTAAGTTCGGTTATAGAGACCTATACTTTAACGTATTATTATACTAGGGACTTAAATAAATAGTACGCTAATCAACTAATAATAGCGTAGCTAGAGATATAAAACAGAGAAGCTAATACCTTAGATAACTATAATATAATATTAGCAGTTTTAGACTATAAGTGTAGATTAGGCAATAGCATAGACATTGCTAGGCCTGGTGATTATATAGGTGCCGCAAGGCACTAAACCTGTTACGGCAGGCGGTGTGATTAACTACTAGGCAGGGCGGCAGAACGGTAACGCCGCAGGCCTTAAGCTCTTCGCCTATAACCTTACGATAGCTTCTAACTTAGATAAGCAATAACTAGAAACACTAGAATAACCTAAATTGCCTACTTTTATAATATTATAACTAAAGCCTAACTAATACTAATTAGTAATTATAAGTTAATCTCTAATAGTAAGGAAAGAAGAGATAGACCTTTTTTACGATTAACGTACGACGATTAGGTCTTTTTTATAGGCTATTCGTTACGCCTTAAGTCTCGAGATCTATACTATAATCGAAGCTATTATAAGAATATTTAGGCGATTTAGTTAACCTTTATATAATAGCTAAAATTAACCGCTAGCTATTATAAAGCCTTCTAAACTAACCTAATAGAAACGTATCTAATTAGAAGCTAACCTTATAACCTAACGGCCTATACTACTATATAAACCTCTAAAACTTTCTTTTACTATAACCTTTTCTTTTAAATAAAACCTTATACTTATTTTAAACTATAAACTTTTTTATAATAAAACCTATATTACCGATAGATTTTATAAGCTTTACTAACTTTACTTTATTTAAGTTAACTTTAAACTCTTTTTTAAACTTTTCTTTAGACCTCGAGTTTATCTCTCTAAGGGTATACCTTTATAACCTCTTTTTATAATAGTTATAAAATTAATACCTATAACTTCTTCTTTTCCTAAACTTTATAAACTTATAAAAACCTTCCTTTATAAACTTATAACTTTATAAGAACCTTCTTTTATAATATAACCTTCTACTTTATAATAGTTTTTAACAGCTAAAACGAAGAAGTAGAATTATACCTTTTCTAAGATTACTTCGATAACCTTATACGAAATTTATAAGTAATATAGATAAGATAGCGTAAAATAGATTTCGGTAGGTAAGATAACCTTATCGATAAAGCTATAATTAATAAAGTTAGCGTTATAATTTTTACTATATAAGTTATTAATACCTTTTAGTAGTAAGGTACTATTATTAAAGCCTTTTTAATAGACTTTTAGTAAGAATTTAAAGGCTAAAACGAAGAGATATTTAAATATATTAATTTTTCTAAAGATATAAGATAAAAACCTTTTTTAAGGAATAAGGTATTTATATAGGCCTATATAGGCATTACTTTACTATATAGCTTTTAAAGGTAATAAAGATAGAGAGATGTTTTTTATAGCTTACGGAAAAACTTAAAATAGTTAAATTTCTGCTTAGCGTCGAAATTAAACAAACTAGAATAATCCTAGTAGTAAAACCTTAAAGTCTATAGTAGCTACTTTTATATAATAGCTATACTTTATTTACGTTTAATCTTTATAGTATCGATAATATACTTAAGTTTATCGAAAAAGATAAATTCTTTATACCTATACTATAATCCTTAAGCTTTATATTATCTTTTAGATTCGATTTCTTATAATAACTAAGGATATAACTTATAATAATATTGCTAAGATAGCTAAAGCAGATAATAGGCTTTTAAAGCCTAAAACGACTATTTATATAGCTATTAGAATAGCTAAAGTAACCGATAGGCTTCTAAGCTTTAGAACGACCTTTCTTATAACCTTAATAGCTATAGTATCTTCTAATTCCCTTTTTAAACCCTTTTCCGAATCTCTCTCTAAAAACTTTTTTAAAGCCGTATATCTCTACTAAAACGCTATACTACTAACGAAAAGCTATATAACTACTAACTTTTAAGTACTTTTATAAGCCTTTTTATAATTATTATAAAACTCTCTTTTTCTGCTTAATACTTAACCGTATACTAAAACTAAATAAGATTATAGCTTTTTAAAGAGCTTAAGATAAAGATAATAAGTAGACCGGAGAGCTATATAATCTGCTAAATAATAAGCTAAGGATTTTTATAAACCTTTACTATTATAACGGTATTTAGTTAGATTAATTCTACGCTATATTTTATCGGATTTTTACTAGAAGAGCCGAAACCTACTATATTTACTATATCGGTATAATAAACGATTTTATTATAGCTTATAAAAAACTAAAAACTTATTTTAAAATAGATATTAATTATTAATAGTATTATAACAATTAGATAAATATAACGTTTAATAGCTTTTAGAACGATAAAACGAATATCGATAAGAGCTTTTATAAAGTTTTATATATTATATTAAATAAACTCTAACTTTACTAGCGCGTTTTCGGCTTTTATTATACTAGCGATAAGATCTTAAAAATAATAGTCTTTCGAGTATACGAGAAAGTAGTAGAATTCGAGCACGCTTTCTATATACCTACCGCTTTTTATAAAAAGCTTTTTTAAAACCTTTAATTATCTCTTAAACTTTCTTTTAAGTAAAAGAATAGCGTTAGTAGTTATTTTATTTAAAAATAGCCTAATAATAACATCTATTATCTCGACCGCCGGTATAATAATAATTACTAATAAAGAAGTGTTATAACCTAGAAGAGGAGGACGTCTAGGGCACCTAGTTAGGTAATAATATAGTCCCGGATCAGGCACCTAAGTACTAAGCTAATAGCACTAAACTATAGAGTCTACCTTAGTTAGCATTAGGGTTAGGGTTACTATAAGAAGACTCGATAGACTCGGTATTAAGTCTATAAGGCTCTATACTAGAGGAACTCGATAGACTCGACTTTAAGTCTAACGATCTATACTAAAGAGCTAGATATATAATATAGTTATTACTACTATATAGATAGCATTTATAGTTAGCTCTTTAGTTATTAATCTAAGTATTATTCTTATATAATAGGACTTATCTCCTCTTAATTACTTATAAGTATAAAAGGATATTATATAGACTAGTTATATATATATACTATCTAATAATATTAACCCTACTAGATATAGATAAGTACCTCTATAAAGGTTACCTTATAATTATTATATTTTAATAACTTTTATTTAGATAGTTTTAACATATACCTTTATATAATATCTTATACTCTATTATAGTATCCGATATTAAAATAACCGATAGCAGAAAGCTAGCTAACGCTTTTAACCTTATTATAGACCTTTAAGGTAAGTATAACGTATTTATAGCTAACGAAGAAGCGAGAGCTTAAGAGGATAAGAAGTTATCCTATAGTATAGTAAAGCTTAAAAACCTAGAAGCTTTCGATAGCATTAAAGGAACCCTTTAAAGATTCCTTACTATAGTTAAAGCCTACTTCTACTATTATAAGGACGATTTTTATAGCGAAAACGATAAAATCTTCTTTACGGTAAGCCTCTTTAAAGGTACTGCTTATATATAGTTCAAACTAACTATATAAGACTACTTAGATAACGATTATAACTCTTTTTAGGAAAATAGTACTATTATTATCTTTAAAAAGTATAACGCTTTTAAAGAAGCCTTTAAAGGAGCTTTTAGTAAACTTAAAGAAGAACAATAAGCCGGATAAGACTTAGATAAGTACTTTTAACGCACTTTAGCATCGAAATATCTTATAGAATTCTAACGAATTATAGTAGTTTTAAGGTAGCTAGATAATATCTTTATAGATCGATTTTATAAAAGACTTAAAGATAGCGTTAAAGATAACTTAGCTAAGGAAGATCGACTAGAAGACTTTAGGGATTACGTAAAAATAGCGGTTAAAATTAATAATTATAACTATAAATAATAGCTAGAGAAACGTAGTAAGAGACCTTTTAGTAAGACGCTATAAAGATTATATACCTTAAATATAAAAAGAAAGTTTTAAAGCTATAAAAAAGGAAATCGATATAGCACTATATAAAGATAATATATAAGGCCTATAGAACTTAACGCTATAAAATAAAAAGATAAGTTAAAGTTAGAATACTTTAACTATAGTAAAATAAGCTATTTTATATATAACTATAAAAGTAAGTTAAAGAAAGAATAAAAACCTATACTTAAAAGAAAATAGCGTAATGATAATATAGAATATCAAACTTTAGTAATAAGCAGAAAAGGACTACTATATAATATAGTAATTTAGAATAGCGATTTAGACTATTCTAATACTAACTACTTTACCTAAGTAAGAGAAGAAAGCCTAGAAAAAGAAAGTCTTTAAAAGACTCTTAAATAATACCGGAAAGAGATCTTCTTAGAATCCTATAAAGACGATATTATCCTTATCCTTAAGATAACTATAGAGGACGAATCTGAAATATCTTAGAAAGAAGAACCCTTTAGATAAAATAACGTGTTAAGAATATAAGAACTAAAGGATAATACCTTAGAAAACGTAAAGGAACGCGCTTAAAACCTCTACTAGTAGATTAACGATAATGCTACTAAAGGAAGTACTAGAAAAGTAACCTTAGAGCTAAGCTTACGATAAAAGCTCGAAGAATAGATCGAGGATAACATCTTTATACTAGCTATCTTTATTAGAGGATTAGACCTTATAGACTACTTAGGAAGAGTAGTATAACTCCGCCTATATATAATAATTATAGGGTAACCTTTATAGAGGTACTTATCTGTATCTAGTAGGGTTAATATTATTAGATAGTATATATATATAACTAGTCTATATAATATCCTTTTCGTGCTTATAAGTAATTAAGAGGAGATAAGTCTTATTATATAAGAATAATACTTAAATTAATAACTAAAGAGTAAACTATAAAAGCTATCTAGATAGTAATAACTATATTATATATCTAGCTCTTTAGTATAGATATATTAGATATATAATATCCTTTATATCTAGTCTAGTAATATATTAAATATATAATATCCTTTATATCTATAACTCTAACCCTAATACTAACTAAGGTAGACTCTATAGTCTAGTGCTATTAGTTTAGCACTTAGGTATCCGATTTAGGACTATATTATTACTTAACTAGGTGCTTTTAACGTCCTTCTCTTCTAGGTTATAACACTATATAATAGAAGCAAATTTCTATTTACTATAGCTAGAATACCTATATAACTTATTAAAGAGTAACCTTTAGAGACGTACCCTAAAGATATAGGATAAGTATACTTAAGAGATAATAACTATATATATAGTACGGTATAGATTTTATATATTTACGACTATTGCTTATAGCACTATATAATAATCACAGGGTAACCTTTATAGAGGTACTTGTCTATATCTAGTAGGGTTAATATTATCAGATAGTATATATATATAACTAGTCTGTATAATATCCTTTTATGCTTATAAGTAATTAAGAGGAGATAAGTCCTATTATATAAGAATAATACTTAGATTAATAACTAAAGAGTAAACTATAAAAGCTATCTAAATAGTAATAACTATATTATATATCTAGCTCTTTAGTATACCTATATTGCCTATGTCTATAGTTAACATATAGGAGCCTATGTCGCCTATATCTATAGTTAATATAGTTATAACCCTAACCCTAATACTAACAGAGGTAGACCTGACCAACTTTGCTTTTGTTCATGGGATGAAGGAAAACGGTGAAAGCATTTGTCAGTGCGGGAACCTCCTACGGGGGATTTTTGGCTTCCGTTTTGTCCCAGGTCGTTCGCTGGTGCTATCGTGTCGTAGACTTCATGTTCTCATAGCTGGGGAAATTGGCAACTGGAAGCTGCGCATTCTGTCAGAATAGACGTTGTTAGCAGTACCTAGGTAGCTTATGAAACAGGTTCCATTTCTTCTGATTGTTCCATTTTCGGACCTGTGATCTGGCACACCTGTGTCCTGGCGAATCTTGTATAGATGTATGTGTCAGACGTGTCGTGAATATGTCATCGCCCACCAGAACTAGCTTGGCTACGATGCCGTGGCTATATCGGTGCCGGCCTTCACCTTTATTTGCCGAAATCGCAGAGATAAATGTCTGAGCCGAGGATACTAAGAAGATATATGCTGGCGCAAATAGTTCCTTAACCACTCTATCGTTGTCTTTTCTGAATGCTCGTGCCTTGCGCGACCGCCCGAGAAGCTTGTACTTGTCCGCTACGGTTTTTTATTAACGTCTAGGTCGAGACTATATATAACTTTAGAAAGTACGATGTTTAGGAAGAAAATTAACATGGCGTAGGTATAGAGCGAGGACTAGTTAGGTTACTTACCCCTGTGCACTGGACCAGCGTCGTAGATACTGAGAAGGGCTTATAAAAGCTGCTTCGCGGCTGATATGCGATAGGCAGCGATACTGTGGTACGGTTCGTTGCACATCAGAAGTGATGACTATGCTTCTCATCCAAAGTGGTGCCATAGTTGCACAAGTGATTATTGAAGGTTAACGAGGTGAATTCAGGGATTTTCAAGCAAGATGCAGTAAGTCACCACTTGGGCGTCATATATCAGTCACTGTTGCACGGCCATCTTGGATATAAATACCTACCTAGGTACGCCTCGGAGAAAACAAACATTGACTTCATAACCCCTAATCTGCTCCTGGCATCGAATTTCGCTCCATTCGATTTCCACCTCACCAGACTTGGAACCCTACAAATTTCTTCTGAACACAAACAACACCATCTTCAAGATCGGAGTCGCAAAAATGGTGACTTGCCCAGCTTTAAATCCTCAACCCCGTGATCCGGAGATAGAGATGTTTGACGAACTTTGGCGTCTTCTCTACGCTTGTCGCGTGCCATCCGTTTCAGCTGGGATCATCCACGAAGGTAGTGTTGTCCTAACAAAGAGCCATGGCTTCCGAGCTCTACAGGAACCTGATGCCGGCGCAGGATCCAGCACAGTGCCGCAAACCGAAGGAGAAGGCGTTCAAAGTGGCGATAACGGAGGAGTTCCCAGCGAAGACAGACCACTACCTGGCTGTAAGGCACAGACCAAAGACTACCTTCCTGCAACTGTAGACACCGCGTATCTTACAGAATCATGCTCCAAGCTGTTCCTGGCTTGCGCCGTTGGGATTCTAGTCGACCAAGGCAAGATGAGCTGGGATGACCCGATTGCAAAGCACGTTCCCGACTTCAACCCAGTCCATGATCCACGGATCAAGAATGCGACTATTCGGCATGCACTTTCCCATACGCTAAGCACGACCAGAACGCCTTAACAGACGAGTCCCATACGCCGATGCTAAGTTGCGTCGGCGTTCGAAGTTCAGTCCGGGACATGCTTCAGCTGGGCTCCGCCATGATGGAAGCAAACCAGTCACATCCAGTTGTTCCCGAAGCCAATCATCTCAGACAGATACCAGCCATCTGGGCAGCCCAGGAGAAATTCAATGAGGACGATAACTACGCCATGGGATGCTTCAGAATAAACTTTCCCTCAGTGTCTTTCGACAGGATGTCGAATTGGGCGCCCCCAGGCGCATCCAGGAAGCTCATTGCTGAAGATTTATTGGACTCTAAGAGGACGGTTATAGCGAGCCGGGGGTGGTGGGATGGATTTCGTTCCTCCCTTCTTATGTTTCCCGACACGAAAACCGCTATCGTGGCATTAACGAACGGCGGAGACCTCGGGGACGCGGCGGTCTGGGCGGTCAAGATACTAACGCAGCACTTCTTTAAGACGACCCCGCCCGTCAAGATCAGAGTCCTAGCGTACGAACAGTCTCGTCATGAGAAGAACGAGTTTGAACGCGTCCTGATCAAATGGTTGCAAGGCAGGGACATCACCCACAAGGAGGCAAATTTCGCTGACTACATCGGGGAGTACAAGGGTTGCCACACAACCATCAAGATCTACCTCTGCGAGGAAACGGGACGTCTGGCTATGACGATTAATGGGCGCGTGAAACCTCGCTATGACTTAGAGCTATATAACCGGGATATATACAGCTTCATGCCGTTCAAGAGAGATGATTGGCTCCGGAAAGGTATGTTCCTTTGGCAGACTCCTCAAATGGCGGAGCTCTATTTCTCTCGGAATGTTGACGGAATAGTCGACTATCTCTGTTGGACGTATAACGATGTCAACAAACAAGGCGGGCTCCATGGGTACAAAGAACTTTACAAGTTCTCGAGACAATACTAGAGAAAAGAGGCCTCGCGCTTAGAATAGACTTGGACCGATGGGTGCCGCAGAGATCCTCTCTCTTCAGAACACATACACGGGTGAGGCTGAATGCAATCCATTTTTAACATCTGTGAAGCAAAGATTGCGCGTTACCTCTAATCTATCTCCGTGAGCCCATTCTGCGCTTGTCGCTGACGTACCTTCTATTTCCCTGCGTTATGACCATAAAGCAAATATCTATGCATCTAACAACGCCTTCAACGCCACCCTCAGCCTTCGAAATTTCGGAACTGTCGCCCGGCTTGGTCTTCCATTTACAACCTCTAACGAGGGATGCTCAATCTCCAACAGGACTCTTCCAATCTCCATGTAACTTTCCACAGCAACAATCATGGGCCGCCTCGATTCGTCAGGCAACCAATCCATAGCAGGTCTCGACTCGACGTAGATCGCAAAGGCCTCTCCCAACAACCTTCTGCGCAGCCTTTCGATGCTCCTTAGTCTCTCCTGCTTCACATCATGAGCTTTGCACGGGGAAACTTCCTTGGTTATAGTTTCCACCAACTGCGCAGGTGTCAGACCCTCATCTGCCAGCCACGTAGTCGGCAGGTACACGCGACCCAGAACCGCGTCAACCGCGATATCCCTTGCGATATTGACGAACTGCAACGCGATTCCCATCCTCAGGGCTGCCGCTGCCACCTCTTTAATAAGAGCTGGGTCAAGGCGTACACTGCTGTGGTGTGAGATGAGTGACAAACACAGCTCTCCTACAGTGCCTGCGACTTGGCTTGCGTACTTCCGCAGGTGATCCTCGTCGTCTATTGGGAAGTGGCCGCCTTTCTCCGTGGGTCGGAACTTAGAATCTGTCTTGAAACCCTCGAGTAGGAGGTACAGAGGTTCATGTGGCAGCAGGGGGGCCGGGAGAAGGCTGAGCGCTGATCTCGCTGAGGCCGGGAATTCACTGTCGATGTACGCCCGCACCATATCTGCCTGCATGGTCGGTGTGGTTTCCTCTTTGGGCTTGTAAACTAGATCTAGATGACCACTTAGTCTGTCGATCCACGTTGAGGTATCGAGTCCCTCGGGAGGCTCGTCGATCAAGTCATCAGCCATCCGGCAGTATGAATAACTGTCATGAATGGTTAGCCCGCCATAATTCCACAACAACTTGTACGTAAACCAAAGGAAAGCAATACTAACAGCAAAACCAAGTCAATCCTCAAACGACCGGTAAAAGTTGAGCTCGCAAGGTAGAAACTCCTGCTTTTCCTGCAGAGCCTTTGGACCGCTTCCTGGATCCCATACACCCGCATCTTCTGCTCCTCCGACCACGTCATTAACAGGGCCTGGATCAGCATGGTCGGTGATGGGCACTCAGGTGCCGATTCAAAAACATCCGGGAATGCATCAACGATGGCCAGAGCATTGTCAAAAGCACCCAGCCCAAACACAATCAGCACGTTGGTCGCGAGGAAGAAGACGGCCTCTTCAACTTCAAGACTGCCCCATACCGTGAATCCTAGCTTCGTTCCAGACTCTATGGCCCATGTCCCTCGGCCCAAAGCCATCTCGTCCACAGTCCAGAGATACAGGGTCGGCAGGACGATGGGGATGACGGTGCTGGTCCAGGGAAGTGTGATCATGAAGAGCCCTCCCACACTCCACGTCAGCAGTGCAAACGGACAGACCCACATCAGGATCAAGCCCATGTAAGTGCCGGGTCCGCCTTTCGACACCATCAAGAACCCAACAACAGCGAGGTCCAAGATGACTACTGGTATCAACCTGTGCAGTCCAACCGCGATCCAGGACGACGAGAGCAGGTACTCGGCGTGAAGCAGGGGCTTGTTCAGGAGCTGATACAGGAGTGACGTATTGTACGTCTGGATGACGAAGAAGAATAGTTCCTCGGCTGGGATGGACCAGAGGGTAGGGCCAATGATGGCATCTGGTGGGTACGACCAGACATTGTTCCGGATCAGATAGCTATCCCATGGAATGGTGGCTACGACGGCGATTGTGACGAGGATGGCGGTCTGATACCAGTGCCGTTTTGTCAGTAAGGGGTAGGAGATCAAGGTCAAGAGCCCAGCGAGAGGGATGGTGAATTTTAGATGGCTGCTCATTGTGGTTAGCGAGGACCTCCCGGCGTGGTGTCAATGACAAGGGTAAGGAGCCATTTGGAGACGTACACCAGGGCATAGTCGTAGGCCATGATAGTTGATATGCGGTCAATTTGTCATGGACTCATTGTCGGGCGCCTCGGAGACAAAAGAATAAGTCTGGTCGGCCAATTTGTTTGCTACCACAAAAGTAACGGCTATAAATACAGTCACCCCCTGATATCAAATGTTGCGATGGGTTATATCGGGCGGCTGTCCGTGGAGCTGGGGGCGCCAAGGTGAGTCCGGTAAATCAGTGACTGCTCGCAATGTGTAATGAATACTTGAACAAAATAAATACAACAAAGGACACAAGACGAGGCTAAGGCAGATATACCGTCCCGTAATCAATCCTCCGGGACGCATTCAGCCCGGATATAACAACAACGCATTGGCGTACATCCTTTCCGTTTTCCTTATAGTACAATACAGACCAAGCCGAGCAGTCCGAGCTATGAACACGGAAATTTATCTGCGGCGGGGGAAGACCACTTCATTTCCGGCGTTGCCTTTGAAGTGGTGATGTCATGAACGGACGAGCGCGTTGAAGATGGTGCATTCCCGGGGTGTGTGAGACGCGTTCCGAGCGTTTTCCCTTAGCTTACAATGAAGCGGCTATACAATCCGGTGTCCCACACACATGATATCGTTGATGCGTTGTCTGAGCTCCGCCAGGTTTGTTGGAGTGGTGCCACATCCTCCTTGTCATTGTGCATCCAACTTGTTGTTACACAATACCGATCTTCATGAGATAACAAGGGGTCTAGAGATCGCGGAGTGACATTAGCTGCAAGGGCCAGCTCAACCAGCAGGTGCCAAAGCTCGGTGGCTGCAGGAAAGAGATCGACCAGTCACAAATGGACCCAGTTACATCACTCGGATGCATTGGCTGCTAAGTAAGAAGCTGGCATATCAAGGATAGAGCCAGGGTTTCCTCAAATACCCTCCAAGCGGAAACCATCATAGGGGAAGCAGTCATACAACCATTCTCTGGTGCCTCAGGAATCCCGGAGTGTTCCAGCATGGCAACCAAGCAGTCGTCCCCAAGAACGGCCATCGTTATCGGCGCCGGGACTGGCGGCATCGCCACAGCTGCCCGGCTCGCCAAAGCTGGGTACCAAGTGACCGTGGTCGAGAAGAACGACTTCACAGGTGGACGATGCAGTCTCCTCTACTCGTCCCCGTCCCCGTCGCAGCCACCAACCAAAGGGGCCAAGCCCCCCGACCAGGGCCAACAATACCGCTTCGACCAGGGCCCCTCCCTCCTCCTCCTCCCCAACCTCTTCCGGGAGACATTCCACGACCTGGACACCAGCCTGGAGGCCGAGGGCGTAGACCTTCTGCGCTGCCCAGTCAACTACCAGATCTTCTTCCACGACGGCGCGGTCTTCAAGCCGACCACGGACCTGGCCTCGATGAAGCGGCAGATCGAGCACTACGAGGGCAAGGAGGGGTTTGAGCGGTACCTCGCGTGGATGGCCGAGTCGCACCGGCACTACGAGCTGAGCGTGGAGCACGTGCTGCACAAGAACAACGACAGCATCCTTACCGTGCTGACGCCCTTCTTCGCGAGGATGGCGCTGAAGCTGCACCCGTTTGAGAGCATCTGGAGCAGGGCGAGCAGGTATTTCAGGACGGAGAGGTTGAGGAGGGTGTTTACCTTTGCGACTATGTATATGGGTATGAGCCCCTTTGAGGCGCCGAGTACGTACTCGTTACTGCAGTACACCGAGGCGGCCGAGGGGATTTGGTACCCTCGTGGCGGGTTTCAGACTGTCCTGGCGAGGCTGGTCGATGTGGGTGTGCGCTTAGGCGTGACGTATCGGCTTTCGGCGCCGGTGCGGAGGATATTGACGACTCCTGATGGGAAGACCGCGGCTGGCGTGGAGCTGGAAAGTGGTGAGACGTTGAAGGCGGACATTGTCGTTGTCAATGCGGATTTGGTGTATGCTTATAGCCACCTTTTCCCGGAGGCCAGTCCGGACCAGGGTGTCACGCAGGCTGCTTCCGCGAAGGCTGTCGCTGGATATGCGAAGTCCCTCCGGAAAAGAGACGCCTCCTGTTCCTCCGTCTCCTTTTACTGGAGCCTGTCCCGGAAGATACCCGAGCTAGGCGTCCACAACATCTTCCTAGCCGACGAGTACAAGGAGTCCTTCGACTCCATCTTCAAGCGGCAAACGCTACCCGACGACCCGAGCTTTTATGTTAACGTGCCCAGCCGCATCGACCCCAGCGCAGCGCCGGAGGGGTGCGACGCTGTGATTGTCTTGGTGCCCGTGGGCCATCTCCTGCGGTCCAAGGGCAACGAGGACGAAGTGTCAGCCGAGGAGCAGGACTGGCCCGCCCTCGTCGCCCGAGCCCGTGAGGCTGTACTGCGGACCGTCAACGCGCGGACTGGGTGTGAGCCGTTGGAGAAGTATATCATCGATGAGATGTACAATACGCCGTATACGTGGGAGGAGAATTTTAACCTGGACAAAGGTGCCATTCTAGGACTCAGTCACAATTTCTCGAATGTGCTGTGCTTCAGACCAAGTGTTCGGGCGAAGGGGCTGGAGAACGCTTACTTCGTTGGCGCGAGTACGTATCCCGGTACGGGCGTCCCCATTGTGTTGGCTGGTGCGAAGATTACGACCGAGGAGATATTGAAGGACGCCGGTATCGAGGCTCCGTGGGCAAAGAAGGAGCCGGTGGTACAGGATAAGGGTGTGCCGCAGGATGGAAGGGCGGGTCCCTTGGATAGGGTGAAGAGCAGCCGTACCGTAGATAAGCTCTGGGCGTTAGTGATCTTTGTGTTGCTGCTCTGGGTGGGATCTCAGTCTCCATTATTCGGAAAGGATGGCGCTGGGTGGAACAGGTGGAAAACCCATGTTTCTGATTCGTGATCATAAATGTCCGGTCTGATCTATCTCGAGGCCTTGGCCATTTCCACCTCCCAATAATCTAGTACAGCACATAGCTCAAACAATTCGCTCTATATCTACCAGAACTTAGGTGCTCGCTCCATCGCAGTAGCGGTATCTTGTTGTCTATACTCCCCTCCCCCATGCAGTTCTCAACTCCATCTATAGCTTTGGCTTCGCAGCAGTGCCATCCTCCTTCGCGACTTCAGGCTCCTTGAGTCTTACCACACCCTACAGGGTAACATTAGTAACCACCACTAAGTAACAGACACACAATGAGAAATTGGACGCAGTATCTTACCTCCTGAAAGCAAGTAGCCAAGAGCGTCCCATCGGCCGAAAATATCCTTTGCGTGACCACACCCCTCCCGTCACCAGCCCACGGACTCTCCATCTCACTCAGCATCCACTCGTCCGCCTTCACCTTCCGCGGCTCGTGGAAGTATATCGAATGGTCCAGACTGACCATCATGCCGATCTCCGGCCTGTCCTTCCAGAACTCGGCAAACTCCTCAAAGTCCTTCTGCTCCCCGGCCGGGTTGTACCCCTCGAAGTCATTCAGCCGACGCACATGCTGCTGTATCTCCCTGGGGAGGTTCCTGAACTCCTTCGGGGGGAAAGGAAACCGCCACAACCTGTGTATCCGCGACACGGTGCCGATGAAGTAAGAATCCGAGGCGTATGCCAATGCGTTCAGGTGCGCCTGGTGGCCGCCAGCGTCTGAGATATTCCCCCGTGCGCGGAACCACTGCCGCAGCTTCTTGGTATGAGGCTGACCGTCGCTGTAGTTAACCACCTCAGTGCGGTAGCTCTGAAACGGGCCGGCCCTGTGCACCGGCCCCGGCTCGTCGTCATAGTCATCCGGCGGCGGCCTTACCGGCTCACCGGTCTCAGGATCCGTAGGCATCGGCACCGCATGCCGCACAACATTATCCGTAAACTCGTGGTTCGGCGACGCCAGGCCGGGCCCGGGCTGGCTCTCCTTCACGAAGGACATGGTGGTGGTGAAGATGCACCGGCCCCTCTGCCGCGCCTGCACCGTCCGCGTGGCGAAGCTCTTGCCGTCGCGCACCTTCTCCACGTGGAAGAGCACGGGGATCTCGGCGGACCCGGCCAGGATGAAGTAGCAGTGGCAGCTGTGGATCGCGAAGTCGTCGGGGACCGTCTTGTGGCCGGCGGCCAGGCACATGGCGATCATGGCGCCGCCGAAGACGCCGCGGGCGCCTGGGGGGTGCCATATGGGGCGGGCATTGGTGAAGATGTCCTGAGCGGGGGGTTCAGTGTGATTGTTTGGGCGTAGGGGGAGGTGTGGTGCCTTTAACTCACTGGCCCGAAGACACCCAGCTCTAGCACGTCCAGGACGTTCTCAATCGGCGCTTTGGTAGGGTCGTTAGGCGCGGGCTTAACGAGTGTAGGCCGGTTGGTGCCTCCTTCTTCTGTAGGCATCTTGGCCAGAAATGGTGAACTCAATAATTTGTAGAGACAGAAAACAAAGGGTCGTTGTCAAGCTCGACGTCGGTCGGTCTTTCACATGCCTGACCTGCGCTGAACTCAGAGAACGTCGGGTGGCCGTTCCAGAACAGAGTTTATAAGACAGAGTACGCGTCGGCTTTGATGTCGAGGTTTACTGATCCAGAGGAAACTAGAATTTCTAAAACTAATCAAAGAAGAGGCAGAGTGTGAGTGTTTGTATAGGAGTGAACCCAGTGCCATTGATTGATCATCAAATCATTAAGCCGTACGAAACAAACACACGACCGAGCCTGACGTATTTACCGAGGTTCGGCGTTTGAGTGTGAGTGGTGGATTATTCGCCCATCTGATAGCCAAGACCACTGGTAGGTCCGTTGTCCCCGGTGATCAGATACTTACTATTGTTTTGATCCGGGGCATCAACGATACTCTAATCGAGTCAATATATGTTTAGAGTTTGTTTTCAATCTAGTGGGCAGCACAAGCCAAACGGGCGCAGGTCGCACTCAACCGGGTCTGAATTACCACCCCTCTACGCAGGGTTAAACCCTCATTTGTGACTAATATGGAATCTCGGTCGACAGGACGCATAACAATATCACACCTCAGCCTTGAACCACATCGACGCCTCAGATAACCATTACCCCTAGCTTAAAGAAATACAGCTACGCCCCCCTCGATCCACAGTGACACCTGTATTTGGAACTGCACCGTCAGGATTGGTTACCACCGCGTCGGGACTCGGGAGTTACAGGTGCGGGACACCCCGGCGTCCCGGCTCCCGGCTCAAAAGATACGGGTACTATCGGCGTTTCGGATTACGTGATACCGTTTTGTTACTGTCGATAAGATTTCGCAGGGCCGATCCGGTGGCGACACACCACAATTGGAGGGTCCCTTTCCCCCAACGACCGTCCGTCCCGACCAATATCACACCCCGTTGAAGCCAACTACACTCGTCGGTGCAGTCAATTCAAGGGGCTTCCAGAGGGGCTTCACATACATCCAGCACAATGGCATCAACAATACCAACACTACGACGCGCCCAGACGCCCATCAGGCGGTCCCTGGCGCGCGCAATTGCTGCCAGCAGCAGGTCCTACGCCACCGAATCCGAACCCCCCGCACAACAACCCACAGCAACCACAGCCACCGCGGCAGTAGCAGCAGCAGCCGCAGCAGCAGCAGCACCACCCAAGGGCACCGTATCCTCCACGCCGTCGGGCACCCGCGTCCGCCCGACTTACTTCAAGAACACCACCGTCGCCTCCTTCGACGCCTTCGTGGGCGGCAAGCCCGCCGGCGACGAGCCCGCGCTCGCGGCCGGCGAGGCGTACGAGCTGCGCACGGTGGAGGTCGGCCCGGCGGGCCGCAAGAAGACCATCACGCGGCTGCCCGAGTGGCTCAAGACGCCGATCCCGTCGCCGGGCGGCAACACCAACTTCGGCAAGATCAAGGCGGACCTGCGGGGCCTGGGCCTGCACACCGTGTGCGAGGAGGCACGGTGCCCCAACATCGGGGAGTGCTGGGGCGGCGACAACAAGAACGCCGCCACGGCGACCATCATGCTGATGGGCGACACCTGCACGCGCGGGTGCCGGTTCTGCAGCGTCAAGACGAACAGGAACCCGGCGGCGCTGGACCCCCATGAGCCGGAGAACACGGCCGAGGCGCTGGCCCGGTGGGGGCTGGGATATGTGGTCCTTACGAGTGTGGACCGCGATGATCTTGCTGATGGTGGTGCGCATCACTTTGCTGAGACTATCAGGCGGATCAAGGCTAAGAAGCCGACGCTGCTGGTCGAGGCTCTGACGGGTGATTTCATGGGGAACATGGACATGGTCAAGGTTGTGGCCGACAGCGGGCTGGACGTATATGCGCATAATGTTGAGACGGTCGAAGGCCTGACACCGTATGTGCGGGATAGGAGGGCTACTTTCCGCCAGAGTCTGAAGGTGCTGGCTGAGGTCAAGAGGTTGAAGGGTGACGATATCATTACGAAGACGAGTATTATGCTCGGACTGGGCGAGACGGAGGAAGAGCTGTTTGAAGCCATGAGAGGTAAGTTGGGTGTCTTATTGGGGTCTATATTGCCGGCATGGATGCTAACTATATTCGTGCAGAACTGAGGAAAGCGGGAGTCGACGTTGTCACCTTTGGCCAGTACATGCGACCTACCAAACGCCATCTTAAGGTCGAGAAGTACGTGACCCCTGAAGAGTTTGCGCTCTGGGGCCAACGTGCACTGGACATGGGCTTCCTCTACTGTGCCAGCGGGCCTCTTGTGCGCTCATCCTACAAGGCCGGTGAGGCCTTCATTGAGAATGTTCTCAAGAAGAGGGCTGGCGAGAAGGCTGCCTTGGCTGCCAGGGGTCTTGAGGCTGCTGTGGCTTTGGATCAGGACAAGACCAGCTCCATTTAAAGGAATAGTCAGGCTTGCTAGCTTCGGTTTTGTGGAATATCACTCGTTTTGCATGGATGGATATAGAAGTTAGGTTGGAAGGCACGCATCATTAGACTCGGCGCAACAGAGAGGTATATTGAGATCATTTCATCATTGATCATGGGTTTATACGGGATAATGCTGGCCGTCATCAACATTCGGAAAGCCACTGGTCAGGTCTCGGTGGCAGCATCTCAACAAGCTGCTTGAGTTCAAGGGTATCGCTGGTCTGGAGCGGTTGTTGCATCGTACGTCTTGTTCAGAAAATAGTGTATGTACCTGTCTAAAGTCAGGTAACTTTCGAGTTGCTTCGAGCTCGGCAATATCCTACAGTGCCTCTGTGCTAGGAAGCCCATACAATATCATATTAATGCCATCAGCTATCGAGGGTATTAAGGTGAAAAAGATCATTTCTAGAGCTATATATATTAGTATATCGTAATTACTAATAAAATATAGTGTAGTTATTCTAAAATTTAGGTAGTAAGTACGGTAGGAAGGTTGTATATTAATAATGTAGATGCGGGAGGTATAAAATTACTGTACTAGTTATATATATACTAGCAAGATTAATTTCAAGGAATAGTACTCCGAAGGATTATAGGAAACGCTAATAAACTCGGAGTACAGCTCTACATTTGCAAATTAACCGTCCCTACCTAGTATAGTAGGTAGGCTCGGAAGAGGCAGACCGCTGTGAGGTCCCTACGGGTACTTGCAATCCACTTCATTGATGCAACAGCTAGGCTGCTCTTTACTAGCAATCCTAAACGGTTTACTACTATCCAGATACCTTTATTAGCAGTGCTTCTCTTTCCTTGAAAACTGTCTACAAGAGACAGATAACTGCCTAATATCTTACGAGCGACCGCCAACGATGTTCTGCTAGAAGTTTTATTTACTTTTACTGTCTTCGGGCAACGAACAAACCGGAGAAAGTCGCCATGCTTCGTTATTCTCCGTAATTCTTTTTTTAAGCTGCTCCAAACCATTCTGCAATGGACGACAAGTTCTATGGGCCACCCTTCGGGGATCGGCCGCAGGCAAAGTACTTTATTAGAGTGAATGTGAAGCTATAGGTAACCTGTGTGAAAAGAGAGTCCGCACTATTCGGGCCCCTTTTCGAGAAGCAGCCGGACAACCTCGTCGTGACCCCCAGAAGAAGCCGCCTGGAGAGCATTCTTGTACTTTCCGCCCTGTACATTCACGTCGCCCCCCTTGTCAAGCAGAGCACTCGTTGCCTGCCCGAATCCTCCTAGCGAAGCGTAATACAAGCCTCCTGCTAGCACTAATCTTTCCCTAGTAGCCCTAATACAATAAGTTTTCTAATGCGATTCGAAGGGTGGCCAGTAGAGAGTACAGAGCAATTTATCGGTTACAAGTTCGCAGGCAAGCCTTGAAACAAGTCACCCACCCACCCAACTCAAGGCAAGTGACGCACACTGCTCAATCATCCTCCTTTACGTTCAAAGGCAGTTGGCGCCTTCAAGCCGGGGTAGGAAGGGACGGGGAAGACAGTTGGCCCAGAAAGAAGGGTGGTTTTGATTTTTCCAGCATTGCCCTGCGCTGGTTTTCGCCACCGTCCCCGTCAAGGAGTCGGATGCGAGGATTTCAGCACTAAATCACATAAACACTATCACTAGGTAAGATCATCGTCTCATTGCGGAATGCTATTTCTGCTTCTTGTGGTTCCCATCTGCTGGTGGCCCTGCACCATAGAAATTCACTGAGTCCATGAACTTTCCATTAAACATCGGTGCATTCGAGCTTTGGTTGATGTTCAAGTTCCCCGTCCCAACATGGTTAGCCTGAGTGCCACTGTTTCTTCAAAACGAAATGACACCCCCCCCCTGTCAATTCGGTTTCTCACACACCATCCTAGAACTTCAAACTTGAACTCAAAATATACATATTCTACTATAACTTAACATATATAATATATAATAAGCCGATATATATATCAATATACTCCTAATACTATAGCGATTAATATAATATATACTTTACTATAAGGTATACTTTTAAAAGCTTATAATATAAAGATATAGCTAGAAATCTCTATATATTTCTATATTATAAGTGTCAGAGATAGAATCATAGGCAGAGTAAATAGGGTGGACTTTAATAGGAAGCTGCGTAGAAGCAGCTAAGTAGCTATGCGAGTAATAAGGACGCTAGTCTCTACCTTCTCGGTTTTAAATAGAAAAGCCTATAGAAGCTCCTTTTCTACTTAGGCAGCGCCCTACTATTACCTAACCTACTACCTCGCAGCCCTATAGCTGCTTTAGAGCCCTGCGGTTATCTAGGTCCTAATATTATATCCTCCTTTTAACTGCTCCTATCCTCGGGAGTAAAATAAAAGCTACTCCTATATAGCTCTAGCGTAACGCTATCGTAGTATAGAAGCCTTCTTCGATTATCTTTAAAGTCTATACCTCTTAACTACCTTAGACTTTAAGACTCGTTTTACTATTATTACTGCCTCTATATAGTCGCCGCGTCTAAATATCTTTTAACTAACCTCTACGCAGCTCCTATTCCGTACTTCCCTAAGCTTCGTTATAGCTTTATTATAACTTATTATACTCCTTATTATACTCCCCTTTATACTTTTATAAGTACTTATAGTATACTTTACTCGTATATAACGCTATAGCTGCGACCGGCTAATTTATAAATAGATAGCTATATTATTATACCTCTTTAAATAGCTATTATCCTTAATATATAATGCTAAATATTTAACTTAATAGCTGCGTACGCGCGGCTGCCTTACTATATATAAACCTATCTTACCTAGGCTTCTAAAACTCTCTTTTCTTTCCTTCCTTAAACTACGCTTTTAAAGATATATAACCTATAGTATAATCGCTGCGCCTAAGCAGCGTCTAAGCATCTCTAATAAGGAGTAGACTTCTCTACTAACTAACTAACTAACTAACTAACTAAACTAACTAAAGTAAGCAGCCTTTCGGCTACGTCTACGCTACTTCCGAATACTAATACTAAACGTAGATATTTAACGTTAAGTAACTTTATCCCGGCTCTAGCTCCCCCGCGCCTAAGCAGCGTAAGCGTAACTCTAGCGCTATTACCGAAAAGCCTGCTAAGGCCGTTACTAAGTCCGAGCCCGAGCTTACGCCTAAAGCTGCGCCCTCGTAGCGCCTACGCGGCGAGGCCTGCGCTTCTACAGAGTAGTGCCGCCGCTATATCGGTAAGCTTAAGAAGGACCTCTAGCACTAGTGCTATAAGCTTAGCAGTAAGTCTTTCGTAACGCCCTCGCTACGTCTACGCTACTTATACGTTACTTAAGAACCGGTATTCGTTACTAGGACTACGCTACCGGTAGTCGCACCTATAATATAGTATATTACCTCTAATCCCCTTTACTCTTACGCTACTTTAGAGTTACTTATACGCTACTAAGTGCCTACTACTATAGTACCTTTCCTAGTTTCGGCCTTAAATAAAAGAAAGTTAGTAGCTAATCGTAGCGCCGTTATTATAAAAGCGTAGCAGGAGCTGCGTAAGAGTAGTAGTAAAGCTACGCCTGCTATCGCTACGTCGTCTGCTACTAGTCCGCCTATAGGCTTTTAGGATAAGGCCTTATAGCTTATACGCTACGCGGTCGACGTGTAAGAGCGGCTTACCGAGTCTGCTAAAGATATCGCTACTAACGTAGCTAAGCTAGCCGAAAATGCTATAGAGGAGGAGTAGCTGCTTACGCGCTGCGTAGGCGCTAATAGGGAGGGGTAACCCTATAAACCCTAGGCGGAAGGGAGGGATTTTTTATTTTATTTTTATTTTAATTTTAATAAAAGTTCGGTATAGTCTTCTACGTTTACGCTACGTACGCGCTACCTTCGCGTAGCTTTAAGGGTAGGAAACCCCCTTTTTAATTAATAGTTCTTATTTTCTTTTAATATTCCTCTCGTCTACTTATAATCGTAAGCTGCCTCTACGCTATAACTAAGCAGCATCGTAGCTATTCTCTTAATTATACTATAACTCTTAGTAACTCTGTTTACTTAGAGTATCTTAGTTAGTATTTCTGCATTAAAATTCTTAGCTCGGCAGCTCCTTATAAGGTACTTCTACGCTACGCCTTTACTACGTAGGCGCTTTATTATTATATATACTCGTATAGATATAAAAAAATAATATAGTCTAAAATCTTTAAACCTTAACTATTTCTCCTTAGAACTACGAACTTTACTACTAATAAGCCGCTTCCTCGCTACGTATTCCTAGTTACGTACCTAGGTCTACGTATATATAAACAGATCTAAGCGAGTATAGCTACCTAAGCGCTGCTTGTGTCTTAGTAGCTATAACCTTACTACTAGTATTCGGCTTTCTCGTAGCGTACCTTTAGGTATCCGGTTAGGCCTTACGTATAAATCTCTTAAAATACTTAACCGAATACCTTTTTAGGCACCGGAACTCTCGCCTACGGCTACGAAGCTTATATAAAGCTCTCTCGTAGCGTATACGTTACTATAGCGCGGCTTACTTTTCCGAGTAAGGTTACGATAGCATCTCCCTTAGTAACTTTACCTCCTTTCCCGGGAACGTTATAAGCTATAAGGACTCTTTTATATAGTTTCCGAGCTACGTCGAAGTAGCGTAAAACTCGCGAGATAACGTCGCTCTATTACTTTATCTATATAAATAGTCGCAGCTCTTTTAGATCGCTAGTTATATTTAAAGCTTTCTCTTTATAGTTATATATCTTCCTCGCCGCTTAGTCGCTATATTATCGGTTTTATATCCTGCTCTTACTACTATATATAGGCATCTCGGTAGCTACTTTAATGCTAAGCTCTTACTTATCTTCTCGATCGGGTTCGAAATACTATTACTATAGTGCTCTTCGATAGCTTCCTTACTACGTATAGGTATCTCGGTAGCTACTCTAATACTAAGCACTAGTCTTCTTAGGTTTAAAACTGCTACTATTATAGTATTTCTCGGTTAGGGCGGTATCTTAATAGGTATCGGAAGGCGTACTTTAAGGTATAGTTGCTGCTTTTATAGTGCGTAGTCGCTATATATATACTGCTCGATTCGTAAGGTTATAAGTTCGTAAGCTCGTAAGTTCGTAAAGTAGGTCGCCGCGTCTAAGCCGCTATACTGCTACGTCTTTTATCGAAGTAAACCTTAAAGGTAATAGATAAAAAATAAAAGTAAAAAGTCTTAAAAATAAAAAGTCTCTCGGTCTTACTATAGCTAAAGCTACGCTACTGTCGCGTCTACGCTACTCTATTAGAAAATAGCGTAACTATAACTGCTACCCTTAAACGGTCTGCCTTCCCTAAAGGGTTTAAGAGACTAGACTATTAGAGATAGAATTATAGGCAGAGTAAATAGGGTAGACTTTAATAGGAAGCTACGTAGAAGCAGCTAAGTAGCTATACGAGTAATAAGGACGCTAGTCTCTACCTTCTCGGTTCTAAACAGAAAAGCCTATAGAAGCTCCTTTTCTACTTAGGCAGCGCCCTACTGTTACCTAACCTGCTACCTCGCAGCCCTATAGCTGCTCTAGAGCCCCGCGGTTATCTAGGTCCTGACAATAAGCCTAATAACTATAACTATACTTAATAACTATATCTGTGGATTAGGCAATAGCATAGACAATGCTAGGCCTAGCGATTATATAGGTGCCGTAAGGCACTAGGCCTGTTGCGGCAGGCGGTGTAATTAACTACTAGGCAGAGCGGCAGAATAGTAACGCCGAAGGCCTTAAGCCTTTCGCCTATAACCTTATAATAGCTTCTAACTAAAAGAATAAGATAAGTAATAACGATACTAATAAGAATAACCTAAGTTACCTACCCCTATAATATTATAACTAAAGCCTAACTAACACTAATTAGTAATTATAAGGTAATCTCTAATAGTAAGGAAGGAAGAGATAGATCTTTCTCGCGATTATTATATAACGATTAGGTTTCCTTTATAGGCTATTCGTCGCGCCTTAAGTCTCGAGATCTATACTATAATCGAAGCTATTATAAGATTGTTCGGGCGATTTAGTTAACTTTTATATAATAGCTAAGATTAACCGCTAGCTATCGTAAGACCTTCTAAACTAACCTAATAGAAACGTGTCTAATTAGAAGCTAACTTTATAACCTAACGGCGCGTACTATTACGTAAACTTTTAAAACTTCCTTTTACTACGAACTTTCCTTTTAAACGAAACCTTATACTTATTCTATACTATAAACTTCCTTTACGATAAAACCTATATTACCGACAGACTTTATAAACCTTACCGACCCTCCTTTATTCGAGTTAACCTCGAACCTTTTTTTACGATAATTATAAAAGCAATGCCTATAATCTTTTCTTTCTTAAACTTTATAAACTTACGAGAACCTTCCCTTATAACCTTATAACCTTATAAGAACCCTCTTTCGAGACACGACCTTTTACTTTATAATAACTTCTAATAGCTAAGATAAGGAAGTAGAACTATATCCTTTCTAAGATTACTTCGATAACCTTATACAGAACTTATAAGTAATATAGATAAGATAGCGAAAGGTAGACTTCGGCAGGTAGGACGACCTTATCGATAAGGCTATAATTAACGAAGTCGGCGTTATAACCTTTACTATACGAGTTATCGAGACCTTTCGGCAATAAGGTACTATTACTAAGGCCTTCCTAGCAGACTTCTAGTAAGAATTTAAAGGCTAGAACGAAGAGATATTTAGATATATCGATCCCCTTTAAAGACGCGAGATAAAGAACTTCTTTAGGGAATAAGGCATCTATATAGGTCTATACAGATATTACTTTACTATATAACTCTTAAAGGTAATAAAGATAGAGAAATACCTTTTATAGCCTACAGAAGAGATTAAGATAGTTAAATTTCTGCCCGATATCGAAATCGAATAAATTAAAATAACCTTAGTAGTAAAACCTTAAGGTCTATAGCAGCTACCTCTACGTAATAGCTACGCTCCCTTTACGTTTAATCTTTATAGTATTAACGCTATATTTAAGTCTATCGAGAAAGATAAATCCCCTATGCCTATACTACGATCTCCGAGCCCTATACTATCCCCTAAATTCGACTTTCTATAGCAACTAAGAATATAACCTATAATAATACTGCCGAGATAGCTAAAGCAGATAATAAGCTTCTAAAGCCCGGAACGACTATTTATATAGCCGTTAGAATAGCTAAAGTAACCGATAGGCTTCCGAGCCCTAGAACGACCTCTCCTATAACCTTAGCACCTTTAGCAGCTAGCCTATAAAGGAGAAGAGAAGATTTAGAAGGATAATAGGCTAGTAAACCGGAGTTTCTAAGGCCCGGGATAGCCTACTACGTAACTCCCGTTATTATAATGTCACGTCGTGCCTTCGCTACGACTAGATACGTTATCTCTTAAAGCTAAAGGCACGTATACGCAGCCTCTAGCACTCGGCAAGGCCTATACCGGTAATCAGAGCTAATAATTAATGCTACCTAGGCCTAATTTAACCTGTATAGTACACCCCCTAAACGGCGGGTTACTTATATAGCCTCTTAACCTCGGTATAGCCTATACCGAAGATTAAAGCCTAGAGTTATTTATACCCGGCCCGAAGCGGAATAACGTTATATTTACGCAGCCTCTTAACCTCGGTATAGCCTATACTAAAAACTAGAGCCTATAATTAGTGCTACCTAAGCTTAATTTAGCCTTTATAGTATATCCCTAGACCGAGACTACGATATTACCTAACACCCCCTTTAACGAAATAAAAATAGAAGAAAAGATCTAGAAGGATAATAACTTATTAAACTAAAGCCCTTACGAGATTAGATAAGGCCTTAAGGAAACTAGCAGCTGCGTATACGATAAGGAAACTAGCAGCTGCGTATACAATAACGATAACGATTTACTAGATAGAGGAAATAGAACGGAGGAAAGAAAGCCTAGACTATAGTAGAGCGCTCTCGGTATTAGGTAATTCCGTCTATAGCACGGCATAGCCGGAAAGCTATTAGTTTAGCCTACGGCGTAGCCGGCACGGCCTAGTTAAGAGGGCAGTTAGCACTAAAAGGTACTAACTCGATTCGAAGCTAGGCATAGTCGGCCCGACGGCGGACCGGCTAAGGGTAATAATAAGAAGGCGATTAGCAGAGAGAAGCCTATACGTGTACGATATAAAGGAAAGGTAAAGGGAATAGCCCTATACGTGTACGATAAAGAAAAAGTTATTAGTGTAGATTAGGTAATAGTATAGATAATGCTAGGCCTAGCGATTACATAGGTGCTGTAAGGCACTAGGCCTATTACGGCAAGCGGTGTAATTAACTACTAGGCAGGGCGGTAGAACGGCAACGCCGAAAGCCTTAAGCCTTTCGCTTGCAACCTTACGATAGCTTCTAACTAAGAGAACAAGATAAGCAACAACGACACTAATAAGAATAACCTAAGTTGCCCACCCCTGTAATATCACAACCAGAGCCTAACTAACAATATCTGCTTTACTTCTAAAGATAGTCTATACTATATAGTATAGTAGGTATATAAACTAAAGTCTTAATTTTAAAAATATAAAGATAAATATATAGTTTTATAGCTAAAACTTATTATAACGTTTAATTATAAGTACTATATAAGTAAGATAATATATATAATACTAATATATATAGTAGCCTTATATTAGATCTATCGAATTATATAGAATATATAACTGTAGCTTATAAACTGGTAGAGATATTAGTAAAAGTATGTGGATTAAGTGAAGTTAAAAGTTTAGTTTGAAGTTCTAGGATGGTGTGTGAGAAACCGAATTGACAGGGGGGGGGGGTGTCATTTCGTTTTGAAGAAACAGCATCTCCACTGTTTGTGAACGTGTTCCTAGCCTTATCCTCGAGCAGAGACGGTGGAAGCTTGTACAAATACTCTAGGCCCGCTTGTAGTCTCGCGGCCTCCTTATCGTCGATAAGAGTGAGTGGGGGCTCCGTCAGCTTCAGTAGTCCCTTCAGCATTTTGATCATGAGCTTCTCAACAGCCTCGATGGGAGAGGCGCAATTTCGATATCGTTCCGGAGCCGTCTGTCCCTGGTGATATAAGACGTATTGAAAAATGCGCGTCAATTTGCCCGCGTTGTCATTGCATCCGTTCAAAGTCTGCACCAGCTTCTGGGAGTGTTCATCATCCGCTTGCGTTTTGTTGCGCTGGAGCCGCTCTCGCGAGTGCTTGAGGGCTTTCTCGGTGTCTGGAAGCAATTTGGCCACTTCAAGGAAGGCTCCTGGAAGATCCTCAACAGACTCAAGATTGCTTGTTGGCTGACAGATGCTGTTGATCTCTTTGATCTTCGAGAAGAAGCTATTCAGCTCGGACGAGAGTTGCATTCCCGCAAGAGTTGGTCGGGACATGTTGTCTGTGTTTCGTGATGATTGTGATGATAGACTTGATCATGGGTAAACGTTTTGCGTGCGTTCGTAGCGAGGTCCAATGCCCCAGGCGATAGACAGGTATCAACGAAACAAACTGAGTGGAGAATGTGTGCTTTTGCCAGGGGCCCTCGCCACGTTATTTAACTTCAGCTTGGTCTACAAAAGGATTTTACATCAGGAGTGGTTGAATTGAGGAGCGCACTGCATCAACGCCACCTGGGCAACCAGGGGCTTCGTTGGTGCCAAGCCCGCTCCCCCCCGGGCTATATGCAAGTTGTCTTCAATTATTTGCTGTTTATATTGAGGCAGGCTGACAGGCTGTTTGAATATCAAGTGTGACAGACAATTCGATTCGGCACGTTGTGGCCGCCCGTGCAGGTGATCAGGTGCCCCGTGCAATGTGGGGTGGATAAGAGGCTGGCGAGAGGTGGTGGGCAACTTTGCTGCTGCGTGGCGCCCAGGCGGGCGTGGACATCGCCATTCTGCTGACCATCTGATGCCTGCAAGCTTGATTACCTGGTTACCTCAATCTTGTTCCATGCATGTACACTGCCAGCTCAGCCTGGCTTAGTCGGTCCGCGACTTCAGCAAGCCCGGGCGGCCAGAACGAAAGCAGTGAAGAACCCGGATATGAAGACATACACAGCCCTCATCGAGTAGAAGAAAGCGACATTAGAGGTGAAGAAAGCGACCCATCAGACACATACAGTCCATCCGGCGATAGTGAAACGATTTCCACGTCTGGTTGGGGACAGGACCACGGCCAATCAAGACGAAGACGTTTCGCTTCACCGCGGGCAGACCGCCACCAACACACCCCAATTTACTCACGCGATTCCTACGGCTCTGCCTTGCCAGGCTGGCCTGCGATGGGAATTCCAATGGTGCCAATGCCAATGCTGCCAATTGGATGCCCTTCCAGGCAGTAAGGGTGACTCTGCCCGGACTCAATATCAGCCATGGAAGTCAGGGGAGGAAAGGTCCGAAAAGAGCACGGACTAACACTTATGTAGGAGAAGGAACAGCATCCAATTTTCCAGTGGGTGCTCCAATGCCGCCGAGCCTGTAGTGTCAGGATCGGCCTGTTCATTGTCGAATGCATAGGTATAACATTTTCAGGCTTATTAGCGGCCTAGGGGGAGGATCCGGGTTCTCATCTATTATGCTCTCGGGCTGAAAGTACTGTACCGCCATACTTCGGCCCTAAATAAAAGGATTGTTATACTGTACCTGTGCTACCGATTATCATCTTCTTCTCGGCTTCTTTCGGTAAGATTATGGCGGGCGAGTGTTATTTCTGTCAAATTATTTCTGCCGTACTCCTGTAGTACGGGTATTCTTAACGCTACTCCTATAACTACGGCGCTTTACGGTAACAGCCCTGCATACGGCCCTATGAGAACGGCCTTACTATTTACAATCTTAACAGCCCTTATTATTCGGTCCAGGAAGGCTATATCCTCAGATTTGACGCTATTCCTTAAGCATTTCGTGGATTTGGGTAGGCACTGGCGTATCTATAATTCAACTAAAAACGGGTATAAGCCCGTTTGCAAAGTACTTATACCATTGTCAGGGTAGCTTCGCACGTCTCATTGAAGGGATTATCGATCCTACCTCAGTTAGCGAGGCAAGGTGAGTTCTATGCAAGGTACCTCCTGAAAATACAGTGGGGATCCGGCTATGAGGTTGATGGGGGGTTGGCCCAGACAAATCTTCGGGAAGACGTTTGCCGCCGCCGACGAAGTAAACAGGAAGCCAATGCGGAGGTTCAATATTATAATATGTTGTGCTTAGATGATGTAGTCGAGAGGGTGTAGATAAGGTTAACGGGGTCTTAGAAGTTGGCATTCGACTCGCTAAAATGGCGCCTCGACGGATCGGAAGGAAGGTGCGACTTTATAGGCCGTACATGTCGGGCAGGAGCGTCCTCTGGATCTACGGATTTAGATCCCGTTTCGCATAAAAAGAGAAACACTATTGTTGTAACCCGTCAATAATCGTTCGAGTTCCGTAAACCTTTATCTCTTGCACTAGGGCAAACATACTATGTTCTAAGACGGCGAATACTAAGTGTTCGGTAGTAAGCTCGTCGACTCTAACGGTACCCTACCTCCCCTAACTACTAATAGTATAACTACTAATGCGAACTATAGTACGATCTAAAGAGATTATAAGCTTAATAGTAATATTAAGAGGTAAGCTACTGCCTCCGAAAGCGTGAACTATACTAATATTATTAGGGTTCTAGAGAGCCTGTTGTTAAAGGTAGATTACCTAGAGAAAGAAGTCTCGAGACTTGTTAGCTATAAACGTAGGTTCGACTAGCTCGATATAGAAATAGTAAAGCAGAGCCGACTCGAAAATATAGAGAGAGGTGTCTATAAAATGGTCTATAATACTGGCAACCTTTAGGCAGAGCTAAAGTCTGTTGCTATAAAAATTAATTCGCGTATTAAAGAGGTAGAGGTCTATCCAAATCAGATGGAGTAAGATAGGTGTTCAGTGCCTCATGACCCAACTCACAGTCTGGACTGCAGGTTGACAGTTGCTGATTCTGGGATTTGCGAGCTGTTTCCCCGTTTCCGTTAGTATGCGATCTTCGAGTACAAAAAGAACATCATCATCCCACTCTGTCTTTTGCGCCAAGTGCAATGATGGCGTCCAACAAGATCCTGCCACCCACACCACCAGATTCCGCCGAAAAGAATCCCGCTTTAACGCCACAAGTGTACTCATCTGAGACATACGCCCACTTGCTTGAGCAGGAGAATGAGCAACTAAGACTGAGGAATCTTTAACTACAGCTGCGTCTAAGCTGCCTTAAGTCTAAGACCAATGCATATGATTTGCAGAAGCGTGCTTCCAGGGAGCAGGCAGCGGGGTTCAGCAATGCATTGAAGCATAGGGATGAACGGGTGGGCCAGATTGCTGAGGCAATATAAACGAATTTCAGAGGTATAAACAGGCGGTCCAAGAGCAGGGCCAAAAGCATCATGAGATCGAAGTGTATAACTATAACAGACGATAGCGTGCTAGCGACCGTTAAGGTCAGGCTATCTCGTGCAAAGAAAACACTGGATCTAAGCTTTGATAGTTTCTGCTGTGATTACAGAGAACTCGAAGATTGATCAGCGACATTCTTCAAATTTGTTCTGCAGTGGTATAATTATCGCACCCTATCCCGCGATATGCCTGTCCCATCCACACTCCGACCCATGCATCTTTCCTTCATGACCCCATGATGCGATGAGTTACACATCCCCCATATACCCATCATCTATATCCGTTCACATTAACCAGCCTCACAATAGAGTATAAGTAGAGAGATCACGTCCCAAAATGAACACCGATACCATCCCCGATAAATGAGACCAACCCGTGATCCAACCGTTACCGAAAAGGAAGTGGTATATCGCGAGTCTCCAAAACCAATTAGATAAACATAATGCAATGCTGAAACAAATCGCCATGATCCCCAACATCGCCGGGTATGTCCGAAATGGGGAGAAAACCAAGAAAATCCAAGGATGGGATGTCGGAGGTAAGGGACTCGATGTGTGGCAGGACTCTCCCACAGCCCGGTCAGCGCTTGAACAGGCGTGCTGTCAGTGTCCTCCGGAGTCGTAGGTAGATTGCCGTTTGTCGTCGATAGATTTCTCGTCAGTCTCGTGGCGGCAAAAAGAGCTCGTCGTGCATCAGTGTCGTCGTAGTATGTCGTGGTATATCATCACTCCCGATGATTGTCCGCTCATCCGCCGCCTCGCTTCTCTTTCTCCTCTTGCTCCGCAGCCAACGCCTCCTCAGCCTGGGCTAGCCCCTCGATAGATATGGGGGTCTCAGCCCGCCAAGTCGGACTCGGCATCGGGGCATACTCCACGCCCTTGTCCTTCTCCATCTGCACCCTCAATATTTCAATGCCAAGCTCCCAGCGCCTGACAAGCCTGGCCCTGCGCTCCTCGAAGACTTTCGTCAGCGCGTCCTCCTCGTTGGCAAATTCGGAGGCTACATCCTCCATGTCTTCGTCGCGCTTCTCCTCGAGTTTCTCGAGCTCTTTCTTCTGCCGTTCAAGCAGCTCCTCCATCCGCTTCGCCTGACGGTCACGCAGCACATTGATCCTCGCCTGGTGGAGCCTAGCCATTCCCTCGAGCGCGTTGTGCTGTTGACCCAGTTCGCGCAGATGCCGCTCCGTGACGACCCTAGGGGGCATGTTGCTGTTGTCGCTGTTTATTGAGGACCTCCCGAGAGCCTTGCAGTACGCTTCCATATGTTTCACCCTGATCCGCACGCTCTTTTCGGCCTGCTCCAGCGACACTCGTAGTTCCATCTCGGCGGCGATCTGCCTCTCTTCCAGATGCTGCTCGGTCTTGGAATGTCGTTCCTTCATCTTCTCGACCAGATCGGAATATTTCTCGTTGAGTACCAGCTTGCGCTCTGCGTGCCGCCTCCACATGACCCACTTGGTCTTCCTTTCAAAAGTCCGGAAGCGCAGCATCTCTTCTTCCTGCTCCCGCCTCAAATTAGAGAATTCCTCGCTGGCTTGTGTTCTCTTCTCCGCCTCCTGGCGCTCCACCTCCTCCGCCGCGGCAGCGGCTTCCTGGGCGGCCTTCTCCGCTTCCAATTCGGCCTCCCGCGCGGCCTCTTCCATCCTCCGCCTCTCGAGCTCTTCCTCCCCGTTGCAGAAATTCGGACATCCAACCGATTGATCCCAGACGGCCCCGCAGATGTAGCAAAACTGTGCCTTGCACCGACATGTCATGTGCGTACATCCTTGCGTAAGTTCCACTAGCGTCCTGCACTTGTAGCACCTCCTCCAGCCGGACTTCTCGCCCATTTTCAACACTTGGTCCAGCTCGCCATCACTGGGACAGTCCTGGCCAAGCTGATGTGCACCTCTTTTACACATGACACAGACCCCTGTCCTACACTCGCAGCAGACGACGTCGAAGGGGTGTTTAGGGTCTATGCGGTTCCGAGGCGGGATAAACTCGTGACAGTTGGGGTTGGGACAGAATATTCGTGTTTCCCAGGGCGTGGAAAACTGCTGAACGGACTTGAGAAATGTTTGTTGCTCATCGCGGGTTAGGAGGGGACGGATTATGGAGCCGGGTATGGGCTGTGTACAGCATCGGGGCGGCATTTTGGATTCGTCGGTGGTGGATTGGTTGACCATTATTCGGAGGCAGTTACTGCAGTAGGTGTGCCCGCAGGGTAGATGTTGAAGGTC
The DNA here is from genome assembly GCA_016508685.1 of Cytospora piceae. Classification (NCBI taxonomy): domain Eukaryota; kingdom Fungi; phylum Ascomycota; class Sordariomycetes; order Diaporthales; family Cytosporaceae; genus Cytospora; species Cytospora piceae. The sequence continues at coordinate 278,883 of JADMLE010000017.1, read as the reverse complement.
GTCATCCTTGCTGAAGTCATCGCGGCAGCATATGCAGGTTCTGGTTCTGTGTGAGGACCCTGGCTAGTGGCAGCGAGAAGGGATAGGTAGACCTACAACGTGACACTAGATATACACGGCCGTTTCTTGAACAGTACCCTAGACTTGAGCCCATTCTTTATGCTGATATAACTCTTTCTCGTCCGGAAACTGAACACGCTCGGGGTCGAACCTGTAGGTGCTGGTGTTCGTTTGAGGATTTTCGGCTGGCAAAGGTTCGGTTCCACCTGTGATAGGTATTTGTCGTACGTTGAGAAGTTGAGACTCCGTGATCTCGCCCTAGGACTTGGCTGGGGATGTATCGGTCCCTGAGAATCTGCACTTATATCTGGTTGCGAAGACTGATTTGATGTTATAGGGGCGATTGATGTCTCGCCTGAGCCTGAGGACGTATTGCGAGCATGGCTTGACGAGAAGGTGGCATCGGACTCGGCACCGGCGCAGTCGTATTTCTCTGCCGTTGAGGGCGGCCTTGGTATCGATACGCCCAGTGCAGTTGCCTTTGCGACCAACTCCTCCTCCAATTGCTCTTCAGTATGCCCAGAAAGCAGGACCTCGACGACGAAAGCGGCATCGTTTGAGTCGTCCTGGGGGTTGACAATCATGGCTTCGGCAGCATTGTTGGCAATGGGCAGCTGTGTTGCAAGCGAGCCCATTGTTGTCCAACTGCCTGTGACGGGGAGTGTGCCCTGCTGCTGCTCTTCGCTACGGCGAGGAAGAAGGGTGACCGGGAGAAGGAAGATCGTCGGTGTGCCGAGGTGCAGGTCGAAGAGGAGGGAAGATGATGAGGCTTGGGATGGGCACAAAGCGTGGCGGTCAGACGCGCGCGCCTTGATCAGCGGTCCATGATTTAGTAGGGCCCTAGCCTTTGGGGTTTGCTCTGTTGATTTGTTTGATGCTGTTTTGTAAGACGGCGTGACCAGGCACGACCAGGACCAGGACCAGGACGACCGGTGAGTTGAGTGGCTGCGCGAGAAGCGCGGCTCCAGCGCTCGTCTCCAGTTCGGTGTGACAAAAGAGGCGGGCGACACAAGCAGCAAGGTAGGATGACGCGCCTTCCAAAGCTTATGCGGGGTCTAGTCACACGCTCTCTCTCTCACGGTGTCAGGGTTCGGGTTGGGGGTTTTGGGTGTACTCGGCAAGGATTGCCTCTTCTAGGTAAATCCGACAATCCGCGAGAAGAGGAGGGGGAGTGATCTAGTAGTATGTATTTTTCCTCTCTTTCTTTTTCTTTCCAAGCAGTCGTTTGCGAGGACTACCGAGAAAGAACAGAGGAGAAAAGTGTTGCAACAGAGGCAAGGAGAACAATGTATGTTGTAAAAAGAAACGCAGACAACAGATGTGCTTCCGGGAGCTCCGTCTAGGCGATCGGCAAGGACGGCGGGACCAATGGACAGCGAGACCAAAGAATATGGAGGAATTCAACGCCACGGGACGGGGGCTACTGCTTCAGGTAAACTGGTGCATTGCTTGCTGCTTGGTGGTGGAGAAAAACGGAGAACCGAATGCGAAAAAGTGAATGAATGAATGAATGGATGATTGATTGATTGAATCAAGACTCGATCATATGGACAATGAGGCTAACAGGAAGAGGAAAAAGACGATCCAATGAAAAGAATAAAGTGGGCAAACCGCCTTTTGGCCGGTGTGGTCGGCTCTGCAAGTGGTTGCTTCTTGATTGCAAGCGCCAGTTGACGGGCGGCAATATCAGCTCGGTCCAAGTCTAAACGAGTTGGCTCGTCTTTTTGTGTTTTTGTTTCGTTGGTTCATTCTTGACCGTGGTTCAGTCTATTACATGTTCATATACTGTGCTGTTTTGTGTAGTTTTCTTTAGTTTCTTTTTCTGATCACCGTTCAAGCGAGAGATCGAAGGTTGCCCTTCTGCCTGTCCACTGATGTGTCATTCTCAAGCAGTCAGGCAGTCTGTCAGGACTGTCAGGCAAGGCAGTTTGAGTTTCAAAACCAATGGAGGAGGAGCCCACACTTCCGTCAGCCCTGCCATCGATTGCAACGACCAGCATCTTATTTTATGACTGGTGAACTTTCTCGTCATCTGCAGGATGCAGACCACATACCCCATCGACATATTTGATACGTCGTCTGATATGTAGATTGTGAACCCACCCCCGCCTGTCCGCTACCGTGCGACTGGTTGACTCTATCGTATTGTTCGCCCGTCTGCAGTATGACATTGACAGCAGCAGCATCAGCTCGAGGACAAAGATAGATGGCTGATGAGGACGGATCACCATATGGATGGTTGACTTGACTCGACCACCCACATTACATGTTGAAATCCCGACCTGCAGATGCTGTGCCAGTCACCCGCGTTTGTGTGTAATTAGTGGTGTGTGTGCCCTTGGTTCGAACAGCGCATTGTCCAAGTCACCCACACCACACCACACCACACCACACACAAACACACGCACACACACACACACACACCAACTCATCCTCCTCCTCTCTCTCCCTCTCTCTTATCTGAACCCAACGTTTACTTTTCGCCTAATCAGTGAGGCCGCTCGAGATCTCTGACATATGTACATGCTGATACCCAACAAGCCGCCCTTCACTGTATCGGCATTTCGTATGCACCACCCGGCAAGACTGCATTACATCTGTATGTAGTAGTAGATCACTGATCACCACCGTACATGGTACCAGTAACCTTGGCCCGAACCGCCTGCAGATGCGCTTAAACACCCTACATACAAGTCACGTCTGGCCATCTTGATCTCACCGGGTTCATCCCAACAAGCAGTTCGATTCAGGGCCTCGATGGACAGTGGGCCCCTTTTTTCCTTTATCAATCGTTTATGTTTTACCAAATCCATAAACCCTTGCCAAGACATGATTACAACTGCCGCGAAAATAAAAAGAATACCATACCTACCTCCTACGTATTCCAAAACAGACTCCATCATCAATCCTCTTTTCTGTGGGACGGAAGCTGCGGTGAAGTGTAACAGGATTTTCATCGTGCCCCGGACTTGCTCGGAGGGAACGAAGGAGCGCCTGTTCCGGCGTGGAATCAGACCTTCGATTTCACCCCGCAAACTCCGCAATTGAGGAATTTCCCGACCCTAACGGCGGCTGATGTCAGCGCCGGGTTTGTGATGCCGTATACTATCAAGGCGCTCATTGGGGGCAAGGGCGTCATGGCGTTCCTGGTGATGTAGATACCCTCATTACCTGTGCATCTCAGTTCCTCCCCCTCGTTCTTTAGACCGCGTAGCATGCTGTGTCCCCCCTCGATAATTATTCCAGGATGATGCCGGGCAGTTTCCATTCCTCTTCATATACCCCGCTGCCCAGTGACCGGGGAAGGTCTGTTTGCTGCTGGTGAGACGAGGCTCGGGACGAATGGTTGGCGACCCGGGGTCTTGTGAAACTCCCCGACCCGAGATATGTGGCAAAAGTCGCAGGTCACAGTGTGCACAGGACAGCAAAAAGAAAAGACCTAAAGTAGCAATGGATTTACGTGTCTGTTGCCCCCAGGGTATGGTTAAGAACCCTCAGCAGATACAAATGTCTTGAGCGCCTGAAACCCGTAGATGTTGAATGCACACCATCATCATCCTTCGTCCCACGTCCGAAACAAATACATAGACGTAGTCAAAACAATCTCGCTCTCCCACTTCCTTGGCATGTTAAAAAACGCCATCAATGTATCTATCTATACCAACCGAAACCCTTCCCAACATATTTGGGGTATCGATGTAATGTTGAAATGTCAGACCGTACGCCTTCGGGTTGAAGTCGAATGGAACGCCGAGTCTTTTAGATGCCCCCCTCTCTTTCATGTACGTGTATCCTGAAGTTGAGCCTCCTTTCTATCGCATCTCTCTTACACTCTTTCGCCTTGCCTTTAATTCACAGAAGATATGATTCCACCAGTGGTGTCCTCAACAGGGGGACATGTGCAGAACAGGTTTAGGTCGCCGTACGCTGCACGATAAATGTTAGCAAGCCGCAAGCAAAATTGAGGCACGAAAACGAAAAAGGAAAGGAAAGAAAAAAAAAGGAAAGGAAAAAAGGAAAGGACTTACTGTCGTCCACCCTCCCCACAGAAGGCCAGAATTTCTTCTCCCTCAGCCAAGGAAGCGGGTACACCGCCTTCTCCCGACTATACGCGCGATCCCACTCCCCGCCAACGATATCCTGCACCGGGTGCGGCGCCATCTTCAGCACATTGCCGGCACGCGGCATCTTACCCTCCTCGACCTCCCGGATCTCCTCCCGGATGCTCACCAGCGCGTCGACAAACCGATCCAGCTCCTCCTGGGACTCGCTCTCGGTCGGCTCGATCATGAGCGTGTTGGCGACGGGCCAGCTCATGGTCGGCGCGTGGAACCCGTAGTCCTGCAGCCTCTTGGCGATGTCGATGGCCTCGACGCCCGCGCTGGCGCTGAACGGCCTCGCGTCCAGGATGAACTCGTGCGCGCACCGCCCGTGCTCGTTGGTGTACAGGACGGGGTAGTGCGGCTTGAGCTTGGCGAGGAGGTAGTTCGCGTTGAGCAGGGTCACCTGCGTCGCCTTCTTGAGGCCCTCGGCCCCCATGAGCATGTTGTACGCCCAGCTGATGGGCAGGATCGACGCGCTGCCGAACGGCGCGCTGCTGATCAGGCCCTTGGTCTCGATGTCGACCTCGGCGCCCGTCGGCGCCAGGTGCGGTGCCAGGTGCGCCTTGACGCAGATGGGGCCCACGCCGGGCCCGCCGCCGCCGTGGGGGATGCAGAAGGTCTTGTGAAGGTTGAGGTGGCACACGTCGGCGCCGATCTCGCCCGGCGAGCACAGCCCGATCTGGGCGTTCATGTTGGCGCCGTCCATGTACACCTGGCCGCCGTAGCCGTGGACAATCTCGCACACCTTCTTGATGGCCGGCTCGAACACGCCGAACGTGGACGGGTAGGTGATCATCATGGCGCCGAGCTGCTCCTTGTGCTGCTCGCACTTGGCCTCCAGGTCTGCCAGGTCCAAGTTACCCGTCTTCATGTCGCACTTGATCGGGACGACGCGCATGCCGGCCATGGCGGCCGAGGCAGGGTTGGTGCCGTGCGCGGACACTGGGATCAGGCAGATGTCGCGGTTCTTGTCGCCGTTGGATACATGGTACTTGCGAATGGCACGCAGGCCGGCGAATTCACCCTGCGCTCCAGAGTTGGGCTGCAGAGAGACGCCGTCCATGGCCGTGATGCTCTTGAGCTGGTCCTCGAGGGAGGAAATCATCTTGAGGTAACCCTTGACGGTATCCCTCGGGGCGAAGGGGTGGACGTTGGAGAAACCGGGCTTGGTGATAAGTGCCATCTCGGTCGAGCCGTTGAGCTTCATCGTGCAAGAGCCGAGAGGAATCATGGAGTGAACGAGAGAGAGGTCCTTGGATTGCAGGTGGTGGATGTATCGCAACATCTCGGTCTCGGAGTGGTGGGTGTTGAAGATGGGGTGGGTCAAGTAGTCCGACTTGCGCTTGAAGGGCTCCGGTAGCTCGAGAATATCGGCGTAGGTGCTGAGAAGCGCTTCAACGCCCCTCTTCGCGGTAGCTTCTTCCTTGTTCAGGAGACAGGAGACCAATGTGGCCAGGTCTTTCAACGTAGTAGCCTCATCAATGCTGATGCCAACTTGGTTGCTGTCAAGGCGACGGAAATGGACACCACGCTCTTCCGCTCTAGCGACCAGATCGGCTGCGGCGGCAGCACCGTCCTCACCAGACTTGCGAATAACCACGGTGTCGAAGATTGGACCCTTCGTAACCACCTCCCATCCAGACTTAGAAGCAACATCCCGAACAACCTGAGCCCCCTTCATGATCCTTTCAGCGATGGCCTTCAAGCCCTCAGGTCCATGGTAGATAGCGTACAAGGCGGTCATGTTGGCAAGCAGAGCCTGCGCGGTACAGACGTTGCTCGTAGCCTTCTCTCTCCGGATGTGCTGCTCACGGGTCTGCAACGCCAATCTGAGGGCTCTGCCACCAAGTCGGTCCTTGGAAACTCCGATCAGTCGACCGGGCATCTTCCTCTTGTGCTTCTCGGTAACGGCGAAGAAAGCGGCGTGGGGACCGCCGAAGCCCATAGGCACACCCAGTCTCTGGGCGGTTCCAAAGGCGAGGTCAGCGCCCCACTCGCCTGGAGGTGTCAGGACGGTCAGTGCCAGAAGATCGGTTGCCACGGCGAGCAGCGCTCCTTTCTTGTGAACGGCGTCGGACAGCTGCCGGAAGTCCTTGATTTGGCCCGTGGTATCGGGGTATTGGACCATAACACCGACGAGATCGTCACCGAGCTCCTCCAGTCGGCTGGTGAACTCTGGGGACAAGACATCCGCCTTTTCGAGCTTAATGCCAAAACCCTCAGCGCGGCTGGACATCACAGCCAAGGTCTGTGGGTGCATTCCGTTGGAGACGATGTAGGTCTTGCCGGGTCGCCTTGTCCTCGAAGATGACAGGGTGTTGAAGGACAGAGTAAGTGCCTCGGCAGCGGCGGTTCCCTCGTCCAACAGACTGGCGTTGGAGATGGGGAGAGCTGTGAGATCGGACACGAGAGTTTGGTAGTTGAGGAGCGATTCCAGACGGCCCTGGCTGATCTCAGGCTGGTAGGGAGTGTAGCTGGTGTACCAGGCGGGGCTCTCAAGGACGTTGCGCTTGATGACCTCAGGAACCACCGTATCGTAGTAACCAGCACCGATGAAGCTCTTCCCGACCTTGATCTCATCCCTCTGAAGGGCCTCGACCATGCTCATCACCTCAGATTCCGGCAAAGCCTCGGTGACAGCAGCCTCCATCGGGTGGTTGGCCTCTGACCGGGCATTGGGGAAAAGCTGACGCGAAGACAAGACATCCGGCGGGATGACCTGGGCGACGAACTCGTCGAGAGACTTCACATTCAAGACCTTGAGCATCTCCGCAGTCGACGCATCATCAGGTCCGATGTGCCGGCGGGGGAAAGTGTCGAGCATGGCATAGCTGGAGGTGGACTGCTTCCTGATGAAGGTCTTGCTGGTGGTGACGGCACTGCGCGTGCATGAGCGACAGACCCATGGGCGTTGAGCGTTGGCAGTGACGCGGAGACTGAGGGATGCCGCGGTCCTTGCTCCGGAGACCCGGTTCATACGGCCGAGTTGCCGAGAGACGGCGAAGCCATTGGCGGCCATGGTTTCTGAAGGTCCTGAATTCGCAGTTCAATGTCGAAGTGAGAGAATGGGGGAACCTGATGAGAACGATTTGGCGGCTGACGCTGCGTCCTCAGTACTTAAGAGCTTCCCGTAATTTGATGGTAGTGCCCTTAGCAAGCCATGGGTTCGCCACTAAATTAACACCGGAAAAGTACCTGGACTGTCAATGATAGAAGCGAGATGTAAAATGTCCAAGCGAGGAGAGAAGGGAAACAGTTGAAATATCAAGGCTTGGAGATCAAGACAGTCGTGGTTCTATGTTGGGAAGTAGAAGCAAAGTTAAGCAAGATATAATGTAGGTATCATAAAGGATTCGGGCGGACGGGAGGCTATCCCATGTCATCAACACCAGTCATATACATATATGCTCTGGGATCAACCTTTGTGATAACGACTAACTAGGCAAATTAATGAGATTGTCACTGTTGAATGTCATGTTAAAGCTTACAAGTGGCACGAGTCACTGGTCCGTTACCGCATTTATCATCTTAAAGCATATGCCAAGAGTTGGCATTTGCTAACGGAATGGCCTTCATCATGAGTACCTCTGACCGTAATCGGCTCCTAGTGTTTCGCGTTGCACATGCAACCACCAAACAAAGATAAGAAAGCCCGTTGGAGAATCAGCTACCTAGGTACCTAGGTAGGTACACCTAGGTAGGTACATAGAGGAGGGCCGGGATTCGCCTCCAGCTTCCTCCTTAGGCGTACGGTGGAAGTTGGACACAAAACGCCCCAGGCCCACCCCTAAAAGCCTAAATACCCACTGTCCTGTGCTCCGTCAGTCCGTGCGACCCCTGAAGACTCCCGGTCTCCCGAAGTCCAGCCTTATCTAGTGGAGACCGCCTTATCGTTAGAGCTGCTTGCTATTAATCAATCTGCCATTCTAAAAGTTTGCGGCCATCAAGACCTCACATGCGTCATTGTACCTGTCGATTGATTTACACACGAGCCTTGTCAACACTTCACCCAACCTTACAACCACATCTAATCGTCTACTAAGCCCTTACCCCCCAAACAACCCACAGTCAAGATGTTCGGAGGAAGTATGTTCACCTCGGCCATCCCATGTCCTGTCTAGCTGTCTAGTCTGTTGGGTAGCACATGCTAATTACCGCCGTTCGCAGTGGGAATGCCCCAGCTCTCGCCTGAGGAGCTCAGAGCTGCCGAGGCCGAGGCCAACTACACTGTCCACCAAGTCCTCGCTACTGCTGTCGCCCTTTACCTCTGTATGTCCATGATCCGAGACGTCCATCTCGCCGTCCCCGTCCTCGTCCGCATGCCTGCTTCTTCGGCAGACTCGTACTAACGTCTTTGCCCTCTAGCTCCCTTCGCAGTCGACACCATCTGGAAGATGTTCTAAACGTTGACGACCCATTTCCCAACGTTTTCTATCACGATACTCGGCGACACCATATACATTACTACAACGGCGACACATGTTTCTTTAGGGGGACGGCGTACTACTTGGCAAGGAGGGCATTAAGCACTGGAACATGGATAGCAGCCGTTGAAGGGCTTTTACTCGGAAATATCTCGCACCATGTGTACGCATACAGACGAACGAAAGAGGCTACTCGAAACAATAAAAAATTGGAGAAAAATACCTGGAAAACCCCAACCGACCGGCTTTGACACTGCTCTGTGTCGTATATGGATCTGACGGTAACACTCAGACTGTATCACACCAGGTGCCGCCGCTCGACAAGAAACATAGGGTATCATCTCAGCTGTGGAGTCCTCGCTTGGGAGGAGATCTGGCTTGGCTATAAATACGAGAGGAGGTATTGCCCGCCATTGCGGTCAACTTGGCTCTTTCGAATGGCCCTGCTACGAGGGAACACGAGGCGCTGTAATCTCTCCAGCACGGCGAAGGACTGGCAGACCAAGACACATTTACATGTAATACAAACCAGATGTGATAGGGGATGGACTTCCAATGTTGGTGACCTCATATTAGGCCGATCAGTGAATTGCGTACTCGCTCAGCCCCCGAAGTACCACCGCAATACTGTAATGCGTAGAGCAGCAGTTGAACAGGCTGACAGGGAGACGAGATGAACCAACCAACAAGTACATTTCTGACACGAAAAGCACATAGCTCAGTGAATCAGAAACTGAGAACTAAAGCTCCTGATATCATAGGTTATATCATGGCAGTCATGGGTGCTGCTGGTGTGGGGATTGCAATGTTCCAATGTTCCAATATTGTACTTGGCGGGCCGGGCTCGAAGTGCGGCCCGGGTTGAGTGTAGTTCATCTAACTCAAAAGGACGGACGGGCCTCCAACTTCAGTGCATTGCTGCGCCACCACTGCCTGAACGCCTTAAACGAACGACATCTCGTTGGGCCCCTCTCCTCATCTATCCACCTGAACCGACTTCAGTTTCCTTCTCCACGACACGCTGAAAAGTCTATTCTACCTACCCAGGTGTCTAGCTAGAAAGTCTCTTGATACACACATCAACAAAACCAACATCAAAACCAACCTCAAAACACCATCATGGCTGAGCGCCAGAGGATCATCGAGACCAACCGGTCTCTCCGCACCATCAGAAATGTAAGCGCAGCGCAACACATTCTCTAACACCATCTCTACAGATACTCGAGGCAGGACACCCATCACTAACACATCTCCTGTCAGGAACTCGAATCCCTTCTCGAGAAGGGCATGATCAGTGACCACTCCTACGAGAGCATCCACGCCCTCCTGCCCTCCGAGTCGCCCCTCTCCAGCGCACCCACGCCATCGTCCGCCGCCGCCCGCGTCGCCTCACCACCCGCACCAACCGCCAACCTGGCTGCCCTGAGCCTTCACAACAACAATAACCACCACACTCCCCAACCGCCCTCCTACGCCCAGACCACGGGCAACCAGCCCCCGGCCCTCCCGACCCGCAACAACCCGCAGCCCGCGCCGGCACCACCATCCAAGCCCATCATCGCCCACGCCAGGGCCCTCTACGCCTACCAGGCCTCGGACGCCCGCGACTGCTCCTTCGAGCGGGACGACAAGGTCGCCGTGTACGAGTACATGAACGCGGACTGGTGGATGGGCCGCAACGAGCGCACCGGCCAGGAGGGCATCTTCCCCAAGACCTACGTCGAGGCCATCCCCGAGAACAGCCACAAGAGTGGTCCCGCCTACGGCGGCTACCCCGGCGAGAAGGCCGGCTTCAACGGCTACGGCGCCCCCGCGCAGCAAGCCCCTTACGGCGGCTACCCGCCCGCTCCGCAGCAGCAGCATCAGCAGCCGAGCCCGTACAACGCGAACGTGCCGCCCATGGCGGTGGCGGAGCAGCCTGGTGCGGATGGTAAGCAGGGCAAGGGAGGGGAGATGGGCAAGAAGTTTGGAAAGAAGCTGGGGAATGCGGCTATCTTCGGTGCGGGTGCTACCATTGGTAGCAACATTGTGAACTCGATCTTTTAGAGACGTTTATACACTATTGCAGCGGCTGGATGTGCTTTTGATAAGGGGAAGTTGACTGACCTGGGGGGAAGGAGAGGCTATTTCTCTGTATCGTGAGACTGGTTTCATGGCGTTCTGGCGTTTCACCTAGGAAATATGAGTTGTGTTGTTTCTACAGACATTGGGCAGCTCGAATCCCACCCTCACCGTACGAAGGTGATAACATTGGCAATCATAATAAAATGATATATCTTTCAATCGTTGGGCATAATAGTCTATGCAATTCCCTCTATTTCTTGCCCTAAATTTGCACCCCATGTATGCTGCCGCATCTTTTCTATGAGACAAACTCACTCTTATCAACCACATACAAATCCACATACTCATCCACCGCCATGCCCTCCAGCTTCGCCTTGTCCACACCAAGCTCCACCAGCTGCTGCACCCTATCCCCGGCGTAGTGCGGCTCAAGGTGCCTCTTGTACTTAGCCAGGATCTCCGGCTTGGCCTCCTCCCTCCTCAGCCGGTGTCCCAGCGGCGCCTCGACCACGACCTCGTCCAGCACGGTTCCGTCCTCGAGCTCGACGGTCAGCGCGTTGCTGATGGTGCGCAGCGCCGGGTCGTGGTAGTCCCGCGTAAACTGCGGGTCCTCGACGCACCGGATCTTGGTCCGCAGCGACTCGACCAGCGGGCTGGTCGCCGCCTCCGACCCGTCCGTGTAGTCGGTCGCCTGCAGCCGCCCGAAGGCCAGCATCACCGCGCACATGTACTGCACGCAGTGGTCACGGTCCGCGAAGTTGTCCATCGGCTTGAACTGCTTGTCGATGATGCGCACGCAGGCCTCGTGCGTGCGGTTCGTGATGGTCTTGATGTCTGCTGCGGACTTGCCTAGGGCTTTAAGGGTGTTGTGGATCTTCTGGGAGGCCTCGATGGCGGTCTGGGAGTGGAATTCGGCTGGTGGTGGAGAGTTAGTACGGTGCTCCAGTGAATGACAGGGCTTGTTCGTCTCCCGGTTGTGAAAGTGCCGGCTTACCTGGGTATGAAACCTTGAATAGCACGTTCTCCATAACATAGCTCCCGTACGGGCGCTGGAACTCGAACTTCTTCCCCTTGAAAGCGACATCATAGAATCCCCAAACCGGCGCAGACAACACAGACGGCACACCCGACTCGCCCTTCATGACCTTGAGCGCCAGGTTGACAGCCCTCTGGCACGCATCACCCGCGGCCCACGACTTGCGCGACATGGTGTTCGGTGAGTGCCTGTACGTGCGCAGGCTCTGGCCGTCGACCCACGCCTGCGTGATAGCGTCGGCGGTCTGCTTCTCGCCCAGGCCCAGCATGCCCGACACCACGGCGGTGCTGGCGACCTTGACCAGGACGACGTGGTCCAGGCCGACCTTGTTGAACGAGTTCTCGAGCGCCAGGCAGCCCTGGATCTCATGCGCCTTGATCATTCCCTCCAGGATATCCCTCACGGTAAAGATCTTGCCCCCCGCCAGGTTCCCGCCCGCCTTGTTGGTGCGGTTCACCCAGTCGGCGACGGCCAGGATGGCACCCAGGTTGTCCGAGGGGTGGCCCCACTCGGCGGCGAGCCAGCAGTCGTTGTAGTCGAGCCAGCGGATCATGGCGCCGATGTTGAAGGCGCCGTTGACGGGGTCCAGCTGGAACGGCGTGCCGAAGACCTTGGTGCCGTTGGGCACGAGCGTCCCCGGCACGACGGGGCCGAGCAGCTTGGTGCATTCCTTGAATCGCAGGCCCTCCAGGCCGCAGCCGATTGTGTCTAGGAAGACGAACCTGGCTGTCTCGAACTGTTGGGCGTTGGGGAGGAGAGAGGCCCGGCGGTTAGCCTCGGTTGCGGGGAAACGCGGGTGATGGTATGAGGACACGGGGAACTTACAGCAAGGTCCGAGTCGATTTTGTAGTTGTGGATGTAATTCGCGATGTCTTTAATTTCTGGGTCGTAGCCTACGCCTTCTGCGGGTTTTGGCGTTGTCTCGGCGGATGATTTGAGTGAAGTCATTGTGTGAAAGCTTGTGGTTGAAGCTCTGGGGAAGGATCGAGGGGCGGCGGCGATGAGGGCCGAGGTTCGTGATGCTCCGCTGTTTAGTAGTTGTCTGGACGCTGATGACCGCACGGCTTGTGGTGCCGTGTAAGCCTTCTGAAGTCGCAATGTCTTGGAGAGGGCGCGATTGAAGGCAGACATGGTGTTCTTGTCTGAGAATCACCGTGGAGAGAAATAAAGTGATCAGGTCGATGAGAGAGGAACCACAGCAGCATGCGTGAGCTCCCCCGGACTTAAAACCGCCGCGGGAGCTGTTGTCCCTCCACCTGCCGAGCACGGGCTGGCGGATGTCACTCACTGGGGAATCCAGGGGGTCCAATTTGGCGGGGCAGGACACAAGTCGACTCCCCTCGCCTGCAGGATTGCATAAAACCGATGTCATATGCCTCGGTTACAGATGATGGTGGCCTTCTCAGGGAATATCTCTGCCTCGTTACGTGTGGTAGAGCTTCATCATAAGAGATAATGGATGTAAACACAAGCATATATACAGTAGGCATCGTGTGCGCCGTGCATGAGCATCGATGGCTCTATCAGTGCATGGGAAATCCCCAAAAGCGATGGTCTCTTTACACAGTAGGCACTGCACAGAGCATCTAGCCCATCGAAAGGACTTACTAATCTCGACCGAGCGTCATACCTACTGCATCGGAATGGTGCCTACCAGTTGTCGTGGAGTATCTACTATATAATGACTTCTTTGTTGATGAACCTCCATCACGAGATCCTCTCAAGACCCGAACCGGGGAAGGCGAGGACTCAGAAGTAGGCCCATCCCGGTCGAAACTCCGCTCCCGTTGATCCGAGTTCCCGGGGCCCCGGACTGCCCCAATTGGACAACCTGGGGTAATCGAACTAGTCGCCGGAGAACTACGTATGCTTCTATTCAAGCCGAACAGCAACATGGAGAGAGGCGATGACTTTTGCTAATTTCGGTATTCGGTTCAAACACGGGTATAATGAGACACCTTTTTGATGGCTGATTTTCCATTACTATACATGCAGATAGGTACCCTTTTCAGCTGTTGCTGCCCTTCCACAGACAGGACTCCGATTAGAATACTGGTCTAAACGATGGTGTTGCTGAAGCCTAGACAGGGCCAAAGTGAGTCTTCCTGTTCTGAGTATTACTTTTTGGGCTATACAGAGAACATACTCAAGCATGTATCGACGATCCGTGTACTATTGATGACTAAACACTAGATCCGGGGGTTAGGAGTAAGGCTGACTTCGTCCCGCCCAGGCGGTCAACATCTCCTAAACTCCATACTCCATCCCAGACATTTCTTATCCTGCCGCCCCCAGAAGGCGGCTGGCATCACGCGTCGAAAATGGGTCCGAATATGCAATGTTATGCAGCAGCGTCTGTGTATTGTTCAGGGCTGGAAGACTATCCATTTTGTTTTGCGCAACAGCAAGCTGTAAACCTTGGAAGGGTTGCATCCTACGGTGACACTATCTTGGCCCTTCGGGGCCGGTTTTCATATCTGGTCGATTATGTCTCTGCGATGTTCCAAGTATATGTTCTCAAGATGCGGGGTATTGTAAGACACATGTAGCGGAGGTGATGAATAAAATGCTGGCTGACATCTCAGTCCAGTTTGTGGGAGGACCATCTGCTGTATTTGCTGGTTTTTTAATTTGCCTCCGATAAAATCTACTTGCCAATTCACAAGCAGTTTCAAGAAATGGACCATCAACACACCACGATACTTGGCGTTTTCGTCCTTTTATGGGGCGTCACGGGCGTTAGGATTCATGGGCCGAATCTTGGGTTCTTCGACGCTGGGCAGGTACAACCTCTGGACAACGGGCCGTCATACCTGGCCTATCGTCCCCAGGGGCTGCTGAAGAGAGAGGGAGACTGCGGCTCTGATAACCATCCATGTACGCGTTGTTCTTCAGATTTACACCACAATATGCTGCTGTGCTTCTGAATGAGACCATCGTCAGCTGACAGTAAAGACAGGCTCTGACATCAACTCGACCCAATGTTGTCCAAACACTTCATACTGCGCCGTCAATGAAACATCTTTGGAACCTGTATGCTGTCCACTCGGCTCTACCTGCGGGCAAAGCTGCAAAGAGGATAGCTACTACTCCGCCATAACATCAGCGACCGTGATCTCCGGCACATCGACTACAGAGACTCTGTTCGCTTGCGTTGGCAGGTTATGCGTTTCTACGTATTACGCATGTCCCACTTCTCTTGGTGGGGGTTGCTGTTCGTACGGTACCAATTGCGCCAGCGACAACCAATGTGTTATTCCTTCGTCACCGACGTCGATTTGGACGTCGAATTGGGTGGATCCCACGTGTGCGAGTAGCCAATCACCGTGTGGTGGTATGAGCTGCTGTCCCTCCAATGCTATCTGCGCGTCCGCATCTTCGTTTGGGGACTTTTGCGCATATGCAGCCTCAACTGTGGTGGCTACCGGATCACCGAGCTTCATAACATCCTCCATCGTACCGAGCTCTGCATCGACGGGTGCAGCGAACTCAACAGGGAGCAGTGGCAATGGCCTGAAGATTGGACTTGGTGTGGGTATTCCTGTGATAGTACTTGCCGCAGGAGCTCTCATATTTGCGTGGCGTATTCGGCGGGCGAAAACGCGGCAGAAGGAGGCATCTGCGGGTGAGGGTAGCCCAGGTTATACAAAACCGGAGTTACCTGATAACCCGGTAGCAATGCCTGCTGAGCTCGAAACGAGCCGAACAGAGCTTCCGGCACAGACTCTAGAGGCCGAGCTGCCAGAAGAGGGCGTAACGGCGGAGCTTCCGGGGCATCCTGTATCTCCAGGGCTCTCAACTAAGCGGAACATACTTGAGACTTCAGATGTTCCCTAGATCGGCTATGGCATTTCCGCCGTCTTTACCACTCAGCAAGCCTTGCAAAATCGTGGCACGTCACGACATCTCACTTCTCATTTTGTGCATGGCTCTGGAGCACTCCCATGTATTTACGAGGATGAGTGTATCTACTACAGGCACAGCACTTTGACTTTATTTCGAGGATCCTAGAGAGAACATGGTTTTCCCTTCATTTCTTGGTCTCTGGTGGTCTTTTGCTGGAATCAGACTTTATGAGATCTTAGGAAACAAGCATGTATGGCAACATTCCGCAGACCCAGAGAAGTTGTTGATGACCCACGGTAATATATCCAACAAGTTTATTTTAAGTCGGTTCGGTTCACGGCCAGTTCTTCCGTAGGGCGCGCAGCTCCGGACACGAATCTAGGTTGGAAGTCCCATGGGTTTCAACTCTACGTCAAAAACCCCAAGCCGAACAAATGAGGCCTCCCAAGGTAAATAGAGTTGACGACGGAGTTGCCTCTACAGATACTGTTGTGGTCCATCCAGCTTGTGCTCTTGACTTTTGACGGACGGCTAATACTGATTGATCATCCCACAAGTAAACTTTGAAACATATTGGATGCAGATCAACACCTCGTATCCTTTATAACATATATAACCATGCAAGAAACCTTGGAACGCGACGTTACATACTACCGTCACTATCGCCGCATGCGACCACGGAAAATGGACTCCGCTCTCCCTTACCGCTCGGGGGAAATGCGCCCGATCAATGATACATCAATCGATACTTCGCAGTCGCCTACCCATGTTATTATCTTTGCAACCAACAAGAGCAGGAAACGCTATTCTATACATCATGGTTTTCATCACAGTCGAGGTCAGTGTGGCCATTTCTGCACATACGCATCGCCATCATGATAGCCGGGAAGGAATTTGTCTTCCTCGCAACCCTTGTCAGTCTCCTGAGCATTGCCCCGTCTGCCCATGCTCAGGATGATGATCTGGGATTAAGCAATGGCTACATTATACTCAGCACCCAGAACTTTGACTTGAAGCTTGTTCGCGATGCTCAAGTTCTGGCTTCTCTCAAGGCGTCTGGTGGGACATTTGACTTCCTACCGTTCGACTATCTCTCCTACCGCGCCGGAGTTGGCCAGTATCATTGGGGAGATGTGATCTTCAGGTATAGGACAGTCGGCAGCACGACTTGGATCGATGGCGACTCGGCGACGACAAGAGACCCGGTGACTGCCCTGCCTGCTGTGACCAACGAGAGCGTGTTGGCAGCTTCGAACATGGGACCGGCATTGCCATCAGATACGTCGGGACTCAACATCTCCCGAGAATGGCTCGACGTCGATGGAGATCTTGCTTTGTCTTTCGCCATCACCAACGCTGGAAACAGCTCTATCGAACTCGGCAGCCTAGGCTTCCCAGCAGAATTCAACAGCATATTCAGCAACCGCACAGCCGCGGAGACGCAAGAGCTTTGTTCTCTGTCTGATCCATACATCGGCATGCACGCAGGCTATATCCGCGTCTCACCCATCAGTGGAAACGGTGCCGCACTGGTCGTCACGCCTCTGGGGGACACGCCATTGGAGGCGTACCGAAATCTCAACGAGCCGTACTACGATGCCACGGCTTATGGGAGCCAGACATTTGAGGGGCTCTACGAATGGCAGACGCTGACGAAGGCGTATGCCGAGAACGAATGGAGTGCGAGCGTGCCATGGAATGCGCCTTCATCACGGATCGTGGAGCCTGGCCAGGCTCTGACCTTCGGGTTGAGATTCTCGCTAGCAGCCGGTGGAATTAAGGGGATCGATGATGCTGTTCAGGAGACGGGGACGCCATATGCGCGTGGAATTCCTGGGTTCATCATCCCACAAGACCTCACGGCCCAGCTACTTGTCAACCCGGGCTCCGGTGGCAGCGTTGCGAATCTGACCGTTGAGCCATCGGGCGCGCTGGACATCGCGGAAGCAAAGTCCGGTCTCTACGACATCACCCCATCGTCTAGCACCTTTGGCCGCGTTCGCCTTACGATCAACTACACGAGCGGCCAAATGCAGACTGTACATTACTACATCGTCAAATCTGGACCAGACACCCTCGCCGACCTAGGCAGTTTCCTCACTACCGATCAATACTTCACCGATATCACGGACCCGTTCGGACGCGCACCCTCGGTGATCAGCTATGACTACAGCGTGAAGGCGCCAGTTCTGCAGGACCAACGCGTGTGGATCGCCGGCCTTTCTGACGAAGCCGGTGCAGGCTCGTTCCTCGCTGCAGCGATGAAACAAGCTGCACAACCCAACGCCGACGAAATCGCCAAGCTGGAAGCCTTTGTCGATGGCGTGCTCTTCAAGACGATTCAGCCCGACGATGGGACGTACGCTGTGCGAAAGAGCATTTTCTACTACGGCATGCCAAACTACACATACTCGAGCGAAATAGACTGGACGACTTGGGAGTCCTGGACCGAGGATGAAGCCTATGCGACTGACCGTGCCTATGACTATGTACACGTCACAGGGACTTACTGGGCCTTGTACCGAGCAGGGAGGGCTTATTCGGACCTTCTGTCACAGCACACGTGGGATTGGTATCTGAACCAGAGCTACAGCACGGTCATGTCGGCGATGGCGCAGGACACAAATGGCAACTGGCTGGTCGGATATTCAACGGATGGTCTCATGGGCGAGACGGTATTCGGGGAACTTTTGAAAGACCTGAATCGCGAGGGCTGGTCTGACGAAGCGAGCAATATCGGGGACAAGATGCGGGCGCGCGTTGAATTCTGGGACACTATGACGGATCCGTTTGGGTCCGAAATGGCATGGGACTCAACTGGACAGGAGGGAGTGTACTACTGGTCCAAATACTTCGGCTACGACGCGATGGCGGAGAAAACACTGGGAACTGTCTTGGGTTTCCAACCCACCGTCGCCCACTGGGGCTGGAACGGGAATGCGCGGCGATACTGGGACAACATGTAAGCTCGCAACCTTCTCCCTTCCAGACCGTCTTCAACTAACCGATAACATAGCTACGGCGGCAAGCTTGATCGCATCGAACGACAAATCCACCACTACGGCTCCGGCCTCAACGCCCTCGTCGCGCTCTCCGCATTCCGCAGCACTCCGAACGATACCTATCTCCTTCGCATCGGCTACGGCGGCATGAATGGTCCGCTATCGAACATACACGAAGACGGATTCGCGGCCGCTTCGTTCCACTCTTTTCCCGATACCCTGGCTTGGGATGCGTACAGCGGCGACTATGGGCCTAATTTCGCCGGGCTGGTTCTCGGTACGGGGTCGTATGTCGTGGAGGATGCGGATCTGGGTTTGGTGGCTTACGGTGGGGTGGTGACTGACAATGGTGAGGGAACGGCCACCTTGGTTCCTAGGGATGCGGCGAGGCGGAAGATGTTTGTTGGACCGCTGGGTATACTGTTGGAGATAGATGCTGGTGTGGTTGAGGAGGTGGTGTACACGGCGGGAAACGCCTCCTTAGCTGTCACACTGGGGCAGCTTGATGGAGTGCCGAGAACTAATGCAACGGTCATGTGGGTGAGCAGAGAGGATGGAGATGCTGGTTATATGGTCACCGGAGCGGGTGTCGCGGAGGAAAGACTGGGTTGGAAGATCCCTCTGTCACTGGATTCTGTTGTCGTAAATATCGGGCCATCCTGATGTGCCTTCTCCAAAGAATACTAAATGATCTGAACAAATTGCCTCTTGCCGATATTCCAGCCATGCTCCAGTTGCCCTCTGGCCCCCTGCTCAGAGCAACTGAAGCACTTGGATTAGGGTCTTTCTTCGACCCCTGAAGGCAAGCACAGAAGACCCCCAACTGAGCAGTTCCAATCCCCTTTTTCACTTGTCCTTGACTTTCAGCATCTTTGTCAACCCATCCTTGATCACCACCTTGGCCTTCTTGAGACCCGTGGTATCGACCCGCTTACAGTGCTGGCAGGCCACACTGACACAAGGCTTCAGCCTGTGGATCTCCTCTTCTTTCAAGGTGATCTTCAACTGCCACTCAATCCGCTCCTCTGTAGACTGAGTCCTCACCCTGACCGCCTCTGCCCAGGCTTTGTACTGGTCAGGCATCTTTCTCTGGAGTTGTGCCTGCTCCTCGATGACCCCTCTCAACTTCACCTCGGCCCTGGTGGCGATGGCAGTGTTGCCGGCAACGACCGCGAACCACATTTCTTGCTTGTGCTTTTCATAGGAACGGTTGAGTTTGGCGTGGTTTTTGCTCACTTGCTTGAATTGTTTGTTCAGGGCGCCGTTGGACTTTTTGATCTGCTTGCGGTGGAGGTTGATCGCGGCGAGCTCACTGCGAAGCTTGTCGAGGTCGCTTTCGAGGGCTTGGACGTGGCTGTCTGGAGATGACACAGCCATGGTGCAAGGCTGCTGGTGGTCCATCTCATTACTGGCTGTTGCAGAATTTGTGTTGTCTTGCACAGGTTGAAACCTACGCATCTACCAACCTTGCTGGACTGGACCGGTCGAATCACAGTTTGAGGAAGGAGAGCGCATCGATTGCTGTTAAGCTAGTTAGCAGGGGAGCATCTAGGCTTTCTCGAGTGACAAAGCTCACTAGGTACCAGAACCAAATGCTTCCACTTGTCGTCGTATCACCAGGCCTCGAAGTTGTGTACCTCGTAGCAGGGTTGGGTCGATGGGAAGGGGTTGAACTTTTCCCCCGAAAAGGTCGACAGTCGACAGACTCGCAACTTGAATAGGTGGTTGATTAGTCGCAAAGACGTGTTAAGATGGCCATATCGAAGGCAATGGCAGCTTGTCACTGCACTGTAGCACAATTGGTATCGACCTGAAGAGGAAAGAAGCAGACTTTTCGCCCTACAATAGCAGGCATACCATTGTTGTCAATACAAGTGCCTGTTGAATCTAGCAGAATGCCCTGATCTAAAGATGTGATGTAGTGTTTACTTGATTGCTGTGTTACAATTGCGAACTCTTATTGTTTCCATTCACAGAATGCTGACCGGTCCATGGGGTTCAATTTTGGTCTGAAAGCGATACATGCTGCACAGATCCTCACGATTCACCCGCCATCACTCGTCTCTGGCGCCTTCGCACTGAGGCGGTCGCTGCATCTGTGACTTAGTTGGACATTGTGATTGGTGAGGTATTTTCTATGGATTCTCGTTGCTTTTGGTGTTCGACTTGGGCGGAGTTGATGATTTGGACCTTGCTGAGCATTTCCTGCTTTAACTTTGCTTTGATAAGCTGGGATGTCATCAAATCAATGTAGGCTTGAGCTCTTCCTAGTGGTAGTCTGTGGGCATGCGCCCGCAAGTGTCCAACGTCCTCAACACACGATCCAGTCTCGAGTTCCACAGTTCGATCGTTTGAATGTCCTCCATCAAGGTAGCCATCTTCTGGTCCAACTCCCTGCTAATGACACAGAACATGATACGCCAGTGCTTCTCCATCACCTCGAGTCCCATGGCCTTGCCAACATTCCCGTCGGAATACGCATCCTCCACACGCTTGTTGATAATGATGAAGTCGGACTGGAAGAGCTCGCACTGCCGCTCGATCTTGTAGCGTTCGAATTTGTACTTGTTGATCAGCGCCTCGGCACTACTGAGGTCTTCTTTCATGCTTGCGAGCCTCGACTCTGAGAGAACGAGCCTACGCATGTGGCTGCCCTTGTCGATCTGGTCGAGGAAGTGGCCATAGGCACCAGGCTGGAGATCCAGGCCCAGAAGGAAAACCATAGCCGTCGTTGTGCGCCGTGTCTCGATTGAAGCTGCTGTAGCTGAGATGTTCAGTCTCCAGTGGTATGTTACCATGCACGGCGTGCTATAGCAGGCGCAGGAGGGACCTACCTAGATACTTAAGTACTCGAGTACCTAGCTACAAGCTTCATTACTACACAGCGTAGAGCTGGTATAAGGTACGACCTCGACGAGTACATAGATTATTCTATAGCTTGCCTCTTGTAATGTAGACTGAAAGTATCACCAGCTAATGACGAAGTAATCACGTTGGAACTTATAATGGTAAAGAGAATCGGGTACGAACGAGGGTCGGACTTTTAAACGTAACAGAAGTGCGCTTTGCAGTCAAGTCAATTGCCAATTGCTTTGCCCGTCTAATTCCACCCCTTACCACGGAAGTCCAATGCCATGATTCCATACTACATACTAAGCATGTAAGCTTCAATATCTATCTCCGAGGCGGGCCTAAAGGCCTTGAAGAACTCTGTCTGGTAGTCCCACTTTCCCAGTGGGACGCCCTTGCCCCTCAAAATGGCGTACGCAATGCTTAAGTGAAAGTACACGGTCGGAATCGCATAGCCGTGCACATAGTCGACAAGGCTTGCCGTGTAGTCCTTGAAGAAGAATTCGCACGATACCTGCACACCCTCCCTCCGGTTGGCCTCGCGCTTCTCTACCGCGGCCGCCTCCTTCAGTGTCTCGTCTAAAATAGCGTACAACTCCTCGAGGGTTTTATCGAAGTCATCGATGGTCGGGTGCGCCACGCCCGTGAGTCGCTCCAAGGTTTTCTTGGTTACGTTGACGATGATGAGTGCCTGAACCTTCAAGGGAAACATGTCGTTGGAGACCTTGAGCTCCAGCAGGTCGGATGTGGCAAAGTTGTTCTGCTTAGCCCAGGTTTCGCCCTTTGCGAGGATTGAGGATGTGGTCTTCAAGACATTGGTCAACACAGGGATGCTGACATCGTAAAGGGAAGTCATAGTCGGCCACCACAAGTAAGAATCGATATCCTCTCCGTTTCGTTTCAAGATTTTTGGCTTCCGCAGTTACTTGTATTGTGTTCCTAGCTTGATTCGTGCAATTATGGCTGTTGACAAGGAATAAGTATGTGTAGTCGACTGTTGATATGGCCGAGATCGCTCCAAGTCTAGACGGATGAGATGACAGACAACTCGGAGTAAGTTGCAGCAGAACGCTTCCATTCCGTGTTCGTTCTTTTAGATTTAAGTAACTTGCCGATAGTCCATTGACACCTTGGGTCTTCTCGCTTCGATGCGCTATCGGCATTGTAATCACTGAGCAGATACTACTTTACGTAGGTACCTAGGTATTTTCCTTTGATCGTCTGATGTGCCGTGGCTGGGAGACCGGACCGCCCGTTGGGGAACAAGTTCGTGTGGCACTCTGAGGTAACGTGAATATATTCCCAATTCGGAATGTTCCTTAATTAGGAAATAGTCGTCTACAGGTTGGTGACACTTATGGCAATGTGCAGTCGCCCCTAAAACTAGAGCCATACGCTAGCCCAAACGAACAGTCTAAACAGCGAATTGTCGACTTAATGACATTTTATTAGGGAAACCTTGTCGCGTCCGCGAAAAGAGCTTGCAAAATGGTAAATCTTGTCTAAGTACACAAATTTATGTTCGAGGAAAGACACACAAGAACAATCGCAACAAGACGATCTGAAGAAGAAAAGACGAAGAGTAAAGGAAAATAGAGTCGAAAAGTCACAGTATATACCAAGTATTGAACATTGAAGTAATATCATCCCCTGTAACTAGCAGTTCATAGAGATAACACAGGCGATTTTCTCCGCAAGGGCATCTACAAATATGTTAGCGCGTGTTCGCCGGGGTATCTATTTAAATGACTTACAAATCGTTGACTGGGGATGACCTGGCGGCAGGAAAGGGAAAGCAGAAGCATCAACCACCCTGAGCCCCTGAACCCCAATCACGCGAGCCTTAGAGTCGACAACAGCATTGGTGTCACTTGTCTTCCCCATCGCACATGTGCAAGAGCCATGGAATATGGTGTTGTATCCCTGGCGGATAAACGCCTTGATTTCTTCGTCGGTCTGCGTGCCGTTGCCCGGAAAGTATTCGTCGCCAATCCTAAACTCGGCCATAGAGTCGGTCTCCCAGAACTGACGCGCGCGCTTGAATCCCGCGAGCGTGACCTCGACATCGACTGGGTCGACGAGGAAGTTGGGGTTGATGGCCGGGTTGACGTAGGTATCGGCCGAGGTGATGT
The DNA here is from genome assembly GCA_016508685.1 of Cytospora piceae. NCBI lineage: Eukaryota > Fungi > Ascomycota > Sordariomycetes > Diaporthales > Cytosporaceae > Cytospora > Cytospora piceae. The sequence continues at coordinate 255,366 of JADMLE010000017.1, read as the reverse complement.
TGACGCTTCCGCGCGAGCGAGGTGTGATAAGGACAACGGCGAGCGAGGCGTAGTCGTGACCGTCTGTAGGCGCGGCCGTGCTGGAATTCTGGTAGCCGACGAAGCCGGCTGCTGAGATGTACTCGATCTCGGGCCAGTCGGCAGGATATCCGCTCAGGATGCTAAGGGTACCGTTTGACATGGTCTGAGAACGAAGAGGCTGAGGGATCTTTTCCCAGCCTATGACTTCAGTCACCGGATTGGAATACATACCGCCACCAGTCTTTCTGAACGCAGCAGCTTGCTGAACAGCAAAGACCGGGTCACCCAGTTTCGACAGGGTCGGAGCATTGACCCTGTGTGTTACTGTATAGTAAATATGGTCTTGCATCCCTTGGCCCACACCGGGTCGGTCAGCCACGACGGGAATGCTAAGCTGGCATAGAAGTTCTGTGGGTCCAACACCGGAAGCCTGGAGCAGTTGCGGCGAGCCGAACACGCCACCCGAGACGATAACCTCCCTCGCGGCTGAAATAGTATAACCCAACCCAGCAGTATCCACCTGGACGCCGGTTGCACGCTTGCTATCGTCGAAGAGAACCCTTTTCGCCATGGTTCTTTGGTATACGGTATAGTCGGGGTAGCTCAGGGCAGCTTGGAGAAATGCTCCAGAGGTAGCACGAATGCCCGTTGCAGCATCAATGGTTGTCATAACATATGACTGGCCGAGTAGTTTGCCGCTCAGGAAACCCGGAATATTGGAGATACCCATCTCCTTTAGGCCTTTCACGGTCCAGGTGGCAAAGGCCTGGGCGTAGTTCGGGAAGGAGAGGGACAGTGGACCGGACGTACTCTGAACGGTAGTCTTGTCATATATGGGAGTAGCATTCGGAAAGCGCAGGTCGGTCCTTGGAGCGGTGAAGCTGATACTCTTCTTGAAATAAGGACCTAAGTTGCTAAGCTCATAGCTGTCGTCGCCTACAGCTTTGGCCCATCGTTTGTACGAATCCGTAGTCCCAATCTGGTACGCCATATAGTTTCTGGCCGAACTTCCTCCAAGACACTTGCCACGGGCATAGTGCATGGGGATGTTGTCAGCCCCCTGGGTGACTCTGTTAATATAGCTGGTGGTAAAGGTGTTTTATATGAAGTATGGAAGGCGACTCACCCTTTGGGGCACAGTCTGATAGCCCCAGTCGATCAAGGGTTGCCAGTCATCGGTTTTCTTCGTGATATACATGGAATCCGTTGCTGGAACTTGGCTGATGTTGCCGTTGTCGATCTCATAGAAGCTTCCTGCTTCAACAACTGCAACTGTCCCGGCTCCTTGCTCGACGAGTCGTGTAGCTATAGTGAGACCAGCGGTACCCCCACCAACTACTACATAGTCGTAGGTGGCATTTCTTCCGGGAACCCCGAAAGATGATCCGACTAGGCTCTGAGCCTGAGGATGTGAGCCAATGGCCCAGACTTGGGCACACGCCGCAAGAATTGCAGATAGACCAATGGCCCTCACGTTTTGCTTCATGTCGACTGGCAAGTTACCTAGCCGTGAAAAAGATTTGATGAAGGGTACAAGAGCGGTCTGAGCGACCGAAAGTAAACGAGATGCCAACTACTTCAACATTGAATCATCCCTAGATATTGGGTCGCCTCTGTGAGGATTCTTCACTGCCCAGAAGACCATTGCCTTAGACAACACCATCAATTGGATTTAGATGAGTGTCAGGATTCAACCTCTGCGCCGCCGCCACCCCGGACTTTCCTTAAGAAGAAAGGGACCATTCTGGTGACAGCAACAAAATCCTTACGATGACCTCGGGAGGCCCCCAAGCCTATCAGTGGTTTTAGAATCTCCCTTGGATAACTTTCCCTTTGGTAAAAGCTACGAAGGAGCTAGAGCACTTGTCATCTAAGCCGGGTATTCAAGTATATAAATACATGTAAGTGGCTGGTATTGGGTCTGCCACATCCGATCACTATCATCAGCCTTGAGACTCAACGCCCGAAGACGAACATACTTTCCCTCATGCTCACAGTGCTGCTCATATGTACAAACACCATTGAGGGAAACGGAATTCCATATTCTGTCTGGATTGTATAATTAACTGCAGCTTCGTACCTTCAGGTCCTATTGTCCTTAACCTGTAATTAGATATACAATTTAACCTCTAGCATGTATAGCTATGCCGAAAAGATTTTGGTGTTTCTGTCATCCGGAGGTTAGAACTATGATTATGTTAGTAGCTCCAAAGTCATGACTGCCACCTGATATACCCTACCTAGATAGATATTTTCGTGGAACCAGTGCTCCAATAATCCTTATGACGAAGATCCCTCAGGACCGAAATATACACATGTGCAGCCTTGCTCGAAGGATCACACCGCTAGGGTGATAAAACAACCACGAGGCGTTGATTTCCGGGCGCTAACAGCCGTACTCTCATACTAGCAAAAGTACCCATATTGTACCACACCGGTGGGATGTGGCGAGTAGGTCTAGGCATAGCCTTTGCCTCTGAGTCGGATTTCCTCGACATATCAGTTAGCCACTATAGCTTAACACGTCAGAAGCCTGTTTCCATTTAGGATCAGAAGGTCGGTTATATCAGGATAAGCTTCGCTTACATGCATGCTAGCCCTGGAGGCAGACATGCATTTCTACGCCGCCCCCCATCACCAAGCGCTTCTTGATCCCGCTGCACATTACAGATGCTTTGTGAAGGCCTGTGTGGTATTGGATATTGAAGGCTTTGTTCTGTGCCAGAGGATACTTAATTACTTGTGTAAAATGACCGCGGTGAGTGAGGGGCAATTCTCATTTGGGCCTAGCTGTTAGTGTACTCAAGTACCTTCGTCAGACCATATTCAGCCAGCCATTGGCCGCTTTCATTCGGCCATGCAAGCCCAGCTGAACCCAGGCCGGAGCAGAGGGGTTTTATCTTCCGCCTGGCCTTGATGAACCGAGCTCACGTCAATTACAAATCCTTTGTCAATCTGTCGCCTTCCCTCTTCTTTAACATCATAACGGAGGGATTCAACTGCCCCAGAATTGGCTGAAGGGACGGCAACGACACCCATGTTCATCACTCTGAAAAAGGGCAGCGGCCAGGCTCAGGCGGGGTTGAAGCAGGTCGCTGCGAGGAATGCCGCGCCGGAGCGCGGGCATAACAGTCGGCCGGCATGTATCACCTGCCAGCAGAAGAAGGCAAGTCATCCACCTTTGGCACCATCAGCTATGGCAAACTTGCTAACAGGTGTTTGTGACTCGACAGATCCGATGCACTGGTCAGAACAGGGACTGCGATCGATGCCGGTCGAGGGGCCTCGCTTGCCTCTTTCCGATGGTCCGGCCAAAGAGCCGTCTCGTACAGCAACACAGTCAGCCGGTTACAGTACGAGATGACAGTCCAACGAAGGAGGATCTCGCTGGCGGCGATCTGTTCGACTGTAAGTCACGTCACACTTCCATTGGTGTTTGTCAAGCATGACCTAAGTATAGCGACCCCCAGTGGACTTCGGGAACATGGAGATGGATATGACAGACATCTCCGGCATGGACACGGCATATGTCAATGCCATGGCGGCCGCCATGGACAGGCAGGCCCCTGGCCCCTATCGAGTCGAAGCCATTCAGCAGGGTGAGCTGGGGTCTGACTTCAGCCTGCCCAATATGAGTCTGGCCTCGGTGAAGATGCCGAGGACGACTCATGAGATTCCCGCCTCACTGCCCGCGCTGGACCCCTTTATTCCCCCCGTTCCCTTGTCAATACAGCCGATCTCCCACAACAGCTCTCCGGCCACTAGCGCGAGCGCCATGCCATCCACAGCGTCTCCAGCCACGAGTTGTGAGAGTAGCCCCTCGACATGCTCGTGCATGCAGGACACTGTGCGCGTGGTCCAACAGCTCGAGGACGATGACTTCCACATTACCACCCTGACCCTGGACAAGGTACTGCAGCTCCAGAAAAGACTCATCTCGCAGTGCTCCTCGGCGCTGGACTGCCCGAGCTGTCGGAGCCCCGGAGACGTGCAAACGGTGCTCATCATCATCTGCGACCGCTTGGCCGAGATGTTCGAGTGCATCTACCGGCGGATGCAGAAGCTCGGCCAGCGAATCGCCGCGAGGTCGCTGGCCAGTTTCCCCCTGCCGACACAGCCAGGCCGGGACCAACCAAGCGCCATAGCCGCCTCCGGCCAGCTCTTCTGCAGCACCTCGGGTGGGTACGCCAGCAACGCCGAGTGCAATCCCGGCCTGTTTCTCCCCGAGATGCAAGCCATGTACTCGGAACAGGAGCAGGTCCACCTGATCAAGGCCCTGCTGCGGCTGCAGATGGATAATTTCCAGGAACTCCTCGACCGCGTATCCAGTGCCAGCCAGGCGAGCGTCAGTCAAGCGCGGCGGTTGAAGATCCGGTCTCAGATGGCGCGGCTTTCCAAGGCAAGAGCCGACATTGATAACGCCTCACAGGCTGTTTTGCAGCTGTTTTCCATGACACCTAGGACCCAGCTATGAGGCTTCCGATCTTTCATCGTACGCATGCACCATATATTTATCATGCGTCAGGATGAGTGTGTATTTAATGATGTCAGATGTTACTCATGGTTAGGATGTGAATATGACGGGAGTCACGAACAAAACAAAATGCATATGAAGGATCATCATATATTCATATTTTTCTCATTTACCTGTCCTCCTCCTTTGGAACAAATCCGTGTCATTCCTCTCACTTGGTTTAGCAGAAGTGGTGATATCTCACCTATTCTTCAGGAGCCAACAGAACATCGAATGCAATCCTTGCGGTCACCACAGCTGTCTAAATCCACTCATCACTTTTATCATAAAAAGGAAGGCGGATGAATCAAGCGATAACCCCGTCTGATTACGTTCTCTCCGTGTCCTTAACTGCTTCATCAAATGGTCATTCCTACCCAGTCTATTCACACCAGCCCTAATATGCCTCCGACTTTGGCTTGAAGACCATCGCCACGTTGCTCTGTCGCGTGAACCAATGGCCTTTGACCACCCAATCCTGATCGTTTGCCAAGGTGATTTCGAAGTTGCGGTACAGCTCAAACACGACCTTCCACATTTCCAGCATCGAGATGTTCTTGCCGATGCAACTACGCGGTCCATAGCCGAACTAGATAAGAAACATGCTGGAGTCAGCTCATCGAATGTTTCAGCTGTTCCATATGAGACATTAAAAGGGGCCCACGTACTGCAATCATATTCCGCTTCATGTCCTTGATATTGTCATCGTCGCCCTCAATCCACCGCTCCGGCCGAAACGCGTGCACATCGGGCCCGAAGACGTCCTTGTTGTAATGCAGCGCCCATGCGTTGACGCCAACTACGGTGTTCTCGGGGAGATGGACCCCGTGTAGAGTTATACCATTCTTCGGAACTCGGCGTTCAAGTATGAAGCCTGTGGCGGGATGGATGCGCATGGACTCGTTGATCACGGCCGAGCTGCTCAGCCAGCATTAACTTCCACTACATGCCCAGTTGGCCATCGGACAGAGCCAGTTCGTCCAGGTCGGTACGAGACAATAATAGAAATAGCAGAAGAATAACGAGCAAGAGACACCAAAAAGTGACTCACAAGGACCATGAATGTTGGAACTCACAGGTAAGGTAACTTCACAGCCTCGGCATAAGTGATGGGGTTTGAGGCCCTCCCCAGCCCGACGGCAGTCTCTATCTCGTGCTCGAGCTTTCTGCGTGCCCTGGGATATTTGCTCAGGTAGTACAAGACGGAAGAAAGAGAAATAGCGGTGGTGTCAGACCCTGCGATGCTGAGACCGGCCATTGTCAGCCGTAGCTTTTCTTTATGGACGCTGCAGGTCACGTAGATTACTCACACATTGGTCGTTGTAATGGCAACTACTTCGTCCATTGAGAGGGCTCTTGGGTCTTTCTCGTGCGCCTTGAGAAGCTGGCTAAGAATATCCTTACGCTCCACCGGGTTTTCTTGTCGCTCCCTAACTCTCCCCAAAGAGAACTCTAGCACCCGATTGGTTTTCTCGATGGCCGGGAAGAGTTTTGGGAGCAAAGGGTTGCCAAGGAGGAACTTGTGTAGCAGAGGGATTTGTCCGACCTGGATTCATTAAAAATACTGTGTTAATGGCAGAGGATGTTACAGGAGCCCGATTTGTTACTTGCCAGGGATACATAGCTCAGGATACCCCCAATGGCCGCGATGATACCGTCCACGTCGGCTCCTTTCTCCATAAACCCCAGGTCTTTGGAGAAGTTGATTTCGCCCAGGACGTCAAATGCAAAATATTGCATCCAGTCAACCGGATTGATGGGGTCTTTGCCCCCGTTACAAACCTCACGCAGACGGGACACGAGGGTGCTGATGCACTTATCGGCGAATTCCTCCAGACCGGCGACCACGTCCATTGAGAAGGCGTTGGCCGCACCGCGCTTGAGGTGCATGTGGTACTCATTCGACTCGGTGGTGAACAGGGTAGGGAGGAGTTTACCATTATAGATGGCTTCAGCGAGCGGGTAGAAGGCGGACTGGTACACATTGGTTTGTAAGGGAGGCCAGACTTTGGAGCGATATAAACCATCGAGGACAATACGTACCTTTGGGAAGACATTTTGGACGCCGTATATGGATCTCATGCTCTGCGGGTCGGAAACCGACACGTGGTTGGGTCCTATCCTGACGATGGGACCATAGTCCTCGTGGAGCCTGACGTTCTCTGTATGCATCCTCTGGTTCCATACGGCCTGAAGTTTCCAGAAGTTGGAGAAACTGGCCCAGAATGGGCCGGGGATTTGGCGTAGTCCGCTGCGGTACTTGGTAAGTATGATGTTGACAAACATTACGGTCAACGTGGTAGCCCATGGGTGAGCCAGTATCCAGTACCAGCCTTGTCCAATGGGCCCACTGGATCGTGTATTCTGAGTAGCTGGGCCGTCCATTACTGTGGTGTTGCTTTCAAGAATTTGATACTAGGATCCTTGAACTGTGCGATACTTTCTCGAAATAGAACGGCCTGAGATATAGACCTGCAACATAGTCAATGGGTAATTATGTCTGTTTTCTATAAACACTGTCGATGATTCTGTTGGGTACCACGCCATTGCGGTTACTTTGCAATCCCGAGGTCGTACAATGGAGATCTCATCCAGTTACTGCTAGTATGGCCCCGAGTCCCAGGTTCTCAATATGTCAAGTACCTAGATTGGGAGACTAACAACTTGACCAAGGGTTGCCTAATACCGTAAATCGGGGTAACCTGATTTCATTTTAATCTAGGAATAACTACTGTGGACATGATACTTCAAGTATATCCCAGGGCTTCAGATACTTGCACTTCCGAGAACGTTTCAGTGAGCTGTGTTCATACAGGCAAAAGGCGCGACCTCGAGTGTGGAGACGCCATCTACTGTTTCAAGAATTTCACGAGCTAGATCCGAATTATGTATCAGGTCGAGAAGGTTTGAACGTTCTCAGGTGACTGAGACCCTTTGGAAAGCCTACTGCGAGAGGTACATGGTGTAACAACAAATTAGGAATTTGTCAGCTGGTCAGTGGCATGGTTGCATGCCCAGTGGTCAGCAATGTTTTGGACGGTACATCACAAAAATGGAACGGCCTATAATAGGGAACGAACACCCTATTATTGGCGTGCATTTATGAAAAACGCCAAGTACCTACCTAGGTACTCCCGAAAGGGAACTTTGATAATGGCGACACAATCCAGGAATTACCCATTTGGGAAAACAGCCATATTCAGTAAAACCCTTTGTTGCAGGCCCACGTCCCAAGTAAGGAAATGGATTGTTAATGCATCTTCATTGAGTGTCCCTTTCAGATGCTTATCGGGTGCCCTTTTACGAACTGTTGTCTTCCTGCGCCAGGTGGGCTTTGCATTCCTCTGTACATGTGGCTGCACCATTAGCTGCCATCGAGATTTCAAGTAATCATGAAACGCCCCAAAGCTAAACGTCAACCGGTTGGTCAATGTGCTAAAATGAGCAGCAGCCCTGGAGCCCACATGGAAGATCCTTCACGGTCATATACCTGCAAGCCATTTCGCCTTCCAAGGGGAAAAGTAGAAGCGCAGCTACATAGACTTTGATTTGTATCTTTGAGCAAGTTGTTCTGTGGATATGGCGAACACCAAGCAACAGCAGTGCCTTATCCCTTACATTGAGATTGAAGATGCGCCGCCCGAAGTAGCAGCCGCGATAACACACATCCCCTACCGCCGCAACATCTTCCACCTCCTAGGGCACTCCCACGGGGCATTCCCCCGCCTCATGGGCGTCTACGCCAATTTCTTCGACGGTAGCAGGCGCATCTTGCCGCTGCTGGACTGGCAGCTTGTCGTGCTGCGCATCTCGGCCGTGCTCGATGCCGAGTACGAATGGGACGTCAACGCGCCCGTCGCCCGCATCAACGGCATGCCCCCTGCCAAGCTGGATGCCCTGAGACGCGCCAATGTGCACCCTGCCGAGGGCGTCAGCATAGCCGACGAGCCCCTCTTCACGCGGCGCGACCGCGCCATCCTCACTCTGGTCGACGAGCAGCTCGAGTCCTATACCAATACCGAGGCGACCGTCGAGGAGGCTAAGGAGGTTCTCACTACCGAGGAGCTTGTCGAGGTTTATATCGTACTTGGTGTATACGTACTCATTGCGCGTATCACGAAGGGTTTGAAGATCGATATGGATGGCGAGATCCCAGGGTTGGAGGACACTCTTAAGAAGGTGGTCACGGGCAAGTGACTTTGAACTCAGGGATAGAATTAGCTGGAGCTTGTAGACTACATGTTTATCTGGTTAAGTAATCGTTGGTGTTTGAGGTCAGCCAATCGCTTATCGAACCGTCTCGTTTTCCGTGATGGTTGATATGAGAGCCTCTGGAGGTCCTTTGTTGTTCAATTAGTCAGATCCGGAAATTTCCCCAACAGGCAATACCGACTTATACTACAGTAAACACCTTTGTCTCGCTGCTCATTATTAATGTTATGTAAGCTTGCTCGAGCTACCAACGTGTTTGTCAAGGGCAATGTGTTCACTTTCGTTTGGTTGCCAAATTAATCTATACTCTGTTGGGCCTTTGCAGGATACCTTAGTACTTACTGCAAGAGGCCCAAGCTGCCCATTGGAATCACATACCTATTTTAACTGAGTGTGTCTCGTCCAGAACCCTTGTTTCTTCACCTGCAACACTGTAACGAACGGCCATATTGAACAGCCGCAAACAGCAACACAGTCTCAACGAACACTCCTGTCGACGTTGTCATGACTGCGGACAATTCAGCCAAGAGCAACATGGAAGCAGGCACACCCCAAGTCCAGGAGCCCAAGGTGGAAGACAGCGCCTCACCAAGGGACATACACGGGATTAAGGTGAGCTTCGAGCGATCTGGAGGCGGGACTATCAACCACTAACCACCCGAACAGTGGGTTTTGGTCGTGATGGGTACTTTGTCCAGCATCTTTCTTTACGCCCTGGACAACACTGTCGTGGCAGATGTCACTCCTGTACGTAGCAGATCAGCAACTCCCAGGGCCCTCCACATGACCTTGACCAACGAATCATAGACACTAGTCAACACGTTTGGCAATGTTTTGGAGCTTCCATGGATATCGGTTGGGTGAGTGCCACCACCCCTTCACCCCCTTGTCACTTTAGTTAAAATGCCAGATTTCCGAGACTAAAATTTGGTGGTCGTCACGCACAGTTTCCTCCTCGGCGGTACGGCAGCAGTCCTCCCTTTTGGCAGGATCTATGGCCTCTTCGATGCGAAATGGCTCTACGTTGTCTCGGCTCTTGTCTTCAATGCCGGCTCGGCCCTATGCGGTGGCGCGCCCACTATGAACGCCGTCATTGTTGGCCGGGTTCTGGCCGGACTCGGAGGGAACGGAATGTACCTCGGGGTCATGACGCTGCTGTCTGTCTTGACTTCTGACCGCGAGCGTCCTGGATACCTGAGCTTTGTCGGTCTTTTCTGGGGCATAGGGATAATCCTCGGCCCTGTTGTAGGCGGTGCCTTCTCTCAATCCTCGGCGACATGGCGCTGGGCCTTCTACCTCAACCTCTGTGTCGCCGGGGTCTTCGCTCCGGTCTACCTCTTTTGGATCCCCTCCTTTAAGCCTCGCGCGGGAACCAAGTCGACACAGCTCCTCCGCGAAGTCGACGTTGTGGGCGCCATCCTCAGCATCGCGGGGATACTGACGCTTGTTATGGCCATCAACTTCGGTGGGACGACCTACGCATGGAATAGCGGACAGACGATCGCGCTCTTCGTCGTCACAGGCGTCGTCTGGATTTTATTCGGCGTCCAGCAGGCGCTTGCCATATTCACCACACCCACACAGCGCGTCTTTCCGGTACATTTCCTCAGAAACTGGAATGCTGTCCTTCTCTTCATCTGCATGGCAGCCGTCAACACCGCTGGTTTTATCCCTATATACTACGTGCCACTGTACTTCCAGTTCAGTCGCGGTGACGACGCTATCGGGGCCGCCGTGCGACTTCTCCCGCTCATCATCGTCCTCAGCGCTGCTATCCTGGCCAATGGCCACCTCATGTCCCGATTCAACTACTTCCAGCCTTGGTACATCTTTGGGAGTGTCTTGACGGTTGTTGGAGGAGTGCTTCTCTGTAAGTTTCTATCATCCGGAGACATTCACGTAAGAATTACCGGCTGACACTCAAAAGCACGCATTAGCGTTGATACTCCCACCGGGAATATATATGGATTCGAAGTTCTTATCGGCATCGGGACAGGATGTTTCATCCAAGCCGGGTACGCTGTGATACAGGCCATGGTTGCCCCCGCTGAGATGGCCTACGCCATCAGCTTTATGATGCTTGGTGAGTTTCTCACAGATCCCCTTCCTCCACTTCAGACGATAGCCCAACCAGTGCTGATCGGACCGTTCCTGCAGCTCAACTCGGCGGCGTAGGCTTGGCCCTCTCCATCGCCGGGTCCATCTTCATCAACCAGGCCGTCGACGGGCTGGCCAAGCTGTTACCGGATATGTCACGCGGCAATCTGCAGTTCATCATCTCCGGGACGAGCAGCTCGTACCTTGATTCTCTGCCTACCCGTCAGCGCGCAGCGGCCGTTGATACTATCGTGGGGGCCATGAGCCACACATTCATCCTCATTTATGTTGGCGGCGCCGTTTGCCTTTTATCCTCGGTCTTGTTTACACAGCGCAAGCTTTTTAAGGGCGCAGTAGCAATTGCGGCATAATTGTGTCATCGATCACCTGGAGCGATCGTTTCCAAGCCCAGGTAGACAATTAGAATGGGAATTGTGTTTAGATGTAGGAATAGGTAGACAACTAGGATGGGTATTGATCACCTTTTGCTGTCATCTACTCTCCGCTTTCCGGATCCAACACTGCCAACTTGTGTTTCAGCCTTCTGACCTCGTGTCAGCTAGTATATCCGGCTTGGCCCTTTGCAAGCCTCTTCTACCGAAGAAGGGGGATCACCAACGGAAGGAATTGAAGGTAGATAGGTAAGAAGTAGGCCCGGCCCCCTGCCTGTGTCCGTCAGACTACGTACACTACGAGGATGCGTGTCGCACGGTGATACATGGACTGCCACAAATAGAGCAAGATCCTGGATGACAGACATTGACAGTTTGTCACACCTTCTCCAGTATAACAAAAGTTTGAATCTTAAGCTTCGACCCGTGCTCTCCATTCCATGATAGACTTTTCCTAAGACACGACGAAAATTGTCTTTCTGTTCCCAATGTTATCTGACCTTGCGTTCTCGATAGCCGCCTTCACTACCTGATCCAGGCCCGTATCGCCTGCGTCTTTCCATGAAACAATCACAGTTTCCGGTGTTTTCAAGCGGCCCTCGATGAACATCTTCGCAATATCGTTAAGAACCTGCTCCACCTTGCCATGACCCATATTCTTGATGACCTCTGAGCCCCGAAAAGGGAGGAAAGACAACCGCCTGTCGAAGAGATGTTTCGTATCGATCTGAATATTAGCCCCAGATCCACCCAGCAGGCCGACCAAGACAAAAGTCCCGCCGGGCGCCAGTGAGTCTACCATAAGCTGTCCCACGGGACCAAAGACACAGTCCAGCGCCAGCGTAGGCTTCACAGGCAGGCAAGCCGGCGCCTCCCCAGCGAGGCTGTCCCGGAGCTCCGACTCGCAGATAACAGCCGCCGCCCCCAACCCCACGAGCCTGTTCCGGACACCCCTGAGCTCATCTGGGCCCCGGTCACGCACCACGAGGAAGACCGAGACGCGCCTGAGCCGTGCAAGTTGGACGAGGAAGCAGGCCACCGTGCTCGTGCCCGCGGACACGATGACCGCCTCTTCCTCCTGGAGCGCCCGGACCTCGTGGAGGAGCAGCCACGCGATCAGGGCGCCGGAGCGCAGCAGGGCGGCGGCGAGCGGGGGTGTCGCGGCCGGGAGCCTGATGAGGGACTTTGCGGGAAGGATGGCGTGGGTCCGCCATGTGCCCAGCCCAAGGTCGCGAGGGATGACCATGTCGCCCTCGGAGAAGCCAGGGGATGTGGACTCGAGGACCACGCCGCAGCCATCGAAGCCGGGGACTGGCTTGGACTCTAGGTGGTGTTTTGGCTGGACGGGGTACTGGCCGTCTAGGAGCATGAGGTCGACCCTGTTGATCGGAGCGGCCAGAAATTGGACAAAGACTTCGTTCTGTGAGAACTCGTACAGGTGTGGGATGGGTTCGGCTATTATTTGAGTGCCTGCTGGAATGGTACCTGCGTCGAAGACGACGGCTCTTGACATGTTGGAATCGGCGGATGTCACCACCAATAGAAGACAAACTACGAGTAAACGATCGTATTGTTATGTATGGGTATAGGCTTGCTTGGAACGTTCCTTGTTATAGATCTATTTCCCCTGGGCTCTTATGGTAACGACACTGACACTGACCGCTCTGAGATTATCATATGGCCCCAACATGGGCGCTGCTACAGGGCGTGACCTAATATACGCGTTCTCAAGGATCTGCGGCTGACCCAAAGGGTGATTTCGCCATATTATTCGGACTTTCCTGTTCTGGTCATGAATCTGTGGAGAAGCCTTCAGCTCATTACCCAGGCGAGTAAAAGTACTTAGTACCTAGGTAGATTTCTCTAGTGTTCTAGTAGTCTGGTACTTGGTTGGACCTTAGACAATGGATATTCATGGATGTCACCATGAGCAATTTGTAGTAAATCAGAACAACAACGAGGCATAAGAAATCTTTGAGGGTTGATATTGAGCTTCTCACGGTGATTTTGGTATATCTACGCAGGATGATGCTTTGTGGACCCCGAATTCATGTTTCTTTGCTGTGACAAAGACGGGTCTGATTTATTTGTATAATCAACCATATCCACGTCAGATAATACCGATGCTCTTTGTAATATTAGATGTCTCGTACTTAGGTAACTACTGGATCGATGGCTCCACTGCCGAATTGCTTCGTTTTGGCCCAAGGTTATGTGTACCAACTCACTCCTTGTTGGCAATATCATCTTTCCAACGAATCTGGGTTACGCCATCAAACACGGGGAGTATGAGAACGTCGACACGCTTGTCACTAACAATGTCCTTGTTGAAGCTATTCAGAGCCTCACCGCAGCTGAGCCAGTAGGGCCGCACGTGGTCGTTGAGCCACGGAGCTGCATCGGCGCCAACGCTGAGGCCACGCGCAAAGACTGGGCAATTATTGATCAGTTATAGAGTCACCAGGCTTGTCTTGTGTTTTCCGGTACTCGGATTGGCTTACCATTATCACACAAGATGATACCGCGAGTCGAAAGAAGCTTCTGGTCCAGGATCGTCTGAACATAGGTTGCGTATCCGTCTTTGTTGGCGTCGACGAAGATGAGATCAAACTCCCCTTTTAGTGATTTCAGGCTTGAATTCCCATCCAGCCGGTCAGATAAATTTCAAGTAAGCAACAGGCTTCTGGATGGAACTTACGTCTGATCTGCTGGTCCCTCAACAAGAGTCACACGGTCCCCAACGCCATACTTCTCAAAGGTCTGGCGTGAGGCGGCGATCATCTTCGGGCTTAACTCCAAAGTGACAATCTCGGCCTGCGTTTCCTTCGTGCCTTCGTACCAGGCCAGGGCACTATAACCGCTGTATGCCCCAATCTCGAGGACTGTTTGGCAAGGTACACATTAGGTCATCTAGCCCTCCCAGACATATACAGTGATTTGCACACTTACCTCTCTTGGGCTTGCGATCCTTGGCCGTGAATATCATCCAGGCGCCCTGAAGGCGCGACGACATCTTGTCCGCATCGCTGAAGCGCACACGGGTATGCTCCCAGTGCTCGGCTAGGACATCGGGAATCGGCGTCGAGTGCCCCTCGCAATACTCGCTGACGCGGTCCGCCACTTCCTCGCTGAATGGTAGTACACTGCCAAGCATGGTCGGTTAAGTTGATCGAGACGTTACTGATAGACGCGGCAGAGAAATGTATTCTTTGACGACCAAAGCTGCTTATTCTGTCCGTCATGGCTTGTGAAACGAGAAGGATGACGCTTCGAAGATGTTGGTCTTTATGGAAAGCAAACTTTTATGTTCTTCGAATTCGGCTAGAAGCCAAGCCTACCTAGGTCATCTCTTTGTCGTAATGTGGATGGCGCCAGGATGTCTGACTACTTCCTATGTAGGGCATCGATCACCTTCTCAGCTATGATACATGTACGCCATACGCGGCGGCTTACGTACTAAGTTCAGCCCCTACCTAATCCAAAGGTTGCACCTAAAGAGGAAAATTTCCAGAAAAGACTACTGGCAGTAAGCTCTGCATCTGCCAAGATGTCCACGGTCGATCTATATACTGTCAGAACTAAACAAGCAGTGCGCTAGGCTGAATTGACAATGTACATACAAATCCAGATTGGACTCTCGTGCCTATTCAGGTGTTTACAAAGTTCTAGTCGCAAATGCATTGCCTACTTCTTGGGCACAGCGCAACAATCCATGGATGACCCTGATCTATTTGATGACAATACACATTCCCCAAATAGTGCATTATTTGTGCTCATCACTATGTGGAATATACTACGTACTTAACTAAGTACACAGTAATCTGGTGCCCAGACATATGCATAGGACCTAAATCGGAGACCTCTTTCCGCTCTCAGCTACCGGATCGTTGCAGTTGTAATGTGATAGCCAGCCATGTCACTGACGGAGCCACAGTGACTATTCCTATTTCGTCAGCACCCCGATTTGGAACTCTGTTATACACATCTCACATACGAAGACGGATGACAAGTTAGCGGTTGTTGATCGTACTAGAAAGTGTCTACTTCTACCTCTAAGTGGGCCATGGTAATATAGAGGGTGAGGCTTGTTTTGCAGACACCATCATTTGACGTTAATTACTAAGCTGAGAATTGTCCTGGCCCGCATCAAGCTGATACAGAGCCCAGATATTGAATAATGTGGCTAAATCACACCTACTTGGCTTTCGATTTCTTGCAATCCGCACTAAACTTGACGGGCTATCGGGATGAAACATTTCAGTTGCGTAGCGTTGTCGGTCCGTATAGACCTCGAAGGATCTTGAAGGATCTTGAAGGATCTCAATTGCCATTCTCGGTACATGTATCCAGGCCGACAGGCATCTCTAGGGCTCTTAGCCACGTACATGCATAAGTGGCTAGAGAGTGTCAACTGTAAACCCACTGGCGTAAGTGAGGTAAGAGCTACGATGGAATAGGTCAATGGCTTACAACATTTAAGGGAATGACAGACAGCAGCTGATCCATTATGGAATCTACGCCAAGTGCGTCGTGAAGGTCCAGATTGAAGCCATTCTGCATGGAGAAGTAAGACTGATCCTTCCGAGGTCTGATGCGGAAAAGGTCACCCTTTCTGGAAAGACGCAACGCGTATTCTAATTAAGAGAGACGTGATTTCAAACAAGAACGCTTCCTATGAAGCTTCATTCGTGACAGAATAGGCTCGCCAGCTGGGATTTGCCAAGGGCGTTGAGGGTGAACCTTTCGGTGAGGATGTCTCTGTATAGTATGTACATGGTAGCCGAGGGGCTCAAGAGGAAGGTGTAAGACTTGCTGATATAAGGATTCTCTGAAGATTGCTGTCTTCGCCTACTGAGTTCATAGATAACAGCCCGATTTAATAACATCAGAGCATTTGATCTGTTCAATTGTATAGTTACTAGTTACTCTTCACATTTACTGCGGGAATTCACTCTATCAACATGCACAGCGATTTGAAGAATCATAGCGAGGTGGTCACACTGCCCTACGACATCAAGCACTGCTCCGTTCCAGTGCCCATCACCACGCAGGAAATACGCGACACTCTGAATACACGGATTAATAAAGCCAAGTCCAAGGTTGGATCGGGCCAGCTCACACGCAACCCAGACACAGCGAAGGCCTTTTGGGCTGAATATCTGGGCGACGTCCCTGAGCTGACTATCCACGCCATCCCCGTCGAGCGTCACCAGAAGTTTCAAACGACTATTCACCACAGCCCTGTTGCTAACGATTCTTGGTCTCTAGATAATATCTTTGAGTCCCTTGGTGTTACCGCCCACGCCGTGTTGTACACTGCAGTGGGGTTGGTGCTACAACGCCACTGCCAGGCCAGCAGTGACACAGTTGTCATCGCAGTCGAGGGTGATGATCAGGACTACCCCTTGAAGTTGAAACTGTCACCATCCACTTCGGTGTTAGAGGCCATACGACAGACCGACCGTCTGGACATTACAGCGGCTTCTCATGCTTTTATTGGCTATAACAACATCAAGGCCGAGCATGCTGCCGCCAGATGTGACTTCAAGGTGGTTGTTGCCGATGAAGACGGTTCCCTGGACTACATCGATCAGACTTCTCCGGTAACCATCTTGGTCCGTGTATCTCACGAGCGGAGTATCTCAATCGTGGCACGGCATGACACGGCTATACAAGTATCCAGGCTGCAAGTTATCCTGAATCATCTCGTCACAGCGCTTATGAAAATGGCGGAGAGGCCGGAAGCTCCACTGAGCAGCATCAATGTCATCTGCAGAGCGGAACGCGCCTTCCTGCTGGAGAAATCAAAGGCACAGACCCAGCCGGTTTACGACAATGTCCACAAGTTCTTCGAGCGCCAGGTGGAGTTGACGCCCGACGCCCCAGCGCTGCAATTCGAGAACAGCAAGTCACTCTCCTACGCCGAGCTCAACGCTGCTGCCAACCGTGTAGCCCGCCGGCTCCCCGCAGCCCGTGGTTCATTCGTGCCTGTCTGCCTGCAGAGGTCGGCGAACCTTATTGTCTCGCTGGTGGCAATCCTCAAGACCGGTGCCGCTTACGTTGTGCTCGACCCCGAGACCCCCCAAGAAAGGAACAGCTTCATCATCGACGATGTCGGCGCTGACTTCGTCCTTGTCGACCGTTCGACTGCAGGTCGATTCGACCACGAGTTGGTTATTGAAGACGTTATAGACCGTTCGAGTGGTGCCAGGGACATTAATATAGGCCGCGTCTGTGATCCTGACGATCCCGTCTATGTCATCTACACGTCCGGTTCCACGGGGAAGCCTAAGGGTGTTCTCCATGTGAGTCGTCTTCAGCTCTGTCCCAAAAACTCTGAGATGCATATATGCCGGTCCTGTATATATACCGAGGGGTCAGGTAGCCGTGGACTGACTTGGCGACTTTATACACACACAGGTGCATTCCTCCGCTGCTTCTGGCCTTGCGGCCTTCCCAACTCTCCTCGACTTGCGCCAGCTTCTCTTCCACAACCCAGTCTTCTCAGCTGCGCAACGATCGGTGTGGTCGACCCTAAAGCAGGGAGGATGTCTCTGTCTTGCGAGCAGGGATAACTTGACTACGCATATCGGCCGCACCATCAACCAAATGCATATCAATGTTATCGACGTGACTCCGTCAACTGCTTTGCTCATCGATCCAGGCTCCGTTCCTTGTCTTAAGCGTATGACAGTTGCGGGAGAACTCATTAACCCTGCTCTGATCCCCACCTGGGCCGACAGATTGGAGCTGCTTAACGCCTACGGCCTCAGCGAGAATACGCAGGTGAACTGGCGTCGTAAGATGGTCCTGGGCCAAAATCCCCAGTCCATCGGGCGACCCAGCGACACCACCACGTCCTATGTTCTTGTGCCCGGTACTACTCAGCTAAGCCCATTGCTGGTTCCTGGCGAGCTCTGCCTGGGTGGACACCAGCTCGCTTTGCACTACATTAACAGGCACGAAAAGACGGCCGAAGCCTTCATTCCCAATCCATTCGCACCGGGACGTCTTTATCGGACCGGAGACATGGTCGTCGCTCACGAGGATGGTTCCATTGAGATGGTGGGCCGCATCGATTTTCAACTCAAAATCAACGGTCAGCGTGTCGAGCCCGGCGACTCGAATGCCATAATCCAGTCGCATTCCAATGTCCATACCTCCACTGTTGTCTCGGCCACAGTTGGTTCCCGTAAGGCCCTTGTCGCGGTAGTGGTGGCGAAGGATGAGAACATGGACTGGTCCGTCTTACGAACCGAACTCAGGGCCTTGCTCAAACAGCACATAGCCGGATACATGACGCCTACATATTGGCTCCAGGAGCAACATCTGCCCCTGAATATCAATGGCAAGGTCGACATTCCAAACCTTGCCAAGTATGTCGAGAGCTTGAGCAGGGAGTACATTCTGGAGTCCTCTACCGGCCGTTCTAGCAACGCAAAGAAGCCTTCGAACCAGGTGCCTGACCTAGATTCTTTGCTCAACCCACCGGAGGAGCTATCGGCCAAAACTCTCAGGCTCAGAGAGATCTGGGCTGACGTTTTGGGCCTGGAAGCCTCGCACATCAGCACCCATGACTATTTCCAGGAGCTCGGCGGCTCTTCTTTCGATGCTATCCGGGTTGCTTCACGCGCTTACCAAGAACATTTACAAATCTCAGTGGCATCAATCATGCGCCTAAATTTTGGTGAAATCTTGGGTGAGATTCACCAGATGGGTGTGGGAGAAGAGTCTCCTGACGTGAAACCATTTTCGCTCTTGCCACGCAACACCAAGCTCGACCTGCGTGGCATCGATGATGCATTCCCGACAACTGCGCTACAGGACGCTTTCTTGGCCGATTCTCTGCTAGGAAACTCGACCTACGTCTACCGCCGATACTACAACATGCAAGGCTGCCGACCCAATGATATACATGCCACTTTGAAGAAACTCGCGGGGTTTCACCCCATCCTTCGCACCACGTTCGCGTCGAACAAAACCTCTTTTCTCCAGGTGATCATGAAGTTTGCTGATATCTCATGGGAGGACTTGGATGTATCTGCTGAGGATTTTTCTCTGATGGCAAAGCGTACTATAGGGCTGGGCGACAGGTTTGTGCACTTCGCCAATCTGAGGAACCAGGTCCTTGCTGTTACTATGCACCACGCCTTATTCGACTATTGGTCGAGGGACTTCCTCACCGACGATCTTGTTGCTACTCTGGAGAGGCGACCAGTCTTGAATCGTCCGAGTTACGCCAACTACGCCCAACATCTGAAGCAGCAGGACAAAACCGAGATGGGGGTGTTCTGGAAGGGCAGGCTTCAAGGAGCAGCGGCATGTCACCTCGGCTACGTCGCCGAAGAGGACAGCACTGTTACTGTCGATATCCCCGACAACCTCCACGCCTTTTCAGCATCCCACAATGTCTCTGTTCCATCCTTGATCTATGCCGCTTGGGGGATCACTTTGTATATGCACACTTCCAGGAACGACATCATTTTTGGCGTTACCCTGTCCGGCCGTGACGCACCTGTTTCGGGTATCCTGCAAATGCCTGGTCCTACTATCGGCACTATGCCCCTCCGAACCCAGATCAATACAGACCAGACTGTGCTTGATCTCGCCAGGGCTATGCAAAAGGAGCTATGGGCATGCTCGGGCCCCGTAAAATTCGGGATCAGGAATATTCTCAAGGCCTCTGGTCACACACCAGGACTGTACGACACTGTGGTAAATATCCTTACCAAGGATGAGTCCGAATCTACTAATCGCTACTCTTCGTGCCTGGTTCCGTGTGGTCCCCGAGAGCCTAATCACGTCGAGGCTACCATGCTAGAGGCTGAATCCAGCTCAACTGGTATTCAGCTGCGTCTGCTTTCGAAGATTCATAGACAGAAGGCCTCTTTCATTGTCCAAAATGTCGCGGATATTTTGCAAACGTTGACAAGAAAGGCGAGCGTTGTGATCGCTGACATCAACCCTGCCTCGGCCGAGGAAATTTCATATCTGGACTCCCTGTCTGTGGAGAGGCCTACCGAACAGAACATGCTGGGCCATACCCTTATGAAGAGAATGGCAAGTCTTCATCCTAGCAAGACCGCCCTACAGGACTTGAACGGCACTACTATCTCCTACCATGAGTTCGACACCGACACCAACAGGCTAGCTTCCTACCTCCGCGCCACGGGTGCCACAACCGGAAGCATAATCCCCATCTGCCTGCAAAAGTCTATGAATACTATAATTGCTATCGTAGGTATCCTCAAATCTGGCGCGGCCTTCACCCCTCTGGACCCCAAGAACCCAAAGGAAAGGAATGACTTCATTATCGGCGATACTGGCGCAGCCATTGCCATCACCGACAGCAAATTCGCACATGTCTTTGCAGACTTCAATGGGGAAGTTATCAACATGGACTCTCTTCCAGACCTCCAGGAACTTGTCACATGTCCTGACCCCAATGACCTGTTGTCAAGCAGTTTGGCCTATGTCATCTACACGAGTGGATCCACCGGTCTGCCCAAGGGGGTTTCAGTGTCGCACGCTGCGGTCGCGGCGTCCACCGAGGGCATGATTGAGGCCTGCAACATCAACGAGAACTGGCATGTCCTCTGGTTCTTGAATTACGTGTTTGATGCATCCTACTTCGATGTCTTCACCGTTCTCAGCTGCGGCGGCACCATCTCGATCGCTGATCAAGGGGCGTTGGTGAACGACCTCGCGAGTTGCGTCAACCATTTCAAGGTTAAGCAACTTATGATCACCCCTACCATCTCCAAGCTCATCACCCCAGATGATGTGCCTACTCTTCAGACTCTCCTGGTCTGCGGTGAACCCATCACGCCCGAGGTTGCCTCGAACTGGGCGTCAAGGATCGAAGTGTATAATGGATATGGTATGTTCTTTCAAGAGATAATGATATCGAAATCGTTTCATTCGCGTACTAAATGTAGCACAGGACCAACCGAGGCCACCATATTGATGACCGTCTCCAAAGTGAAGGCGGATGGCAACCTGAAGAGCATTGGACGCCCCTTAAAGGCGGTCAAGGCGTCCGTCCTCCACCCTGGATCACTGAAGCCGGTCCCTTACGGCGCCGTCGGGGAACTCTGCGTCAGCGGTGCCCAGGTTGCCATGGGATATCTTAACCGCCTTGATCTCACAGAGTCTTCGTTTCTCAGATCAGACGACGGATCAGTCACTTACAGGACGGGTGATATCGCACGTTGGCTCCCGAACGGAGAGCTGGAGTGTCTTGGCCGCAAAGACTCCCAGATCAAGCTGAAAGGATTTCGCATCGAGCTTGGCGAGATAGAGAACGTCATCCTCAAAAAAGCGGGAGACCTTGTTGAGAGCTGCATTGTCACCGTGGATCAGGTGCGGAAGAAGGCCGCACTCGTTGTATACTACGTGCCCGTGTTGAAGACTCCTGAGAATCTTCAGGAAAGGGCAGCCGTAGGTCGCATACCGAGTACCGGGCTTGTCTCCTATTCAGCCATCGATCCTGCTCTCATTCTTAGCAGGCTGACTGGCCTGGCTCACTACATGGTCCCTAGTCTTCTACTCCCATATTACTCTTTCCCCCTCTTGCCATCAGGCAAGATCGATAGGAAACTTCTTAAGGGTGTGGCCGAAAGTCTCGAGCCCAACACACTGGCTCGGTATACTACCTTCCGGAACGAGACCGAAACGGCCGAGGAGGACTCAGGCAAGCTTACCGAGACGGAGAAGATGTTGCGCAGTGCTTGGGCGGAGCTTTTCGATGTCGACGAGGGGAGCATCTCTGGGTCAGATTCTTTTTACGACTATGGAGGGGACTCGATTGCGGCTATCAATCTTGCTAGCATGCTGCGCCGCCTGTACTGGGCCTTGTCGGTCAATGACGCTGTGGCCTATCCGTCACTCCGAGAGCAGGCGTTACGTATGAAGCGATCCGCAAAGGAGGCCTCGTCCATCAAATCTCCTCAAAAAGTATTCTCCGTTGCCGAATCCGTCCACGGCAAACTAAGGGCTGCAGGTGTTATTGCGGACGACATCGAGGACATCTATGCCTGCGCCCCTGGCCAGGTCGAGTTCCTGAATCAGGGCCACACCGATGACCAGTTTTGGCAACTAATGACAGTCCGCCAGCTGCCCTGCGGTTTCGACCTGGCTCGGTGGACAGAGCTGACACGGCAGCTCACCGCAATGAACCAGATCCTTCGGGCCGTGTACCTCAAACAGGATGATGAGGACGCCCTTAGCTGGGTGCAGGTAATTCTCCAGGAGCCCATAATTGACATGAGAACAGTGCACTGCGACGCAGAAGAACAGAAGGAAATCCTCATAAAGCAGCATTGGGACCAGCCATTCTCCCTCAGCAGGCCATTTGTGCGATACCTGGTCCTTTATCACGCCGACGGCACGAGTGAACTGTGTATCAAGCTCGACCACGCCATGTACGACGGCACTCTTCTGCGCATCCTGGACGACCAGTTTGCTTCATTGCGCGACGGTACGCCCACGCCAAAGTCGGTCCCGTTCAGAGACTTCATTGCGCACTGCTATGGCGACGACCGCGAGCGCGAGCGCATGTTGTCGTTCTGGCGGGAACACCTGCAAGGAAGCACATTTGACTACCCAGACAGCAACGACGCCGCCCTGTTGTCGGGCCCCAAGCCACCTGCGGGCGTCGTGGTCGACAGGATTACCCTGCCAGTCGAGGCCTACGCGCAGACAGTCAGCGTCACGGCGTCGACCGTCTTCCAGACGGCCTACACGCTGCTCCTGAGGCGGCTTAGAGGTGGCGGTGGTGTCGGTGTCCAACAGAAGGAGAAGGGGGATGCGGGCGATGTGACATACGACTACCTCCTCACGGGCCGCAACGTCGACATGGACGACCCGCAGCTCATCAACGGCACGTGCGCCAACTTCCTCCCATTCCGGTCACGCTGGGGTGACGACGAAAGGACGACGGTGGCGACGCTGCTGCGCGAAACGCAAAGGGGCTTCTGGCAGATGACGGAGAACGGGCTCGTTGGGCTCGGCGACATCTACCGGGCGCTCGCGGGCAAGGGGGTCCCCAGGGCTAGGACGTTGTTCCTGTTCCAGCCGTTCGAGCCGGCGGTGCCGGGCGCCGGGCATTATCAGGAAGAACACATGCGCTGGGTCGTCGTGGGCATGAGCAAGGTGACCATGTTTGTCAACTACGCCGTCATGTTCGAGGTGTTCCGGGACGTGCAAGGGGCGCACAGGCTCAAGATGCAGTACGATACGCGGCTCTTCACCAGGGATGTGGCAACGGATGTGATAAGGACGTATGTTGATATTGTGCGCGGGATATGCAGCAGTGGGCTCGAGACGGTTGTTGGGGAGCTTCTCTGACTTCTTACTGGAGGCTCGTCTCGCCGTAATTACAACCTGGATTACAGAAATGCAATGATTTGTAACCCAAACTTAGATATTTGCAAAATCTAGATTCACCACAGGTACTCATTCCATGGACCTTCATCGTAGGAGTGGCTCTTGGTGCCATTACGGCTTTCGTATGTCCCGGACACAACTGGTGGTGCAGACTCCGGGATGTATAAGCCCCCTTTAACATTCTTTACTCACCCGTGGCACACAACCGCCCCGTATGGGTGAAGAGGTCGTTGTATTTGTCAGATGTCTCAGCTTGATGTCTCAACTTAGTGGGCGATAAATCATAAGGCCAGGAGTTTGTAAGCCCTTTGCTTTATCACCCTCAACGTCACAACATACCTACTAAGTAGGTACAACAATATCAGACTGATTACAACGATGTGGTCAATGAACTGCTTACATGAACCGTAATTACTAGGCACCCTAGCAAAGCTGTGACTTCTTCCAAGGATAGTATGGGTGCCAGAATGCTCGCATACCTATTCCATATCACGTAATCAGTGAGTGCCGTGGGATGCTTGATAATGAATACAATGCCTGATTCAGTAAATCCGGGGTAACACAAGTCTAGCCAAGATTGGTACGTCAAAGCTGCCAGACAATTGTGAGCCTGATGAATTACTGCAACAGGCAACCCCGAGCATTGAAGCTACACCCGCATTTGCTAAGCCGGATCTGGCACCCAACGGTCCAGGGGGGCCGGGCCAGAGCATGAGAGCAAAGACTGATAGCTTCAAAGATCTGGTAGGATTCATTGTGGCGTTCGTTTTCATCCATGTAGAACTCATGTGTGCGGCACAGACAAAGATAAGCAAACCAAAAGAAGCTGGGGACGACTTTCAGTCGGTGAAGAGATCTGTACATTTGTGATTGATAGGTAGTCGTGCGTCTATATAATATCAATACACTCACCATGGGTGCACCAGATAATCAGCCATCCACCAGTTCACAGCAACAACCACAACCGCGCATCGAATGACGGACAGCTCACGCTCAACGCAAGCGCCCAAGTCTTATCTCCGGCGCAAACTCTCCTCTGTGAAGGCTAATTTGGTCAACACTCGATCTAGATCGTCAACCTCGACAATATCGGACTCTTCAGTGTCAGCCTCCTCGAATCCTCCAACACAACCCCAGTCAGTTGCAACGATACAGAACAAAGAGAACATGGCGCTCCCAAAGACGTATAAGCATGCCGTGTTCAAGGTGCAGGGAGAACCCCTTACCCTTGAAGAAACGCAGCTTGAGCTCCCCAAGGAGGGTGAGATTCTTGTCAAGGTGGAGGCGTGCGGTGTCTGTTACTCAGACATGTACGCCCAGCACAATGGCATGGGCGGAGGCTTGTGAGTTTGGATATCAACCTTGGAATCGAATACGTTGCTGATATTCTGAGTCAAAAGCCCTATAACTCCTGGTCACGAGGTCATCGGAAAGGTCGCAGCCGTCGGTGATGGCGTCACTTCCTACAAGAAGGGTGACCGTATCGGTGCAGGTTGGCATGGAGGCCACGATGGTACGTACCCCATCCACCTAATACTCCAGCATTATCCTGCGAAAGTCATCGGCTAAACCACTAAATCAACCAAAACATTGGCTAATAATGTGTAATTCAGGCACCTGCCAGGCCTGCAAGAAGGGCCTTCTGCAGATGTGCTCAAGCCCCGTCGTCAACGGCGAGACCAAGCAGGGCGGGTATGCCGAGTACGTGCTGATCCAGGCCAAGGCAGCGGTGCGAGTCCCCGCCCACGTCGATGCGGCCAAGTACGCGCCGGTCCTGTGCGCCGGCGTCACGGCCTTCAATGCCCTGCGCAACATGAACATCCCCGCCGGCGAGACCGTCGCCATCCAGGGCCTCGGCGGCGTCGGCCACATGGCCGTCCAGTACGCCAACCGCCTTGGGTACCGCGTCGTGGCTATCAGCCGCGACGGCAGCAAGGAGGAGACGGCGCGCTCGCTCGGCGCCCACGAGTACGTCGACGCAAGCAAGGGCGACGTTGGCGAGCAGCTGCAGAAGCTTGGGGGCGCGCGCCTCATCGTCGTCACGGCCCCGACCGCCGAGGTCGCCGGGCCGCTCTTGGGTGGTCTCGGGGTGCTGGGCAAGCTCTTGTTCCTGTCTGTCCCCGGTGACATCACTGTCAACACGTTTGCTATGGTCAGTTTCCCATTGCAGCTTTGGTGGCCAAAGTGTGGTACTGACATCTTGCGCAGCTTGGCAAGGGCCTTTCGGTTCAGTGCTGGCCGGGTGGTCACAATGGTGATTCCGAGGAAGCAATCGTCTTCACTGAGCGCCACAACGTCGATTGTAAAATCGAGAAATTCCCCCTGTCTAAGGCAAACGAGGCTTACAGTAGGTTTCCATCCGTCTAATATGCCTTTACCATGCTAGCTGCTAATAGGCATTACTATAGGTGCTATGTTGAGCGGCAACGTCCGTTTCAAAGCTGTCCTCGTAATAGAGTAAGGCTTCAAAGCAGCAGTCATCACTTACTTTCAGTGCCCAATCATGGAGTGCGAAGACATCAGGTCAAGGCGACGAGGGAACTGTGCACATGAGCAGCTAGTGACCTGCTGGTATCCAAGATGTTTGAACGAGTTGAAGCTTGGAATTACACAGTTTGAATGCATTGTTACTTGCTTGACCAGCACCTGAATAGTCGTCGCCTAGTGACCTTACAATAACTGGAAATCTTGTATATTTGCACTGTAAGCTTGCTTAAGCCCTTCTCTCCTGTTTACATGCACTTGCAGGTATCGAATTATGCGGACGCCTTTCCTTACATCTATAAATACGGACTAAGTCTTACCGCGCCTCATAAAGCTCCGTCATATACCCCTGGAAAGACGAGCAGGCGTAGTGAAGATTCCTCAAGGTGCGTGGAAGCCATGGCTTTGCTAGGAATCTTGTGCCTAGCACCATGATCACGATACTGTTCTCAAGGATCGTCTGTAGAGCGTCTTTGTAGCTGATGGTACTGCCTTGCAAATTGATCTGTGTTTCATAGTGGCCTTTGAAAGGCTATACCTTTCCAAAGCCAGCCTTTGACATCACGTTGAGGGACAGCGTCCGGGTGTCATGGGCTGTTGTTTCAACAGACGGCTGAGAGCTCCAGTACCGACTCATATCGATGGCCTGAGAGACGCTCTCTCGCCAGACGGGCTCGAAGTTTGAGTCGCTGAAACAGGAGGACACCAGTCTGCACATCTTTTTCCAATCTGCGCCTTGTGCCTGTGGATAATTCATGTCAGGAGAAGCTGACGACTTTCAAGTGCGTGGGTATAACTCACAGTGGAAATGTTGGGCCCGAAAACATCGAGCATGGCCGTGAGTTCTGAGTCGTGGGGGAAATCGCTGTTCCGCTTCATCATGGTTGTAATCACGTCCGGATTACCCAGATATAGCCAGTTCCTCGCAGGCGAGCACAAGATGAAGGCATCACCCATCTCCTCGTGGCTCTTCCATCTGAGTGGGATCTCGAATCCAATGTAGTTGTACTTAGTGATATTGTTGTCTGCAAGGCCGAATGGAAGTCTTCTGAGCAAAGACGACAGTCTTTGGCTCACAAGATACCAGAGGGAGTTGATATGGTCCACGGGAATGATGCGTACTGGTACACCAATCTTGCGTGCCGCAAGATAGTTCTGGAGCAAGCATATCGAAGAGTGAAGAGTGAAAGCAGTGACAAGTACCAAGACCACCGCGGCAGCGGTCAGGAGCAGAGCCATAGAGCGCGCAGGGCACAGAGATGCGCAAATATTGCTCCTGTGGGATGATAAGATATGACCCGGGGGGGGGGAGAAATGAAGAACCTATAAATGAATGGTGATGGCAGGTTCGGATGAGACAGCAAATTGCAGAAAGCAGAGTGAACAATACTTTAGTAGCGTTCGTTCGTTGGGTCTGCACGACCAGGTAGGTGGGACTTCGGCTACATCCTTCGCCCTCAGCTATATACAACGGTGCTAATATTTGGAATCCCTGCCCGTTGGTTGGATGATTTATCAAATGGGTTGGTCAGAATGGTTGGTCAAACTCAATGTTGGTAGGTCATATTGGTTGGTAGGATTGTTGGTTGCAGTCATTCTTACTGTACGCGCTTGTACCAAAGGAAGGCTGGGAACTGCACGGCGCACTGTGTCCCGTGTGTGCGGGTCACTATCCGCAGTTGGGTCTAAGTATGTAGGAACTAAAATATCGTACATGAGGTACCGAATGGCGGACGTTGGAAAATTCAGCGATATGCATAGCAATGGTAAGGAGTATTTAAGATGATCGCCTTTGATTCACAATAAGTTCGCAATACGGTCGCAGCAAATATTAATGACTTAATTATGGTTAGTGGGCTTTTCAAACTTAGACACCATGGTCGTCAGGCGAGGTAGTCTGGGTTCTCGCAATATATGGATTGCGCCGTATATATCTAGATTGACATAGTCCTTCTTCATACTAGACGACCTCTGCGACCTTACAAATGAAAGCTCGCCCTCCAATAAAGGTTAATATCTTGGCATAATAACATCTAAACCGGTCCTAGGTCCTTGGGCCCTGCCATAACGAAATATTTATCTCGATAGGATAATAAATCACTGAAAACTCCAGCACACTTCGAGGTTTTACGACGTTGGTCTATTACATACTACGTACCTACTGCACCTTTCACGAGGTCACCCTGCTTCCAACATCGAGGTGGGCTCCCATACATAACGACATCCGGTCTGGTTGTCGGGACTTTAGCCACGCTCTCTTGCGATTCTTGTCACATACGGTTTACAGATGGTCAAGGTCTACAGGTGTCTCTTGGTGCGGCAACGTCAAAGCTCTATAAGAAATAGAAGTTTACAGATACCCAGAGGCAGCTCTGAAGAAAAGAGCGCTAGAGAAGAGCTTTCCAGCTGGAGATAGCGTAATCAGAGGAACAAAGACCGCCATTGAGTAATTACCTGCTTCATAGATGCTGACTTTCACACGAGCACCGACACCACAGCATCATGGGGCGCAGACCAAGACATACCAGTACGGTTTGTGAGTCCCTGAACACTCTACTACAATGGAAGTCCGGCATAAATCAATCCTAATAACGTTTCTCGCGGCAATGGTCTTGCCTCAGTGATTGAGATGGTACAAGCTCCAACACTAGATACAGTCCATGGGAACATTAATACTATTCTGACCGTCATGACAAATGTCCGAAGTCTGTGTCCCCCATAAACCTACAAAATCAAGGCATGAACAAAATCAGCGGCTCTACCTAAAGCCTCACACACTCGAGCAGCATACTCAGCTCGAGCTGAGACTGAGAACTTGGCTCCATGTTCCTCCACGGCACAATGAACATAGACGCCGCGATCACCCTCCATAAGGAAACCTCCTTCATCCCACTCCCCTCCGTGCTCACCCTCATTGGCCATGAAACCGATCTTCAGGTCCTGGCCTGGCCCTCCACGTCGTGTTGCATCCCAGGCGTGAGTGCGGGAAAGCGGCGGGAGTTCCGTCTCAACAGCATTGTTGTTTACGCTACCCAGAGCTCCGAGAAGTGCATACATCTTCTTGACGTATCCACGCCCACTCACAGCGGTAGACATGATGCGGGTATGCGCCACAGCGGCAGCGTCGAATAGTGCCCGCAGACTTGCCCGCGTGTCACCATCCCCGACAGAGGCATCAGTGGCTGCTGGGGCGGCGGCGGCTTCAATGAACGATCGCACCGCTGGAGTGACTGTCTGGACCCAGTCGATGCGGCCCCGGGAGAAGGGGCAAGGGAAACAATCTCCCATGCCGGACGGATTTCCCCGTCAACCAGGTATATAGCCAGTAGCACACTGAGGTGGGCCGTTGCGTTTGGTGGAGCGCGCTGGTCTCGGAGGAAGTTGAACCCCAGTCCTTCCCTTCGTACGATGCGGTGGTCAATAATTCCGTATGAGAAGCCGCGGAGCTGGATCTGAGTGATGTTCTGGATAGCCTTCTCGTCGACCTTCCAGCTAAACTCCCGAATGGGATATTCCAGGGTTTCTCTACCCAAGTGATCGAAACGGATATCCCTCTCCAGGTGAGAAAACAGAGACTCTGTCAAATGGTGATGTAGTGAGCGGACGTCCATTCCGTCTAGCTTGGTATGTTCATATATTTCGGCTGAAGCGCCATTCGCAGTCACGGCGAGTTGGAAGGGCTTGTCTAACCACCGATTCCACAAACGGCCGCCTTGACCGTTCAACAGGAATTGCATATGGCGTTCGCCGCCCGTGACTGGAGTCTCATCGTCAAGACAAACGACAAATGCGCATTTGTCGATGGCAGTCAAAGCATTGGTGTTTTCCGGGAGACGTTCAAGCTCGCTGCGTATGTGTGCCCAGGACTTGCGTTCGTCTGCGGTGAAACTGCTCACGGCAACTTGAGCCTCCTCTGATCCATTGAGGATAGCTCTGTAAGTTGTGTGCATGACAGACAGCTTTATCTGTTCATCTGGACCAGGCAGGGTGATCTGGAAAACATGACCACGCCGGAGGACAATAATGTTGTGGCTCCAGGGATGACGTTCCATGTGATCGACCACAAAGCCAGGCCGGCGAGTCGCGTTGAATAGCCAGTTGCGGTACTCTCCATCTAATGGTGCACCGTGCAGCTCATCCGGAGCCATATCACCAGCTGCTAGCCGACGAGCGAAGTTAATAGCAGCAATGGTTAAAATTGTAGCGCGCAGAGCTTGTGTGTGAGATGGTGCTGTGGCCGGGTGAACCAAAGAGAACGTGCTGTAGTCCTGTAGTGGTTCACGGCGCTTGAGGTAGACATCGTGCTCATAGGCCTCAGCAATGGTGGCTTCTGGCATGTTGTCCAGGAGTTGCTCCAGAGCCGGACCGGGACTGTCCAGGAAATGGCGAATCGCAGCGGCAGTAATGGCCTGCTCTTCTGTTGAGTCCACTGCTTGTCTGGACTTCTCAAACAGGGCAAGTGTATCCTGAAGTGATGTTTGAGGTAGACTCGGTAGTTGCACCGTAGCGTTCACTTCTTTTAATTTCTCCTCCAGCGTGGTCGATGTGAAGCCAGACAAGGTCGTCACGGAGGTTCCAAGGCTATCGTTGTCTCCGCTGCTCTCGTGATCCGTAGATGGAGGTGCCACCTTGGAGCGAGATACAACTTTCTCGGCCAGAGAATAAATTGTCTGATCGATCAAGATCTCAGACGATTGCAGTGGTGCGTCGAACTCCCGCATAATCCAGTTCCGCAGCTCGATGGAAATGAGGGAGTCCACGCCGAGATCCAGGATAGAAGTCTTGCGAGGATCAATACGGTTGATATCAATGGAGATCAACCGTTCTAGGCGACTGGCAACGGCAGTGGCAACCAAATTGCTGGCGGTATCCGAGTCACCGCTAGCCATTGCCTGTGCGAACGACATCACTTCATCGGCAGAAGACGACGTCGTTGTTGCAGCCGCTGTAGTTGATGGTAAGGGCCGAACGTGACAGAACATGGGAGAGCGCACTGTTCCGTTATGTGTGGTGGCATTTGCAAGAGAGAAAGCATCAAATCCGATAACAGCTTGAGCCGGACGGTTATGGCCTTCGGAGGCCCCCAGGGCATAGTCCAGGTATTGGGACAGCTCATCATGCGAAATAGGCCTGAGACCGGCTCGGCGGAGGCCACTACACGACGGAAAGTTAGCATCCTTGCTTATGGCGAATATTGACAAGACTGGACAAGAGGTTGGAACCCCATCTCTGGACTCTATCCAAAGCGCAGTAGACCTCTTGTGGCAACACGGCAGGGGCAGTTCTATAGGAAATTCAAAAAATTCAACGGAAGGTAAAACTTACTTTAGTCGAGACTCATCATCGACGGTGAAAGCGGCATCCTCGATCCAACCTGGGCTTAGGGACATATATCGACAGTGACCCCCTCGTCGAGCCCAGGAAATGGCATCCTGAACACTATTACCAGCGTTGTAGTTTGCCTGTCCACTTGCACCGAGAACATTAACAGCAGAGGAAAGCATGAGAAAGAAGGCCAAATGTGGCGATGCGAAAGTCTTTTCAAGGGAAAGTGTACCCTCAACCTTGACCCGGGTAGCCAGAAGAAAGTCTTCGTGCGTCATTGTGTCCAGTGTTCGATCCTGTGGTGACAGTTAGAAACTGGCCCTTGGGATCACCAAGCGCATCGCACGAGACATTACAAGTTCGCAAGGAAACTACATACCTTAAGCAAAGCAGCCGATTGAACAATACCCCTGACTGGAGGTACCCCGAGTTTATGCAGTTTTTCAGCAGCCTTCTGAACGCTGTCCTCTTGAGTGATATCACAAGTGAGACAGTACAGGCTACAACCAGGACTTATGGATTGAAGGTGCCCTTCCAATTCACGATGCTCCTCAGCGCTACAGGCGCGTCGTGACAGTGTGATCAGATGTTTCGCGCCACCTTGTGCCATCAGACCAAGAAGTCGTCGACCAAGATCGCCCAGTCCGCCTGTAATGAGGTATGACGCATCTTCTGTGTTCCAGTTCGTGTTCTCATGCGGCTGCAATGCCACTGGAACAATGGGGTTGGCGTCCGCTTGAAGGACTACCGATTCGAAGACGCCCGTCTCGATGAGTCGGAGAGCTTTGGAAACATGATTAACCGGGCGAACACAGTCGTCGAGGCCAAGGAGTGGTAGGTGAGTCAACGTCGCTGCAGCTTGTGCTACCAAGCCTGAAGCCATGTCCGGGCGCTCATTCAAGAGCCCTAAGATATCACAGAAAAAGACGACAGAATTTCGGGGTACATTGAGGCTCGATACTTGTCTTCCCGGTTTGGCCAGACTTGATTCAACATCAAGGACCACAACACTGCCGAAAGGCCTGAGGTACTCCAGAATTTGAGTCGGAACGTCCTCCGTAGCAGCTTGAATGACAATATCCACATCTCCGACCGCGATGTTTTTAGGTGATCTCGTTTGATGAATAAACACAACGTGGTCCGGAGAAACCTGGAGCTCGTCTATCATACGACGGGCGTCTTCATGACCAGCGGCGCTGACGGCCACTGTTGCCCCAACAGATAGGGCAACAGCTATTGTCGCTCTACCTAAAGCAGTGAGAGCCCCGTGAATCAGGACTTTCCCATTTGGTAGTAAGTGAGCGAGTCCATTTAAGCCATGAAAGGCTGCCATGCTATGGAGGATGGCTCCTGCCCCAACGGCTGGCGGCGTTCCAGCTGGCAGCCTTCCGACATAGCCTTGGGGGACGACCAGTCGATTCGCACCAATCATCGTAACTATAGCAACGACGTGATCACCTGGTGAAAAGTGCTTGACAGCGGCGCCCGTTCGAGTGACAACACCAGCATATGCACAATGGGATGCTTTGAGTCCAGACTTGGAGAGCATAAAAGCGCGTGTCTCGAGCTCGATCTCGTCGTTAGCAAGGATAAGTGGCCGTTTGTCTGTCTCGTGAAAGATCCCTGGCCTTGTTCCAGCAAGCTGGTTCGGAATTTCCACTGCTAAAGCAAGCGTTCGCGATGTTTCGAGGAATCGACCATATTCAACCTCGTGACGTTCTGCGGTGTCTTTGCGGATGGCATGGTTGAGCGAATCTTCTGGAAGTAGCCGCGGAATCAAGACAGTCCCAGACTTGGTCACCACGTATTCTCGCTCTTGAGCCGTGCCCTCGGTATCGAGGGTGAGGGCGAGGAAGTCCAGTAGTCGGAAACAGTTTCCATCGTTCGCAGAAAGCAGCTGTGGTGCAACATGGGCGGTTGTAAGGCGAAGATTCTCGTTCTCGGCATGTGCCGTGCGTGCCACGCCCGTGATCTGGTGCATAGGCAAAGGGTCACTTGGACTGAGCCAGATAATTCGGCTGCGCTGCTTCAGCAAGGATATGACAGTATCGAAGCATTTCGGATCCGAGAGAATGGGGCTCATCTGGTCTTCGACGACGACAAAACAGTGTTCATCTCCTCGATCTTCAGTGTCAGGATAGGAAAGCGTTCTCCTTGCATGAAGTGGTTCCCGTGAAACCACGGAACAGCCAGCTTCCAGCCAATGTTCTATTTCGGCCACCCATTGTTGTCCATCGCCGCCTTCTGAGTGGGTCAGCATTGTGATGCTTTGAGGCAGCTTTACGGCCTGTTCCAAATTTTTGGGCCGTGCCAGAATAACCAAGCTGCTGCGGACAATGTCATAGACTGTCAGCTGGACATCCATATGAGCCTCGCGTATGAGGTTCGCCCAGTCTTCGTCTGGTTTGCCCTTAAGTTCCATGATCACTACTCCCTGGTGGCCAACAAGGCGGCGAGCTTGACCCAGGGATCGGAGAGTTGATACCAGAACCACGCCGTAAGACTGTGGTCTGAACCCCTGATCACCGAGGTCACTGTCGGCGGCAAGAGTACGATAACGAACAGGATATCCCGCAAGATGCTTTCGAGCCTTCTCAATCGATGCCGAAGACTCCGCCGCATATTCATATGCTGGCCAAGAGGTTTCATGACCATCAAGACAACCCAGGAAAACAAGGGAAAGGTCAGCGTGATCAGCACCGATCTCTAGTGCTGAGAGATTTGCGCTCTTGTACAAAATGTGACGGATGACTTGAGTCAGATTGGAACCAATCGAAAAATCCTGAGCGCGAAGGAACTCAAGATCTGGCCTCCAGTCGAGTTCGTAACAGATGCCCGAACCATCCGTTACTCCATCAGCCGCACTTGGGTCTGAAGCAAGACTTCGCAATTCGACACCCGAAACCACCAAGACTGCCCTGCCTTGAGCCGTAACACAGACATCGGTATGAGCAGTGCGATAGTGACTAGATCTCATCATCGTCGACACGTTCAACTCAGAGCTTGGCTCATGTGGCATTTCAGGCGTTGCGCACACCAAGATCTCACTAATGTGGACAGGCATGATGGAACCGCGCCCTAGATGATGTGACACCATGGGTAGACATGTGTGAAGCACAATGTCCAATGTCGTTGGGTGTATAAGGTGAGGCTGCTGGTGCTGTGCTGGCATGAGAGACGCGGTATCAGGAACTTCAACAGCAGCAGTTGCACTTGAGTTATCGAGTTCCAGGCTGAAACTCCGTATGCCTCTGAACGTCGGTCCATAAACATTGCCAGCCTCGGTAAGCTCACCGTAGAGCTCCTTGGAGTCAATGGAGATAGCTCCGGGCGAGAGCTGACTTTGCACGCCCGACGCCAAATGCGCCAACTGGATGCCATTGACTTCTTCCCGACCGTCTGCCATGGCCATTGTACCTTGAATATTACCCCTGCAATGTTCGTGCCATTCGCCGTCCCAATGAGCAGTTATGCGGAAGTTGAAGGTGAAAGCTGTATCAAGTTGAGGCGTAAAGCTGAGTTGTACTTCGGTCCGCTGCCCAGGGAGGTCAGATACTACCAGGCCCCGAAGGAAGGAGACGTCACTCAGCGCGATTGTGGCAAGCTGCTGCTGAGGATGGCGTTCCCTTTGGATCTGTCGCAAAGCTTCGATAGCCATACAGAGATACCCAGAGCCCGGGAAAACTGGTTGCGAGTCGATGAGGTGGTGTTCCAGCCACGGCAAAGTGCTCAGTCCTATCATGTGTCGCCAACGAGGCTCGATGGATGTCGAATCTATTGCACGAACTCCAAGAAGATCGTGGTACGGGTCGCTACGGAAGCGATACTCCTGGCTGATCCGCGATTCGAAGTGATGCTTCTGGGAATGGTCCCCTGAAGGTGAGTCGTCAGTACATATCTAAAACTCCCCAACAAAGCCAAAATTACAGAATACTTTCTAGAAGTATACAACAAAAGAGCAAAACACTTACATGTATAGGAGGGTAGATCGCACAGAACAACACCGTCGACTGTTGGCGGTGACAAGGCTGCCACGGCCTGTAAATCCGAAGTCACACCATGCGTGAATAGACGGCCAGCGGTGGTCAAGATGCTTGTTATAGCGTCAACTTTCCTCTGCAACACTGAGTAATAATCAAAAGACATCTTCGGTCCCATTGGGTCCGTGAGACACTGGCGGACTGGTCCCGCCAGCGCAGAATGCGGTCCAATCTCAAGGAAAATGTTATGCTGATGAGTCTCGTTTAGAGTGTTTGCACACATCTGAACCGCGTCACTGAAACGGACTGGTGAAACGAGGTTTTCGATCCAGTACTCGGGTCCGAAGCCAGATGTCTTGAGGGTGCCGGATACAGAAGAGAAGAAAGCTACTTCTGTATGGTCTCTACGAGAGGCCTGCTTGTCGACGCCTAGGTCCCCGAGCCGTGACCTATACTCATCGGCTACAGCCCGCATGTGGTGCGAATGGTAAGCAGTATCAACAAGTAGACGCCGGTAGAATATAGTGGCGTCTCCCTGACTATTGGACGCCGCAAGGCGTGAAATAACCTCGTCCACAGCTTCGGCGTCTCCAGAAATGGTGACGCTACTCGGGCTGTTGACACATGCGATGCTGGCAACGCCTTTGCTCAAATTGTCAGTAAAGGGGATGGCTTCGGCCTCGCCTAGACCAACCGATAACATAGCACCCGGATCCAGACCACGAGTCTTAGCAGCATCTGCCATAAATCCACGGTGGTAAGCCACAGTTAGGGCCTGTCGAGCACTCAGGTGGGAAGCTGTATAGGCTGCGGCGATCTCACCGCTGGAGTGGCCGATAACAGCGCCAGGTGCGATGCCGAAGCTTCGCAGCAAGGCGATTAAGGAAATTTGAACGGCTGTTGTCACAGGCTGCGCCAGTTGTGCTGTGTTGAGTCGTGTGGCATCTGTAGGGGGGCGAAGGAGCTCCTCCTCGAGGTCCCAGTCGGCTCCCAAGTCAAGAAGCACTTCTCGTGATGCGTGGATGGAGTCTTGAAACACTGTTGACAGTGAATCGTCCAGGAGGAGCTCACGACCCATGCCGAGCCATTGAGCACCTTGACCGGTGAAAAAGAAGACCAAGGCCGGTTGGTCCCGGGGCGGGGGGGTTGCAGAAGCACCCATGTCAGCCTGGAGTTTACTGAGAAGGGACTCCTGATCTTTAGCTACGCAGCTGAAACGCCAGGGTAGTATAGAGCGGCGATGGCATAGCGTATAAGACAGGTCTTCCAGTGCCACTTCCGGATGCTGCTCTATCCACGTGTGATAAGTTGAAACCAAAGCCTGGAGCGATGCTTGACTATTGGCGGAAAGAGCAAAAAGACAAGGCTGGGAAACGCGAGAAGCATGACAAGAGGTGAGCGCCGAGATCTGGCGAGGCGCGCGCTCCAGTATAGCGTGTGCATTTGCTCCTCCAAATCCAAAGCTGTTGATAGATATTCGCGGCGGCACCTCCACGTTGTCACCACTCCCTCTAGGCCACGGCGTCAGGTCTGTAGGGATACACATACTCTGAATGGGGAGACCGGACTTGAACTGGCGCAGGCCAGCAGTACCCGGAATTTGAAGGCGGTCGAGAATTAGTATCGCCTTGACCATGCTGGCGAGGCCACTGGTGTTCTCAGTGTGCCCAATGTTACCCTTGATAGATCCGACATGGAGAGGAGTTAAACGATCTGAGTCTGGACTTGCGAACACTTTGGCAATGGCTGAAAGTTCTTCGAAATCACCAGCCCTCGTGCCTGTGCCATGAGCCTCGACATAAGAAACATCCTGAAATAATTATCAAGTCAGACATTGTAGCAGATAAGGTTGATTATATAACTTTAAGAAGCTCGTGTAGGTAAAGACTTACCAGAGGTGATAAGCCAACCTTCGCGTAGGCATTGCGGATGAGCTGTTCTTGAGCTGCGCCCTGCAGTTTTCAAAGTCTGAGTTAGCTACAGTCGACTAAGCCCCAATTCGCCAGTAAGAGACACTAGCGGTTGCAGGCAAGCACGATTTGGAGGATTTAATCCACTCACATTTGGGTATGTAATACTTGCAGGTGTATAGCCATCCTGGTTCACAGCCGTGTTGCGGAGTATTGCGTGAACAGGATCACGATCCTGGACGGCTTGGTCAAGACGCTTCAGCACGAGCACAACGCATCCTTCACCACGGCCGTACCCATCTCCCCGATTATCAAATGGATAGCAATGACCTGTACCACTGGTCAAATGGAGTGTGCTCATGCCGATGCGTTGATCGGGTCCCCTAGTCTCCGTTAGCAAACACTCAAACTAAAAGCGAGAGGCTTATGATGCCATATCATGGTAATACAGAAATATTCTTCCCCATTCTCCTTTCCTCTCTCATATCTTCCTTCTCGCTCGTGTTACATCACTGACTAGATATCAGGATGATACAACCTTGGAAGGCCTAGGAGTCGAACTCTACATGCCAAATTGTGATATCTTGTGAGAAGTGGGAAAACGATGAATGGGAACAAGAGGTAATTATGAGTTTAGATGCTGTCTACGTACAATGTCAAATTGGCTGCCGCAACAATAGCCGCGTCAGATTCTCCAGAACGGAGACTCTGGCAGGCCTGATGCACGGCGACCAAGCCACCGGAACAAGCCGTGTCAATTGTCATGGAGGGGCCATGCAAGTCAAAGGCATGTGAGATGCGGTTCGACAAAATGGCCTTCTCGACCCCTGTGAGATAGTATACCGGCAAGTTGATGGGGTCCCTATAGAGATTGCGCTCAAAATCTGCCGTGAAACTCGCCGCATAGACTGCCGTATTGGACCCGGCGCAGGAATCCAATGTCCATCCAGCATTTTCGAGAGCCTCATAAGACATTTCGAGCAGCATCCTCTGCTGTGGATCCATTGCGGCCGCCTGCTGCGGTGATAGTCGGAAGAAGGAGTGGTCAAAATCTCTGGGATCAGCATCCATGAAGTAACCACCCTTGTGATTACTGGTACCGTTGGGATCATCGCCACTGGGATGATAGAACGCCGACTCGTTGAACCGGTCAGCTGGTACCGGGGACCAGGCCACGCCATTCCTCGTCAATAGCTCCCATAGTTTCGCTGGGTCGTTGGCACCGCCCGGCAGACGACATGATAGACCAACGACGGCAATAGGAGCTGGTGGATCGAAAGAGGACGGATCGCACATGTTGCTGGGAAGGAAAATTGGCTGTCGACAGAGCTGTGTTCGACATGTGATACTCGAGTTACGAGAGACATATATAGGTCAGAGTTGGAAATGGGAATTTGCATGTTTCCATATACCAGCTCTTATGTCAACATAATCGCAGTCTCAGGCAAAATACATATTACTGATATTGAACTTGGGGCCCACCAAAAGCTCTCAGATCAAACGATTCCCGATAATCCTCGGAAGGCGTTAGATATGTACAGGCACCACACAGTGCCATATGCAGAGTGAACAGTTCAAACCCCATACACACAAACATAATGTTACATACAAACATATTATCCTAAGCTGATGACTTTGATCGACCACTCCACAAACCGGCAGCAGTCTGATCAGACTGGCAGAAAACCGACTTGGGGCCCGGATGTTCCTCTCCAATGCATCTCCGGAGATGTTGCAGTCTCCTGCCGAAGTCTGGACTAGCGGGCCCACTGGCCAGGAGCCCACCAAACCTCAATTGCTTTTCCAGAGACATGCCAGCATTACGATCCTTCGATACCACAGTACACGGGTGTGCGCCAATTGGTCAAGGCTCTCAGATCGCATGCTGCAAGTCTTCTGCACCGTCCTGAAACGGTAACCGATCTTCGCGAATGGTGCGAGAGAAGGACCGATATAATGTATGACAAGGGATACGTAAAACTTTACTTCTTTACTTAAGTGTCTCACTACTGGGGTTCTGGTGAAGATCTTGTGGCGTGATAAAGCTGCCCAATATTGGATGTTACACCTTTTATGAAATTTAAGCATGCAAGATTTGGTAGACTGTTACCCAAGTACTACCTAGGTATCTAAGTATGTAAATCCAGGGAAGGATTTCGAGCACCCCTGTGGCCCTGCCGACTACGAACGCCTGGTCAAATTACAACCAAAACTTGCGACTTGAAGGATCAGTCCAGGAATTTTTTGTCTGCAGAATTTGTCTTCCTATGGATTGCTATAGGTGGGAGTAAGATTAGCATTGAGTCGTACAATGGGTTTCATAAGGGCAGGAGTTTGAGTCGCATGCGCAACTCAAAGGGGCAACCAGGCCCTGCAGAACAAGGCTCGGTGCATGCCCACCTTGCCCAGAATGGGTGTGGAGGATTCCTCCGAGTACGTACTTGGGTAGGTAATATTGAATCGGCAGTCACTGTGATTGAAGGCGGATGTAAGCAGGCAACAGCCGGTACACATGTAGGTATTATCGACTCACAGGCTGTGTTCGACCGCAACGGTAATCTGGTTTCAGATATTCAAGGCATGATATTGTCCAAATTAATTTGAGATTCTGAGAGCCAGATACTATTTCTACCTTTCACCTTGCACTATCGGTGTCGCGCACTCGCACAGACGACCTAACGTCAGTAACCCCAAAAAGGTTTGCTTTTCAGCATGGCAGACAATCCGCCTCCGCCAGATTTCATCGGCACTCGTTTAACCATTTTCCTTGCGTTTTTTACTCCCCTTCAGGTTGTGTTGGTTATTTTGCGCTTCGTCGCACGACGCCTCACAGTACGTTCTCGTGGCATTGATGACTTCCTGGTCATAGCGTGCCTTCTCAGTCAGCTCGTGGCAACTGGTATTGCAATAGGTCAGTGCCCAAGCAGCAGAACAGTATGTTCAGGGGAAATTCTGACGAAGCTTGCGAAAGGTGCCCTCAAAAATGGGGGCGTCGGATACCATGCTGAATGGCTGGCCGTATATCACCCGGATCTCGTGACCAGTTTCTTGAAATACCTGATGGCCATCGCAACATGGTACTTTCTTACCTGTGGCCTTGGGAAGCTGGCCATCTGTATATTCTACCGGACACTGTTCCCCCAACGCAGCGTGCTCATCATCCTTTGGATCACTGCCGGCATCATCATCTGCACTGCCATCGCCACCAGTGTAGCCAACTTGGCTGCATGCACACCTTTCTCGGCCGCCTGGGGCTCTACGGAGGTACAGGCTGCGCAGTGTATCGACAAGGAAAAGCTGTACATATGGGCCTCGTTCCCCAACATCATCACAGACGTGATACTGCTTGTGCTTCCTTTGCCGATAACGTGGGGTCTGCATACGACGAAGAGATTGAAGGTGGCTCTGACATTCACGTTTCTTATCGGGAGCATGTAAGTTGAAGCTGTTGGCGTTATACAACTAGGTGACAAATGGCTGACCACATGTGCACCGGGGATTCAGAGGGCTTATTTCCTCCGTACTACGATTCGTCTCGTTCTCGGGCAACAACTCCTTCATTGACCCTACCTGGCATGCCGTCGAGCTCATCATCTGGACGATAGCCGAGCCTGGTATCTACCTCACTGCGGCCTGTCTCATGACCTACCGGCCGCTGATCGACAGGTTCGGGACCAAGATCCGTGCCAAAACGACCCAACGGGCTACGAGTTCAGGTGCATCCCTGGGAACCATCGGGTCGAAACCAGGGGGCATACGACATCCAAAGTCAGCGACGCACGCATCCGTACATCGCACTACAGACGACTACGAGCTGGGCACCGACCGAGGCGTTCTGCTCTCGAGCCTGAGGGCGAGGGGGGATGGGTTTGAGCAGCTCCCCGACCCGGAAGATAAGCCAGATTATGTGGGCCCTGACTCTGTTCAGACCTCTGACGGAGGTATCGTCAAGACGATCAATATTCGCATGTCTTGGGAACAGGTCGGGCGGAAATGAAATTAGCCGGACACGATGATGATGATATTTGGAAACTACGATGCCGGACCCTGGTGGTCGAACTGGGCCCGAATACTGCCAGGTCCCTCTTGCGCGTAGACATAATAATGAACCTGTGGAAGTTCAACAGTTGAATAAATAATGATTTACGTTTCACATAATTCATCATGTACTCTTGTGCTCTCGAAGGTACCTATTAATGGTAGCTGGTGCATGCGTGGGGTGCATGCGTGCTACGACCGGTTCATCGCGTCAGAATTCTTTGGCCTCGACTGGGATATCAGGGCTCATCCCGTTGGAGGTCTTTCACCCGAGAGGATCGCGAAATGTATTTACTTTGTATGCAGGTGTGATGACACCGTAGCATCTCGTGTTGAAAGTCAAGTCCAAATATTCCAATTTCCAGCTGGTCCGAGGAGTTTCTCATAGACTGGCGCAACTGACCCCACACTCGGACGTACTGTGTAGTATTCATGTAGAGCTCTGTGCAAGGATATGGATCCGTGCTTTAATAAATTGACAGTGCAGTACATCTTACTGGTCTGTTCACGATAACTCGCATACCTGTGATTGCTCGGGAACATCTATCCCGTCTGACTAGCTCGGATCCTTCAGCCGCAATGTCGATCCGATATGCCGTCTTTAGTTTCCTTCCACGCGATCGCAGGTCTTGGACTTTTCTCTCCGAGGTAGTCAGGGTAGTCTATAGTATCCCTGTATTATTGTCTGCAGGAAAGTCTGTACATCAAGGGATCTATCATAAATTGGCTGGCCCCTATTCCACCGGATCCACAACAGGAACCCCTCGTTGCGACCAATATGCTTACAGTAATCCGGCAGTTTGTCCCGTCTGTAGCTCGTCACAGCCCCGATTACAGTCCTGCCCTTTAATTCATACAATCCGGCAATGCCTGTCTTGCAGAATCGGCGTGTAGACGTAGTTTGCCCTCGCTAAGGCATTCCTTTGGAAGTACTTGCAAGAGGATAATTAGTGTGGAGGGTGGGCCTCAAGTGCTTCACACCCTCAACCTCGGCCGTGAAACACTGGCTTCAAACCCCACCCCCCAACCCGGCAGTTTTGCAGTAAGACGTGCATATTTGGGAGCTCGCAAACTTGGGTGAATACATCAAACCCACGATGCGGAGTCAGTGGCTTCTTATCGTCATTGAAGAACCATACTTTTGTCTTGCACACACAACAGGGTTACTTACAGTATGTGGCCACCTGGCCGCGTATAAGACAAGTTACAAGCCAGCACCCCGGGGCCCTGTACAGATTACTACATAATCCTGGAAACACGTTGGATCGAGCTTGATGCATATTCCTTTCACACGTGCAATCTTTTCCCCGGTGGGGTTGGCCGCGAGAAGACTGATCCGGTCAAAAGGACCAAATTGTTGGAAGCTGAAAGAGTGGTGT
Organism: Cytospora piceae; assembly: GCA_016508685.1. Lineage (NCBI taxonomy): Eukaryota > Fungi > Ascomycota > Sordariomycetes > Diaporthales > Cytosporaceae > Cytospora > Cytospora piceae. Next base: position 212,628 of record JADMLE010000017.1, on the reverse strand, counting down.
AATTACAGCAGATCCGTCGAGTACCACATTTCGTGCCAACCATCTTGATCATCAACCATGCGCAGCAAGCCAGTCGACTGCTACACACACCTGCTTGGTCCTGCTTAAAATCCTACCAATCGTTTAATTCCGTTGCCAGACTACCGGAAAGGCTTCCAACGTAGGGCTACAGTCCTGCAAGGCCCGTTCGACCCGTGCCGCAATCTTACAGCTTAAGTACTTTTGGCATACATAAACATCCGTTGTTTTGTCAGCCGCATAAGCCGCTAATGCATGTAACCTTGTGCACCATATTGCGACCGTTACCGGTACTGTCAGATTGTTGGCCCCCATCACTCCTCAACTGGTCTTTCACTCAGGGAGGCAGAACCGGACCGGCCGTCAACCCCGCGAAATCCAGTCTCGTACGATCGATTCCACAGGCCCTGGCTTTCTGGATCAGTAACGTTAAATCTCAAGGATATTTGCCAAACCTCCAATCTCATTCATACCACTGCATACTCACCCGTCAAGACTGCTTCTCAACCGAGGGTTAGATGCTTGAGGTAGCAAGTCGTCATCATGGCCACCGCTCTTCACAATCAAGCCACAGAATTGTGGCCACAAATTCTTGATCGCCTTGCCCGAGAGCGTCCCAACACAGCCTACGGTCTTTGGCCCGTAGCCAGTGACTCTTACGATGCAGGCTTTCACACTATTACTTATGTTCAGCTATCAAACATCGTCAATGGCCTGGCATGGTGGATTGTGAAGCAACTCGGGGCAGGTCAAGACGTCCAGCAAGAAGTCTTGACCTATATTGGTCCCAATGACGTGCGACTCACTGCGATGATTCTTGCTTCTGTCAAGGCTGGCTACGCCGTGAGTGGGAAAAGCCCTCGATCCTGACCTGCCAGTTGGGAAATGTTGCTAATGTCTTCCAAGTTGTTCCTCACGTCGCCCCGCAATAGTCCGGCTGCGCAGCGTTCGCTCTTTGAGGCCTTGAAATGTCAAACATTGATCACATCAGACCCAAAGCTGCCATCAGTCTTGCCGATTCTTGATATCGTCAAGCCACGCTGCCTAACAATTCCGACCGTGGACGAGCTCTTGAAGGAGTCATTCCCGTCGTTCCCATACGACAAAGACTACGAAGCAGGGCGTTGGGATCCACTCTTCATATTGTACGTCTTGTGGGATCGGAAGGACTATCCTCTGCTTCGTGCTGGAAGCTGACATTATCATCTTCCAAAGACACACCTCTGGTTCGACTGGTATGCCTAAGCCTCTCGTTTGGCCACAGGAGTCATCAGCGCGACATTATGCCTGTGCCAGTGAGGAAGTACCGGCTCAGCAAGATGTCACGTCAGTCGAGCATCTCATATCTGGCAAGCGTGTGGTGGTGACAGTGCCGCCCTTCCATGTAAGACACCACGAGCCAGGATAATCCCCACTAAGGCGTGTATCGTAGCTAACCATGTTTAGGGAGCTGGTATACTGCAGTACATGGTCTGGGCGATTCGTGCTGGCTGCATTCCTATTGCGCCCGCAGCAGTCGGGATCGTCACTGCTCACGGGCTCGCGGAAGCTCTAAAACACACGCCCGCCGAGATAGCCATCCTCGTACCATCAGTAATAGCAGACCTGGCTCAGAACCCCGATCAGCTTGCTTACTGCGCGAGCCACCTTAGCCTGATCCTGTATATCGGTGGCGATCTGCCACAGGCTATCGGAGATGTCGTTGCCGCGCAGGTACCACTGAGGTGTTGGTGGGGGGCTTCCGAAGTTGGTATACCGCACCAACTTATTCCTCGCGGCCTTGGCCCGAACGATTGGCGCTACATCCGGTTTCACCCATCAGTCGGCGCTGCGTTCGACCCAGTGTCTGACGGTACATATGAACTTGTCGTTCGGCAAAATAAAGCACTTCCTCAAACAGCCTTCAGCATCAGGGGTCAAGAACAACTGGATGAATACCGCACCAAAGACCTGTTCCAACCACACCCTACCGTGGCAGACGCCTGGTGCTGGCGGGCTCGTTCCGACGACATTATTGTGTTCCTCAATGGCGAAAAGACGAATCCCGTCTCGATGGAGCAGCACATCGTGGCGAGCAATTCTGAACTGAGTGGCGCCTTGGTTATTGGTACCCAACGGTTTCAAGCTGCTCTGCTCATCGATCCAGTTGCCTTGAACGAACGTGGTCCGTTAAACACGTCCGAGCAGGCTGCACTGATCGAGCGCGTCTGGCCAAGCGTGCAGGAAGCCAATGCCGTCGCGCCAGCCCATGCAAGGGTCGAAAAGTCCTTGATACTCGTGGTGGATCGTCCTCTGATTCGAGCAGGAAAAGGTACCATCCAGCGTGCCGCAAGCATTAAGCAATACACTGCCGCTATCGAAACTCTGTATACCAACGCGGATCTTGCCGTGGACGACGAGAACCACCCAGATGAGGCATCTCTTAATCTCACTGACACTGAGAGTATCACTCGCTTTATTCGCGAGAGTGTTAGTGCTGTGACCGACTGGCCATATTCACACCAGGCATATACTACTGGCACTTTCTTCGAACACGGAATGGACTCACTCATGGCACTCCGACTTATCAGGCTTCTTAGACGTGGCTTGCACCGCCCTGACCTTGGTCTATCCACAATCTACTCAAACCCAACGGTAGCCCAACTAAGCGAGGCACTTCTTGCGCAGAGAGACGAGCGCAGGGATGACGATACTTCCCTGATACAACCTTGGCTGAGTACATATCGTGCACTCATTGAGCAGATCCCAAAGCCGGAGAATGTTCACGCTAGTAGAAAGCCCAGTGGTGTACCAGTCACAGCTGTGCTGACAGGCTCTACTGGTACCGTAGGCACGTTTCTCTTACGTGCTCTGCTTGATCGACTAGGAATCGGTCGCGTGTACTGCCTGAACCGCTCTGAGGACGGTGGATATGCCGCACAGAAGTTGCGAATGACCGAGCGAGGGCTCAGTGTGGCAGACGTGGACGAACGGGTCACATTTCTTTCAGCGGACCTTAGCCAACCCCTTCTCGGACTCGGCGAGAAGACATACAAAGAATTGAGCAACCATGTCGGCATCATCATCCACAATGCTTGGCCCGTCAACTTCAACCTGAGGTTGTCTGCCTTCCAGCCGCAATTGGCTGGCCTGGTCAATCTTTTCCGCCTATCCACGGCGACCAGTTCAGGCCACCCGGCATCCCTCGTCTTCATCTCGTCGGTCAGCGCCGTGGGGACCGGGGGGCCTGCAGACGAAAAGCGTCCCATACCCGAGCAAGTACCAACTCTGAGTGATGCGCCCAACACCAACGGCTACGCCCGAAGCAAGTTCCTGTCTGAGCTGCTTTGTGACTCCGCGGCTCAGCAACTGGGGATACCGGTCACAATTGCTCGTGTCGGTCAGGTGGCCGGCGCTGTTCGACAGCCAGGTGGTGAATGGAATCGGAAAGAGTGGTTTCCCAGCCTGGTCATTGGGTCTCTGTCGATGGGCTATCTTCCAGACAACCTGGGCGCTCAATTCAACGAAATTGACTGGTTACCAGCGGATCTGCTAGCCGATGTCTTGGTCGACCTTTTCCAAAATCAACTCGATTCCGAGTCTGAAAAGCCTGGCAGTGCACGCGTATACAATTTGAGGAACCCACACACTACGACCTGGGAGGCGTTGCTGCCATCCGTCATTGATGCAGCCAGGGCGCTTCTTGGACCCAATCGCGTGCCTGAAGTTGTGTCACCATCTACATGGCTGGAGAAACTCGACGCTGCATCTAAGGAGGCTGGAGATGGAGCAGTCGACACGAACCCGGCCATCAAGCTGGACGAGTTCTACCGGAACTACTTATGGGGCGAGGGCGAGCAGAACACGCCGCCCATGTCAGTTGAGAAAACTTACGCTCACAGCACGGCGTTTCGTGGTTTGCAAGCTGTCACACCCCAGTGGGTACAGAAGTGGGTGGGCGAATGGGTATCTTGATCCATGCTTAACGGGTTTTTGCAACGTTCCACGAGGTGTCAGGTATATCAATTGATTGTTTCGAGGTCAGCAGACATCTGCTGCTTTCACAAATTTTCGACCAGGATATTTTTTTTCCTTAAACGAAAATCAACGTTATTCACAATGGTGGCTTCTATGTGCTTCAGATGAGGCCAAAGGGACGTCAAAATAATCAAGTGGGAATCTTCACATCTTCTAAACCACCCAGCTCTTATGTAGCAACATTCTCAATAGAAGTAGAATGTTTTAAACATACGATCGGCCCTAACAAGCAAAACCCGCAATGATACAAAAGACACCAGTGGCCCATGATGGAACATATCATTTAGCATTACACAGTAGATCCAGGGCACAAGGGGGTTGGGCTACGATAATGGAGAAAGCGGGAGGGAGAGCCTTTTCGAGGACTCAGGCATGCAACTGACCAGGCGCTCCACGTGTCATCCATACTGGCCGACGATGCGATCTCACTGTGGTAAAGACCAAAGTGGAAAATAGTCCGACTGCTACATAGCTCTACGCGAGGACAGGTGAACAAATCATGCAGGGGCTTTGGCTATCAAACCTACATCAATGATTACCCGCTTGATCCATTTAGATAGTTTTGCCCTTGCTTCTTCCTTATGACCCACCCGTATGGTTCTTTTTGCTGAATCCTTCGAGACTTCTGGCACCATGCTCACCCTAATTTAGACCCACTTAGGTACTTACATGCCTATGTAGGTATGGTCTGGTATGTACGGAATAGAGGGTCCTCGGGAGCGTACCCTGCCCGATAGGATTTGCTTTACACTTTCAGGATACAGTTCGCTATCAATTACCCATAACCTGGGCAAACTACGGACCGGCCCAATAAAGTAGTCTCTCCGAATAAGTCCAAAGCGTGATAGAATTTGCATGTGGCCAAGCTGCATCATGCATACTACGTTGGTATCTAGTGTACTTCCGGGCAGATGAGCCCTCCCTCCTCCAGGGCTGTCCCACCCCGCCACCAAGCTATCCGGCCTCGTTTGTTCTTGCATATGTATCTCGGGTAAGGATTCTCAACTGTCGCTTAAGGCAACCGTATAGGTCTCCTAGTCACCCAGTCTGCTATCAATTCGACAGAGGTAGACGATGTCTAATTATAACGAGCCACCCGGTCGTCGAGACAAATGAGACGGACCGAGCCGAGTGTTCTTGTAAGACGAGACGTCGACCGCCGGCTCGCCTCGTGTCTCGCTTGTTTCGTAAGACCCCAGACTGCTTCCGAGGTCACTACCTATGATGGGGTTACTACCTATGATGAAGTTTTTTTTTTTGCAAATCTTGATCATAATCGTAACAATGCTACATGGACATGATATCCACTGCTTTAACAGATAGGCAGACAGTTAAGTGCATTTTGATGCATGTTTTGGTACCAATCACCGGCAACGGGTAGACTCCGGATCAGTCTGATCGACCTGTTGGTGACACCTGTTTTGTGCAAACTGCTGATGATGGCTCTACCTAGGTATGGATGGTGGATCAATTCGATGCCACATGCGGACGACGCAGCGTGAGCCCCGATTGCTACTGTTACATTGTTATAAGTCACAGTGGGGTTCTTGACGCTGCACCGCAATTCTTTCGAAGTTTATATGCAAAACCATACTTCTGGGCACGGCGGAGTCTTGTATAAGTACTTACCAGACAGTGTCCGGGAAGATGTTTTCAAACAGTCTAAGTCACCTTCCTCGAGCCGTAAACAGTGACAGATTGCGCAGATGCTACCCAACTACATTTTCTTCGCCGGATTGGCATGGATTTCCGCAAGAATATCGGGTTCAAGAGGCAAGACTTGATGTCTGTGTATGTATGCAAGTAAGCGAGGCGCGGTGCTGTCTCCTTAAGTACCAATCGCTTTATGAATTAGTGCACGGTACAGTATACGGAGTACCACGCCACGAGACCCTTCAGACACACCTTTGTCCGGGTCAATGAAAACTTCCGCGGTAATTACTTCAAAAGCACAAAAGGCCGTTTTTGTTGCAACTCCCATCACCGCCCGCCTCGAGTTGGCAGTTGCCTGCATTGCAACGAGAGGAAACACAAATACTGTTACTATGGCGGTTACGATCATCGGCCCCAACGGTACGGAGGAGGGTGACAATGGAAAGATGAGCACACTATCCAAGCCGCGAGAAATTGAACCCGACGCCGCGGTACTTTCGAGCTCAGAAGACGACGCACATGGGACTGAAGAGAACGATGCTCACGGAACGACTGAGCCGTCCACTAAGCAGGGTCTTATCCCCAAAGCTCCAAATGGAGGTCTACGAGCATGGCTCCAAGTATTGGGTGGCTTCGTTATATACTTGAACACATGGTAAGGAACCATCCCTTCAAGCTAGTCCGACGTTCCACTGACCTATATATTAGGGGCTTGATGATCAGCTTTGGCGTCTTTCAGAGTTACTATGAGAACCATCTTCTCACGAACTCTTCCTCGTCGTCGATATCATGGATAGGCACAGTACAGGCCTTCTTCCTCATCGAGATCGGCGTCATCACTGGGCCTCTCTACGATCAGGGGTACCAGAGATACATCCTTGCCACTGGCGCCGTCCTGCTCACTCTGGGCATAATGATGACCAGCATTGCCACCGAGTACTACTCTGTCTTTCTATCACTGGGCCTCTGCACGGGGATAGGAATGGGCTGCATGTTCTTCCCGGGCATCACATCGATCAACACTTACTTCAGCACCAAGCGAGGATTGGCAAGCGGTATCGCCGCTCTAGGAAGCGGAGTCGGCGCGATCATCTATCCCATCGTGCTCCGGGAGTTGATATCAAGCGTATCTTTTCCCTGGGCCGTCCGGACTGTTGGCTTTATCATCTTGGCCACCAACCTCATTCCTTTGCTGGTCATGCAACCACTCTGGCTGCCATCTGGGAAGCGGAAGCTCTTTGACAGGAATGTCTTCAAGGACTTTGCGTATACCTTCTGGTCTCTCACCAACGTAATCAGCTGGATTGGAATCCAGATACCCATATTCTACGTCACACTCTACGCAACAGAAATTGTCGGTATCTCCCAGGATAACGCATTTTACATGTCAGCGATCATAGGTGCGGGCTCGCTACCCGGCCGGATTATCACAGCGATTGCGAGCGATAGGCTCGGACCGCTGTGGGTATACGCTGGTACTATGGGTTTTGCTGGTATCATTGCGCTGGTATGGATCCGGGTGACCACATATGGCGGCCTGATCGTCGTTGCACTGTTGTACGGGTTCGCGTATGGCGGTATCGCTTCTCTACCGCCATCCGCTATTGCTGCTCTCACGCCGGACCTGGCGACCCTAGGAACGAAGATTGGCACGTCGTTTGCCTTCGCTGGCCTCGCCATGTTGGTTGGACCGCCCATTGCTGGAGCCATCAAGAGCGGTTCCACGGATTATGAGGGAGCCTTGGGGTTTTCTGGTGCTATGACATTTGCTGGAAGCCTGATCTTGTTTCTTGCTGCGTATTTGCATAAGAGGCAAGCTCAGAGAATGTTGCGTGATGGTGGTAAGGTTTGATCAACCAAGGGGTTACCACAGCATGACACGAGGAATATAATTCAAGGCAGCTTAGAGGAACAGAGCTCTAGAGAAGAGCTGCTCCTAACTGCCCAGTAACATAGAGAGAGAGAGAGAGAGAGAGAGAGAGAGAGAGAGAGAGACAGAGAGGGATAGGAGGACCTCTTCTCTTTGTATGGAACATAGATGGTGCTAGATGCTCTTCGTTATTGCCTTGTGACCTCTACATAACCTCCACGTGACATAAGAGGGGGTGAGAGAGAGAAAAGGTCTGAGCGTCTGCTAATGCAGTACCTATATCAATTCCTCGACACTTTAACAGTGATACTTGTCAATTGATAATGTTCAAAGATCTTCGCAACACAACTCCTCACAGGAATCAGACAACATTTCACAGACATGCAAACGGACAAACAGACAGCCAAACTATTCTATCTATCCGCTGCGCGCCCCCACTTGCACGCACATACGAGAGCTTCACATGACACCAGATTACCAAGTCAAAATGGCCCTAGAACAGCCCTACGGGCGCAAGGCCGAAGCTCCCAAATGGCATAACACTTCTGTGGGCTCTACGGGCAGTGGTATCGCTGACCACTATCAACACACGAGCAGCGTGCCTATCAATGGCAAGTTAAAAAGAAGGATGCCTTTCTTCCAACTTGCCAACCCGTTTCCTAACAAACAAACCTCTAGATAACCACATACAAGGCGTACCTCCTCCCCCATACACGAAAACGGCAGACAACATGCCAAGCAACAACAAGAACAGCAACAGCAACACCAACGGCCTCACTGCCAGCGGCGGTGGCGGTGGAGGCAACGGCAACGGCAACAACGACAACGGCGATAGCTCCGACAACAACTTCGTCCCCAGAATGAACCCTACTACCGTCATCACAACCGACCGCGGCGGAAACTACTGCAGCATTGAGTGTAATATTTTCAACTCTATTGGTGCTACCGTCGTGATCGCGGCTGCTCTCTATCTTGTCCTCCAGATGACAATCGGCGACGGACTCGGCGACGACTCTATGCTTCTGCTTGTAATCCTCTGCTCCCTGTGCGCTATTGTCATCATTATCCTCCTCTTGGTCAACAAAAGTTTTGTTACCGCCGTAACCGTTCTTGGGTCTAAGCACGATGTAAGTTTCTTATTTTATTTCCCTGGACTCTACGTTTCCTCCCCTCTTTACATTATACTCCTTCTTCCTTCCTCTCTCTTCTCATAACTACTCTGATAACATTTGAACTAACTAAAATTCGAGGCAAGATCAATCAATCCTATCACCACCCCTCACAACACAAACGATTCTTACGGCAAATCATCATAGAGCAACTTTCGACAGGATGCTGTGGTTTATGCGTTGCCGCGTTGGCATTTTAGCGTGGCGTCCGGGGTGTTCTTTTTGTTAGGGCTAGGGAGGTCACGGTAGCGAGCCACAGTCAATACAAAAGGAGTGGAAGCTCTTTTTCTAGAGAGAGTGTGTGTGCGTGTGCCGCCAGCGATTACCCAGGCGGACCTCGACTGTTTAGGTGGTCCTATCCACGAATGTAAGGCAACCTAACTCCTAATTACCCCCCTGTCTCTCGACCTCATCCCTCGGTTTCAGTCCCGATAGATGCTGCCGTCCTGGGAGCACCGTCGTTATGTACAAGTGAGGACAAGCGCCGGGACAAGCAGCCCGTAATTTTTATTCAGAAACAGGCCCTTGTACATTGTGGCCACCGGGGTGGAGGTGGCTCATTCTCTTGCCATTCCTCTGACATCGGTATTAGAGATATATAAAAATAACCCCTGTTAGCATCACCTTACGATATACTAGAGCTGTAATAGCCCTAGAGCAGTTTAAGCTGTTTATTCTAATTTAACCTATAATAAGAATATCTAAATAAAATAGATTAGTTATTATTCCTCTATATATACTACCTCTATATAGATCTCTAATACTTTATAAACCTTATTATATGCTCTATAGTGCATGTATAGAAAGGATAGAAGTAAAACTATAACTTTTCTTTATTAAAATATAATACTCTACCTCTTCCCTTCTCTAAATTACTTCTTCTTTATTTAAAAGGTTCTTCGCTACTTAAATTCCTTTCTAAGGAAATAGTTATAGTATAAGTAGTATAATCAGTTAGTTATATAATAAATTTATTAACTCTAGGGCTATTAGTTTAAATCTTATATATAGTGCTCTTTACAATATTTAAAAAACTATATATTAAGCAGAGTTATAAAATATACGCAACTATATAAATATAAATATAGAGGGTCGGAAATAAATTATTATAACCTAAGGTTAGGGTACTAAGAGGGTTATATAGTAGGAAGATATAATATAGCCTAAATAAAGAGAGTATTACAGGAATAGACGGATTCTCTATAAAAGAGTTTCTAATAATTAAGAAACTAACTAAAAGTTAAGGTTAAGACTATAAAAGTCGATAAGCAACTCTAACAGTCTATACTAATCCTACCTTAAACTGTAGAAGTTAATAAACGAATCTAGCAATCTATACTAAAAAGTTAGATATATAATATAGTTATTATTACTATATAGATAGCTTTATAGTTTACTCTTTAGTTATTAATTTAAGTACTTATTAGTTAGGCTCTAGTTGTAATATTATAGCGGTAGGCAACTTAGGTTATTCTTATTAGTGTCGTTATTGCTTGTCTTATTAGAAGCTATTATAAGGTTATAGGCGAAGGGCTTAAAGCCTGTAGCGTTACCGTTCTGCCGCCTTACCTAGTAGTTAATTATACTGCCTGCTATAACAGGCCTAGTGCCTTACAGCACCTTTATAATTACTAGGCCTAGTAGTGTCTATACTATTACCTAATCTATACTAATAACCTTTTCTTTATCGTATATATGTAAGGCTATTCCTTTTACCTTTCCTTTATATTATATATATATAGGCTTCCCTCTACTAATCGCCTTTCTGTTATTACCTTTAGCCGGTCTACTATCAGGCCGACTATATCTAGCTTCGAATCGAGTTAGTACTTTTTAGTGCTAACTACCCTTTTTAGCTAACCTTAAGTTTATACCTTTTAGTGCTAACTGCCTTTCGAAGGCTTTTCTAACTATTACCTTTAGCTACGATCTATATACCCTTCTGCCCTAATCGTTAATTTATTTAAATCGATTAGGCGTGCTAAAGCCTTATTAAGCGATACTTTTATTATTATATTAGCTAGGTTATTATTGCTATTAATCTATTATATCTTATAGATCTCTCGCCTCTTATATAACTAGCGTAGCAATATAATATCGATTATTAGTCTTTTCTCCTTTATAGTACTTAGCTTAATAAGATACTTATATAGCGAGTATAAATTTATATAGATTATAAAGAGAATTATAAGAAGGTCGAGTTAATCGGTAATTATCTTTAAAGTAGATAAAATAATAGCGCTAAAGTTAAAGCTACTAACTATTCTATAAATCTTTAATACTAGAACGCTTTATATAACGCGTTTATATTTAGTAAAAAACTAGTATAAATCGTTACCTTATATTTAATACTATATACTATTATTCTTCTTCTCTTTATCGATAAAGGCGATAATAAAGCTAATCTAAGAACTAAGATCCTAGTTATTTATAAAAGAACTATCGACGAAGATAGTAAGCTTAGCTATTATTAGGTCTAAAGTAATATATCGTAAACCCTTTTTAATATTCTTTATTTACTATTTAAGATGTTAATTTAGCAGATTATAGTCCTTTATATCTAGGTTTTAGATTTAAGCTATAATAAAAAGGTTAAAAGTAGCTTCCGGCTAATAGATTAAAGCTAAGTATACGCTATAAGCGCGCTACTTAAGATATTTCTAGGTATAGTTAGGCGCCTTTATATTAACCTTCTCGATTTTAGTACTTTAGCCTTTTTATTTAACTTTAATAAATCTATCGTTATATATTATAACTTTTATACTATTAAAATTAAAAGGGGTGCTTAACGATAGTATAGTTTTAGGTTTATACCTAATCTCTACTTTTTAGATCTTTTCTTTTTCTCTTACTAAAAATACTAAGGTTCCGAATATAAGGGTATTATCGGTTTATATACTAATAAAGCTAAAAAAGTCTTTACTACCGGTTATAATAAGAAAGTAAGGGTTATACGTAGATATACTTATACCGAGTTTTATATAGTAATATTTATAGTACGTTATCTACTAATATATACCGGCCTTAGCGATACTATAAAGAGGCTTTATAAGTTATATAATAGTACTAGGAGGGTACTAAGGTTTAAGTTTCTTTAAAAGCGTAGCTAGAATTATATATATTAGCTCTAATCCTCGGTATAGGGTATACCGAGGTTAAGAAGCTGCGTAAGTAACCTACCGGTTATAAAGTATATTACTTAAGCTAAATTAGGCCTAAGTAGTATTAATTATAGGCTTTAACTACCGGTATAAGCCTTACTAAATACTAGAGGCTACGCAAATATAATACTATTAAGGTTATTATAGTAATATAGGCGTACTAGCGTAGACCGAAATTTAATAGGTCTATTAGAAAGGTCTAAGGTAAAATCGTATCCTTTAATAGCGAGTAGCCTATATAAGCCTTATTAGCCTTCCTTTTCTTACTATACGCGTACCTTATTTTAAAGGGGTAATATTATTATAATTACTTACGTTTAGGCTATTTCGTATAGTAATAGCTTTATTAATCTAGCGTTCTATAAAGAACTTCTAAAGTACCTTTATTACCTTTATAATAGCTTTTATACGCTTTAGTATTAATAGCGATAAGGGTAAGTCGAGGTTTATCTAAGGGAAAGCTTTAAAGATAAGTAGCGTAAGTATTAAACTATCTAGTCCTGCTATATCGTTAATAGCTTTTATAGTTATTTATAGGATAGTATTATTACTAAAAATGCTTAAGAGGTTAGCGTATAGAATTTTAAATAAATAGCGTAATAGGCTATAATATTTCTTAACCTTTCCGATAAACTAGTAGGCTTTTATAGGCACTTATTTATATATAATACCTATAATCTTAGCTTTAGTTCGGAACTCTACTAATATAAAGTTAGTGCCGGTATTATAAACTAGCTAGTTAAGGGGTTTAAGGTATATATCTATCTATATTATCCGGAGAGCTTTTTAGGTATTTTCTATAAATAAAGAAGTAAGAAAGTATATAGCTTAAAAAGATATCGATAAATCTATAGCGTATAGTATAGGTTTTCCGAGTAAATATATAATATCTATAATAAGCTTATAATTAAAGTTATAATTATCTTATAAAGTAAACTTAAATTATTAAAAGATAAGGCCTTTTATCTAATAATAATAGTAGAACTTTATAATAACCTTAAAGATTATTATATTAACCTTATAGCTAGTGTTTATTAATAGCTAAGAGAGGCGATTAACGGTCGGGTATCTAAAATAATAATAAAGACGTTATAGTTTTTTCTTTATAAAGAAAGCGCTAGTATCTTACTTTAAAAAAAAAAGCTATAAATAGCCCGATATTTAAATAATAGGAAAGGCCTTTTTATAGCCTTATCTATCGATCTTTACTATCTTATTTATAATATTTTAAAGAAAATACTTAATTTATCTATATCTTAGATATATAAAAAGAATAGTATAAAGGTATTAATAATATAAAAGGTTATAGCTTTAATAAATAAGCTAATAGTAATAGTACTAAAAAAAGATAGTTATAATCTTTAGCTAAATTTAATAATAGCCTTACTAGCCTATAATTTATCTATTTCTACTAAAAAATCTTTACGTTAAAAAATAAGGTATTAGTTATAGCTTATAATTAAGAATTCTGCTACTTTAATATTAAAGATAATACCTTAAAACTTTAGCTTTAAATAGCGTCTTTAAAAGGTAAACTATAAAGCTAAGGTAATAGTATCTTTATACTCGGCTTTATTATTATTATTATTAGAAATAGTATAAAGAAAGGCTATATCTATTAGCTAGTACGTAGCTTTTTAATCTTTAAAGACGCTAGCTTTACTATTATTATTATTATTTTATTTAGCTAAACTATCGATACTATAAGTAGCTTTATAACCTTTATAATTAGTTAAAAAAGCTATAAAGCCTTTTTTCGTTACCGATTTATTATAGTATTTATATTAGGTTAGGTATTAGTTTTAGGATTACTACTTTTCTTCTAAAATATACTTTATAAACTAGTACCTTTCCTTACTATAGATAAAGTATTTCTTCTTCTAATATAGCTACTAGCATTTATTATTATAATAGTTATTATAGAAGGTTTTTCTATAGAAGCTAGAGCCGCTACTTTAAAAGCTAAAGCCTTTTTATTAGCGATTATTATTATACTAGCAGTTAAAATAATAAATATTATTATTAGACTATCTTTAAATAAAATAACTACTAACGCTATTCTTTTACTTAAAAAAGAGTTTAAAAGATAATTAGAGGTTTTAGAAGAGTTTTTTATAAAAAGCGGTAATTATATAAAGGGTATATTTAAACTTAGCTACTTTTTTATATACTTAAAAACTATTATCCTTAAGATCTTATTACTAGCGTAGTTAAAGCTAAAGGCTTACTAGTAGAGCTAAAGTTTATCTAATATAATATATAAAACTTTATAAAAGTTTTTATTTATATTTTCTTTATTATTCTAAAAGCTATTAAACGTTATACTTATCTAATTATTATAATACTACTAATAATTAGTATCTATTTTAAAATAAGTTTTTAGCTTCTTATATACTATAGTAAAATCGTTTATTATACTTATATAATAAATATAGTAAGTCTTAGCTTTTTTAGTAAAGATCTAAGGAAATATAATATAAAACTAATTTAGCTAAATATTATTATCGTAATAGAAGGTTATAAAAGTCTTTAGCTTATTATTTAGTAGGTTATATAGCTTTTTAGTCTACTTTTTATCTTTATCTTAAGTTTTTAAAAAAGCTATAATCTTATTTAATTCTAGTATATAGTTAAGTATTAGATAAAGAGAGAGAGTTTTATAAAGATTATAAAAAAGCTTATAAAGGTATTTAAAAGTTAGTAGTTATATAGCTCTTTATTAATAGTATTGTTAGTTAGGCTCTGGTTGTGATATTACAGGGGTGGGCAACTTAGGTCATTCTTATTAGTGTCGTTGTTGCTTATCTTGTTCTCTTAGTTAGAAGCTATCGTAAGGTTGCAGGCGAAAGGCTTAAGGCCTACGGCGTTGCCGTTCTGCCGCCCTGCCTAATAGTTAATTACACTGCCTGCTGTAACAGGCCTAGTGCTTTATAGTACTTATATAATTACTAGGCCTAGTATTATCTATACTATTGCCTAATCTATACTAATAACCTTTTCTTTATCGTATATATATAGGGCTATTCCCTTTACCTTTCCTTTATATCGTATACATATAGGCTTCCTTCTGCTAATCGTCTCCCTGTTATTACCTCTAGCCGGTCTGCTATCGGACCGAATACGCCTTCGAATCGAGTTAGTACCTTTTAGTACTAACTACCCTTTTTAGCTAACCTTAAGTTCGCACTTTTTAATACTAACTACCTTTCGAAGGCCTTTCTAACTATCGCCCTTAGCCGGTCTGCTATCGGACCGAATACTAGGTATAGCACCTTTAGCTACGGTCTATATACCCTTCTACCCTAATCGTTAACTCGTTTAAATCGATTAGGCGCGTTAAAGCCTTATTAAGCGATACCTTCGTTATTATATCGGCTAGATTATTATTGCTATTAATTTATCGTATTTTATAGATTTCTTATCTCTTATATAACTAGCGTAGCGATATAATATCGATTATTAGTCTCTTCTCCTTTATAGTGCCTAGCTTAACGAGATACTCGTATAGCGAGTACGAATCTATATAGATTATAAGGGGAATTGCGGGAAGGTCAAGTTAATCGGTAATTATCTTTAAAGTAGATAAAATAACGGCGCTAAGGTCGAAGCCGCTAACTATTCTATAGATCTCTAATACTAGAACGCTTTATATAACGCGTTTATATTTAGTAGAGGACTAGTATAGAACGTTACCTCGTATTCTATATTATATACTATCGTCGTTCTTCTTCTTATCGATAAGGGCGATAACAAAGCTAATCTAGGAACTAAAATCCCGGTTATTTATAAAGGAACTATCGACGAAGATAGTAAGCTTAGCTTTCGTTAGGTTTAAAGCGATATATCGCAGACCCCTTATAACGTTCTTTATTTACTATTCGAGGCGCTAGTTTAGCAGATCGCAGTCCTTTATATCTAGGTTCTAGATTTAAGCTGCGACAGAGAGATCGAAAGCAACTTTTAGCTAATAGATTAAAGCTAGGTATACGCCGCGAGCGCGTTATTCGAGATACTTTTAGGTACGGTTAGGTGCTTTTATATTAATCTTCTCGATCTTAATACTTTAACCTTTCTATTTAACCTCGATAGATCTGTCGTTATATATTATAACTTTCGTGCTATTAAAATTAAAAGGGGTGCTTAACGATAGCACGGTCTTAGGTTTATACCTAATCTCTGCTTTTTAGATCTCTTCTTTTTCTTTTACCGAGAACGCTAGGGTTTTAAGTATAAGGGTATTATTAGTTTATATACCGATAAGGCTAAAAGGGTCCTTACCGCTAGTTGTAATAAAAAGGTAAGGGTCGTATATAGATATACTTATACTTAGTTCTATACGGTAGTATTTATAGTATATTATCTACTAATATATGCCTGCCTCGGCAATACTATAGAGAGGCTTTATAATCTATATAATAGTGCCGGGAGGGTACTAAAGCTTAAGTTCCTTCAGAAGCGTAGCTAAAATCGTATATGCTAACTCTAATTTCGACTAAGGGTAGGCTTATATAATATCGCGAAGTTCTATAGTTATACCTATTCTTAGTAAAGATAGGGTAAGGGTAGCGATAATATATTAGCTAACCTGCTAAATCGTCGGCGATTAGGTAAGGATATCCTCTTTACCGGCGTCGTTATACCTCTAAATAATAAGGTATAACTTCTTATATAGCTTTTCGGTCTTACTTTTAATCTCGCGAACTATTTATGCTTTAAATAGGCGATATAGGCTATAAGTCTTCTAATTAAAGAGCTTAAACTAGAAGATACTATAGCTAATAAGGTCTATAATTTCCTTTATATTAGACTTTTCGAAGGGTTTACTAGGACTAGTAATAATACTATTATAGCGTAGCTTTAGTACTAGCTTATAGTTATCCCTCTCTTTTTAAGTAAGGAAAATAGGGGTAGCCGGCTTAGGCTTATTTTTAGATCTAAGGGGCTAGCTACGCTTTCGATACGCTAAAGGTACTAAATCGGGTATAGGCATCCTTAATCGTAGGCTCTAATCCTCGGTATAGGCTATACTATAGTTAAGAGGCTATAAAGGTAACCTGTTATCTAAAAGGTATATTATATAGGCTAAATTAGGCTTAGGTAGTATTAATTATAGGCTTTAATTACTAGTATAGGCTTTACCGAGTGCTAGAGGCTATAAAGGTAACCTATTATTTAAGGGGTATACTATATAGGCTAAATTAGGCCTAGGTAGTATTAATTATAGGCTCTAACTACCGGTATAAGCCTTACCGAGTACTAAAGGCTATAAAGGTATAATATTATTAAGGTTATCGTAGTAATATAAGCGTACTAGTATAGACCGAAATTTAATAGGTCTATTAAGAAGGTCTAAAGTAAAATCGTATCTTTTAACGGTAAGTAGCCTATATAGGCCTCGCTAGCCTTCTTTTTCTCGCTATACGCGTACTTTACTCTAAAGGGGTAATATTATCTAATTACTTACGTCTAGGCTATTTCGCGTAACGATAGCTTTATTAATCTAACGTTTTATAGAAAGCTTCTAAAGTACCTTTATCGCCTTTATAATAGCTTCTACGCGCTTTAGCGTCGATAGCGATAAGGGTAAATCGAGGTTTATCTAAGGGAAAGCTCTAAAAATAAGTAGCGTAAGCACTAAACTATCTAGTCCTGCTATATCGTTAACGGCTTTTATAGCTATCTATAAGATAGTATTATTACTAAAAATATTTAAGAGCTTAGCGTATAAGATCTTAAATATATAGCGTAATAGGCTATAATATCTCTCGACCTTTCTAACAGACTAGTAGGCTTCTGTAAGCACTTATTTATACGTAATGCCTATAATCTTAGCTTTAGTTCGGAACTCTGCTAACGCGAAGTTAGTGCCGGTATTATAAACTAGCTAGTTAGGGGGTCCGAGGTACGTATCTATCTATATTATCCGGAGGGCTTCTTAGGTGTCCTTTATAGATAGAGAAGCGAGAAAGTATACGGCCTAAAAAGACGTCGATAAGTCTATAGCGTATAGTATAGGTTTTCTAAGCAGATATATAACGTCTACGATAAGCTTATAATTAAAGTTATAATTGTCTTATAGAGTAAATTTAAATTATCGAGAGATAAAGCCTTTTATCTAGTAATAATAGCAGAACTTTATAATAGCCTTAAGGACTATTATATTAACCTTATAGCTAGCGTTTATTAGTAGCCGGGAAAGGCGATTAATAGTCGGGTGTCCGAAGCGACGATAAAGGCGTTATAATTCCTTCTTTATAAAGAAAGCGCTAGTATCTTATTTTAAAAAGAAAAACTATAGATAGCCTTATTTTCGAATAACGGGAAAAGCCTTCTTATAGCCTTATTTATTAATCTTTATTATCTCGTCTATAGTATTCTAGAAAAAGACGTTTAGTTTATCTATATCTTAGATATATAAAAGGAATAGTATAAGGGCGTTAACGATATAAAAGGTTATAGCTCCGATAGGCAGGTCGACGATAATAGTGCCGATAGAAGATAATTATAATCTTTAGCCGAATTTAATAATAGCCTTACCGGCCTATAATTTATCTATTTCTACTAAAGAATTCTTATATTAAAGAGTAAGGTACTAGTTACGGCCTGCTATTAAGAACTCTGCTGCTCTAGTATTAGGTATAATACTTTAAAACTTTAGCTTTAAATAGCGTCTTTAAAGGGTAAACTATAAGGCTAGGGCAACGGTATCCTTATACTCGGCTTTACTATTGTTATCGTTAGAGATAGTATAAAAGAAGGCTATATCTATTAGCTAGTACGCGGCTTTTTTATCTTCGAAGATACTAGCTCTGCTATTATCGTTATTATCTTATTCGGCTAAGCTATCGATATTATAGGTAGCTTTATAGCTTTTATAATCGGTTAGAAAGGCTATAAAGCCCTTTTCCGTTACCGATTTATCGTAGTATTTATATTAGGCTAGATATTAGTTTCGAGATCGTTATCTCTTTTCTAGGGTATGCTTTATAAACTAGTACCCTTCCTTACTATAGACAAAGTATTTCTTCTTCTAGTATAGTTACTAGCGTTTATTATTATAATAGTTATTATAGAAGATTTTTCTGCAGAAGCTAAAGCTACTACTTCGGAAGCTAAAGCCTCCTTATTAGCGATTATTATTATACTAGCAGTTAAGATAATAAACGTTATTATTAGGCTATCTTTAAATAAAATAACTACTAACGCTATTCCTTTACTTAAGAGAGAGTTTAAGGGATAATCGGAGGTCTTAGAAAAGCTTCTTATAAGAAGCAGCGGGTATATAGAAGGCGTGCTCGAATTCTGCTACTTCCTTATATACTCGAAAAACCGTTATCTTTAATATCTCGTCGCTAGCGTAGTAGGGGCTAAGGGCGTGCTAGCAGAGCTAGAGTTTATCTAGTATAATACGTAAAACCTTATAAGGGCTTTTATCGATATTCTCCTTATCGTTCCGAAAGCTATTAAACGTTATACTTATTTAATTATTATAGTACTATTAATAATTAGTATCTGTCTTAAAATAAGTCTTTAGCTTTCTATAGGCTATAGTAAAATTATCTATTATACCGATATAGTAAATATAGTAGGTCTTAGCTCTTCCGGTAAAAATCCGAGGGAGTATAATATAGAACTAATCTAGTTAAATACTACTATAGTAGTAGAGGTTTATAAAAATCCTTAGCTTATTATCTAGCAGATTATATAGCTCTCTTATCTACTTTTTATCCTTATCTTAAGCTTTTAAAAAAGCTATAATCTTATCTAGTTCTAGTATACGGTTAGGTACTAGGTAGGAAGAGAGAGTTTTATAGGGATTATAAGAAGGTTTATAAGAGTACTCGAAGGCTAGTAGTTATATAGTTCCTTATTAATAGTATAGTGTTCCGGTAAGGACGTATAGCTTTAGAGGGGTTTTTAGAGGAAAATTCGGAGAGGGGTTCGGAAGGGGAATTAGAGGGTACTATAGCTATTAAGGTTATAAGAGAAGTCGTTTTAAGGCTCGGAAGCCTATCGGTTACTTTAGCTATTCCGATAGCTATATAAATAGTCGTTTTAGGCCTTAAAAGCCTATTATCTGCTTTAGCTATCTCGGCGGTATTATCTTAGGTTATATCTTTAGTTACTATAGAAAGTTAAATTTAGGGGATAGCGTAAAGCTTAGGGATTATAGTATAGGTATAGGGGATTTATCTTTCTCGATAGACTCGAGTATATTATTAATACTATAGAGATTAAACGTAAAAGGAGCGTAGCTATTACGTAGAGGTAGCTGCTATAGACTTTAAGGTTTTACTACTAGGGTTATTCTAATTCGTTCGATTTCGACGTTAAGCAGAAATTTAACTATCTTAATCTTTTCTATAAGCTATAAAAGGCATTTCTCTATCTTTATTACTTCTAAGAGTTATATAGTAAAGTAATATCTATATAGACTTATATAGATACCTCGTTCTCTAAAGAAGTTCTTTATCTCGCGTCTCTAAAGGGGATCGATATATCTAAACATTTCTTTATTCTAGTCTTTAAATTCTTACTAGAAGTCTACTAAAAAAGCCTCGGTAATAGTACCTTACTACCGAAAGGTCTTAATAACTCGTATAGTAAAGGTTATAGCGCCGACTTCGTCGATTATAGCTTTATCGATAAAGTTATCCTACCTGCCGAAGTCTACTTTACGCTATCCTATCTATATTACTTATAAGTTCTGTATAAGGTTATCGAAATAATCCTAGAAGGGGTATAGTTCTACTTCCTTATCTTAGCCGTTAGAAGCTATTATAAAGTAGAGGGTTATATCTCGAAAGAGGGTTCTTATAGGGTCGTAAGGTTATAAGGGAAGGTTCTTATAAATTTATAAAGTTTAAGAAAAGAAAGATTATAGGCACTGCCTTTATAATTATTATAAAAGGAGGTTTAAGGTTAACTTAAATAAAAGAGGGTTAGTAAGGTTTATAAAGTCTATCGGTAACGTAGGTTTTATCGTAAAGGAAGTTTATAGTATAGAATAAGTATAAGGTTTCGTTTAAAAGGAAAGTTTATAGTAAAGGGAAGTTTTAAAGGTTTACGCAATAGTATACGCTATTAGGTTATAAGGTTAGCTTCTAATTAGATATATTTCCGTTAGGTTAGTTTAAAAGGTCTTACAATAGCTAGTAGTTAATCTTAGCTATCGTATAAAGGTTAACTAAATCGCCCGAATAATCTTACGATAGCTTCGATTATAATATAGATCTCGAGACTTAAGGCGCGACGAATAGCCTATAAAGAAGACCTAATCGTTATATAATAATCGCGAGAAAGGTCTATCTCTTCCTTCTTTACTATTAGAGATTACCTTATAATTACTAATTAGTATTAGTTAAGCTCTAGTTATAATATTATAGGGGTAGGCAACTTAGGTTATTCTTATTAGTATCGTTATTGCTTATCTTATTCTTTTAGTTAGAAGCTATTATAAGGTTGCAGGCGAAAGGTTTAAGGCCTACGGCGTTGCTATTCTGCCGCCCTGCCTAGTAGTTAATCACACCGCCTGCCGTAACAGGCCTAGTGCCTTGCGGCACCTATGTGATTACTAGGCCTAGCATTGTCCATGCTATTGCCTAATCCACAAGTATAGCGTTTTAGTAAAGATATATAGCTATAGAAGAGTTTTAAAAAAGAGATATAAAAAGAGATTTAAAAAGGGAATCGGAAAATACTATAGCTATTAAAGTTATAAAAGAAGCTATTCTAATAGCTATATAAACGATTATTCTAAGCTTTAGAAGCCTATTATCTGCTTTAGTTATCTCGGTAGTATTATTATAGGTTATATCTATAGTTACTATAGAAAGTTAAATCTAAAAGATAGTATAAAGCTTAGAGATTATAGTATAAGTATAAAAGATTTATTTTTCTTAATAAATTCGAGTATATTATTAATACTATAGAGATTAAATGTAAAGAGAGTATAACTATTATATAAAGGCAGCTACTATAAACTTTAAAGTTTTATTATTAAAGTTATTCTAATTTATTCGATTTTAATATTAAGTAGAAGTTTAACTATTTTAATCTTTTCTATAAGCTATAAAAAGTATTTTTCTATTTTTATTACCTTTAAAAGCTATATAATAAAGTAATACCTATATAAACCTATATAGATACTTTATTTTTTAAAGAAGTTTTTTATTTTATATCTTTAAAAAGAATCGATATATTTTAATATCTTTTTATTTTAAGCTTTAAGTCTTTACTAAAAGTCTGCTAAAAAAGCCTTAGTAATAATATCTTACTACTAAAGGGTCTTAATAACTTATATAGTAAAGGTTATAGCGCTAATTTTATCGATTATAGCTTTATTAATAAGGTTATCTTACTTACTGAAGTTTACTTTACGCTATCTTATCTATATTATTTATAAGTCTTATATAAAGTTATCGAAGTAATCTTAAAAAAGATATAGTTCTATTTCTTTATTTTAACTATTAAAAGCTATTATAAAGTAAAAGGTTATATTATAAAAGAAGGTTTTTAAAAGGTTATTGTTAGTTAGGCTCTGGTTGTGATATCACAGGGGTAGGCAACTTAGGTTATTCTTATTAGTATCGTTGTTACTTATCTTATTTTCTTAGTTAGAAGCTATTATAAGGTTGTAGGCGAAAGGCTTAAGGCTTTCGGCGTTACCGTTCTGCCGCCCTGCCTAGTAGTTAATTACACCGCCTGCCGTAATAAGCCTAGTGCCTTACAGCACCTATATAATCGCTAGGCCTAGCATTATCTATACTATTACCTAATCTATACTAATAACCTTTTCTTTATCGTATACGTATAGGGCTATTCCCTTTACCTTTCCTTTATATTGTATACGTATAGGCTTCCTTCTGCTAATCGTCTCCCTATTATTACCCCTAGCCGGTCTGCTATCGGACCGAATATGCCTTCGAATCGAGTTAGCACCTTTTAATGCTAACTGCCCTTTTTAGCTAACCCTAAGTTCGCACCCTTTAGTGCTAACTGCCTTTTAAAGGCCTTTTTAACTATTACCTTTAGCTAGTCTGCTGTTAGACCGAATACTAGATATAGCACCTTTAGCTGCGGTCTATATACCTTTCTACCCTAATCGTTAACTCGTTTAAATCGATTAGGCGCGTTAAAGCCTTATTAGGCGATACCTTCGTTATTATATCGGCTAGATTATTATTGCTATTAATCTATCGCACTTCGTAGATCTCTTATCTTTTATATAACTAGCGTAGCGATATAATATCGATTATTAGTCTCTTCTCTTTTATAGTGCTTAGTTTAACGAGACACTTATATAGCGAGTATAAATCTATATAGATCGTAAAGGGGATTGCGAGAAGGTTAAGTTAATCGGTAATTATCTTTAAAGTAGATAAAATAATAGCGCTAAGGTCGAAGCCGCTAACTATTCTATAGATCTCTAATACTAGAACGCTCTATATAACGCGTTTATATTTAATAGAGAACTAGTATAGAACGTTACTTTATATTTTATACTATATGCTATTATCGGTTTTCTCTTTATCGATAAAGGCGATAATAAAGCCGATCTAAAAGCTAAGATCCCGGTTATTTATAAAGGAACTATTAATAAAGATAGTAAGCTTAGCTTTCGTTAAGTCTAAAGCAATATATCGTAAACCCTTCTCGACGTTCTTTATTTATTATTTAAAGCGCTAGTTTAGCAGATCGCAGTCCTTTATATCTAGGTTCTAGATTTAAGCTATAATAAAGAAGTCGAAAGCAGCTTCTAGCTAACAGATTAAGGCTAGGTCTACGCTATAAGCGCGCTACTCGAGATATTTCTAGGCATAGTTAGGCGCCTTTATATTAACCTTCTCGATCTTAGTACTTTAGCCCTTCTGTTTAACCTCGATAGATCTATTATTATATATTATAACTTTCGTGCTATTAAAATTAAAAGGGGTGCTTAACGATAGTATAGTCTTAGGTTTATACCTAATCTCTGCTTTCTAAATCTCTTTTTCTTCTCTTACCGAGAAAGCTAAAGTTTTAAGTATAAGGGTATTATTAGTTTATATACCGACGAGGCTAAAAGAGTCTTTACTACCGGTTATAATAAGAAAGTAAAGGTTATATATAGATATACTTATACCGAGTTCTACGTAATAGTGCTTATAGTACGTCGTCTACTAATATATACCGGCCTCGGTAATACTATAGAGAGGCTTTATAAGCTATATAATAGTGCTAGGAGGGTACTAAAGCTTAAGTTTCTTTAAAAGCGTAGCTAAAATCGTATATACTAGCTCTAATTTCGACTAAAGATAGGCCTATATAATATTATAAAGCTCTATAATTATACCTATCCTTAGTAGAGATAGGGTAAGGATAGCGATAATACGTTAGCTAACTTACTAAATTATCGGCGATTAGGTAAAGATATCCTCCTTACTAACGTTATTATACCCTTAAATAATAAGGCGTAACTTCTTATATAGCTTCTCGGTCTTACCTTTAATTTCGCGAACTATTTATACCTTAAATAGGCGATATAGGCTATAGGTCTTCTAATTAAAGAGCTCGAACTAGAAGATACTATAGCTAATAAAGTCTATAATCTCCTTTATATTAAACTCTTTAAAGGGTTCGCTAGGACTAGTAATAATGCTATTATAGCGTAGCTTTAGTACTAGCTTATAATTATTCCTCTTTTTCTAAATAAGGAAAATAGAGGTAGCCGGCTTAGGCTTATTCTTAGATCTAAAGGGCCGGCCGCGCTTTCGATATACTAGAGGTACTAAATTAGGTATAAGTATCTCTAATCGTAGGCTCTAATCCTTAGTATAGGCTATACTACGTTTAAGAGGCTATAAATATAACCTGTTATCTAAGGGGTATACTGTATAAGCTAAATTAGGCCTAGGTAGTATTAATTATAGGCTCTAACTACCGGTATAGGCCTTACTAAGTACTAGAGGCTATAAAGGTAAGATACTATTTAGGTTATTACAGTAATATAGGCGTACTAGCGTAAACCGAAATTTAATAAGTCTATTAAGAAGGTTTAAAGTAAAATCGTATCCTTTAATAGTAAGCAGCCTATATAGGCCTTACTAGCCTTCCTTTTCTTACTATACGCGTACTTTGCTTTAGAAGGGTAATATTATCTAATTACTTATATCTAGGCTATTTCGCGTAGTAATAGCTTTATTAATCTAACGTTTTATAGAAAGCTTCTAAAGTACTTTTATTGCTTTCGTAATAGCTTCTACGCGCTTTAGCGTCGATAGTAATAAAAGTAAATCGAGGTTTATCTAAAGGAAAGCTCTAAAGATAAGTAGCGTAAGCACTAAACTATCTAGTCCTACTATATCGTTAACGGCTTTTATAGCTATCTATAGGATAATATTATTACTAAAAATATTTAAGAGCTTAGCGTATAAGATCTCGAATATATAACGTAATAGGCTATAATATTTCTCGACCTTTCCGATAAACTAGTAGGCTTCTATAGGTACTTATTTATACGTAATACTTATAATCTTAGCTTTAGTTTAGAACTCTGCCGACGCAAAGTTAATACCGGTATTATAAACTAGCTAGTTAAAGGGTCTAAAGTATATATCTATCTATATTATCTAAAAGGCTTTTTAGGTGTCTTTTATAGATAGGGAAGCGAGAAAGTATATAGCCTAAAAAGATATCGATAAGTCTATAGTATATAGTATAGGTTTTCTAAGTAGATATATAATATCTATAATAAGCTTATAATTAAAGTTATAATTATCTTATAGAGTAAATTTAAATCGTTAAGGGGTAAAGCCTTTTATCTAGTAATAAAAGCAAAACTTTATAATAGCTTTAAAGACTATTATATCGACTTTATAGCCGGCGTTTATTAATAGCTAAAAGAGGCGATTAATAGTCGGGTATCCGAAGCGACGATAGAAGCGTTATAATTCCTTCTCTATAAAGAAGGCGCTAGTATCTTATTTTAAGAGGAAGAACTATAGATAGCCCTATTTTCGAATAATAAGAAAGGCCTTTTTATAGCCTTATTTATCGATCTTTACTATCTCGTCTATAATATTCCGGAAAAAGACGCTTAGCTTATTTATATCTTAAATATATAAAAGGAATAGTATAAAGGCGTTAATAATATAAAAGGTTATAGCTCCGATAGGTAAGTCGACGGTAATAGTGCTAATAGAAAATAATTATAATCTCTAACCGAATTTAATAATAGCCTTACCAGCTTATAATTTATCTATTTTTACTAAAGGATTCTCGCGTTAAAGGGTAAAGTATTAGTTATAGCCTATTATTAAAAACTCTGCTACTTTAATATTAGGTATAATACTTTAGAACTTTAGCTTTAAATAGCGTCTCTAAAAGGTAAACTATAAAGCTAGGGTAATAGTATTCTTATACTTAGCTTTACTATCGTTATTATTAGAGATAGTATAAAGGAAAGCTATATTTATTAGCTAGTACGTAGCTTTTCTATCTTTAAGGATACTAGCTTTACTATTATCGTTATTATCTTATTTAGCTAAGCTATCGATACTATAGGTAGCTTTATAGCCTTTATAATCGGTTAGAAAAGCTATAAAGCCTTCTTCTGTTATTAATTTATTATAGTATTTATATTAAGCTAGGTATTAGTTTCGAGATCGTTATCTCTCTTCCGGGGTATACTTTATAGACTAGCACCTTTTTTTACTATAGACGAAGTATTTCTTTTTCCGGTATAGCTACTAGCGTTTATTATTATAATAGTTATTATAAAAGGTTCTTCTATAAAAGCTAGAGCTACTACTTTAGAAGCTAAAGCCTCCTTATTAGTAATTATTATTATACCGGCGGTCGAGATAATAAACGTTATTATTAGGCTATCTCTAAATAAAATAACTATTAGCGCTATTCCCTTATTTAAAGGAGAGTTTAAAAGATAATCGGAGGTCTTAGAAAAGCTTTTTATAAAGAGCGGTAGATATATAAAAAGCGTGCTCGAATTCTACTACTCTCTCGTATACTTAAAGGACTATTATCTTTAATATCTCGTTACTAGCGTAGTAAAAGCTAAAGGCGCGCTAGTAGAGCTAGAGTTTATCTAGTATAATATATAGAACCTTATAAAGGCTTTTATTAATATTCTCTTTATCGTTTTAAAAGCTATTAAACGTTATACTTATCTAATCGTTATAGTACTATTAATAATTAGTATCTATCTTAAAATAAGTCTTTAGCTTTTTATAAGCTATAGTAAAATTATTTATTATACCGATATAATAAATATAGTAGGTCTCGGCTTTTCTAGTAAGAATTTAAGAAAGTATAGCGTAAAACTAATCTAGCTAAATACTATTATAGTAGTAAAGGTTTATAAAAATCCTTAGCTTATTATCTAGCAGATCGTATAGCTCTCTTATCTACTTCTTATCTTTATCCTAAGCTTTTAAAAAAGCTATAATCTTATCTAGTTTTAGTATACGGTTAAGTATTAAGTAAAGAGGGAGAGTTTTATAGAAATTATAAGAAGGTTTATAAGGGTACTTAAAGGCTAGTAGTTATATAGTTTCTTATTAATAGTATAGTATTCTAGTAAAGATATATAGCTTTAAAAGGGTTTTTAGAGGAAAATTTAGGGGGGGGTTCGGAGGGGGAATCGGAAGGTACTATAGCTATTAAGGTTATAAGAGAGGTTATTCTAAGGCTCGGAAGCCTATCGGTTACTTTAGCTATTCCGATAGCTATATAAATAGTCGTTCCGGGCCTTAAAAGCCTATTATCTGCTTTAGCTATCTCGGTAGTATTATCTTAGGTTATATCTTTAGTTACTATAAAAAGTTAAATTTAAAGGATAGCGTAAAGCTCGGGGATTATAGTATAAGTATAGGGGATTTATCTTTTTTAATAAACTCGAGTATATTATTAATATTATAGAGATTAAATATAAAAGGAGCGTAGCTATTATATAGAAATAGCTACTATAGACCTTAAGGTTTTACTACTAGGGTTATTCTAATTTATTCGATTTCGATATTAGGTAGAAATTTAACTATCTTAATCTCTTCTATAAGCTATAGAAAGCATTTCTCTATCTTTATTACCTCTAAGAGTTATATAGTAAAATAATATCTATATAGACCTATATAGATGCCTTATTCTCTAAAGAAGTTCTTTATTTCGCGTCTTTAAAAAGAATCGATATATCTAAATATCTCTTTATTCTAGCCTTTAAATTCTTACTAGAAATCTGCTAAAAAGGCTTTAGTAATAGTACCTTACTATTAAAGGGTCTCGATAACTTATATAGTAAAGGTTATAGCGCCGACTTTATTAATTATAGCTTTATCGATAAGGTTATTTTACCTGCCGAAGTCTATCTTCTGCTATCCTATCTATATTACTTATAAGTTCTATATAAGGTTATCGAAGTAATCCTAAAAAGGATATAATTCTACTTCCTTATCTTAGCTATTAAAAGGTATTATAAAGTAGAGGGTTATATCTCGAAAGAGGGTTTTTTATAGGTTTATAAGGTTATAAAGAAAGGTTTTCGTAAGTTTATAAAGTTTAAGGAAGGAAAGATTATAGGCACTACCTTTATAATTATTATAAAAAGAGGTTTAAGGTTAACTTAAATAAAGGAGAGTTAGTAAGGTTTATAAAGTCTATCGATAACGTAGGTTTTATCGTAAAGGAAGTTTATAATATAGAATAAGTATAAGGTTTTATTTAAAAGGAAAGTTTATAGTAAAAGGAAGTTTTAAAGGTTTACGCGATAGTACGCGCTATTAGGTTATAAGGTTAGCTTCTAATTAGATACGTTTCTATTAAGTTAGTTTAGAAGGTCTTATAATAGCTAGCGGTTAATCTTAGCTATTATGCGAAGGTTAACTAAATTACCTAAATAATTTTATAATAGCTTCGATTATAGTATAGATCTTAAGACTTAAGGCGCGACGAACAGCCTATAAAGGAGACCTAATCGTTATATAATAATTATAAGAAAAGTCTATCTTTTCCTTCCTTACTATTAGAGATTACCTTATAATTACTAATTAGTATTAGTTAGGCTCTAGTTATAATATTATAGGGGTAGGTAACTTAGGTTATTCTTATTAGTATTATTATTACTTATCTTATTCTCTTAGTTAGAAGCTATTATAAGGTTATAGGCGAAAGGCTTAAAGCCTTCGGCGTTACTATTCTACCGCCTTACCTAGTAGTTAATTATACTGCCTGCTGTAACAGGCCTAGTGCCTTACAGCACCTATGTAATCGCTAGGCCTAGCATTGTCTATGCTATTGCCTAATCTATAGTTATAAGGTTATAAAAAAAAGTTTTTATAAGTTTATAAAGTTTAAAAAAAGAAAAATTATAAATAATATTTTTATAATTATTATAAAAAAAGGTTTAAAGTTAACTTAAATAAAAAAAGATTAGTAAAATTTATAAAATCTATTAATAACGTAAATTTTATTATAAAAAAAGTTTATAATATAAAATAAGTATAAAGTTTTATTTAAAAGGAAAGTTTATAGTAAAGAGAAGTTTAAAAGGTTTACGTTATAGTACGCGCTATTAGATTATAAGGTTAGCTTCTAATTAAACGTTTCTATTAAGTTAGTTTAAAAAGCTTTATAATAGCTAGTAGTTAATCTTAGGTATTATATAAAGGTTAACTAAATCGTCTAAATAATCTTATAATAGCTTTAATTATAGTATAGATCTCGAAACTTAAGATATAATAAATAGCTTATAAAAGAGACTTAATCGTTATATAATAATCGTAAAAAAAGTTTATCTCTTCTTTTCTTACTATTAATAATAATAATAATAATATTTATATACCGACCTGCTATAAGGCATGCGGAACCTCTATAGTCTAGCTAACTATATAAGAACCTAAGTACTAAAGGAAAACTTATACGCTACGTTTTTACTACGCAGTAGCCGCGCCTTTACTATACCTGCGTCCTATAGCTTCTTAGTACTTACACTATACTAGTAACCTTAACTAGCTATTTAGACTAGTCTCTTAACCTATATTATAGTAAGGAACACGTTTCCCTACTCTAGCGCTACTTACTTCTCCCTCTAGCGCTACGTAGTATCCTCTTTAGCGATCTCGATTACTAGTCGAAACGTTAGGAGCCTCTTAGTCCTTAGTAACTACTTTATAATAGCGTTTATAGTAGTATCCTTACTAATTACTATCTCGAAGTCGTAGTATAAGTAAAGCGCTTATAGTATAAGTAAGTAGCGAAAGCGCTCGCGCTCCGATATTAGTTTTATATACTTAATAACGAGATAAAATATAGTTTCTTTCCTCTTTTTATAGTAATAGAGCGGCGTATATATATCGGGAACGTTATATACGAATAAATAGCTAGTAAAGCCTATAACCCCTATTTTAATTTAGAATAAGGTAAAGGACTTATATTTAGCTAAACTAATATAAAAGTTACTAATCTTATTTATAAGGATAGGTAGGCGCTATACTAATAGTATAAGTATAGAGCTTACTAAGCGTGTTATTACTACGTTTTATAGCCTATCCTACTATTCCTTTTATTTATAAAGGTATAGGTCTATTAAAGGTCTTATAATTTAGTCTTTTTACTATAGGTGCTTCTATATTTTATTTTCGTAGCGAGGTCGCTATATAGAAGCTATAAGAGGGGGTGTTATAGTAAAAGAGGTCTATTACCGACGTTATTTATTCTTCTATCTTAAGAGCTATATTATTATTACCTCTCGGGTACTACTTATACGCTATATTATCCTAGTCTTCTTAAGCCTTACTTTAAATACTATAAGTCTACTATTTAGATATATATCGATTAGAAGGCATTTTATTTCGCTTTCTAATAGTCTAATAAAAGTTACCTTAAAAGCGCCGACTATAACGCGTAGGTACTATAACTAAGTAGCGTAAAAGTATATTCTAATCTTTATCGGATAAGTAAGCGATAGGGTATACTACGCTAAGGCTTTATATATAATAGCGCTTTATATTACCTTTATATAGATCTCTTTTATATATATACTATTATAGCCTTATATAGTAGCTATAAGGCGTATAAGTATAAATATTTAAGTCTTTAGCTTCTTTTTAATTTCTTTAAGATAGCGGCGCTAATATAGCTTCCGATCTAGCTATACGCTTAAAAACCTTACTACTTCGACTAGCGTAACTATTACTATACTATAGTATACCGGCTATATAAGCGTTTTATAGTTATAGGTAAAGTAGATTAGTTTACTCTTATAAGCTACGAATTTTATTCTTACTTATAGCCCTTAATCCTTATATATAGCGTACGCTTTACTTAAGCGCTAGTAGTTCTCTTTAACGTCGCTACTTATAACTAGGATATTTATATTATCTATAAAGCTAACTATAACTATGCTATCGCTTTAAAGGGCTTTATATAGCGTAGCAATATATAGGAGGAATAGAATTAAAGAGAGGGGGGACCTTTAAGGGACCCCTACTTAGAGTATACGTAGCGTTAAAGCTTTTTTATTAAAGAGAAGGCGTACTATCTACGCGTCGAGGAAACTATAAATTTAACGCTAGATTTATAACAGGTACCCTTTTCTATATATAATTTCGATAAGGTAAGTATAATTAACTATATCGAAGGCGCTAGTAATATCGAGCTATAAAAGTAAAGCAACTACGCTACTCTGCTATAATATAAACACTACTTCTATAACAACCTATATAGTAAGCTTTATTAAACGTGCTTTTTTATTACTTATCTAGCCCTCCGGTAGTAGGTTCTATATCTCTACTATTTCTATAATACGTATATTTAGCACCTTCTTAACTATTTTACCGATAGTACGTAGTAAAGCGATAGGTTTATACGCCTTAGCGAGTTATTTCTCTTTAGTAGTTTTTCTTAGTTTCGGTAAAACGATAACGTTTACGCTATAAAAGCGCTATAGGTAGTATACTAGTATAAAGCTCCTTTCTGCTATTTAGGTAATAGCTTTTCGGAGAGGTTTTTTATATAGTTTAAGTAGGCCGATAAAGAAGAGGTTATTACTAAGGGCCTTCTATAGTTAAGTGCCTTAAAAGGCTAGCTTAATATCTACTTTAAAGACGCTTTATTATATTATAAACGCCCTTTAGTACTACCCCTTTTCCGAAAGATCTTATTCTTTAATATCTAATAGGTTTATTACTATAGTCGGGAAGAACTTAGCTATAAGGACCTCGGTCTTCTAAAGGTATATATTATACTCGGTAGGTTTTTCTGCGTTACGTTAAAGCGATAGTAGTATAGGTAAGTCTAAAAGCTTATAGCTTTATAGTTATACCTATCTCTTAAGTCCCTAGATTATTAAGTTATTATAAAAGGCGGCTGCTACTACGTAGCGCTAGCTTTTTATCTAAGCTATTTTAATTATATATTTCTGCGTTTATATAGCTTCTCGTTAGGTTTAGTTTATATATACTAAAAGAGTAGCTTAAAAGCATCGTTAGGCCTGCTTAGTAGCGGTAATTACCTATATAACCTTTAAAGACTACTACTTTATCTTCTTACCTATATTTACCTTTTATTATAGGGCTACTACTTAAGTAATACGCTAAAGCTCTATAGTTAGGTATTTAACGTAGTTATCTAGTTCTATAACGTCGTTAAACCTATCCGGGATATTTATCTTCCTTACCTCTACTTTAATAAAAAGGAAGTCGACTACCGCTTATAACTAGCTATATAAGACATCGTTTAGTTATAGCTGCTTTACTATATATATAATACGTATAAGCTGCAGGTTATAATCTAATCCTTTCTATTAAGGTCTTTTACTATATTTATATTAGACCTTAAGGCTATACTAGGTAAGGTCGAGTATTAAGGGTCTTTCTCTATACTTTTCGCGTATCGTGCGCCTATAAGGCGTAGTAAGGTTAAGGCTTTAGCGCTATACTAAGATAAGAAGTTCGTATACTATAAAAGAAGTCCTCTTTACTCGGTCCTATAGTAGGTAGTATATATTAAAGTCTTTAATAAAGACGTTATATCCGAGTAGCGCTTTTACTATAAGGTTAGGGAGTAGGCTCTGCTTATAGGCGCTATACGCTAGTTTAGTGTATATTAACTATATCGTAAGCAGCTTACTTTCTATATAGAATATAGCTAAGCTTTAGTTATATCTTAACTACCCCTCTTATATAGTAGAGGAGAAGCGCTTATATATAAATAGCATAGCTTTACTACTACTCGTATATATCGCTTTATAAGGCGATAATATAAAGCAGATAACTATTAAGGTATTTAGATTTATCTACAGTTCTTAAATCGCTATAATATCGTAGGCTAAATGCCTACTTAGCGCTAGCGCTACGTTTAATCTGCTTCCTCCTATATTTTAGAAAAGTATTTTAAAGTCTATTATTCTTAAGTAAAAAAGTAGGTCTATAGTATAAACTATATATATAGTAATAGGAATCGGCGTATACTAGACGTCCTTATCGCTTAAAAGTAAGGCTATCCCTAACGTAGGATATCTCTTATAGCTTTATTAAGGAGGTTCCTCTTTTTACCGCTAACTATCTAGAAGCTATCGCTACCTTTACTACTTACGCTAAGTATAGGGGTATTACTAACGCTATATACTTCGAACTATTAAGGGTAGGTCTTATATACGTCTTATACGCGTTCTCGCTACGCTTACGCTATAAAATAGCTATAATCTTATGCTATATAAGCGCCTTTATACTAGACGTATCGGGTAGCCTTTTTATCCGATATAGCTAGGTATTTAGCTTCTCTTTTTATATACGCTATTCTCGCGTAGCGTTTATACTACGTAGTCGCTTTATAGTAGCATATAATATATCTATAGCTATAGTAGTTATAGTACTACCTAATATTAACCTTTACTAAGTATAGCTTATAGTTAAATATCTCTGCCTTCTATATAACCTTATTGCTATAAAGCTGCTTTACTGCTATAATATCGTTAATCGAGGCTACTAGAACCGACTATCTTTATTTATTCTTTAAAAAAAGGGGGCGTATTTTACTAATAGTACTTAAGTTATCTTTTTAAAGTTCTTTTAAAAGCTGCTCTAGCGTAGTATACGCGTTATATAGACGCCCTATATATAATCCTCTAATAACTACTAGGTATTCGCGCCCTACTACTATTACTTTAGCCTTAAATATAAAGGGAATCTATACCTTCTAGGCCTTATACGTTTAAGCGTTTAGTTTAAATATAAGGAGGACGTCTCTACTACGTAAGCGCTACGCTATAATTACTTCGTTGCTACTAAAAGCTTAATTAACTATAGTAATAGTATCGACTAGTTCTCTATTATTATATACTTCTATAGTATTTCGAATTATAATTTCCCTACTATAGCAGGCTAAGACTATAAGCCGCGGCTCCTATACCCTTAAGCCGCTTAGAAGCGTCGCTAAGGCTATAACCTATACCTATAACCGGTTTGCAGGGCTTATTATATTCCTTACGTAAGCGCTGCCTGCGAGGGCTCTATATAGTGCTATCTCGATCTTATTATATAGGTCTGCTTATATAATTAGCTGCGCTGCGTTTATAAAGCTCTTACGTAGACACTTCGCTACCTATACGTAGTAGTTTTCGGTAAGGTTAAAGACCTCTTATACTTTATTTTAGCCGATAAAGTCTGCTAGTTATTATTTAATTTTCTCGAGTATCTCTAAGTCTGTGCTAGCCGCTTCCTTATTACTCGCTAGCTGCTTATTTATCGTTATTATCGTAGTATAGGCGCTAAGGCTGTAGTTAGGGTAGTGTCTGCTTTATTCGCTTCCTGCCGTTCTAATATCTATAACTATTAGAAGCACCTTAGGCCTAGCGCCCTCGCTGCGCCTTACCTGTATAGCTATAGCTAGGCGTAGCTTCGCCTAACGATTCCGATTCTAAAGTTAGATTCGAGTTTCGAGTATAGTTAGCACTAATAAGTGCTAATTTGTCTCGAAGAGCGTTTTTCTTCCTTACTATTAAAGATTACTTTATAATTACTAATTAGTATTAGTTAAGCTTTAGTTATAATATTATAAAGGTAGGTAATATAGGTTATTCTTATTAGTATTGTTATTGCTTATCTTATTAGAAGCTATTATAAGGTTATAGGTAAAGGGCTTAAGGCTTATAGCGTTACTGTTCTGCCGCCTTGCTTAGTAGTTAATTACACTGCCTGCTATAATAGGCCTAGTGCCTTGCGGCACCTATATAATTACTAGGCCTAGCAGTGTTTATGCTATTACTTAATCTACAGTATTATTCTTATAATAAGATTTATTTCTTTTTAATTATTTATAAAAGTATAAAGATAAGATATTATATAGAGAACCCTTATATATATATATATCGTTTAATAATATAAACCTTATAACTATAAACAGGTATTCTAATAAAGGTTACTACCGTAATTATTATATAAACATAAATATAAATACGTATTTATATTTATATTTATATTTATATTTATATTTGTTAGTTAGGCTCTAGTTGTGATATTACAGGGGTGGGCAACTTAGGTTATTCTTATTAGTGTCGTTGTTGCTTGTTTTCTTCTTCTCTTAGTTAGAAGCTATTATAAGGTTGCAGGCGAAAGGCTTAAGGCCTTCGGCGTTGCCGTTCTGCCGCCCTGCCTGGTAGTTAATCACACCGCCTGCCGCAACAGGCCTAGTGCCTTGCGGCACCTATATGATCGCTAGGCCTAGCATTGTCCATGCTATTGCCTAATCCACAATAATAATAATAATAATAATAATAATAATAATAATAATAATAATAATAATAATAATAATAATAATAATAATAATAATAATAATAATAATAATAATAATAATAATAATAATAATAATAATAATAATAATAATAATAATAATAATAATAATAATAATAATAATAATAATAATAATAATAATAATAATAATAATAATAATAATAATAATAATATTTATATACTAACCTGCTTTAAAAGTATACAGAACTTCTATAGTCTAATAAGCTATATAAGAACCTAAGTACCGGAAGAAAACCTATACGCTACGTTCTTGCTATATAAAAGCCGTGCTATCGTTACGCTTGCGTCTTATAGCTACTTAATACTATTACTGTACTAGTAACTTTAGTTTATTATATAGATAAGATACTTAGGTTAAGCTATAGAAAGAAAACTATTCTTTTATTTTAACGCTACTCTCTTACGTTATCTGCGTTATATAATATCCTCTTTTACTATCTCGAGTACTAGCTTAAATAATAAAAGCCTCTTAGTTTTTAATAACTACTTTATAATAATACCGGTGATAATATTCTTACTAATAACTATCTCGTAGTTATAGTATAAATATAGCGCTTATAGTATAAATATAGCGCTTATAGTATTAGTAAGTAGCGAAAATACTTATATTCTAGCGCGTATTTTATATATTTAATAATTAAGTAAAAAGTAGTTTCTTTATCTTTCTTATAATAATAAAGTAATATATATATCTTAGAGATATTATATATAAATAAATAGCCGGTAAAGCTAATTACTTTTATTTAAATCTAAATTAAATTAAAGATTTATATTTAGCTAAATTAACGTATAAGTTATTAATTTTATCTATAAAAAAAGGTAGGCGTTATATTACTAGTATAAGTATAAAGCTTATAAAGCGCGCTATTACTATTTCTTAAAATTCTTTTTACCTTTTATTTTATTTATAAAAGCTTAAATTTACTAAAAGCTTTATAGTTTAGTCTTTCTACTATTAATACTTTTATATACTATTTTTATAATATAGTTACTATATAAAAACGGTAATATATTTTTAGTCTTTAAATAAAACCTTTTATCTCTAATAGCGATAAGCTTATTATCTTTTAAGCTATATTTTTATTACTTTTTAAACGCTTTATATATATTACGCTATTATTATTATTTTAAGTCTTACTTTAAAAACTATAAGTCTATTATTTAGATATATATTACGTTAAAGCTTTATAAACGATAATATTATAGATTTATTTTATATAAATTTCCTTTACTTTATCGTTACTATAGTTTTATATAATAGCTATAAAGCAAGTAAATATAAATATCTAAGTCTTTAGTTTTTTTTAATCTTTTAAAGGTAGTAGCGCTAGCGTAGCTTATACTTAAACTAAACGCTAAAAAACCTTATTACTTTAAGTAATATAATTATCGCTATACTATAATATACCGGCTATTTAAACATTTTATAACTATAAGTAAAGTATATTAGTTTACTTTTATAAGCTATAAAGTTTATATTTACTTAAAGTCTATATTCGTTATATATAATATATATATAGCTTAAATATTAATAGTGTAGATTAGGCAATAGCATAGACACTACTAGGCCTAGCGATTATATAGGTGCTGTAAGGCACTAAGCCTGTTGCGGTAAGCGGTGTAATTAACTACTAGGCAGGGCGGCAGAACGTAAACGCTAAAGGCCTTAAGCCTTTCGCCTATAACTTTATAATAGCTTCTAACTAAGAGAAGAAAGATAAGTAATAACGATACTAATAAGAATAACCTAAGTTATCTACCCCTATAATATTATAACTAAAGCCTAACTAATACTAATTAGTAATTATAAGGTAATCTCTAATAGTAAAGAAGGAAGAGATAGACTTTTTTCGCGATTATTATATAATAATTAGGTCTCTTTTATAGGCTATTCGTTACGCTTTAAGTCTCGAGATCTATACTATAATCGAAGCTATTATAAGATTATTTAAGCGATTTAGTTAACTTTCGTATAATAGCTAAGATTAACCGCTAGCTATTATAAAGCCTTCTAAACTAATTTAACAGAAATATATCTAATTAGAAGCTACCTTTATAACCTAATAGCGCGTACTATTACGTAAACTTTTAAAACTTCTTTTTACTATAAACTTTCTTTTTAAATAAAACTTTATATTTATTCTATACTATAAACTTCTTTTATAATAAAACCTACGTTATTAATAGACTTTATAAACTTTACTAACCTTTTTTTATTCGAGTTAACCTTAAACCTTTTTTTATAATAATTATAAAGGTAGTGCTTACGATTTTCTTTTCTTTAAACTTTATAAACTTATAAAAACCTTCTCTTATAACCTTATAAACTTATAAGAAACCTTTTTTTACGATATAACCGTTCTACTATATAATAGCTTTTAATAGCTAAAATAAAAAAGTAGAACTATACTTTTTCTAAGATTATTTTAATAACCTTATATAAAACTTATAAATAATATAAATAAGATAGTATAAGATAGACTTCGGTAAGTAAGATAACCTTATCGATAAAGCTATAATTAATAAAGTTAGCGCTATAACTTTTATTATATAAGTTATCGAAACCTTTTAGTAGTAAAGTATTATTACTAAGGCTTTTTTAGTAGACTTTTAGTAAGAATTTAAAGCTTAAAATAAAGAGATATTTAGATATATCGATTTCTTTTAGAAACGTAAAATAAAAAACTTTTTAAAGAATAAGGTATTTATATAAGTCTATATAGATATTACTTTACTATATAACTCTTAAACCTAGTCGTTAGATGCGCCGAGCTAGCACAGGAACGCGAGCGCCTTCGCCGCTTACTAGCGCCGCAGGCGCTGCGCTCCTACCGCGACTTCGAAACGGCCGTTAGCGAAGACACTACTGCAAGCACGGTTACGAGGTGGCTACTAAGGACCGGAAGACTCCCGTCGTTCAGGCTAGCACTCGAGATAGCTACAGAGGAAGTTACGCAGCGCAGGCAGCGCGAGAGAGCAGCGCTAGAGCGGGGGAATATCCTTCTTTCAGCAACTCAAGCTGAGTGCCTTGTCCGCATAGCAAATTAAGGTTGCTAGTACGGTGACGGTACTAGGTAACTATAGGACGCAGGCGTAACGACAGCGCGGCTTCCGCGCAGCAAGAACGCAGCGTATAGGTTTTCCCCCGGCACTCGGGTTCCTATACGGCTAGTTAGACCATAGAGGTTCCGCATGCCCTTACGGCAGGTCGGCGTATGAATATTATTATTATATAACTCTTAAAGATAATAAAGATAGAGAAATACCTTTTATAGCTTATAGAAAAGATTAAGATAGTTAAATTTCTGCTTAACGTCGAAATCGAATAAATTAGAATAACTTTAGTAGTAAAACCTTAAAGTCTATAGTAGCTACCTCTATATAATAGCTACGCTCCTTTTACGTTTAATCTCTATAGTATTAATAATATACTTAAGTCTATTAAGAAAGATAAATCCTTTATACTTATATTATAATCTCTAAGCTTTACGCTATCTTTTAGATTTAACTTTTTATAGTAACTAAAGATATAACCTAAAATAATACTACTAAGATAGCTAAGGCAGATAATAAGCTTCTAAGGCTTAAAACGACTATTTATATAGCTATCGGAATAGCTAAAGTAACCGATAGGCTTTTAAGCCTTAGAATAACCTCTCTTATAACTTTAATAGCTATAATACCTTCTAATTCCCCTTTTAAACCCTTTTTTAAATTTTCCTTTAAAAACCCTTTTAAAGCTATATATCTTTACCGAAATACTATACTATTAATAAAAAACTATATAACTACTAGCTTTTAAATACTTTTATAAACTTTCTTATAATCTTTATAAAACTCTCTTTCCTTACTTAGTATCTAACTATATACTAGAACTAAATAAGATTATAGCTTTTTTAAAAGCTTAAAATAAAGATAAAAAATAAATAAGAAAGCTATATAATCTATTAAATAATAAGCTAAAGATTTTTATAAACTTTTACTACTATAATAGTATTTAGCTATATTAGTTTTACGCTATACTTCTTCGAATTTTTAATAAAAAAGCTAAAACCTTTTATATTTACTATATCGGTATAATAGATAATTTTACTATAGCTTATAAAAAGCTAAAGACTTATTTTAAAATAAATACTAATTATTAATAGTACTATAATAATTAGATAAGTTTAACGTTTAATAGCCTTTAGAATAATAAAAAGAATATTAATAAGAACCTTTATAAGGTTCTACGTATTATACTAGATAAACTCTAGCTCTACTAGCGCGCCTTTAGCCCTTATTATACTAGTAACGAGATATTAAAAATAATAGTCTTTCGAGTATATAAAGGAGTAGTAGAATTTAAGTACGCCCTCTATATACCTGCCGCTCTTTATAAAAAGCTTTTCTAAAACCTTAGATCGTCTTTTAAACTCTCTTTTAAGTAAAGGAATAGCGCTAGTAGTTATTTTATTTAAAGATAGCCTAATAATAACGTTTATTATCTTAACCGCTAGTATAATAATAATCGCTAATAAAAAAGCTTTAGCTTCTAAGATAGCAGCTCTAGCTTTTATAAAAAAACCTTCTATAGTAACTATTATAATAATAAACGCTAGTAGCTATACTAGAAGAAAAAATACTTTATCTATAGTAAAAAAAGGTGCTAGTTTATAAAGTATACTTTAGAAGAGAGATAACGATTTTAAAACTAATACCTAGCTTAATATAAATACTATAATAAATTAGTAACAGAAGAAAGCTTTATAGCTTTTCTAACCGATTATAAAGGCTATAAAGCTACTTATAGTATTAATAGCTTAGCTAAATAAGATAATAACGATAATAGTAGAGCTAGTATCTTTAAAGATAGAGAAGCTATATATTAGCTAATAAATATAGCCTTCCTTTATACTATCTCTAATAATAATAATAGTAAAGCTAAGTATAAAAATACTATTACTTTAGCCTTATATTTTACCTTTTAAAGATACTATTTAAAGCTAAAGTTTTAAAGTATTATACCTAATACTAAAGCAGTAGAGTTCTTAATAGTAGGCTATAACTAGTACCTTACCTTTTAACGCGAGAATCCTTTAGTAGAAATAGATAAATTATAAGCTAGTAAGGCTATTATTAAATTCGGCTAAGAATTATAATTATCTTTTATTAGCACTATTACTATCGACCTACTTATTAAAGCTATAATCTTTTATATCGTTAACGCCTTTATACTATTCCTCTTATATATTTAAGATATAAATAAACTAGGCGTCTTTTTCTAGAATACTATAGATAAGATAGTAAAGATCGATAAATAAAGCTACGAAAAGGCTTTTCTTATTATTCGAAAATAAAGCTATCTATAGTTCTTCCTTTTAAAATAAGATACTAGCGCTTTCTTTATAGAGAAGGAATTATAACGCTTTTATCGTCGCTTCGGATACCTAACTATTAATCGCTTCTCTTAGCTATTAATAATATACTATCTAGTAATATAGGCTATAATTAATATAATAGTCTTTAAAGCTATTATAAAGTTCTACTATTATTACTAAATAAAAGGCTTTATCCCTTAATAATTTAAATTTACTCTATAAGACGGTTATAACTTTAATTATAAGCTTATCGTAGACGTTATATATCTACTTAGAAAACCTATATTATACGCTATAGACTTATCGACGTTTTTCTAAGCTATACGCTTTCTCGCTTCCTTATCTATAAAAGACACCTAAAAAGCCCTCCGGATAATATAGATAGATATATACTCTAAACCTTTTAACTAGCTAGTTTATAATACCGGCACTAACTTCGTATCGGCAGAGTTTTAAACTAAAGCTAAGATTATAAGTATTACGTATAAATAAGTGCTTATAGAAGCCTACTAGTCTATTAGAAACGTCGAAAGATATTATAGCTTATTACGCTATATATTTAAGATCTTATACGCTAAGCTTTCGAATATTTTTAGTAATAATACTATCTTATAGATAGCTATAAAAGCTATTAATAATATAGTAAGATTAGATAGTTTAGTACTTACGCTACTTATTTTTAGAGCTTTCCTTTAAATAAACCTCGATTTACCTCTATTGCTATCGACGTAAAAGCGTATAAAAGCTATTATAAAAGCGATAAAGGCACTTTAAAAGCTCTCTGCAGAACGCTAGATTAATAAAGCTATTGCTATATAAAATAGCCTAAACGTAAATAATTAGATAATATTACCCCTTTAAAGTAAAGTGCGCGTATAGCGAGAAAAAGAAGGCTAGTAAGGCCTATATAAGCTATTTACTATTAAAGGATACGATTTTACCTTAAACTTTCTTAATAAACCTATTAAATTTTAGTCTACGCTAATACGCTTATATTACCGCGATAACCTTAATAGTATTATATCTACGCAGCCTTTAGTATATAGTAAGGCCTATACCGGTAGTCGGGGCTTATAATTAAGGCTACTTAAGCTTAATTTAGCCTATATAGTATACCCTTTAGATAATAGGTTACCTTTATAGCTTCTAGCACTTAGTAAGGCCTATACTAGTAGTCGGAGCCTATAATTAATACTACCTAAGCCTAATTTAGCCTATATAGTATACCTTTTAGATAATAGGTTACCTTTATAGCCTTTTAACTGCAGTATAGCCTATACCGAGGATTAGAGCCTACGATTAAGAATACCTATACCCGATTTAGCACCTTTAGCGTATCGAAAGCGCGACCGGCCCCTTAGATCTAAGAATAAGCCTAAGCCGGCTACCCTTATTTTCCTTACTTAAAAAGAGAAGGATAACTATAAGATAGTACTAAAGCTACGCTATAATAGCGTTATTACTAGTCTTAGTAAACCTTTCGAAGAGTCTAATATAATAGAAATTATAGACCTTATCGGCTATAGTATCTTCTAGTTCGAGCTCTTTAATTAAAAGACTTATAGCCTATATTGCTTATTTAAAGTACAAATAGTTCGCGAGATTAAAAGTAAGACCGAAAAGCTATATAAGAAGTTACGCTTTATTATTTAAAGGTATAATAACGCTAGTAAAGAAGATATCTTTACCTAATTACCGATAATTTAGTAAGTTAGCTAACGTATTATCGCTACCCTTACCTTATCTCTGCTAAGAATAAGTATAACTATAGAACTTTGTAATATTATATAGGCCTACTTTTAGTCGAAATTAAAGCTAGTATATACGATTTTAGCTATATTTTTAAAAAAACTTAAGCCTTAATACCCTCCTAGCACTATTATATAGCTTATAAAGCCTTTCTATAGTATTACCGA
Organism: Cytospora piceae; assembly: GCA_016508685.1. Taxonomy (NCBI): domain Eukaryota; kingdom Fungi; phylum Ascomycota; class Sordariomycetes; order Diaporthales; family Cytosporaceae; genus Cytospora; species Cytospora piceae. Next base: position 169,663 of record JADMLE010000017.1, on the reverse strand, counting down.
GGTAAGCGTATATTAGTAGATAACGTATTATAAATACTATTATATAAAACTAGGTATAAGTATATTTATATATAACCCTTACCTTTTTATTATAACTAGTAGTAAAGACTTTTTTAGCTTTATCGGTATATAAACTAACGATATCTTTATACTTAGAACCTTAGCGTTCTCGGTAAAAGAAAAAGAAAAGATTTAAAAAGCAGAGATTAAGTATAAACCTAAGACCGTGCTATCGTTAAATACCCCTTTTAATTTTAATAGTATAAAAGTTATAATATATAATAATAGATTTATTAAGGTTAAATAAAAAGGTTAAGGTACTAAAATCGAGAAGATTAATATAAAAGCACCTAACTATACCTAAAAGTATTTTAAATAACGCGCTTATAGCGTATACCTAGCCTTAATCTATTAGCCGGAAGCTACTTTCGATTTCTCTATCGCAGCTTAAATCTAAAACCTAGATATAAAAGACTACGATCTGCTAAACTAACGCCTCGAATAGTAAATAAAGAACGTTAAAAGAGGTTTACGATATATTGCTTTAAACCTAATAAAAGCTAAGCTTACTATCTTTATTAATAGTTCCTTTATAAATAATTAAGATCTTAGTTCCTAGATTAGCTTTATTATTGCTTTTATTAATAAGAAAAAGAATAATAATAGTATATAGTATAGAATATAAGATAACGTTCTATACTAGTCTTCTACTAAATATAAACGTATTATATAAAGTGTTTTAATATTAGAGATCTATAGAATAGTTAGTAGCTTCGACTTTAGCGCTATTATTTTATCTATTCTAAAGATAATTACTAATTAACTCGACCTTCTTATAATTCCCTTTATAATCTATATAAATTTATACTCGCTATATAAGTATCTCGTTAAGCTAGGCACTATAAAGGAGAAGAGACTAATAATTAATATTATATTGCTACGCTAGTTATATAAGAAGCGAGAGATCTATAAGATACGATAGATTAATAATAATAATAACCTAGCCGATATAATAACGAAAGTATTACCTAATAAGGCTTTAGCGCGCTTAATCGATTTAAACGAGTTAACGATTAGGGTAGAAGGGTATATAGATTATAGCTAAAGGTAATAGTTAGAAAGGCTTTCGAAAGGTAGTTAGCACTAAAAGGTGCTAACTCGATTTAAAGCTAAGTATAGTCGGCCCGATAGTAGACTAGCTAAAGGTAATAATAGGAAGGCGATTAGTAAAGGGAAGCCTATACGTATATAATATAAAGGAAAGGTAAAGGGAATAGCCCTATATATATACGATAAAGAAAAGGTTATTAGTATAGATTAAGTAATAGTATAGATACTGCTAGGCCTAGCGATTATATAGGTGCTATAAGGCACTAGGCCTGTTACAGCAGGCGGTATAATTAACTACTAGGCAGGGCGGCAGAACGGTAACGCCGAAGGCCTTAAGCCTTTCGCCTGCAACTTTATAATAGCTTCTAACTAAGAGAAGAAAGATAAGTAACAACGACACTAATAAGAATAACCTAAGTTGCCCACCCCTGTAATATCACAACTAGAGCCTAACTAACAAATAGTTCTTTTTAATATTACTATTTATAATTAGAATATTTATATTATCTATAAAGCTAATTATAATAATACTATTACTATAGACTAGGTAATAGCATAGACACTGCTAAGCCTAGTGATTATATAGGTGCCGCAAGGCACTAGGCCTATTATAGCAGGCGGTGTAATTAACTACTAGGCAGGGCGGCAGAACGGTAACGCCGTAGGCCTTAAGCCCTTTGCCTGCAACCTTATAATAGCTTCTAAATAAGAAATAAGTAATAACAATACTAATAAGAATAACCTAAGTTACCTACCCTTATAATATTATAACTAAAGCCTAACTAATACTAATTAGTAATTATAAAGTAATTACTAATAGTAAGGAAGGAAAAGATAGACTTTTCCTTATAATTATTATATAACAATTAGGTCTCCTTTATAAGCTATTCGTTATACTTTAAGTCTCGAGATTTATACTATAATTAAAGCTATTATAAGATTATTTAAGCGATTTAGTTAATCTTTATATAATAGCTAAGATTAACTGCTAGCTATTATAAAGCCTTTTAAACTAACCTAATAAAAACGTTTAATTAGAAGCTAACCTTATAACCTAATAGCGCGTACTATAACGTAAACTTTTTAAACTTCTCTTTACTATAAACTTTCCTTTTAAATAAAACCTTATACTTATTCTATATTATAAACTTTCTTTATAATAAAATTTACGTTACTAATAGATTTTATAAACTTTACTAATTTATTTATTTAAGTTAACTTTAAACCTTTTTTTATAATAATTATAAAAGTAGTGCTTATAATTTTTCCTTTCTTAAACTTTATAAACTTATAAAAACTTTCTTTTATAACTTTATAACTTTTTAAAAACCCTTTTTTATAATATAACCTTCTATTTTATAATAGCGTTTAATAGCTAAAATAAAGAAATAAAACTATACTTTTTTTAAGATTACTTTAATAACTTTATATAAGACTTATAAGTAATATAGATAAGATAGCGTAAAATAGACTTTAGTAAGTAAAATAACCTTATTAATAAAGCTATAATTAATAAAATTAGCGGCTTAACTTTTACTATATAAGTTATCGAGACTTTTCGATAGTAAAGTACTTTTACTAAAGCTTTATTAATAGACTTTTAGTAAAGACTTAAAGCCTAAAATAAAAAAATATTTAAATATATCGATCTTTTTTAAACATTTAAGATAAAAAACTTATTTAAAAAATAAAGTATCTATATAGGTCTATATAGATATTACTTTACTATATAGCTTTTAAAGGTAATAAAATTAAAAAGATACCTTTAATAGCTTATAAAAGAGATTAAACTAGTTATATTTCTACTTAATATCAAAATTAAATAAATTAAAATAACTTTAATAATAAAACTTTAAAGTTTATAATAGTTACCTTTATATAATAGCTATACTCCTTTTATATTTAATCTCTATAATATTAATAATATACTTAAGTTTATTAAAAAAGATAAATCCCTTATACTTATATTATAATATTTAAGCTTTATACTATCTTTTAAATTTAACTTTCTATAGTAACTAATAACGTAACCTATAATAATACTACTAAAATAGCTATAGTAGATAATAGGCTTTTAAGGCCTAGAATAATTATTTATATAGCTATCGGAATAGTTAAAGTAACTAATAAGCTTCTAATCTTTAGAATAGCCTCTTTTATAACTTTAATAGCTATAGTACCCTCTAATTCCCTTTTTAAACACTTTTCTAAATTTCCCTCCGAAAACTCTTCTAAAGCTATATATCTTTACCGAAACGCTATATTATTAATAAGGAGCTATATAACTACTAACCTTTAAGTACTTTTATAAGCCTTTTTATAATCTTTATAAAGCTCTCTCTTTCTACTTAGTATCTAACTATATACTAAAACTAAATAAGATTATAGTTTTTTAAAAGCTTAAAATAAAGATAAAAAATAAACTAAAAAACTATATAATCTATTAAATAATAAGCTAAAGATTTTTATAAACCTTTACTATTATAATAGTATTTAGCTAAATTAGTTTTATACTATACTTCTTTAGATCTTTACTAGAAGAGCTAAGATCTACTATATTTACTATATAGGTACGATAAATAATTTTACTATAATTTATAAGAAACTAAAGACTTATTTTAAAATAGATACTAATTATTAGTAGTATTATAATAATTAGATAAGTACGATATTTAATAGCCTTTAGAATAATAAAAAGAATATCGATAAAAACTTTTATAAAGTTTTATATATTATACTAGATAAACTTTAGCTTTACTAGTAAGCCTTTAGCTTTAACTATACCGGTAATAAGATATTAAAGATAATAGTCTTTAAAGTATATAAAAGCGTAGTAAAAGTCGAGTATGTTTTCTATATACCTACTATTTTTTATAAGAAGCTTTTTTAAAACCTTCGATTATCTTTTAAACTCTCTTTTAAGTAAAAGAATAGCGCTAGCGGTTATTTTATTTAAAAATAGCTTAATTATTAGTTAGGCTCTGGTTGTGATATCACAGGGGTGGGCAACTTAGGTTATTCTCATTAGTGTCGTTGTTGCTTATCTTGTTCTCTTAGTCAGAAGCTATCGTAAGGTTGTAGGCGAAAGGCTTAAGGCCTATAGCGTTGCTATTCTGCTACCCTACCTAGTAGTTAATTACACCGCCTGCCGTAACAGGCCTAGTGCCTTACAGCACCTATATAATTACTAGGCCTAGTATTATCTATACTATTGCTTAATCTATACTAATAACCTTTTCTTTATTATATACGTGTAAGGCTATTCCCTTTACCTTTCCTTTATATCGTATATATATAGGCTTCCTTCTGCTAATCGTCTCCCTATTATTACCTTTAGCCGGTCTGCTGTCGGACCGAATATGCCTTCGAATCGAGTTAGTACCTTTTAGTACTAACTACCCTTTTTAGCTAACCTTAAGTTCGCACCCTTTAGTGCTAACTGCCTTTCAAAGGCCTTTCTAACTATCGCCCTTAGCCGGTCTGCTATCGGACCGAATGCTAGGTATAGTACCTTTAGCTGCGGTCTATATACCCTTCTACCCTAATTATTAACTTATTTAAATCGATTAGGCGTGTTAAAGCTTTATTAGGCGATACTTTTATTATTATATCGGCTAGATTATTATTACTATTAATCTATTATATTTTATAGATCTCTCGTTTCTTATATAACTAGCGTAGCGATATAATATCGATTATTAGTTTCTTCTTTTTTATAGTGCTTAGCTTAACGAGATACTCGTATAGCGAGTACGAATCTGTATAGATTATAAAGGGAATCGCAGGAAGGTCGAGTTAATTAATAATTATCTTTAAAGTAGATAAAATAATAGCGCTAAGGTCGAAGCTACTAACTATTCCGTAGATCTCTAATACTAGAACGCTTTATATAACGCGTTTATATTTAGTAGAGGACTAGTATAAAACGTTACCTTATATTCTATACTACGTGCTATTATTGTTTTTTTTCTTATCGATAAAGGCAATAACGAAGCTAATCTAGGAACTAAGATCTTAGTTATTTATAAAGGAACTATTAACGAAGACGGTAAGCTTAGCTTTCGTTAGGTTTAAAGCGATATATCGCAGACCCTTTACGACGTTCTTTATTTGCTATTTAAGGCGCTAGTTTAGCAGATCGTAGTCCTTTATATCTAAGTTTTAGATTTAAGCTGCGATAGAGAGATCGAAAGCAGCTTCCGGCTAATAGATTAAGGCTAGGTATACGCTGTAAGCGCGTTATTCGAGATACTTTTAGGCACGGTTAGGTGCCTTTATATTAATCTTCTCGATTTTAGTACCTTAACCCTTCTGTTTAACTTTAATAGATCTATCGTTATATATTATAACTTTTATACTATTAAAATTAAGAGGGGTGCTTAACGATAGCACGGTCTTAGGTTTATACTTAATCTCTGCCTTTTAAATCTTTTCTTCTTCTTTTACCGAGAACGCTAAGGTTCCGAGTATAAGGATATCGTTAGTTTATATACTAATAAGGCTAAAAGAGTCTTTACTACTAGTTATAATAAGAAGGTAAGGGTTATATATAAATATACTTATACCTAGTTCTATACAGTAGTGTTTATAGTACGTCGTCTACTAATATACGCCTGCCTTAGCGATACTATAGAGAGGCTTTATAATCCGTATAATAGTGCCGGGAGGGTACTAGGGCTTAAGTTCCTTTAGAAATATAGCTAAAATCGTATATACTAGCTCTAATTTCGACTAAGGGTAAGCCTATATAATATTACGAAGTTCTATAGTTATACCTATTCTTAGTAAAGATAAGACGAGGGTAGCGATAATACGTTAGCTAACCTACTAAATCGTCGGCAATTAGGTAAGGATATCCTCTTTACCGGCGTCGTTATACCCTTAAATAATAAGGCGTAACTTCTCGTATAGCTTCTTAGTCTTACCTTTAATCTCGTAAACTATTTATACTTTAAATAGGTAATACAGGTTATAGGTCTTCTAATTAAAGAGCTCGAACTAGAAGATACCGCAGCCAATAAGGTCTATAATTTCCTTTATATTAGACTTTTCGAAAGGTTTACCGGAACTAGTAATAACGCTATTATAATATAGCTTTAGTGCTAGCTTATAGTTATCCCTCTCTTTCTAAGTAAAGAAAACAGAGGTAGCCGGCTTAGGCTTATTCTTAGATTTAAGGGGCTAGCTGCGCTTTCGATACGCTAAAGGTACTAAATCAGGTATAGGCATCTTTAATCGTAAGCTTTAATCCTCGGTATAGGCTATACCGCGGTTAAGAGGCTATAAAAGTAACCTGTTATCTAAAGGATATACTATATAGGCTAAATTAGGCTTAAGTAGTATTAATTATAGGCTCCGACTACCGGTATAAGCCTTACTAAGTGCTAGAGGCTATAAAAGTAACCTGTTATCTAAGGGGTATACTATATAGGCTAAATTAGGCCTAGATAGTATTAATTATAAGCTCCGACTACCGGTATAGGCCTTACCGAGTACTAGAGGCTATAAAGGTATAATACTATTAAGGTTATCGCGGTAATATAGGCGTACTAGCATAGACCGAAATTTAATAGGTCTATTAGGAAGGTCTAAAGTAAAATTATATCCTTTAACGGTAAGCAGCTTATATAAGCCTCGCTAGCCTTCTTTTTCTCGCTATACGCGCACCTCGCTCTAAAGGGGTAATATTATCTAATTACTTATATCTAAGCTATTTCGCGTAGCGATAGCTTTATTAATCTAGCGTTCTATAGAGAGCTTCCGAAGTGCTTTTATCGCTTTTATAATAGCTTCTACGCGCTTTAGCGTCGATAGCGATAAGGGTAAATCGAGGTTTATCTAAAGGAAAGCTTCGAAGATAAGCAGCGTAAGTACTAAACTATTTAGTCCTGCTATATCGTTAACGGCTTTTACAGCTATCTATAAGATAATATTGTTACCGAAAATATTTAAGAGCTTAGCGTATAGGATCTCGAATATACGGCGTAATAGGCTATAATATCTCTCGACTTTTCTAATAGACTAGTAGGCTTTTATAGGCACTTATTTATATATAATACCTATAATCTTAGCTTTAGTTCGGAACTCTGCCGACGCAAAGTTAGTGCCGGTATTATAAACTAGCTAGTTAGGGGGTCTAAGGTATATATCTATCTATATTATCTAGAGGGCTTCTTAAGTGTCTTTTATAGATAGGGAAGCGAAAAAGTATACGGCCTAAAAAGACGTTAATAAGTCTATAGCGTATAGTATAAGTTTTCCGAGTAGATATATAACGTCTACGATAAGCTTATAATTAAAGTTATAATCGTCTTATAAAGTAAATTTAAATCGTTAAGAGGTAAGGCCTTTTATCTAGTAATAATAGCAGAACTTTATAATAGCCTTAAGGATTATTATATCGACTTTATAGCCGGCGTTTATTAGTAGCCGGGAGAAGCGATTAATAATCGGGTATCCGAAGCGACGATAGAGGCGTTATAATTCCTTTTCTATAAAGAAGGCGCTAGTATCTCGTTTTAAGAGGAAGAACTATAGATAGCCCTATTTTCGAATAACGGGAAAGGCCTTCTTATAGCCTTATTTATCGATCTTTACTATCTCGTCTATAATATTCTAGAAAAAGACGCTTAGTTTATCTATATCTTAGATATATAAGAGGAATAGTATAAGGGCGTTAACGATATAAAAGGTTATAGCTCCGATAGGCAGGTTAACGGTAATAGTGCCGATAAAAGATAATTATAATCTTTAGCCGAATTTAATAATAGCCTTACTAGCCTATAATTTATCTATTTCTATTAAAAGATTCTCGTGTTAAAGGGTAAGGTACTAGTTATAGCCTACTATTAAGAACTCTGCCGCTTTAGTATTAGGTATAATACCCTAGAACTTTAGCTTTAAATAACGTCTTTAGAGGGTAAACTATAAAGCTAAGGCAATAGTATCCTTATACTCGGCTTTACTATTATCGTCGTTAGAGATAATATAAAAGAAGGCTATATCTATTAGCTAGTACGCGGCTTCCCTATCTTCGAGGATACTAGCTTTACTATTATTATTATTATCTTATTCGGCTAAACTATTAATACTATAAGTAGCTTTATAGCTTTTATAATTAGTTAGAAAGGCTATAAAGCCCTCTTCTATTACTAATTTATCGTAGTATTTATATTAAGCTAGGTATTAGTTTCGAGATTATTATCTCTCTTCTAAGGTATACTTTATAGACTAGCACCTTTCCTTACTATAGACGAAGCATTTCTTTTTCCGGTATAGCTACTAGCGTTTATTATTATAATAGTTATTACAGAAGATTTTTCTGTAAAAGCTAGAGCTACTACTTCGGAAGCTAAAGCCTCTTTATTAGTAATTATTATTATACCGGCGGTTAAGATAATAGACGTTATTATTAAGCTGTCCTTAAATAAAATAACTACTAGCGCTATTCTCTCGCTTAAGGGAGAGTTTAAGGGATAATCGGAGGTCTTAGAAAAGCTTCTTATAAGGAGCAGCGGGTATATAAAGGGCGTACTCGAATTCTGCTACTCCTTTATATACTCGAAAGACCGTTATCCTTAATATCTTATTACTAGCGTAGTAAGGGCCGAGGGCGCGCTAGCAGAGCTAGAGTTTATCTAGTATAATGCGTAGAACCTTATAAGGGCTTTTATCGATATTCTCTTTATTATTCCGAAGGCTATTAAACGTTATATTTATCTAATTATTATAGTACTATTAATAATTAGTATCTGTTTTAAAATAAGTCTTTAGCTTTTTATAGGCTATAGTAAAATTATCTATTATACCGATATAATAAATATAATAGGTCTTAGCTCTTCTAGTAAGAATCCGAAGGAGTATAGTATAGAACTAATCTAGCTAGATGCTACTATAGTAGTAGAGGTTTATAAAAATCCTTAGCTTATTATCTAGCAGATCGTATAGCTCTCCTATCTACTTCTTATCTTTATCTTAAACTCTTAAAAAAGCTATAATCTTATCTAGTTCTAGTATACGGTTAGGTACCGGGCAAGGAGGGAGAGTTTTATAAGGATTATAAGAAGGTTTATAAAAGTACTCGAAGGCTAGTAGTTATATAGTTCCTTATTAATAGTACGGTGTTCCGGCAGGGACGTATAGCTTTAGAGAGGTTTTTAAAGGAAAATTTAAGAGGGGGTTCGGAGGGGGAATCAGAGGGTACTATAGCTATTAAGGTTATAAGAGAGGTTATTTTAGGGCTCGGAAGCCTATTAGTTACTTTAGCTATTCCGATAGCTATATAAATAGTTATTCTAAGCCTTAGAAGCCTATTATCTGCCTTAGCTATCTTAGTAGTATTATCTCGGGTTATATCTTTAGTTATTATAGAAAGTTAAATCTAGAGGATAGCGTAGGGCTTAGGGATTATAGTATAGGTATAGGGGATTTATCTTTCTCGATAAACTCGAGTATATTATTAATGCTATAGAGATTAAACGTAAAGGGAGTATAGCTATTACGTAGAGGTAGCTGCTATAGACTTTAAGGTTTTACTACCGGGGTTATTTTAATTTATTCGATTTCGACGTTAGGCAGAAATTTAACTATCTTAATCTCTTCTATAAGCTATAAAGGGTATTTCTTTATCTTTATTACCTCTAAGAGTTATATAGTAAAGTAATATCTATATAGACCTATATAAATACTTTATTCTCTAAGGAAGTTTTTTATCTCGCGTCTCTAAAAGGGATCGATATATCTAAACATCTTTTCGTTCTAGCTTTTAAATTCTTACTAGAAGTTTACTAAAAGGGCCTCGGTAATAGTACTTTACTACCGAAGGGTTTCGATAACTTATATAGTAAAGGTTATAGCGCTAACTTTATCGATTATAGCCTTATCGATAGGGTTATTTTACCTGCTAAAGTCTATCTTTTGCTATCCTATCTATATTACTTATAAGTTCTATATAAAGTTATCGAAGTAATTCTAGAAAAGATATAGTTCTACTTCCTCGTCTTAGCTATTAGAAGCTATTATAAAGTAGAGGGTTATATCTTAAAAGAGGGTTCTTATAGGGTTATAAGGTTATAAAGGAAGGTTCTTATAAGTTTATAAAGTTTAGGAAAGGAAAGATTATAAGCACTGCCTTTATAATTATTATAAAAGGAGGTTCGAGGTTAACTCGAATAAAGGAGGGTTAGTAAGGTTTATAAAGTCTGTCGGTAACGTAGGTTTTATTATAAAGGAAGTTTATAGTGTAGAATAAGTATAAGGTTTCGTTTAAAAGGAAAGTTTATAATAAAGGGAAGTTTTAAAGGTTTACGCGATAGTGCGCGCTGTTAGGTTATAAGGTTAGCTTCTAATTAGACACGTTTCTGTTAAGTTAGTTTAGAAGGTCTTATAATAGCTAGCGGTTAATCTTAGCTGTCGTATAAAGGTTAACTAAATTACCCGAATAATCTTATAATAGCTTCGATTATAGTATAGATCTTAAGACTTAAGGCGCGACGAATAGCCTGTAAAGGAGACCTAATCGTTATATAATAATCGTAAGAAAGGTCTATCTCTTCTTTCCTTATTATTAGAGATTACTTTATAATTACTAATTAGTATTAGTTAGGCTTTAGTTATAATATTATAGGGGTAGGCAACTTAGGTTATTCTTATTAGTGTTATTATTACTTGTCTTTTTCTCTTAGTTAGAAGCTATCGTAAGGTTGCAGGCGAAAGGCTTAAGGCCTACGGCGTTGCCGTTCTGCTGCCCTGCCTAGTGGTTAATTATACCGCCTGCCGTAACAGGCCTAGTACCTTGCGGCACCTATATAATCACCAGGCCTAGCATTGTCCATGCTATTGCCTAATCTACATTAATAATAATATCTATTACTTCGACCGCTAGTATAATAATAATCGCTAATAAAAAGGCTTTAACTTTTAAAGTAGCGGCTCCGGCTTTTATAAAAAGACTTTTTATAATAACTATTATAATAATAAATACTAATAGCTATACTAAAAAAAGAAATATTTTATTTATAGTAAAAAAAGGTATTAGTCTATAAAGTATACTCTAGAAGAGAAGTAGTAATCTTAAAACTAATACTTAGCTTAATATAAATACTATAATAAATCGGTAATAGAAAAAGGCTTTATAGCTTTTCTAACCGATTATAAAGGTTATAAAACTACTTATAGTATCGATAACTTAGCTAAATAAAATAACGATAATAATAGCAGAGCTAGCGTCTTTAAAGATAAGAAGCCGTATACTAGTTAATAAATATAGCTTTCTTTTATATTATTTCTAATAATAACGATAATAAAGCTAAGTACGAAAATACTATTACCTTAGCTTTATAGTTTACCTTTTAAAAACGCTATTTAAAGCTAAAGTTCTAAAGTATTATCTTTAATACTAAAGTAATAAAGTTCTTAACTATAAGCTGCGATTAGTGCTTTACTTTTTAACGTAAGGATTCCTCGGTAGAAATAGATAAATTATAGGCTAGTAAAGTTATTATTAAATTCGGCTAAAAATTATAACTATTCTTTCCTAGTATTATTACTATTAGCCTGTTTATTAGAGCTATAACTTTTTATATTATTAATACCTTTATACTATTTTTCTTATATATCTAGGATATAAATAAACTAAGCGTTTTTTTCCGGAATACTATAGATAAGATAGTAAAAATCGATAGATAAAGCTACGAGAAAGCCTTTCTTATTATATAGAAGTAAGGCTATCTATAGTTTTTCTTTTTAAAGTAAGATACTATTACCTTTTTTATAAAGAAAGAACTATAATATCTCTATCGTTATTTTAGATATCCGACCGTTAATTACTTTTTTTAGCTATTAATAAACGCTAATTATAAAGTCGATATAATAGTCTTTAGATTTATTATAAAGTTCTACTACTATTACTAGATAAAAGGCCTTACTCTTTAATAATTTAAGTTTACTTTATAAAACGATTATAACTTTAATTATAAGCTTATTATAAATATTATATATTTACTCGGAAAACTTATATTATATACTATAGATTTATCGATATCTTTTTAAGCTATATATTTTCTCGCTTTTTTATCTATAAAGGATATTTAAAAAGCCTTTTAGATAATATAGATAGATATATACTTTAGACTCTTTAACTAGCTAGTTTATAATATTAGTACTAACTTTACGTCGGTAAAGTTTTAAACTAAAACTAAGAATATAGGTATTACGTATAAATAAGTGCTTATAGAAACTTATTAGTTTATCGGAAAGATTAAGAGATATTATAGCCTATTACGCTATATATTCGAGATCTTATACGCTAAACTCTTAAGTATTTTAAGTAACGATACTATCCTATAGATAGCTATAAAAGCTATTAATAATATAATAGGACTAGATAATTTAATACTTACGTTACTTATCTTCGGAGCTTTCCCTTAGACTAACCTCGATTTACCTTTATCGCTATCGATACTAAAGCGCGCAGAAGCTATTATAAAAGCGATAAAAGTACTTCGGAAGCTTTTTATAGAACATTAGATTAATAAAGCTATCGCTACGCGCAATAGCTTAAACGTAAGTAATTAAATAATATTACCTTTCTAAAATAAAGTGCGCGTATAGTAAGAAAAGGAAGGCTAATAAGGCTTATATAAGCTGTTATAACGACCCGGGGGCCGTTCGAGCCCTCTTCGGAGAATTACTATTTAGACCTTTTTTAGGGACGGTATAGCAATAGGTTAAGATATATAAATAGATTTAGAGGCCCCCGGTTTCTAGTCTTACTCTCTGCTAGTTCTAGTATAAATTAGTCTCTATTCGCTACCTATAGCAGCACCTAGAATATTAACTGTCTTGCCTCTAAACCCCTTTCGAACTAATTATAAACCTACTATAAACTATCTCGCTTAGCTATATTCCTTAGGTTATTATAATTCTAATTTATCTCTTTAGTTACCTATTGTAGTTCGCCCGGGAAAATAAGCTACTATATCCTCTTTAAGGAATAGCATATACTCTTTAAGACTATCTGCTCATACTCGTTAGTAAGGCTAAAAGACCTCGTTTACTATAGAATTAAACGATAAATATAAAGGAGCCTTTATCGAAAGCCTTTTATAATAGCTATAAGATAAATAACCCTCGCGTCGGCTACGAGATAAAAGTAAAGACTTTTAAGTCTATAATTTTAATACTATTACGGAAATCGAGAAGTAAGCCCTCTTTAAAGCTCGGGCATATAAAGCTCGATAAGTTAGGGATAGAGAAATTCCTCTTTTAAAAGATACCCCGAACCTTCTACTATACTTATATAAAAAGCTAACTACGTCTAAATTCGGTAAAGATCTAAAAATAAGTAAGATTATAGTACTTCTTATAAGATATAGCCGCTACTAGTATTAGGTATAAAACAATAACTTATAAAAAGCTTATATAGCCTAACCGCATATATTATATAATAATACTAATAAAGTTATCTATACTTTATAAAATATAGATAACCGGTGCTAAAACTTATAAGATAGCTACGCGACGTCTACTATACCCGGAGGTATTATAGAACTGTCTTTTTATAAGTAAGACGATTTTATTACGTTCTCTAAGATTTTTAAGCAAGACCTATATAACTTAAGCTACTTTATCGAAAAAGATCTAAATTAAGCGTACTAGTAAAAAGACTAAAATCCGGTTAAGTTTTATCGTTACTTAGATATCCTAGAAAAAGAGGACCCGAATATTATATAAAGTAAAGAAAGGAGAGTTAAGCTTTTCTTTAACTATTTACAACTATAGTTTAAAGTATATCTAGGCCTTTATAACTAGGTAGCGTAACCTTAGACTCGAGAAGATACTATATAAATCACGTAAGAAGCGTAGTAAAGCTTTTTAAAGGTATAATAAGCGCTTATAAAAGCGAATTAGCTCGATATCTTATCCGAATAACCTATAAAACAATAAGCAGTTACTATTACGATAATAGATAGGCTAATCGTACCTATATCGTTAGTATTTTAAAGACTTCGAAAGCGATTAAGCTTTTTTTAAGGCTAAGGAAGAGGTAAAGCGTTTAGATAGACGATTACTTAGACTAACCTAAACGTAAAGAGTTAAGATAATAATTTCCGAAGGTAATTAAGACGTTATCTTAAAGTTAAGAACCTTAAAGATAAAAACGAAAACGTTATAAAGTGCCTAATATATAACGCCGAGACGTATTAAGCACTAGATTATCTTAATTAATAGCTTAATATAATAATCACAAGGTAACCTTTAGAGAGGTACTTATCTGTATCTAGTAGGGTTAATATTATTAGGCGGTATATGTGTATAACTAATCTATATAATATTCTTTCTTACTTATAAGTAATTAAAAGGAGATAAATCCTATTATATAAGAATAATACTTAGATTAATAACTAAAAACTAAACTATAAAAGCTATTTAGATAGTAATAACTATATTATATATCTAGCTCTTTAGTATAGACTGTCCGAGTCGTCGTCGGTCCTAGCGGTCTATTTATATAAGTCGATAGGACCGTTATCGGTCTTATCGGTCTAAACCCTAACCCTAATGCTAATAAAAGTAGACTCTGCAGTCTAGTGCTATTAGTTCGGCACTTAGGTGTCCGATCCGGGACTATATTATTACCTAACTAGGTGCCCTAGACGTCCTCCTCTTCTAGGTTATAACAGTTATATAATTTATAATATTTATTATCTTAATCTAGCTGGTAGGTTTTATATATATTACATTTTATAAGCTATTTTTAAACTAAATTATATTAATTAATATCAAAAAGAATAAGCTAGCATATTTAATTATAAACGAGAGCATTAACACTAATGTATATATTAAAAGTACCGAAGTACTTATATTTGTACCCTCTGTTAGTCCTGTTATTACATAGCGTCGGTAGGTCTTCGGGGTTCGCTCCTGTGAAATGTGCAGCCCCTAATTCCCGCACTTTAAGTATTTATTCAGTGTTCATCTACCCCCTCTTCCCCCGTTTCACTCTTCCCCCCTCTCCTTTTTTATATCTTCAATTCCACTTTTCCTTCGAATCTTCCGCCCTTTAAGAGGACATTCTTCGTTACTGCTGGAACACCATGGCTGATACATATGCGGAGAACATGAGCCGCAACGCGAGCGAGGCACACAGGTGAGCAGGTTGTCTAATCGAGGCTGATTGAGAGCACTCAAAAAACCCCTTCAAACTTGGCTGATCTGATAATGTCCCTCACCAGGCTCGATGAACAATTTCAACTCATAACAACGTTTGTGACACCTTTATACCCCAAGCGAATGTTCACTTGCTTAGGATCAAATTTAGAAATATTGGCTACCTCGTCCATCCATCTGTCGCCGCCAGCCTCCCGCCAAACCCGCATGTTGCCGACATTGGTACGGGAACGGGCATCTTCCTGCAGAATCTTCATGTCACTCACCACGATGCAACCCTCGATGGCTTTGATATATCTTCGACCCTCTTCCCCGAGCCGACACCTCCTAGCATGACCTTGACTGTCCTGGACGTCAAGAAGCCGGTTCCTCAGGATTTGCGGGGCAAGTACGATTTTGTACACGTTAGACTGCTGGCGGCAGCGATGCTGCCACATGAGTGGGCACCAGCCGTCTGCAATGTATCGCAGCTGCTTAAGACAGGAGGCTGGCTGCAATGGGAGGAATGCGATTTCGCCGGGGTGAAGCATCTCCGAGGGCGGGATGGATCCTACGTCGACACGGCTCGGCGCCTGGGTCGGGTGTTCCGCGATGGGCTTCTCGACCGCTTTGAACATGGATGGAAGACACTCTCGGACGATATGCGTGCTGCAGGCCTGACGTCTGTGGTGAGCGACCTTGTAAGCTCGGACAGGATACCCGAGACGAGAGAGAATATGACGGTCAACGGCATGAGGGCTATTGTGGCCTGGGCCCGGTTAATGACTGCGCGTGGGGCCGTTGGGTCTATGGAGATTGAAGAGCTTGAGCAGGCTGAGAAGGGTGCGTATGAGGACATCAGGTCGGGTTGTTACGTTCGATTCGACATTCATGTCGCTTGCGGCCGGATGCCCTGAGATTGGAATCTAGGTTATTAGGCAAAGTAAAGCAGGGATTGTCACAGATATACTTATTTAAGTACCTATGACTGGTATGTACCCAAGGAATGCAAGACAACCAGTTGGTTGAATACAAAATGGCGCACAATCCAAAGAACTCGAATCTTCGACCCATGTATTGTTGGCCACCACAATGCTCAAGATTTAGTTCCGTCAGTCTGAATTTAGAATGGATTGGAAGATTTTGCTCCAATGAGGAATCTCACGACTTCCCAATCGGAAACTCACCGGGCCAGCCCATCATTGGCACCAATGCTCAGATGGCTCCGCCGTTCCGGCATTGTCTGACTAGAAATCCATTCAAGCCTTGAATCGAGTTTCGATCAACCACTTCAGATAGTGTAAGGTGAGGAAATGCGGTGATGGTAACATTCCAACTGGCAACCCTAACCCTTAGCCTTCATAAAAACACCTAACGCGCTCAGCGAAAGTAAATGCACTCAACTCCACACCACACAGTAGGCGCACGAAAGCTGATGAGAACACTTGCATGGTCCTCAATATGAGAATATACGAGTTGGATCATATTCAAGTAGAAATGGGCCAAATTTGGCTGAACGGGTGGAGGGCGAGTTTGATTGGGATGCTTGTGAGTTTTTTGCATTGTAAGCTACGGTAGTGAATAACATATCTTCCAGGTCTCCTCCTGGATACACCGCTCCCTATACGTTTATTGTCGCGGCTATAACTCGTGAGACGTTCTAAAAAGAAAACAAGAAATGAAAGCAACAATGCGTATATAGGAGCAACTAAGCACATCGCTTCTCGAAGACCAACCTCAGCGCACCCGGATTTGCCGTAAGCTGATCCCTGAAGTCCCTTTCTACTGCCTCACCGTTACATTCAGCAGAAGCAAATCTGATGTGGTATTTGCTCAGCAAGCCCGCAGCAACTAGCCTCATCTGAGCCTCTGCCAAATTCTTTCCCACGCAAAGAGTCCGACCTGCGAAAATCTCCTGTTAATATTATGTCTGGGTTGCTCTTAGAAGCAAAAGACTTGAACGGAAGTCACTTACCCATGCCAAACGGAGCAAAAGCTCGCGGAGCCTTAACAAGTTCGGGTTTGCTATACCACCTCTCTGGAATGAATGAATGGGGATCTACAAAAGCAGTCTCCACTAGGTTCGGATTAGTGTCACTCCTGTGGGCTGTCAAAATTTGGGTAGACCTGGGGTCTGCTTACATCTACCAATCGAATAGCGCGGGGCACAAATCTTCGTGCCTCCAGGTATAAAGACGCCATCGACTGTCAGACCTTCGGCCGGAGTATTTCTAGAGATGGCAGTGGGGATGGCAGGGAGAAGTCGCATCGACTCTTTGATGGTCCCGGTGAGATGGGACAAAGCTGACAGAGCTCTTATATCCTTGCAATCCACACCGTCAAGTTCCTCATGGACCTTGGCTGCATGATCAGGATACCGGGCTAGGAAATAGAGAAGGATAATAATGCTAGGTGCTGTGCTGTCACTGCTGAGCATTAGCGACGAATTAATGGTCAAAGGATTGAAATTTTCTTGAACCCACCTTGCAGCAACAAGCAGATTTGCGCTGTCCCCGCTGAGTAGTTGGTGACGAAATTTACCCGGCCCGCTACGTTGGAATTCCTCAACAAACGCTGAGGATATATAAGCAGACTTGTTCTCTGAACTGGTCTGCAACGCCGTTTGTCAGGATTGGCCACAGTCTAATACCGGAGTTGTGACGATTGAGAGAACTTACCTTCATACACACGTCCATACAATTGTCGGAAAATTTGATCATTTTGAACCAGTGCCCGACTTTCCAAAGCCCAGGGATGAAGGCAAACCCGAGTCTCGCGATCCAGATTGCAGGAGTGAAAGGCCCAAGTAGACCTAGAGCGGAGCGCATACAGAGAAAGCCATCGATAGGTTTTTGGTTCCTCATCAGGCCAAAGTCGAGCCCGAATCCGAATTCTCCCATAGAATCAAAGGCAAACCAGTAGATCAGGTCGTTGATATGCAGAGGCTGTCCAACATGTTCACTGATGATATCCTCAAGGGCCCGCACCTTGATTATGATACTTTGGTAGTACTGGGCCACGGCTATTGAATCGAGTGAGCAAAATGCACTCTGGGACGGTACGTATCGAGACACTTACAAGACGCTGACATTATCTTGTCCCATAGCTTTCGCCGCCTTTTATGCACTTGCTTGTCCCTGGTGAAGATGGATGATATCCTCGGATGAAGAAGATCGTACCAGTCAGATCTCGTATTTCGACTCTTGGGGCCGTCCAGGATCTCGAAAGCCGCAGGATGGAAAAGAGTGACCTCATTAGGACCTAAGAACCCATTAGAATTCTTTTCAACCAATGATTAGAGCGTTTCCCAGTTCTTTACCTGTCCTGACGATGGTTCCGTATTTCTGATGCCAAGACTCTAAAACATGATGGCCCCGAGAGTCCCGGCACTTCCAAACATGCCAGAGCTTTGAGAGCGCAGCGAGTCGAGGCCCGGGGAAGACTCGAAGACGATGCAAGAGCAGCCTGTAAATAGCAATGCTGCTAAAAAGGCCAACCAAGTACGCCATGGTAGATACGGCTGTCACGACGAGGCTTCGTATCATGACACCTGAGCACGAGTATTGTTGTAAAAGCAGGAGAAGAAATGCGGTAGTGTGAAATACGACAATGTCTGGGGCTCGAAGATGCCATTCACCGCGAATAAAAAGACCATAGTGCATAGAAATACCAAGAACAGATGGGAACATGATGTTCACTGCCAATTCCGGCGTTGAATATTCCATAATGGGCATTTGCTCGTATAAATGGAGCTTGAAATTCGCGTCGTTCAAGGTCGAGTGAGAGCCTGCGATTAAAAGGAAATGGAACGACGGGGCAGCACCAGAGTAGGCATGTTTTAGGCCCCCAAGATGGGGCCAAATTTGAGGTAATCACCCTTGTAAATCCGAAATACCTTGGTACCGAATTTGATATCTCATCACCTCATAATGATCGGGTGATGACCGGGAGCCGGGGTGAGTTTTCTTGAAGTCGAAGCCAACACTCATTCAATCCAACACAAGACGGAGGACTCTTGCGGCACAGCCGGAAAATCGGCTCAGGCAACAGAGGAGGATGCAGGGCCGTCAACTCTAGAGTCTGCAATGTTCGTTGTGTCGTATCACACACCCATCGTTGATGGAGTCAGGAGACGATTACAGGTCTAGATCCGAAGGAAAACCCCAAAAATAAACACCTACGGAATACAGCACATGCATGTCTAGGTACTTGTGTACACGCCTACTTGTTGTAGTTCATGAATGTGCGCATGTGCGATCACAGTCTGTACGAAGCGTCTAAAGTTAGCAAGGCAGTATTGTTGCAAGTGGGTACTTCCTTAAGTACCTTGTCAAGTACATGATTGGAGGCGTAGTCAAGACATTTACATATAGGTGGGGCTAGACGCAAAAGAATGGCTGAGATATCACACGCGCTTATGCACTGAAACCATTCGACAGTATGGTAGATGGTACCTAGGGTGGCTTTGGTCAACGACCAACGTACGCCCTGGTACAGTGGCTTCCAAGGTTACGATGCCACGCTGCACCATTGGAAGGCATTTTGTGTGCCACTCCGAAGGCCTGCTACGGGCTACGTAAGAGGAGGCACGTCGCAATCTAGTAAATGTCGCAATCTGATAGGGACTACTGACGTTGGCTCGGCAATTCCCGGCGCCGCCCAGTCCTCGCCAACACACAGCATTGCACAGACTCTTCCAAGGTTACCATGCGCAGGGGCCACATCGAGGCGGGGGTTTCCATGCAACAAGCTGCAAACGGCAGAACGGCACAGCCTTGTCACATTGGGGGCCAAGGTGCATGGGCGGCTATGGTGCACCGGTGGTGCGCCGGGGGCCGGGGTGATTGCTTAGTCACGTTTGTTTGCATCCCGAATAGCGGTGGATGCACTGCACATGATTCGCAATACCGGTGTCTTTGTCTTCAGAACACTGTGTCACTATACTATACATAACTATCGATCTAACTGCCCTACTTATATATTAGGAGTTTTGTACCTTTATATTACGTTATCTTTTATATTATTTCTATATATCTGTATTATACATATCAAGTATTATGTGATCGAAATATGTACGCAGGTAAAATAGAACTATTAATATATTTAACAAATATAATATAACAAGGATATTTACTTTTAAATATTTTATTTCAAAAAACTAATATTCTTTATATATATAAAATATTATTTTATTACTATAGCTTAGCACTAATGTTATAACAACTAGTCTGGCGACGTTGTGCATCTGTTGCGGCTTAAGTAGCAAAGGTACCTACGGCATGTATCTAGGTACCTAAGTACCTACCTAGGTAGGTGCTTACCCGTGTTTGACTGCCCGGGTGTTCCAAGGTTGGTTGTACGGTACAGGGCACGAACATGATCTCAAACGGCTTTGTTTTACTCCCCGTCATTTGGAGCTCCCGGTGGCCACACTGCCCCTCAGCTGATAAAACTCACGCGACAGAACACGCTCAGAGTCGGCTTTTTGCAACTCGGTCGTCTTGTTCGAGTTACTCTTCATTCTACATTTCGAGCGTGAAATCCGCAACTTTCGATATTTTTTTTGCTAGACTTGTCATCATCATTCACCATGTCAGCCCCAGTCACTGATCTTGCCGTAGTCGTCTGCCATGGCTCATACCATACCCCAGCACCCTACGGCCCTCTGCTCGAGGCGTTGAAGGCCAGAGGCATCGATGCCTACTGTCCTCAGCTTCCTACAGCAGATCTCACGAAACTCAATGTCGGTGACGTCAGCAATCCGGACTTCGATCGTGAACCACCGGCAGGAGGTTACCCACAGGGTAAAGAGGATACTCAGGTCATCCTTGATGTCCTCCAGCCCTTGATTGATGGGAACAAGAAGGTCCTCCTCATCGCCCACTCTGCTGGCGGGTGGGTTGCGACGGAGGCAGCCCGACCGGAGCTACAGGTCGAGACTCGAGCAGCGAATGGAGCTCGTGGGGGTAAGTGCCGTTCTTGTCATCGCCTTCACTGTCTTAAGAACCAAGTTGGCTAATCCCTGCTCAGGAATCATCGGCATCCTCTACCTGGGTGCCTTCGTGATCCCTGTCGGAGAGTCGGTCAACTCCTTCTTCCAACCAAAGGATGGCAATGCTACTGTGCCGCCTTTCATGACTTTTCATGTATGTGTTCCGAAACTCTGACATGTGTCACATTCATCGAGCTGATCGTTTCGACGCGTTGCAGAAACATGGCTTTGCAGGACTCGGGACTATCGTCCACCCTGAAAAGTTCTTGTTCAATGACCTTGATTCTGCCGTTGCGCAGAAGTGGGCGTCGGGACTTACTGCATCTCCCATCTTGACTACCAAGCTTTCCAATGACGCTTACTCGGCCCTCCCGTGTGCCTATCTAGTGCTAGAAGGCGACCTGACTCTTCCTAAGGAATACCAGGAAGGCATGGCAGCCCTCCAGGGTCAGAAGACTGGAGAGTTTACTATGTATCGCAGCCCGGCTGGCCATTCTCCTCATTTGAGCTGGACCGAAGGCGTGGTTGATACCACACTGGACTTCTTGAACAAGATCCAAGCCTAATAGTTGATTGCTTGAGTCAGCCGTGGTTTCAGATGAAATTCAAGATCCAAACTGAGGAGGAACTGTCACTGTAGTTTGAACGAAGCTTGACTATGGACTTGCCAAGTTTCCTTGAGGAAACAGAGTCACCTACCTAGTTACATAGTCAGAATCGAAGATCTTGGCTTCGGGAACACACATGGAACGCATGTAGACGAGAAAGCACATCCGAATTGTAAAGACTGAATGCCAACTCTGGGGGTTTCCCAGGTGCCAACTGCCCAGGTGGTAACATACAGCTCCTTCCCAACCCACACCCCTCCCAACCGTAAGGAATATCGTTGTTGTTGCTTGTTTGTTTGGTTTTTCATTTGGGGGGGGGGGTTGTTTTCTTTTTGTTTGTTTCCTTTTTTCGTACTTCGTGATACACCTACGAAGTAGCAAACTCAACTCAACAGTTCTTTGTTTGAGCATGAGGGCTTGAACTTCGACGATGTTCATTCTGGAACCAATTGAAATAGAAAGCTAAAAACAATTCAAACGATATTGATAAAAATGTTTGTGCCTGTACATTGCCATATCTACCTAGGAACATAGACTCGCGGAGAATTAGTTTGTTCTGTATTGACTTGTCTACCTAGACGTTCCCGAGAAAAGTGGAAGAATATATAATTTTGACACCCAGATGTTCCAGATCACAAACGTTTTCTTGTCAGCAGAGACGCTTCGATAGACCAATGTCCTGATTCCGACTAACATCGCAAGCCCTATGCTTATAATCTGGGGGAAAACCGGAGTTTCCCAGAAGGCAGGACACAAGATTCCCCATATCAACATGGAAATAGCTATCGTCCATCGGGCAAGTCTATCACCAATAACAAGAGGAATAGTACGGCGGTTCCGCATCGCATCCCCTTCCTGATCATACATATCTTGTGTATGCACAGTGGTTAGGATGATACCTGCGAGGATCGCGAACCACTGCAAGAGTCGCGAAGAGCCCAGAGCAGATATTGGGAGTGGCGCGGAAAGAGCAACCTCCATTGCGCCGGATGTAAAACATAAGTAGCCCAGTGCATTGATAGCATTCCGGAGAATTGGGTGACAATCTGCGCCTCCAAAGTTGTTGTACCAAGTTCCGAGGAATATTAGGCTGATTCCTTGCCATAGACCTCCCTTGACTGCAATGCTTATAAACGGTGCGGCGGTATAAAAGCAGAGCATCAAGGTCTTTGCTCCGGCAGGGGATATACGGCCTTGGGGCAGCGGGCGCCACGGTTTGTTGATAGAGTCCTCGTCGATGGCTAGCGGAGCTAGTTGGTTGTTGATGTCGAATGGTAACAAGTTTACCCAGATCCAGAGAAAAACCAAAGGTACTCGCCATATCAAGTCTGTAGGCTGAGGTATAGGTGCGATTCCGTAGAGAGGCGCTGCTAGCGCGTTCGTAACGCCGAAGACGGTGCTCGGGATGGCAATTGTCTTGAGATCACTGGACGTGAACAGCCACAAGGTTTGAGCATGGAATGCACAACGGCGGGCCAAAGCCGAGATAATTATTGGGAGGCCTGTTACAGGTCCTCCGTGGCCTTTTCCATTCGAAATCTGAATAGTGTGGTGAGATCATGTTCGCAAGTGGAAAAAGAACTGTGTGCATACCTTCATTGCTTCGACGTGGAAGGAATTGGGGCTGGAGATAATCACGTGGATGCAGAACAACTTGATTATTGTGAAGCTGTTCTTGGCTGTCACATCTTTCGACATGCACGGCTTGTCTTCAGGAGGCTTTATGCTCTGATCTCGATATACAGTGTGTGGCTTGAAGGCTGTGCAAAAGATGCCCGGAGCCTCTGTTCTCTCCGGGATCGTGCCGCTTAGCCAAGGGTAGTGCTAATTTTGTTGGTTGTACATCTACATGTGATCCGAATTACTTAAGTCTCCTGCGTGAATGGTGTGACTGCATCTACCCAACCTGGATGACCACGATGGCCCCAGAGGTTACGTTATTTCGCCCCCAAATGGCTGGGACGTCAGGTCCCCATGCAAAGTGGGCTATCGTGTGAACTTTTGAAAATCAAATAGAAAGGTGCTCTGCATATCAGGCCAGACCACTACGCTAGTGGCATGTGATGTACAAGCAATGTAACATTATATAGACCGCAGCTCAGTTATTTTCAGCTTTTTATGCAGTACCACTTGGGGTCGACAAATTACAACGAGCCAACATCCATCCCTACTCTATCCGAGCCCCTGACTGCCAGGCTGTGATAGAACTTCGCATTCAGAAGGTGGTACTCTGGTAATCTCTGACTGCAACCAGGTTGTTATCCCTGCACCAACAGATGTTGTAAAACTTCAGCCTGTTCCCCGCGTCATGTAGTACTGGAAGCTGACCAACTTCCGACTTTGTGGAGATATAGTGTTGGGACGGACTTTTCCGAGCTCTCATTCTAAGCAGGCTCGTCAAGGATGAGCACAAGTCAACTTGCATGAGAATCAAAGATGGTGGGTAAGAAATTGCCTAGCTGGAAATCATCCTTCAAAGCTACATCCTAGTCTGGCTTTGACCATTGGCCAGCATCAACTTGGGTTTGGCCCCCAACCAGGAATTTATCCTGCCTACTCAAGGTCAATTTGTGCTGCCAAACAGCTGTTCTCTCCTCTTTTTCTGATAAATCCAGCTTCTCAACCAAATTCCTGTGCAAGTCACGGCGAGGTTCCTCAGCCACATTGATTTCTGTCCTGCTTTTCACAACCCTTTTACATATTTTCCAATTCTTTGACACACATACCGCGTCTCTACTGTGGTGTAAAATCTGACAACGCTAAAGAGAATGACGACCAGACCTGTAGTCGAATGGATCGTTGCGAGTAGTATCTTGTTCTCGCTGAGTACCACGGCAATTATCCTGCGACTGCTTGCACACCGCATTCGAGCTGGATTGACTCTAAAGCCTGCAGACTTTCTGGTATTTATTGCCTATCTATGCCACGTCGGGTATATCGTAGACGTCTCAATACTAGGTATGTTATACACATTCAATCCAACTTGAGGGGGCCCTAATGTCTAACAAGAGAAGGTTTGGGCTTGGGAGGGTATGGTTTACACATGGATGATCTGTCACTCGACCGTATTACGAATTCATTGAAGGTCAGTCATTGTACCATTACCATGCCCTTTGAATGACCCGAGCTCTGATTCTGACTGGCAATGATTCCGTCGCTCTAGGGACTTTTTGTTTCCGAATACTTCTGGGAAACTGGCACGGCATCTTTTCGACTCTCAATCCTGCTGCTTTATATTGATATATTCAGCGTTGATTCCTTCCGACGGCCAGCTATTGGTACAGGTGCTGTGGTTTTTGCCTACTGGATTGCCTGCATCCTCACCACTTCCCTTCTTTGTCGCCCAATCCAATTCAATTGGGATATCACGATCCCTGGCACATGCGGAAACGTTGTCGCGATCGAGCTCTTTTCCGGGGCTTTCAACATGCTCATCGACATCTGGGTAGTGTTCCTTCCACTGCCCACGATATGGAAGCTTCAACTCACGCCCCAGAGGAAATGGGCTCTGACCGCTGCCTTTTCTCTAGGCTTATGGTGAGTTTACACCCCCTCCCCCGTAGCTTCCAACAAGCCATGCAACACCCCAGCAGCTGATATGGGTCTCTCACAGCACGGCCGGGGTGAACTTGGGCCGCCTGATTCAGACCATTCAATGTCCTTCAGATGATGCATCATTCTGTTACCTCAACAGTTCCCTCCTTGTACAGGCGGAACTATGCGGCGGTATTCTCGTGGCCACCACACCATTGCTCCGTCCCCTCTGGAATAGGCATCGCGGCTTTTCCAAGTCTTCCTACCCAGACGAAACACCTGGTTCAGGACGCAAAGGTCATTCTCAGACCTTTGGATCCACACCTTTGAATCTCAGGAAGAAAGCGGTGCCCGACGATGACTCACTGCTGCGTTCGCAAAATGATGGCACTAGTGAGTGGCTACCTCATGAGGCATCTACGAGGTTCACCACAAGCAGTGCAACTGAGCATGAGATGGGGAACTATTCGTCAGCTAGGACCGATCGAGATCTGAGGGCACATGGGCCGGTTGGGGAAATCGAATCGGCACCCAGAGGGGGCATAGTTCGAAAGATGGAGTATAATGTCACCGGAGCCCTAGATACCAATGAATGGAGTGTCTAAGGGGGCGAGGCGATGTACTGAGGCCAAAATCATCCACTAATATTGGTGAGAGAATGTTGCATTGAGCACAAGGGGCAGAGGGAAGTATTCTAGCTGCAGGTTCTATACTGTGTAGGGTTTGGGCAACAAAAACAATCAAGTTTCATGAAAGTAGTTTGTATTAACCCCTGTAGTTAATAGCCTAAGCACCTTACGCAAGGGCCCTCAGACGGCACGGCTAAGGCACGGCAGGGACGGCTGGGATATAACTGTCTAAAACAGCTAATATATATAACAGCTATTTCGGTTCCGAGCAAAGGCCTCGGGACTGTCTGATAAGCTTAAATAGTATATAAATAGTAGGGCAGAAGGGCTTAAGGCCTAGTAAAGGCTTCTTTTCTGTCTATCGCGATTAATCCACTTATTCACCTTATTAAATCTGTTCTAATATTTATATATTATTAGTACGATTATTGCTTTATTTAAGCCTATTTTAGTTTTATTTTATTTCTAAATTCAACCCTCTTATAGGGCCTAAATTAGTATACTTAAAACTAGGCCTATCTAGCTTATTCAAATATTTATTTTAGCGTAAAAAACCTTTTACGAAAGTAAGGCTATTATTATATCTAAGCCTTTCTTAAACGCTATAGCTCTATTTATTCGCTTATTTAGCTAAGTCTTTAAACCTAGACTTAGTTTTAAAGCTTTTAGAGCTTTAAGATCGTCGTTGCTAAATAACAATAGTATTTAATAGCTATCTCTATCGTAAAGCTTAT
This sequence comes from Cytospora piceae, assembly GCA_016508685.1. NCBI lineage: Eukaryota > Fungi > Ascomycota > Sordariomycetes > Diaporthales > Cytosporaceae > Cytospora > Cytospora piceae. Next base: position 142,908 of record JADMLE010000017.1, on the reverse strand, counting down.
CCGAAGCCGGTAATAGCCTTAAGGGCCCTATAACCTTATATAGCGATAAAAGCGACGACGACGTTACTATTAAAACGCTTTATCTTAAAGGCCTATTATAGCTATTAAGCTAAATTAACTTTTAGACTTAGCAGACTTCTATAAAGAACCTCTTTTTTCGTTATAGCGTAATACTTATAATAAGAGAGGTTTTTATAGCTTTAGATAATAGCCTAGTTTATAGCTTTAACAAGGTTACTTAAAAAGCTTTAGCTAAGCCTATCGATCTTTATAAATATTCTTATAAAAACTTTTTAATTATTAAAGCTAACGATATAATCGACTACTCTTTTAAGACTTATATACTCTTATAGGTAGTCGGTATTAATAATTTAACTATTAAATAGCTTAAGCTAGTTATAGGTTACTTAAATAGTAGCTTTATTTAATATTAGAGCTTTATTATAGAGATTAATAGCTTTAAGCTTATTTAGTTTAAAACGGTTATCGAGTATATAATAAAGTTCGACAATTTTAAAAAAGACTTTTAAAACTTTAAAAAGATTATTAACGAGATAGAGTATACTACTTAATTTATTTAAAGCGTAAAAGATATTAATCTTTTATAGACTTAATAAGTTAAAAGAATACTACGCCTTAATTTAATTAAGATATCTTTTACTACTATTTAACGCGACTTTATAGATAAATATAAAGATATAATTACTAAAGTAGTTAACCTTACTTAATAGTAAAAGTTTAAAAGTAGTAAGAAAAAGAACTATAAGCTTAAAAAGCCTTAATCGTATTTTTATAAAAATTACTCTACCGACGTATATTAAAAAGACTATTTGAAGAAAAGAAAAAATAAAGCTAAATAAAGGGGTAAAAGTAACCTAAATACTAAAAATAAAACTAAACTAATTAATAATAGTACTATAAATGTAATAATCATAGGGTAACCTTTATAGAGGTACTTATCTGTATCTAGTAGGGTTAATATTATTAGGCGGTATATATATATAACTAGTCTGTATAATATCTCTTTATACTTATAAGTAATTAAGAGGAGATAAGTCTTATTATATAAGAATAATACTTAGATTAATAACTAAAGAGTAAACTATAAAAGCTATCTAGGTAGTAATAACTATATTATATATTTAGCTCTTTAGTATAGATATATTAGATATATAATATCCTATATATCTAGTCTAATAATATATTAGATATATAATATCCTATATATCCGTAACCTTAACCTTAATGCTATCTAAGGTAGACTCTATAGTCTAGTACTATTAGTTCGGTACTTCGGTATCCGTATTAGGTTTCTTATATAACCTAAATAAGTGCCTTTAGTATACTTAATCTTAGGTTATAATATTATTCCTCTCCTTTATTAATCTTTTATCCTCGAAGATCTATAAGTTATTTTCCTACTCCTTTTTATATATATTTATACTTTCTTAATCCGTTATATCGAATAGAGTTAAAAATTCTTACGTTATAAAATCCGTTCCTACTAAGCCTATCGTTAAACGTAACGATTTAATATCCGCTATCTTATTAAATTACGTCGATATACCTTCTTATCTTACTTATAAGTCCCGGGGTATCGAAGCCTGCTAAGTTTTAGAGAAAGACTCTTCTTATTATCTAGAGTATATACGTTAAAGTTATTCTTCTTATAACGTTCTTAGGCCTACTCCTACTAAATTACGTAATATCGCAAAGTAAAAGTAAAAGCTTTATGCTAAAATTAAAGAGATATAACTAAAGTTAATACGTTTAATAACGTAGGAGCGTAAATAGTCTACGAAGTAAAAGCGTGCTATCTGTCGGGGTTTAGATAAAGTAGATAATCTAGATCGGGTTAAGGCTAAAGAAGCTTATAAGGCTAAGTCTTCCTTACTAGTTAAGGAACCTTATATTATTCCTATATTAGAAGCTAAACTAGAGGAAATTAATTAGAGTGCGGTAGATCTAACTAGTATTAATCCGGAGTTAGTTAGTAGTTTCGAAATAAATATAGGTTCTAAGTTTAGTTAATAAGTTGCTTTATACTAGTAACTTATTTCTTTACTAGTAATAGAGTTCTAATAGTAGCTTAGTTATTCTGCTAGTAGAGATCTCCTTTTACTAGTCGTAATCTTTTTTCTACTAATAACTTATAGTTATAACTAGTAAAATTTCCTTTTTACTAGTTACGCCTAATATAACTAGTAGTATAGGTCTATTATTTAGTTATAGTCTTAGTATTAGTTATCTTAACTAGTCTATTAATTAACTAGTTTTACTTATAGGTCTATTAGTACTCGTTAAGTAAGGCTCTATAATATTTTAGGTTCTCTATTAGTTCTTATATATTTTCTAACTAGTTATAGCTTTTCTATTTAACTAGGAATTCTTCTTATTGTTTTTTACATCGTAACTCTAATATCTATTCTGTTTTATATTCTTAGAGTTTATAGTCGAGTTCGACTTCTTTATCGATTCTAGTATTCTTAAGTACTAGTTTAAGTAATAAAATATAAAAAATAGGGTATATCCTTATTCTTAGAGGTAATAAAAGTTCGTAATTAACGTTTAAGAGCTTCTTAGTAATCTTAAATACTCTAAGTTTTTTAAAATTAAGTTTTTCGCTAGGTTTTTTTATTTTAATATTTCTATATAATAAATAGACCTTATCCCCCTCTTTTAAAGTAAGAACTGTAAATTATCTTTAATTATAAAAATATACTATTTATTAGCAGAAAAATATAAGTTTTTCTTAAATATCTTTTTATAATTTATAGATTTTATTCGTTTATTTTATTACTTCGGTATTATCTTTTCTAGGTAATAATTCTCTATGTTGGTTAGGCTCTGGTTGTGATATTACAGGGGTAGGCAACTTAGGTTATTCTTATTAGTGTCGTTGTTACTTATCTTTTTCTCTTAGTCAGAAGCTATCGTAAGGTTGCAGGCAAAAGGCTTAAGGCCTTCGGCGTTACCGTTCTGCCGCCCTGCCTAGTAGTTAATTACACCGCCTACCGTAATAGGCCTAGTGCCTTACGGCACCTATATAATCGCTAGGCCTAGTATTGTCTATGCTATTGCCTAATCTATACTAACAACCTTTTCTTTATCGTATACGTATAGGGTTATTCCCTTTTTCTCTCCTTTATATCGTATACCTTCGTTACTGTCGTATCTATACGGTCTGCGTCGGACTGTCTGTACCGTACACGTGTAGGGCTATTTCCTTCCGCGTTAGACCTTTTATACCGTATACGTATAGGCTTCCTCCTGCTAATCGTTTCCCTATTATTACCCCTAACCGGTCTGCTATCGGACCGAATATACCTTTAAATCGAGTTAGCATCTTTTAGTGCTAACTGCCCTTTTAACTAAGCCGTGCCGGCTACGCTATAGGCTAAACTAATAGCCTTCCGGCTATGCTATACTATAGACGGAATTACCTAATACCGAAAGCGCTTTACTATAATCTAGGCTTTCCTTCCTCTATTCTATTTCCTCTATCTAGTAAATCGTTATCGTTATTATATACGTAGCTACTAGTTTCCTTATCGTATACGTAGCTACTAGTTTCCTTAAGGCCTTATTTAATCTTATAAGAGCTTTAGTTTAATAAATTATTATCTTTCTAAATCTTTTCTTCTATTTTTATTTCGTTAAAAGGGGTATCGGGTAATATTATAATCTCGGTCTAAAGATATACTATAAAGGCTAAATTAGGCTTAGGTAGTACTAATTATAGGCTTTAGTTCTCGGTATAGGCTATACCGAGGTTAAGAGGCTATATAGATATAACGTTATTCTACTTTAAGCTAGGTATAAGTAACTCTAAGCTCTAATCCTTAGTATACTCTATACTAAGGTTAAGAGGCTATATAAGTAACCCGCTATTTAGGAGGTATACTATATAGGCTAAATTAGGCTTAAGTAGTATTAATTGTTAGCTCTAATTACCGGTATAGGCTTTACTAAGTGCTAGAGGCTATATATACGTGCCTTTAGCTTTAAAAGATAACGCATCTAGTTATAGTAAAGGCACGATATAGTATTATAATAACAGGAGTTACGTAGCAGGCTATCCTAGGCTTCGGAGAGCTATAAATAGTCTTATAGATCCCGTTAGTAGTATTACCGGAGGCTACGGTAGAGGTATAATAAGGTATTATAACGACGGAGGTTTTATAGCAGGCCGTCTTAGGCTTTAGAAACTCTAGTTTACTAGCCTATTATCCTTTTAAATCTTCTCTTCTCCTTTATAGGCTAGCTATTAAAGGTTATTATAAACTAGCCGAGGGTCCTTATATACTAGCTGCTAAGAGGCTTCCTTTTAGTTTAGCCGAAGGTCTTTATTCTAAATAAGTCTTATAAGCAGTATAGGCAAGGCTTTATTCTATAGCAGACCGGGTATAGGAGGCACTATTAAAGGCATTATAGGGCTAGTATAGGGTATACCGAGTATATAAGGCTATATAAACGGTCGTTTTAGGCCGCAGAAGCCTATTATCTGCCTTAGCTATCTCGGTATTATTATAGGTTATGTCTTTAGTCGCTATAGAAAGTCGAATCTAAGGGATAGCATAGGGCTTAGGGATTATAGTATAGGTATAGGGGATTTATCTTTCTCGATAAATTTAAGTATATCGTTAATGCTATAGAGACTAAACGTAAAGAGAGCGTAGCTATTACGTAGAGGTAGCTACTATAGACCTTAAGGTTTTACTACCGGGGTTATTCTAATTTATTCGATTTCGACGTTAAGCAGAAATTTAATTATCTTAATCTCTTCTATAACCTATAGAGGGTATTTCTTTATCTTTATTACCTCTAAGAGTTATATAGTAAAGTAATACCTATATAGACCTATATAGATATCTTATTCTTTAAAAAAGTTCTTTATCTCGTATTTCTAAAAGAGATCGATATATCTAAATATCTCTTTATTCTAACTTTTAAATTCTTACTAAAAGTCTGTTAAAAAGGCCTTAGTAATAGTATCTTATTACCGAAAGGTTTCGATAACTTATATAGTAAAAGTTATAGCGCCGATTTTATTAATTATAGCCTTATTAATAAAGTTATCTTACCTGCCGAAGTCTACCTTTCGCTATCCTATTTATATTACTTATAAGTTCTATATAAGGTTATCGAAATAATCTTAGAAAGAGTATAGTTTTACTTCCTTATCTTAGCTATTAAAAGCTATTATATAGTAGAACGGTTATATCGCGAAGGAGGGTTTTTTATAGGTTTATAAAATTATAAAGGAAGGTTTTTATAAGTTTATAAAGTTTAGAGAAAGGAAAATTATAAATACTACCTTTATAATTATTATAAAAAGAGGTTTAAGGTTAACTCGAATAAAGGAAGGTTAGTAAGGCTTATAAAGTCTATCGGTAACGTAGGTTTTATTATAAAAGAAGTTTATAGTATAGATTAAGTATAAGGTTTTATTTAAAAAGAAAGTTTATAGTAAAGGAAGTTTTAAAGGTTTACGCGATAGTACGCGCTATTAGGTTATAAGGTTAGCTTCTAATTAAATACGTTTCTATTAAGTTAGTTTAAAAGGCCTTATAATAGCTAGCGGTTAATCTTAGCTATTATATAAAGGTTAACTAAATCGCCTAAATAATCTTATAATAGCTTCGATTATAGTATAGATCTTAAGACTTAAGGCGCGACGAATAGCCTATAAAGGAGACCTAATCGTTATATAATAATTATAAGAAAGGTTTATCTTTTCTTTCCTTACTATTAGAAATTACCTTATAATTACTAATTAGTATTAGTTAAGCTTTAATTATAATATTATAGGGGTAGGCAACTTAGGTTATTCTTATTAATATTATTATTATTTATCTTTTTCTCTTAGTTAGAAGCTATTATAAGGTTATAGGTAAAAAGCTTAAAGCTTTCGGCGTTACTATTCTGCTGCCTTGCCTAGTAGTTAATTACACCGCCTGCCGTAATAAGCCTAGTGCCTTACAGCACCTATATAATCGCTAAGCCTAGCATTATCTATGCTATTGCCTAATCTACACTCTATATATATTAATAATAATAATAATAATAATAATAATATTTATATACCGACCTGCCCTAGGGTATACAGAACCTCTATAGTCTAGCTAACTATATAGGAACCCGAGTACCAGGGGAAAACCTATACGCTACGTTCTTACTACGCAGTAGCTACGCCCTCGCTATACCTGCGTCCTATAGCTTCCTAGTACCTATACTATACTAGTAACCTTAATTAGCTATTTAGACTAGTCTCTTAGCCTATATTACAGTAAGGAATACGTTTCCCTGCTTTAGCGCTACTTATTCCTCCTTATAGCGCTATACGGTGTCTTTTTTAGCGATCTTAATTATTAGTCGAAACGTTAGAAGCCTTTTAGTCTATAGTAACTACTTTATAATAGCGTTTATAGTAGTATCTTTACTAATTACTATCTTAAAATCGCAGTATAAGTAAAGCGCCTATAGCGCGAGTAAACGGTAAAGGCGCTTACGCTTCGATACTAGTTTTATATACCTAACGATAAAGTAGAATATAGTTTTTTTCTCTTTTTTATAATAATAAAGCAGCGTATATACGTTAAAGACGTTATATATAAATAAATAGCTAGTAAGGCCTATAACCCCTATTTTAATTTAAAATAAAGTAAAAGACTTATATTTAGCTAAGCCGATATAAAGGTTACTAATTTTATCTATAAAGATAGGTAGGCGCTATGCTAATAGTATAAGTATAGAGCTCGCTAGGCGCGTTATCGCTATATTTTATAGCCTATCCTACTATTCTTTCTATTTATAGAGGTATAGGTTTATCGGGGGTCTTATAATCTATTTTTTCTACTATAGGTGTTTTTATATTCTATTTTTATAGTAAGGTTACTATATAAGGGTTATAAGAGAAGGTATTATAGTAAGAGAGGTCTATTACTAATATTATTTATTCTTCTATCTTAAAAGCTACGTTATTATTACCTTTTAAATACTATTTATACGCTATATTATCTTAGTTTTCTCGAGTCTTACCTTAAACGCTATAAGTCTGCTATTTAGGTATATATCGATTAAGAGGTACTTTATTTCGCTTTCTAATAGTTTAATAAGAGTTACTTTAAAGGCGCTAATTATAACGCGTAGGTACTATAACTAAATAGCGTAAAAGTATATTCTAATCCTTATCGGATAAGTAAGTAATAAGGTATATTACGCTAAAGCTCTATATATAATAGCGCTTTATATTACTTTTATATAGATCTTTTTAGTATATACGTTACTATAGCCTTATATAGTAGCTATAAGGCGTATAAGTATAAACGTTTAGGTCTTTAGCTTTTTTTTAATTTCTTTAGAATAGTAGCGCTAGCGTAGCTTCCGATCTAGCTATACGCCTAAAAACCTTATTACTTCGACTAGCGTAACTATTATTATACTATAGCGTACCGGCTACGTAAGCGCTTTATAGTTATAGGTAAAGTAGATTAGTTTATTTTTATAAGCTGCGAATTTTATTCTTACTTATAGCCTTTAATCCTTATATATAGCGTATATCTTACTTAGGCGCTAGTAATTCTCTCTAACGTCGCTACTCGCAACTAAGATATTTATATTATCTATAAAGCTAACTATAACTATACCGATACTTTAGAGGGCTTTATATAGCGTAGTAATATATAAGAGGAATAGAATTAAGGAGAGGGAGGACTTTTAAAGGACCTTTACTTAGAGTATATATAACGCTAAAGCTTCTTTATTAAAGAGAAGGCGTACTATCTGCGCGTTAAGGAAGCTATAAATCTAACGCTAGATTTATAATAGGTACCTTTTTCTATATATAATTTCGATAAGGCAGGTATAATTAACTATATTAAAGGTACCGGTAATATTAAGCTATAAGAGCGAAGTAACTACGCTACTTTACTATAATATAAATACTACTTTTATAATAACCTATATAGTAAGCTTTATTAAATATGCTTTTCTATTACCTATCTAGCCCTTCGGTAGTAAGTTTTATATCTCTACTACTTCTATAATATATATATTTAGTACTTTTTTAACTACCTTACCGATAATATATAGTAAGATAATAGGTCTATATACCTTAGCGAGTTATTTCTCTTTAGTAGTTTTTCTTAGTTTTAGTAGGATAATAACGTTCGCGCTATAAAAGCGCTATAAGTAGTATACTAGTATAAAGCTCCTTTTTACTATTTAGGTAATAGCCTTTTAAAGAGGTTTTCTATATAGTTTAAGTAGGCTAATAGGGAGGAGGTTATCGCTAAAAGCCTTTTATAGTTAAATGCCTTAAAGGGTTATCTTAATATCTGCTTTAGAGACGCTTCGTTATATTATAAACGCCTTCTAGTACTACCTCCTTTCCGAAAGATCTTATTCTTCGATATTTAATAGGTTTACTACTATAGTTAGGAAGAACTTAGCTATAAAGACCTTAATCTTTTAAGGATATATACTATACTCGGTAAGTTTTTCTACGCTACGTTAGAGTAACGGTAGCGTAAGTAGGTTAGAAGGCTTATAGCTCTATAGTTATACTTATCTCTCGAGTCTTTAAATTATTAAATTATTATAAAAAGCGGCTACTACTATATAGCGCTAGTACTTCGTCTAAGCTACTTTAATTATAGGTTTTTAAGTTTATATAGCTTCTTATCGGGTTCGGTCTATATATACTAAAAGAGTAGCTTAAAAGCGTTATTAAGCTTATTTAGTAGCGGTAATTACTTATATAACCTCTAGAGACTACTACTTTACCTTTTTACCTATATTCGCCTTCTATTATAGGGCTACTGCTTAGGCGATATACTAAAGCTTTATAGTTAAGTATTTAATATAGTTATTTAGTTTTATAGTGTTATTAAACTTATTTAAGATATTTATTTTTTTTATCTTAACTTTAATAAGAAAAGGGTTAACTACTACCTATAACTAGCTATCTAAAATATTACTTAGTTATAGCTGCTTTACTATATATATAATATATATAAGCTATAAGTTATAATCCGATCCTTTTTATTAAAGTCTTTCGCTATATTTATATTAGACCTTAAAGCTATACTAAGCGAGATTAAGTATTAAAGGTCTTTCTTTATACTTCTCGTATATTATACGCCTATAAGGCGTAGCGAGGTTAAGGCTTTAGCGTTATATAATAGTAAGGAGTTTATATATTATAAGAGAGGTCCTCTCTGCTTAGTCCTATAGTAGGTAATATATATTAAAGTCTTTAACGAAGACGTTATATCCGAGTAGCGCTTTCGCTATAAGATTAGGGAGTAGGCTCTGCTTATAGGCGCTATACGCTAGTTCGGTATATATTAACTATATCGTAAGCAGCTTACTTTTTATATAGAATATAGCTAAGCTTTAGTTATATCCCGACTACCCTTCTTATATAGCGGAAAAGAAGCGTTTATATATAAATAGCGCGGCTCTACCGCTACTTATATATATCGCTTTATAAGGCGATAACGTAAAGCAAATAACTATTAAGGTATTTAAACTTATCTATAGTTTCTAAATTACTATAATATTATAGGCTAGGTGCCTGCTTAGCACTAGCGCTATATTCGATCTGCTTCTTCTTATATTTTAAAAAAGTATCTTAAAGTCTATTATTCTTAAGTAAAGGAGTAAGTTTATAGCGTAAGCTACGTATATAGTAATAAGAATTAGCGTATACTAGACGTTTTTATTACTTAAGAGTAGGGCTGTCTTTAGCGTAAAATATATTTTATAGCTTTATTAAAGAGGTTCTTCTTTCTGCTACCGACCGTTTAAAAGCTATTACTACTTTTATTACTTACGCTAAGTATAAAGGTATTACTAACGCTACGTACTTCGAACTATTAGGGGCAGGTCTTATATACGTCCTATACGCGTTTTTACTATACTTATACTATAGGATAGCTACGATTTTACGCTATATAAGCGCTTTTATACTAAACGTATTAAGTAGCCTTCTTATTTACTATAGCTAGGTATTCGGCTTCTCTTTCTATATATACTATTCTTACGTAGCGTTTATACTACGCGGTTACTCTATAGTAGTATACGATATATCTATAGCTATAGTAGTTATAGTACTACCTAATATTAACCTTTACTAAATATAGCTTATAGTTAAATATCTCTGCTTTTTATATAACCCTGTTACTATAGAGCTGCTTTACTACTATAATATTATTAATCGAAGCTACTAGAACCGACTATCTTTATTTATTTTTTAAAAAGAGAGGGCGTACTTTACTAATAGTACTTAAGTTATCTTTTTAGAGTTCTTTTAAGAGCTACTCTAGTATAGCGTACGCGTTACGCAGACGCCCTATATATAATCCTTTAATAACTACTAGGTATTTACGCTTTACTACTATCGCTTTAGCTTTAAATATAAAAGGGATTTATACCTTTTAAGCTTTATATGTTTAAGCGTCTAATTTAAATATAAAGAGGACGTTTTTACTACGTAAACGCTACGTTATAATTACTTTATTACTACTAAAGGCTTAATTAACTATAGTAATAGTATTAACTAGTTCTCTATTATTATATACTTCTATAGTATTTCGAATTATAATTTCCCTACTATAGCAAGCTAAGATTATAAGCCGCAGCTCTTACGCCCTTAAGCTACTCGGAAGCGTTACTAAAGCTATAACCTATACCTATAACTAGTTTATAAGGCTTATCGTATTCCCTATATAGGCGCTGCCTATAAAAGCTTTGCGTAATACTATCTCGATCTTATTATATAAGTCTGCTTATATAATTAGCTATACTGCGTTTATAGAGCTTTTACGTAAAGACTTTACCGCCTATACGTAGTAGTTTTTAGTAAGGTTAAAGACCTCTTATACTTTATCTTAGCCGATAAAGTCTGCTAGTTATTATTTAATTTTCTCGAGTATCTCTAAGTCCGTGCTAGCCGCTTCCTTGTTACTCGCTAGCTACTCGTTTATTATTATCGTCGTAGCGTAGGCGCTAAGGCTATAGTTAGGGTAGTGTCTGCTTTATTCGATTCCTGCCGTTCTAATATTTATAACTATTAGAAGCACCTTAGGCCTAGCGCCCTCGCTGCGCCCTACCTATATAGCTATAGCTAGGCGTAGCTTCGCCTAACGATTCCGATTCTAAAGTTAGATTCGAGTTTCGAGTGCAGTTAGCACTAATAGGTGCTAATTTGTCTCGAAGAGCTTTTTTTTCTATATATATTAAGGTTATACTTATAGTTAGTATAAAATAGTAATATTCTTATTATATTTATATCTGCGCTATTATAAGCAACTTATACTAATAGTAGGAGTTTAACTTAGTTATTCTATTTATAGTTAACGTAGCTCTTAAAGTAGGCTTTAATAATTTAGTTAAGCTATTTTATTTATCTGTCTATTTATAAATAAAAAGCTATTAAAAGCTTATATTTAAATCTTAGCTTACTTATAAGTCTTTACTAAAACTTTAAAGTAAACTTTATATTATAATCTATAACTAGTTCTTTAGGTAATCTATATTAATTAATAACGTTTTATAAGAATATATATAATAATTCTTTTACTATTAAAGATTTTTAGTAAAATATAAAGTAAGCGTATTTTATAAGCTTATTTATTATAACTAAAATACTATTATAAAGTACTTATATTATTAGTTCTTTAGACGTAAGTAGTTTAACTATAAAGTCTATTATAACTAACTTTTATAGTCTTATTATAACTAGTAGAACTTTTAGCTTTTTATAAGGCTTATATCGTACTACCTTATTTTTATTATAAGTGTTATATTCTTTAAATACTATTATAACGTATTACTATATCTTAAGAAATTTATAGTATCGTTAAATTTATTTAACTATTAAGGTAATTCCTTAATATCTATAAGATAGTGCTTTATATATCCTTCGGATAGGCTTATTTTATAGGTCTTCTAGTATATAGAGTTTTCTTACTTAAAAGAGTATTTTATTATTATTATCGAGATCTTTTTTTTCTTTTATTAAAAGTTATTATTATAATTCTTTAAGCTTTATTTCCTATTCTAAATCTAATATAGTCTATAGCGTTACGCTAAGCTATTTTAGTTTTTAAGTAATATTACTATTTAATCTCTATTATAAGATACTCTATATTTCTAGCGTAATATCTTATTTATAGTCTAGTTACCTGCTTTTTATATTAGCTTTACTATTTTCCGATCTTTTTTAGTAATAGATTTTTAGATCGAATTATAATAGGAATTCTGCCTATTATATTTATCGTTTATTTAAAACCTTAGTTATAGTAAACTAAACTAAGTTCTTATAATCTAAGTATACTTTTATTTAATATTTTATACTAATTAGATATAATTCCTATTCTATAAATACTTCGATAATTACTATTAATTCTTTATTATAAATTTAATAATTAAGTTTTAGTTTATTAAGCTTCTTAAAGATAAATATTATCGGATATAGCTTACCGTTTATATCTCGTTATCTAAGTTATCCTCTAAGTATAAAGTCTAATATATTAGTTTCTACTTTAAATAGTTTATTCGGGTTTACTTCTATTAAGACTAGTTCTAAAGTAATTATATTCTTAATCTTATTAAATACCTCTTATACGTCTATAGTCTAATTAAATAGTACGTTTTTTTTAGTAAGGTTAGTAAAAGGTATTATATATTTACTATAGTCTTTAATAAACTATCGATAGAAGTTTATAAATCTTAAAAAGCTTTTAACTTTCTTTAAGCTAGTCGGCTTTAGCTATTCCTTAACTACTATAATCTTCGAGTTTTATATCTTAATTTCTCTTAGTAATATAGTATATTTTAGAAAGTCTACTTTTTTAATATAGAAAAAACTTTTTTTTAGCTTTATTAGTAGTTTTACGTCTTATAATATTTTAAGTACTTAATATATATACTTTTAATACTTATTTTTATTTTTAAAATAGATAAAGATATTATCGAGGTATACTACTATAGTAATATTTAAATATTCTTATAGTATATAATTAATTATAGCTTAAAAGGTAACTAAAGTATTAGTAAGTCTAAATAGTATTACTATATACTCGTAGTATCTATAGCGTATTCTAAACGCTATTTTCTATTCTTCTTCTTTCTTTATACGGATTAAGTTATAAGCTTTTTTTAAGTTAAAGGCTATAAATACTTTAGCTCTATATAATCGGTTTCTAAGTTCTCTAATTAAAGGTAAGAGATAACGGTTCTTAACTATAATCTTATTAAGCTATCGGTAGTCGATATATAGTCTTAATTTTCCGTTCTTTTTAAGAATAAATAGGATTAGGTATCTTACCGGCGATATCGATTATTATATATAACCTTTTATAAGGTTTTCTTCGAGATACTTTTAGAATACTTTAAGTTAGTTTTCGTTTAACTTATATATCTATTAGAATTTTAGTTATATTCTTTCTTTTAAAGGTATTTTATAATCTTATTAATTATATTTAGATAGCCTAGTATTAAAGACTTTTAAGAATAGCTTAGTATACTTCTTATATTCTTTTAGAATATAGTCTTAAGGTTTTTTCCCTACTTCTTTAGCTTACTATAAGTAGCTTATAAATCGTCTAAGTAGCTCTTTTATTTATTTAACTATTTCCCTATATTTATACTATTATTTTTAGTATAATACTATTCCTTTTTATATTATTATAATTATTCTTATCGCTAGTAGCCTAGCTTCTTACTATATTTATACTTAGTACTTATACCTTTTAATATCTTAGATTACTTATATTATTACTACTAACTACTTCTTTTTTCTTATTATATTAATCTTTTTAATTATTTCTTTAGCTTATTATAATAATACTAGGTATAGTCATATTTTTCTTAATTTATTTAAAAGCCCTTTCTTTACTTCTTTAGTAATATAATCTTTCTCTAAGGTATCTTTCGTTAGTATAGCTTTTAGAGCTTAAGTAGTTCTTTAAACTCTTCTAAAAGTATTATTAAGTACGTTTAAACGTCGTTTCTTTAAACTATCCTTAGTAACTAAACTCTTTCTTACTATACTATTAATTATCCCTTTAATTAAGGTATAGTTTACCTAATTAATCTAGCTAGTAATTTAATTAATATATAAATTATACTTTCTAAACTATATAATATCTAGTATTACGTTATAATTTAGAAAGTTTATAATATTAAAGCTAAAAGTCTTATAATACTATTAGATAGTAATAAGGAGGTAATTAGTCTTATTATTAATTTATTTATTATTATAAATAACGTTAATTTCTTCGATCGTTTTAAGTTAATATAGTTCTTTCTTCTAATAGTAAGCTAGTCGATATTTATTAACTGCTTTTAAGGTAATAAAATTCCCTTAAGCGCTACTATCTAATAGTACGCGTAGTTTAAGTTTACCGATTTATATTTCTAGTTATAAGTAGTTATATTCGTTTCTGCTTATTACGTTAAAGAACCTTCTTAGTTCTACGCTATTAGATAGTTCTACTCCTAATAGCTTAACTTATTTTTTATATTCTTTACTACCTACTATACTAATTCTTTAGCTCGGTTTTACTTTACTCTAAAAGGCGTTACCTCTCTTTTTTAGCTATCTCTTACTAAAGTATCTTCGCTATCTATTACCTTCTAAGATACTTTTTTAAAGGCTTAAAGTCGATTTAGTCGATACTCTATATAATCTACTACGTATATAAGGGTTCTATACTCTATAAAGATAATTACCTAAAACTATATAAGTTCTTCTTAAATAACTTTTTATCTTTATTAGGTATCGAGTATCTTCTTAGCACTATTTTATCGGTTTTACTAATATCGGTATTATCGTTATTATCGTTACTTAAGGTCTTATTCCTTCTACTAAGCTTATACTTTTAGTACTTAATATAGTTAATAGTCTTTACTAGAGCATTTTCTAAGGTTATTTCCTTTTTCTATATAACTACGTAAATATTACTCTTAATTTTATTTAAAAGTAGCGTCTTCTACGCTATATTATATAACCTCTTATTAGGGTTTAAGATAAATTATCGTTAGAATCTAGTTATTTTATCCTTCTTTCTATTAAGAGAAGAAATTATTATTTATTTTCTAGTAGAAATAGTATTTATAATTATTATCGATATAGCTAAGTCTTAATACTAGGTTATTATACTATCTATTCGCTAGATCTAGTAGATCTAGGTAGTGCTAGTTATAATATAAAGTTTTTTTTTCTGCCTTAGCTTATTATACTCTTAAGATTCGAAATATCGTAATTTCGCTATCTTAGGTATTTACTATCTATTCTAAGTATAAAGGTAACTAGGTGCTTTCTTAAGTAGTATTTTTATTAATCTATTTATTAAAGTCTTTTATATATTCTTAAGCGCCTTCTAAGGTTATATTACTAGTAAGCCTAGGTTTTTATAATTCTTTCTATTAGATTAGTTCGTTAGTAATATCGAGTATCGTTTTTCTATCCCTAATAAAATTAGCGACTTACTATCCCTCCTCGTATAGTATTTCTTCTATAATCCGTAAGGCGTAGGTTTATCTAAAGGGTTTTTCCTCTTAGAGAGTTATCGTATAGCTAGTGCTTACTCTTACCCTAGTTTCTTAGATATCGGAGATAGGGATAATATCGTTATAGTAAGATTCTAATAAAGCCTTATTTCGATATTTTTAAAGATAGTCTTAAAAGTCTTTATCTTCTTTAGATTTTTCCTCTACTATCTTAGCGAGGTAATTAGTACTAGAATAGTCCGAGTCGCTATCTTTAACGACTATATTATATAGTAGTCTTTTTCTGCCTATTACTAAAGTTCTATAACTTATATTACTATTACGCTATTTTCCTTTAGGTATAGGCTTTTATTCTTTCTTCAGCTTATTTCTATAGTTACGTGCGAAGTAGCCGGGTTTACTATAGTTAAAGTATTTAAGCTTCGATTTATCTTTTTATACTATAGCGTCGAGTTCTATAGGTTTTATATATTATCTATATATAGTGTTATTACGGTTATTTCTCTTATTCCCTTAGAATTTCCTTTTAGTATTTAGAGCGTAGGTTTTTAGGTAAGCCTTACTAGGTGTTTTCTCGTTACGTTTCTCGAGTTATTGTTTATAGTTATAGTTATTAATCCGAACTACTATTTTAGCGTACTTCGAGAAGTTATCTAGTCAATCTTCCTTAGTAATATTATCTTTAACGCCGCTTTTTAGTCCTTTATAAAACCGATCGATTAGAATATTATCTAGCTATCCTAAGACTGCGATAATCTATCGGAATTCTATAAGGTATTCTAAGGCAGAAGTACGCTAAAAGCACTTATCTAGATCGCGTCTTACCTGTTATTCTTCTTTAGGTTTACCGAAAGCTCCTTTAAGTACGTTTTCGAAGTTCTCGTATTTTTCGAAGACCTTATTAGTATCTATATCCCGTTTATCTAAAGTATATTCTAGGTAGTCGCGTATAGTTAGTTTAAACTATATAAAGGCCGTTCCCTTAAGTTATCTAGCTATAAAGAGGATTTTATCTAGCTTATTACGAAACTCTTTTTTATAGTGTTAAAGGTAGTATCGTACTATAGTAAGGAAACCTTAGAGAGTTCTTTTAGTTCTATTAAAAGACTTAGGTTTATCTAGCTTAATCTTAGACTGTCTTTCCTTATAGTTAATATCTATAGGTTCCGTTTACTTATTAGTCTTCTTTAGTGCTTTAATTTTAGACTTAGCTTTTTCGATTACCGCTATATAGTTAGCCTTAAATTACGCGATAAGCCTTTACTAAGCGTTCGTATTCTGCTAGAATATATTCTGCTATTCGTATAAGGCTTATAGCTATTATTATATACGGTTAAAGGCCTTACTAGGGTTAAAGATATTAGATACTATAATTAATAGAGTATAGAGTATTATATAAAGGTATACGTTAAAACCGTCTAAATAAGAGTTATTAAAATATAATAATTATAGTAGTAACCTTTATAAAATACCTATCTATAGTTATAAGGTTAATATTATTAGAAAGTATATATATATAACTAGTCTAAGCAATACTTATTATTTATATATTTATAAATAATTAAAAGGAAATAAATCCTATTATATAAATAATACTTAGATTAATAACTAAAGAGTAAACTATAAAAGCTATCTAAATAGTAATAACTATATTATATATCTAGCTCTTTAGTATAGACTATCCGAGTCGTTATCGGTTTTAGCGGTCTATCTATATAAGTCGATAGGACTGCCGTCGGTCTTATCGGTCTAAACCTTAACCCTAGTGCTATTAGAGTAGTAGACTCTATAGTCTAGTGCTATTAGTTCGGCACTTAGGGTTCCGTTCCGGGTTACCTGCATAACCTAAACAGGTGCCCCTAGCGTACCTAATCTTAGGTTATAACAATAGGCTATAAGTTTTCTAATTAAAGAGCTTAAACTAGAAGATACCGCAGCCGATAAGGTTTATAATTTCCTTTATATTAGACTCTTCGAAGGGTTTACCGAGACTAATAATAACGCTATTATAGCGTAGCTTTAGTACTAGCTTATAGTTATCTCTCTCTTTTTAAGTAAGGAAAATAAGGGTAGCCGGCTTAAGCTTATTTTTAGATTTAAAGGGCCGGCCGCGCTTTCGATACGCTAGAGGCGTTAAATTAGGTATAGGTATCCTTAATTATAGGCTCTAATTCTCGGTATAGGCTATACCGAGGTTAAGAGGCTATATAGATATAACGTTATTCTGCTCTAAGCTAGGTATAAGTAATTCTAGGCTTTAATCCTTAGTATAGGGTATACCGAGGTTAAGAGGCTGCGTAAGTAACCTACCGGTTATAAAGTATATTGCCTAGGCTAAATTAGGCTTAGGTAGTATTAATCGTAAGCTCTAACTACCGGTATAAGCCTTACCGAGTACTAGAAGCTACGTAAATATAATACTATTAAGGTTATCGCGGTAATATAGGTATACTAATATAGACCGAAATTTAATAGGTCTATTAGGAAGGTCTAAGGTAAAATCGTATCCTTTAATAGTAAGCAGCCTATATAGGCTTTACTAGCCTTTTTTTTTTCGCTATACGCGCACCTCGCTTTAGAGGGGTAATATTATCTAATTACTTATATTTAGGCTATTTTATATAGTAATAGCTTTATTAATTTAGCGTTTTATAAAGAGCTTCTAAAGTGCTTTTATCGCCTTTATAATAGCTTCTACGCGCTTTAGCGTTGATAGCGATAGAGGTAAATTAAGGTTTATTTAAGGGAAAGCTCTAAAGATAAGTAGCGTAGGTACTAAACTATCTAGTCCTGCTATATCGTTAATAGCTTTTATAGCTATTTATAAGATAATATTATTACTAAAATTATTTAAAGACTTAGTATATAAAATCTCGAATATATAGCGTAATAAGCTATAATATCTTTTAACCTTTCTAATAGACTAATAGGCTTCTATAAGTACTTATTTATATATAATACTTATAATTTTAGTTTTAGTTTAGAACTTTACTAACGCGAAGTTAGTGCCGGCATTATAAACTAGCTAGTTAAAAGGTCTAAGGTACGTATCTATCTATATTATCTAGAGGGCTTCTTAGGTGTCTTTTATAGATAAGGAAGCGAGAAAGCATATAGCCTAGAAAAACGTTAATAAGTTTATAGCGTATAGTATAGATTTTCCGAGCAGATATATAACGTCTATAATAAGCTTATAATTAAAGTTATAATCGTCTTATAGAGTAAATTTAAATTATTAAAAGGTAAGGCTTTTTATCTAATAATAATAGCAGAACTTTATAATAGCTTTAAAGACTATTATATCGACTTTATAGCTAGCGTTTATTAATAGCTAGGAGAGGCGATTAACGGTTAGGTGTCTAAAGCGACGATAAAGGCGTTATAATTCTTTCTCTATAAAGAAGGCGCTAGTATCTTATTTTAAAAGGAAGAACTATAGATAGCTCTATTTTCGAATAATAAGAAAGGCTTTCTCGTAGCCTTATTTATCGATCTTTATTATCTTATCTATAGTATTCCGGAAAAAGACGCCTAGTTTATCTATATCTTAGATATATAAAAGGAATAGTATAGAGGCGTTAATAATATAAAAGGTTATAGCTCCGATAGGTAAGTCGATAGTAATAGTGCCGATAGAAGATAATTATAATCTTTAGCCGAATTTAATAATAGCCTTACCGGCTTATAATTTATCTATTTCTACTAAAAGAGTCTCGCGTTAAAAGGTAAGGTACTAGTTATAGCCTACTATTAAAAACTCTGCTACTCTAGTATTAGGTATAATACCTTAAAACTTTAGCTTTAAATAGCGTCTTTAAAAGGTAAACTATAAGGCTAAGGTAACGGTATCCTTATACTTAGCTTTACTATCGTTATCGTTAAAGATAGTATAAAGAAAAGCTATATCTATTAGCTAGTACGCGGCTTCTTTATTTTCGAAGATACTAGCTTTATTATTATTATTATTATCTTATTTAGCTAAGCTATCGATACTATAGGTAGCTTTATAGCCTTTATAATTAGTTAAAAAGGCTATAAAGCCCTCTTTTATTACTAATTTATTATAGTATTTATATTAAGCTAAGTATTAGTTTTAAAATCGTTATCTCTTTTCCGGGGTATACTTTATAGACTAGCACCTTTTTTTACTATAGACGAAGTATTTCTTTTTCCGGTATAGCTACTAGCGTTTATTATTATAATAGTTATTATAAAAGGTTCTTCTATAAAAGCTAGAGCTACTATCTTAGAAGCTAAAGCTTTTTTATTAGTAATTATTATTATATTAGCGGTTAAGATAATAGACGTTATTATTAAGCTATCTCTAAATAAAATAACTATTAGCGCTATTCCCTTATTTAAAGAAGAGTTTAAAAGATAATCGGAGGTCTTAGAAAAGCTTCTTATAAGGAGCAGCGGGTATATAAAAGGTATACTCGAATTCTACTACTCCTTCGTATACTCGAAAAACTATTATCCTTAATATCTTATTACTAACGTAGTAGAGGCTAACAGCGCGCTAGTAAAGCTAGAGTTTATCTAGTATAATACGTAAAACCTTATAAAGGCTTTTATCGATATTCTCTTTATCGTTCTAAAAGCTATTAAACGTTATACTTATCTAATTATTATAGTACTATTAATAATTAATATCTATTTTAAAATAAGTCTTTAGCTTTTTATAAGCTATAGTAAAATTATCTATTATACCGATATAGTAAATATAGTAGGTTTTAGCTCTTCCGGTAAAAATCTAAAGAAGTATAGCGTAAAACTAATTTAGCTAAATACTACTATAATAGTAGAGGTTTATAAAAATCTTTAGCTTATTATCTAATAGATTATATAATTCTCTTATCTATTTTTTATTTTTATCCTAAGCTTTTAAAAAAACTATAATCTTATCTAGTTTTAGTATATAGTTAAGTACTAGGTAAGGAAAGAGAGTTTTATAGGGATTATAAGAAGGTTTATAAAGGTACTCGAAAGCTAGTAGTTATATAGTTCCTTATTAATAGTATAGTATTCTAGTAAAGATATATAGCTTTAAAGGGGTTTTCGGAGGAAAGTTTAAAGGGGGGTTTAGAGAGGGAATCGGAAGATACTATAGCTATTAAGGTTATAAGAGAGGTTATTTTAAGGCTCGGAAGCCTATCGGTTACTTTAGCTATTCCGATAGCTATATAAATAGTCGTTCTAGGCTTTAAAAGCTTATTATCTGCTTTAGCTATCTTAGCAGTATTATCTTAGGTTATATCCTTAGTTACTATAGAAAGTTAAATCTAAGGGATAGTATAAGGTTTAAAGATTATAGTATAGGTATAAGGGATTTATCTTTCTCGATAGACTTAAGTATATCGTTAATACTATAGAGATTAAATATAAAGGGAGCGTAGCTATTATATAGAGGTAGCTATTATAGACTTTAAGGTTTTACTATTAAGGTTATTCTAATTCGTTTAATTTTAACGTTAGATAGAAATTTAACTATCTTAATCTCTTTTATAAGCTATAGAAGGTATTTCTCTATCTTTATTATCTCTAAGAGTTATATAGTAAAGTAATATCTATATAGACCTATATAGATGCCTTATTCTTTAAGGAAGTTCTTTATCTCGCGTCTTTAAAAGGGATCGATATATTTAAATATCTTTTTATTCTAGCTTTTAAATTTTTATTAGAAGTCTGCTAAGAGGGCCTTAGTAATAGTACCTTACTACTAAAAAGTCTCGATAACTCGTATAGTAAAGGTTATAGCGCTAACTTTATTAATTATAGCTTTATTAATAAGGTTATCTTACTTACCGAAATCTACTTTACGCTATCTTATTTATATTACTTATAAGTTTTATATAAGGTTATCGAAATAATCTTAAAAAAGGTATAGTTTTACTTCTTTATCTTAGCCGTTAAAAGCTATTATATAGTAGAACGATTATATCGCGAAAGAGGGTTTCTTATAAGTTTATAAAGTTTAGAGAAAAGAAAATTATAGGCACTACCTTTATAATTATTATAAAAAGAGGTTTAAGGTTAACTCGAATAAAAGAGGGTCGGTAAGGTTTATAAAGTCTGTCGGTAATATAGGTTTTATTATAAAGAAAGTTTATAGTATAGAATAAGTATAAAGTTTTATTTAAAAAGAAAGTTTATAGTAAAAGGAAGTTTTAAAGGTTTACGCGATAATACGCGCCGTTAGGTTATAAGGTTAGCTTCTAATTAGATACGTTTCCGTTAAGTTAGTTTAAAAGGCTTTATAATAGCTAGCGGTTAATCTTAGCTGTTATATAAAGGTTAACTAAATCGCCTAAATAATCTTATAATAGCTTCGATTATAGTATAGATCTTAAGACTTAAAGTATAATAAATAGCCTATAAAAAAGACTTAATCGTTATATAATAATTATAAGAAAGGTCTATCTCTTCCTTCTTTACTATTAGAGATTATCTTATAATTACTAATTAGTGTTAGTTAGGCTTTAGTTATAATATTATAGGGGTAGGTAACTTAGGTTATTCTTATTAGTATTGTTATTGCTTATCTTATTCTCTTAGTTAGAAGCTATTATAAGGTTATAGGCGAAAGGCTTAAGGCTTTCGGCGTTACTGTTCTGCTGCTTTGCCTAGTAGTTAATTACACCGCCTGCTGTAACAGGCCTAGTGCCTTACGGCACCTATATAATCGCTAGGCCTAGCAGTGTCTATGCTATTACCTAATCTACAATACTATCTATAAAGGCTATTAATTAGCCTTATAGCTTCGAAACTTATTATTAAAACTAAAGGTATTAGCTAAATTTACGCTTTAATACGATAATTAAAAAGCTATAAAGCTGTTATAAAACCTTAAATTTTATTAAAAAAACTTTATATATCCTTTTAAAAAAGTATTTTATAAAAGACGTAGTAGCTTTAAGCCTAATATTAATATAATAGGTAGGTATAGTAGACTAACTAGCCGATAGCCTAACGAAGCTACTTAATCGGAAATAGTATAAAGCTATAATAACTAGGCTAAGCCTTTAAAGCCTAAAGGTTTAAAAGAAATCGGCTTCTTAAACAGAAATACTATAAGGAAGTTTATAATTACCTATTTAAGAAGTATATATAAGGTATAGGGCTATAAGGGTATATAGTTAATAGCCTAAGCACTTTAAATAAAGGCTTTTAGACGGCACGGCTAAAGTACGGCAGGGACAGCTAGGATATAACTGTCTAAAACAGCTAATATATATAACAGCTATTTCGGTTCCGAGCAGAGGCCTCGGGACCGTCTGATAAGCTTAAATAGCATACAAATAGTAGGGCAGAAGGGCTTAAGGCCTAGTGAAGGCTTCTCTTCTGTCCATCGCGATCAATTCACTCATTTACCCCATCAAATCTGTTCCAATATTCACAACCCCATGGCTCAAGATTCTGTCTTAATCTTTGCAGGGAAGTAGATTCGTACTGCCTCGTCTGCTCAGGTAAGTCAAGAGCAATCTTGGGAGCCAAAAAGGGATATGATCTGGCACAAGTCTCATGGTGAGGGCATTTCTCGTCCCTTTGGCGAAAGGGCTGCTCGGTGTGCTTGTGGACAATTCTGAGAATGCTATAGGGCTCAGTGTAATAGGAGACATTCTTGTTTTTACCCCAAGCACTTGCGTATCAGAGCAGGAATCCTGTGAAAGCCTTGTGTTTTAGCTATCTCCAACAACAAACAATATCATGATCATACCACTAAAGTAATTTGCGAACTGAAACCAGGTTTAAAACCGTTGTCTACAACCAAGCTTCAGAAAAAAGGGGCTGCAATACTATGGATACCTTGTTGCAATTCTCGGTGACCATTCTATAACCGGCAAAGCCTTCCGCCCGTTTGTTGAGTCCAATGCTCGCTTCCAACTCCTCCCAGAGCATAGAAAACACCAGAAGGATCGTACTTGGACTTGATTTGGCTCAAGCCATCCCAGTGATTCCCGTAGAACGTTGCTTCCCAGTTGGGTTGTTGGAAGTCTGCTTCGTTCATGTATGCCGCTCCTTTCGGAGTGAGACGCTCGAGTTGCGGAATGAAGTCGTTGGTAATGATGTTTGCGCTTCCATAGTTGGCGTCCCAGTCCGTGTAGTTGAAAGTCAACCCCAACACCGCGTCGAACGCCGCCTGACGCCAGTACGGATTCGCCCCGACAGATTCAGGATCGTGGTTCGAGACGTTGAAGGACACACCTGAGAATATCGCGCCACTACTAGTTATGTTCTGGAGTGTCGTGGTTAGAACTGTACCATTCTCAAGGACGGTCCGGGGAATGAGCCGTCCACCAATCTCGAGATTTGAAGCGTTGACCGGTGTTTGGCTCAGAAAGCCGCGGAGGAATGAAGAGTGCTGCTCGGAATTATAGATATAGAATAGTCCCAAGGCATCGAGTCTTTTGATGAACGGTTGTAGAAGGATGTCAAGGTCTGCCTTGTTGAATGTTGGGGCCCAAAGTGTTGCCAATTCGAAGACTTCTGCCTCCAGGTACCAGATTGCGACAGCACCGGCATCGTTGATGGATGGCACGTACTCATGCCAGGCACAAACAGCATCCCAGAAGGGTCCAGAATTGTTTCCAGAGGGTAGAAATGTCATGTTTGCGGTCGTCATAATCATTGGTGGATGCGCTTTCACTGTGACTGAAAGAACGGCACCGAATGTTCCGCCTCCACCACCAGATAGAGCCCAGAACAGATCAGCATATTGAGGAGTAACTGGGGATGCTGTAACAATCTCTCCAGAAGCAAGGACCACGTCCCATTCAAGTACTTGATCAACGGCCAAGCCATATTGGGAGGCCAGAGGCCCATGTCCACCACCCTGGGAGTAGCCACCCACGAGCCCAACTGTAGGCTCATTGGGGCCGACAACAGTGAGATCATGAGAGTCCGCAAACTCGTAGGCCTCCTTGGCGAGCACCCCGGCTCCGAACTTGAACGCCTTACCAGAGTACAATGTGTTGTTGAAGTCGTCCTTCAGCTCCATTGCTTTCAGATAATGTGTCCACAAGGCCAGACTGCCGGCTCCGGTCGACTTGCCGTTATAGTCATGGCCAGTGTTGCGGATCACCAGGCGAATGTTATAGGTCTGGACGAAGTCGAGGACCTTCTGATAATCCTCAAGCCCTGTGGCGTTGACAGTATAGGTGACGTAGTTGCCCAAGTCACAGGAGGCGTTGAAGTTCAGGAAAGGGTTGCAGGAGTTATTGGTGAACAATGGTGCCATCACGGAGGAAGGACTCTCCACGTGTGTCTGCGGCAGGAACCATGTGTCTTGGAGAGCCTCGCACCCGCTTTTGTCGTACTCGGTGAAGGAATCCACATGGCAAACAGCGGCGATGGGGATGGTCGCTATCAGTTTTCCATTGATGGATGTGTTGAAGTTGTTCCATACGTCAGCCGTGGGCCAGCAGGGGTCACCCGGAAAGCAACGGCAAAAGGTTGTCACATTGTCAAATTCCCTTTGGGGAAGTGCCTGGGCCCGAAGCCAAAACAAAGATGTCAGAAGGAGCGAGATAGGTAAAACTTTGGTTGCCATTGTGCTGTACAGGCTAAGGGTTACCGGAGAGTGCTGGGATGAACTATGATAAGCCTGGGCAGAAGTTGAAATGGAGATGATCCCGTTTATCAAGTTTTAAGTACCCAGGTAGACGTGTTCTTCAAGCCCCTGATCTCATTGATCTATGAAGATGGCCTTTCAATAACACTGGTACTAAAAATGGCTCTTTTGCCTTGCACATGCAATTTCCAAAAATTCTTGCTGCTTCCAGTGTTACTCAGAAAAACAAAGAACGAAGTAAACATCGAGTCGGTGACGGGCTTTGGGGGCCGTTGGGGGCCGTTGGTTGGTAGTCATACCAACATGCAGTATCCAGGTTATTCCGATGAGATAATTATGTAATATCGGACGACGTTTAGGCTCCAAGGTTTCATCCGCGGCAAATCTGCAGGTAAGCTCTTTGAATCACAAATGGCGAAGTAGCGAGAGGATTCTGTAACTCTGCAGTGCTACATCATAATATCCGTGGATCCCAACCAGTGTATAACGAAGTGAATTCCGTCGAATTGCCGTACGTAATTTGCCCACCTAGGTACTGAGTACCTTTGAGTACCTAGATACTTAGTATCAAAGTACCTAGGTACCTAGGTACGTAGCCAGAAGTACATAGGCAGGTACGAATGTTGAAGGGGGGGGGGTCGACGCAATAACTGCCCACCTGGGCAGGTCTCAGGCATTCCTCCACCTTTGTCTTGTTTAAATTTATATGGACCCAAAGCCAGGTTGGTGTTTCGATTCTATTCCCCCGCTCCATGCTGTTTCTGTCTTTACCCAATATTGGAGCCAAGGAAAAGCCAGAGCCCAACAAGAGCTTTCAGGAGCCTCATCGCAAGAATGTCTCCTGACGCGAAAACCACTATCCTGGTCACTGGCGCCAACCGAGGTGAGCAGTCTGGCCCTTTTCACATCATGATGTGTCACCTGCTCACACACTTTTAATTTTCTAGGAATCGGCCGCGGTCTTGCCGAGGCCTTCCTTTCCCGGTCCAACCACACTGTGATTGCGGCCGTTCGCAACATTGAAAACACCACTCTGAAAGACTTCAAGCCGGCAGAGGGCAGCAAACTCTTGCTCGTCAAGATAGAAAACGCATCGGAAAGTGACCCAGCGGCAGCTGTTGAGCAGATCAGGGGAGCAGGGATCACGACTCTCGATCTTGTTGTCGCCAATGCAGGCATTGCATGCCCAGTATCTTCATACCTCAGGCTCGAGGATACGAAGATGGAGCAGCTGCGCCAGCTATTCGAAGTTAACACCTTCTCGTTCATACCGTTGTTCCAGGCGCTACGCCCGTTGCTTGAAGCTAAGGCCGACGGTGTGGGTGAGGGCGACGTCGAGAGGGTCCCGAAGCTTTTAGTAGTCTCCTCTGCCGCTGGGCAGATTGTGGAGATGGAGAAGCGCGCTTCAATCCTGGTATCCAGCTACGGATCCAGTAAAGCAGCGCTGAACTACCTGGTCCGCCGAGCCCACTTCGAAAATCCGTGGTTGACCGCATGGGTCATGGACCCGGGCTTCGTGCAGACGGACAGCGGGAATGCCTTTGCCCAGCTTTTCGGCATGCCACTGGCCCCCCAGACGGTAGAGCAATCGGTTGCAGGCCTGCTCAGTAGGATCGATACTGCTACAAGGTCTGAAACGTCGGGCAGGTTCTACGGGATTGATGGCAGTGAGCTCCAGCTCTAGTTTGACAACGAGGGGGATGAGTATCTTTTGGAGGTAGATGGAATACATTGCGCAATAATCTAGGACTAGCAAATTGATAGTTGAGCCCACCAATTACACTGCCTTTTACACTGCCTGGATGTATGAGATTTCCTTGTAGTCGGGTGTGTCAGACTCATCTCATGGTAGCGCTCGAATACCCCATCAACGTTTGAATATTGAGTTGCCGCTGGGTGCCATGTTCAATGTTTGGGCGGTCAGGGGTTTCAAGGTTGCGAGGCGAGATGTCTCGGGAATCTATAAGGGGTTGCCATAATGCGACGAAAGGAGTATGACCTTGGAGTATGATGACTTGGTAGCATATCAGTTACAACTGAATGCAGACACATTTATTGGAAGCCTCTCAGTTCGGGAAACGGAAATACGTTAGAATGTAACAAAGGCTACATGTGGGATAGCAATGAACGGGAAAGTAATGGTATCGTATTTTTTTATTCTCCCCATGACCCTCATATCGCTAATATGGGGCCCACTATCTCAAGGCCAATCAGCCCTCTATGCCTCAAACAGCAGAACAATCCCGTCATCACCAGCCGTAACAACCCTCTGCCCATCAAGACCCTGCACAAATCCCAACACACCACCCCCCTCACCATCACCCCTATGCCCCCTCCACTCCTTCTCCAAGCCCGCAACCGCCACATTAGGCGCATGCTGCGAGGGGTTCGCCCCCTGCAGGTTCCACCTCCTCACGACACCGTCCATGCCGCAACTCGTCAGCAGCCACTGGCCCGAGACCGGCGCCCTCACCCACTCCACCTTGACGACGCTGAACTCCTCGTGCGCGCCGGGGATGTTCCTCCTGACGGAGAACGTCCGGCTGGGGTCGTACACGGCGATACTGCCGTCCACGGAGCCCGCGGCCAGCAGCGGCACCGAGGCCGAGGCCGGCGCGAACGAGAGCGTCTCGATGCTGTCGGACTGCACCTGCAGCGCGGCCAGGATCTGGCCCGCCTGCGCCTCGCCGCCGGCCGACCGGCTCGCTGTTGCCTTTCCTGCCTTGCCCTTGCCTGCTTTTGAGCCTGCCAGTGCTGAGGCGCCCGCTGTTGCCTCGGTGATTCGGGGCAGGCTGACTATCCTGATTGCTCCTTGTGCGCCGCCGACGGCTAGGTATCCTCCTCTTGGCTCGACGGCGACAGAGTAGAGACCACCCTCGACGAAGAACCGCTGATCCGTTGGTGTGAGCGATGCCACCGTCTGGCCGTTGTTCTCCACCAGGCCCTTCCCGGCCGCGATTCCCCACACGTCCCACACGTACAGGCTACTCTCCTCGTCCACCGTCGCCAACAAGCCTCCATCAGGCGTCCACGCGCCAGCTGTGCAGGATGATGTGTGCAGGAAGTAAGTCTGGACGATCTGCAGCGGGTTCGCAGCGTCCGAAGGGTCGATCGTGTATACCCAGACGGAACCGTCCGATGCGCCCAGGGCGACAGAGTTGGGGTAATCCGTGCTCGGGCATGGCGCCAGCCAGTTAATCTCAGGCACCTCCTGGGACTCTCCCACAAAGGTGAAGCTCGGCCTCGACGCGTCCACCTTGTAAGCCCTCAGCCGGCCGTCCAGGCCACCGGAAACGAGGAACTCTCCGTTAGGCAGCGTGAACGCCAGCGAGTTGATCGAGTCGGTGTGGCCCTCGATCGCAAACACGGGCTGCATCTGCACGTTCTCGCGCTGGCTGGCCAGCTCCTGCGCCGCGGCCTGCGGGTCCGCAGCGAAGCTGGGGGGCAGCACGGGGCCGTCCCTCTGTGCGATCTCGGGCACCACGAAGACGTATCCCTTTCCCGGCGCGTCCTCGGAGTCGCCCTCGCTGCCGCCCGTCGCTATGATGTTGGGGTTCGTGGGGTGCTGGGCGATGGTGAAGACCGAGTCCTTGTGGGCGTCGAAGTAGGCGACCGAGTCGTTTACGAGCTGGAGCTCTTCACCCTCGTCGTCCTCGGCGTCCGACATGTTGACGTCGCCGTCCTCGTCGTCTCCTGCGATCTCCTCGGCGACTTCGTCCATGTCAACAACATCTTGCTCGTCGTCAGACGCGGGGTCTTGGTAGGGGTTCGTGGACATTTTCGTCTTATTTTGGAGGGAAACTGGGTTAACTCTTGGGAATTATTGGTAGGTCAGGTATAGAGTTGAAGGATATCAGAATCTGGACAAGGATGACTTCTGATTCATGCGGACAGCTCGAAGAAATGGCGAATTCTAGTTGTTGACGAACATTGGATTTCTAAATTTTTGCTTGATAAGCAGCGGATCGCGGGGCAAATTCAACCATATCGCCATATCGCCCCACTACAGCTATCGATAAGCTTATGTCGACGACAAGTTGAGACAGCTCCAGGACCCTGAAGCTTGGCTCACTCATTTGACGAAGCTGTACGTAAACGAGAGGCCCCGCTCTGTGGGCTGCATGTGCACGGGCAACATTGAACGGTAATGGACATCAATTTGCGTGTTTCTCCTCGCTCCGGAAGACTGCACTATCATGTGTGGAAATCACAATAAGCAATTCATCTATCAAGACTCACCCTACACACACATTGTAACAACGGACCTTGAAAACCAGCCAGCACACCGAGCCCACGTCTGCAAAAAAACAAACTCCCTGTAAATGCGCGTTTCAAGCAGGCAAGCCCCTTTGCCAAGTATCCCTCGCAAACTCCCATTTCCCATGCCACTTCTCATTCCCACATTTATCCTGTCGAGCCATTCGAGCCAATCACTCCTCCTTGTACGGCTTGTACGTCTCATCGAACTGATACGTGCCCTTCCCCAACTTGCTCAGCGCAGGGTTCCTCTTCACCAACCATGACTTCTCCAGCTCCTTTCCCTCCTTCAAGAAGACCAGACTTCTCAGGCCGGCCCTAGGCAGCTCGTAGAACTCGCGCTGCTTGGTCAGCCACACGATTCCGCCCAGCCTGGCGGTGACGACGTTCTGGAGCAGCCCGATGAACAGCCATGGGTACTGCAGCGCCTCGACCTCGAAGGCATTGATCGTCTCCCGCGCAAGTTTGTTGTATCGCGTGTCGCCGAGCATGAAACCCAGGCGGAAGAGGTTTGACGTGGAAACAGCGTTGGTGGATGGTTGCGCCGTGTCCATGCCGTCTTTCAGCCGGAGAATCACGTATGGTGCCTCGTCGGCTGTAGAGTAGAAGCCGCCACAGGCCGAGTGGTGGGCCATAGGAGTGACTGGTCGGGAGGTGTGGGGGATTGTTGGGTCGTAGAAAAGGTCTATTTGACGGCCTAGGGTTGAAATAGTCAGCGTATGGTTCGTGTTTGTATACTTGCCACGGATAGACTCACTTTGCAGCTCATCAGCCCACTCCAGCCATCTCTCCTCGCCAGCCGTTTCATACAAGTCTATCAAGGCCTCAACGAGGAAGGCATAGTCATCGGCGAATCCTTGAGTGGAGCTCCGCTTATCGGAGTAAGACCTGTACAGCACCCTGTTTTGCGAGTCCCACAGCTTCTCCTTGAGGAACGTCGCCGCTTTCGTTGCTGCATCCAGGTACTTGCGAGACTTTTCCGGGGCGACCTGCTTAATGGCAGCGCTTGTCCTCGCCAGCGTTGAGATGACCAGGGCGTTCACGCTGGTCACCGCCTTGTCGTCCGTCGCCGGCCTCACACGGTCCTTTTCCCGATGCGCCCTCAATGTCGCCCTCGCCGTTTCAATCCACTCCTGGGCTTCTGAGGCCGAAGTTCCGAATTGCTGTCTCAGCGCTTCAACGTCTTTCACCGCGTGCAACACGTTTTGGTTCATGAACTCGTCGTTGGGGTCCTGTTCGCGTTCCACGTTGCCATGCGCCAGGACGTTCCAGTGCGCCGCAGCAAGTGCACCGATCGTAGGCGTGTCCTTGAACACATCGTCAAACTCCCTCCGCGTCCATAGGTAGTAGGCTCCTTCGCGCATCTGGCTGTCGCCCTTCTTGTAAATCGAATCCGCCGCCTCGCTGGTCACAAATCCGCCATCACCACGCAATATCGGCGTTGACGTCAGGTAGTCCGCCAGCTCAAAGACCATGTTGCCAAACTCGGCATCCTTGCTGAGTTTTGCATTCGACAGCCAGGCATCCAGGTATACCCCCAACAGCAACGCATTGTCCGAAACCATCTTCTCAAAGTGGGGCATCGACCAGTTGGCTGTCACTGCATACCGATGGAACCCACCCCCGAGGTGATCCCGCAGCCCACTCTGCTGTAACCTCCGCAGCGTATGGTAAACCATGTGTTTCGCATCCGTAACCTCTTTCTCTCCAACAACATCCGCCACAACTGGTGGCAGAAGCCCCAGTCTGAACAGGAAGGAAAGCTTGGCTGGTGTAGGGAACTTGGGCGCAATGCCAAAGCCGCCGTTCACAGGATCGAACGTCCCCGCAATGTGCGTGTAGGCTTCCTCCAGCTGGTCCAGATCCAGATCGGAATCTCCCGCCATGGGTGTTCCAGACACGTCTGTGGGGGCTGCGGCGCTAGACGTTCCCACATTCGAAGGTGTGCCGAACCCGTGGGTTCCAAAGGTCCCCTCTGCTGCAAACTCGCGGAGCTTCGACACGATCTCTTTTGCTTCCTGTCGACAGCGGGACTCGTGTTGCGGCCAGACCTCCTTCATCTTCTGCAGGATCACCAGGAAATCAATGCGCTCATCCTCGGGTATCTCCTCGCCGTCGGGGCCGATGAGCTCGGTGCCAGGGGAGGGCCAGTATGTGCCGCCAAAGACGGGCTCGAGGTCAGGCGTCAGAAAGACGTTCAGGGGCCATCCTCCTGCACCATTGATGGCTTGAATATAGTTCATGTAAATGCTATCGATGTCGGGTCTCTCTTCGCGGTCGACAACGATGGGAACGAATGAGGTGTTGAGGAGCTTCGCAATCTCGGGGTGGGAAAAGGATTCCTGCGTTGTTAGGCGGCAATCTGGAGGGTGGAGGGCGTGAATCAGTCTTGCTGCCAGTACATCCTAATCATGGCGGTGTGCAACTCACAGTGGCATGACTTGAATCCGATGTTCATGAAGATCAACTTGTTCTCCTTCTGGGCCCTCTGTATGGCCTCATCGTCCAGCAGTTGCCATGCGACAGGCGTAGAGGCATGCGCTCGCACGTAGGGGCTCGCGCCCTGGCTGGCGCGGTTCTCAAGGGGTGGCAGGTCGGATATGGCGGCCTTGGAGAACTGTGCGGACAGTTCGGCCTCTCTGGAGACGGTGGCTGAACGCTGGCCGGCGGAGCTGGAAGCAGACGAGGGCTGCTGTATATTAGACTTCATCATATCGTGCGATGGACCCGGAATGTCGCTTTGGGAAAGGTGTTTTGATGATGCGCGCAAGGAAAGAGGCGCGGGATGCTGCAAAGGAGGTAAGGATCGTGCACAAGAGGGGTAGACGTGGGGGTCCTTGAAGGGTTCGACACGAGTCAGTGTTTTATGATGAACAGGGCAAAAATGTAGGTTGAAGTGGATGAATCCGTAATTTGGGTTTGAGAGTGAGTGCAAGTCAAGATGATGAGTATCGAGGTCCAAAATGCGTCCTCCCCCCCACCAACCCTCCTTGGGCTGCCTAACGCTGCTACCTCAACGTCATAGGCCGCCCGGGTGCCCCGGGTAAGGGTTAGCACTGTTTACTTCAAAGCAAGCCTCGCATCTTATCCATAACACTGGTAATTCCTGTTCAGTATAGTTCCTATGTCAATCGTCACAACATAAGGATGATAGTATGTCAATACAATCTGCGCCGCTTTTGGTCTTACATTCTTGTCCAATACCTATATGCTGGATGGATAATCTGGGTCAGACCCTTACCCTAACCCTGAAGTTCTACCCCATACCCCAGGTCTTTTTGTTGCTCAGTCGGACCGGCCGGGGCTTGCATCTGGAGCGGCGCGGCGAGTACCGGTACTTCCAGCCCAGCCCGTCCCTTATACTACAACACCGGCAGCCGGCTTTGTTCGAGTGCTCTCTATGTATCTACTGTCATGCTCGTGCCTAGTTCGCCTGACTCGATGGCACACTGGCATAACGGCGTGACCGGAGTTCAGACTACTACGGCGGGCTATGTGCCGGACTATGGAGCCAATAATGACTTGGTTGTTGAAATACGGGAGCTTCGACCACCAGAGCTGCAAGCCAAGTACAGCAAGCAGGAGAACCCATGAGAACATGATGCCGAACATGTGGCAACATGTTGCGACATCGAGCCCCATTTGGGCTTGGGCTTTGACAAGGGGCCTTGAACGAATCGAGCGACGTGGTGGGAGAAGCCCAAGTACCATTAAAAGGCCATGGGCGTTATGGACATCAACGACCTAATAATGTGCTACTGATTTACATTTGATACATTCCCAAAAGCACCTGAGCATCCAAAACAGTGGAAGACTACGCCATGCCCTCCTGAGTTAAGTTGCTGAGATGATAACAGTGGTTCACCTTGTTTCCCATGCTAACTTACCAATATCAACCATCCAACTCCTGATGTCCCAGACGCCAACCAAACAGCATCGTTGCACTGCAAATTTCCCCCCCAAAGTCACTCGTCTTTACTTACCTCGAACTACCAGATTTCTCACACCTACCAGTAATTGAACTTTCATCAGAAGAATCCGTACTCGAGTTCTTGGCGCTCAGAGACCTGCGCCCTGGCCTTGCAGGGCGAACAAACCTCATGAACCGATATCTTACAAGAGCACTTGCCCTCAGCCGCGTACGCATAAAACTGCGAGGAAAAGGCCGGCGCCGAATGGTGCATCACCAGCTTGGACCCGGGCGAAACTTGGCTCTCGTCCAGAACTATCGCCTTGCACCGGTTGCAGGCCATGTCCACGGACGATGCGTCCACTCTTCCGTGGCGGCGGCACCAGGCCAGACCCTTCGGTGTTCGGGCTGGTGCGCTCTGAGGTTTATCTGTGGGTGTTCTGTGGGCGCCTGGGATCCAGAGTCTGTCGCCTTTATCATCGATGAAAGTGAGCCCACGCTTGGGTTGGGCGAGACCGAGCAGGGGAGTTGGCTTCCCCTTTTTCTTACCGCGCTTGCATGTATCAATATATGTCGAGGTTGTCAACCTGTGACATTCCTCTTCTCTTGCGGGACAAGGACAGGGAGGCAGGGGCTTGTTCAGGCACTCCATCCTTCGCGCCCACTGGAGAGTGCTGTGGCGGATGAGATTAGCGGCTTCAATGTACTTCGGTCCACACTTGTGCAGGAAAGTGATCTCTTCGTCGCGCTTGCTGCGTACCTGACCAAAGAGGGAGTCGAGGCAGGCAGCCATGTCGACAACAGCAGATCTTACCAAAGTGCTTCCAGGGTGGGAGATGAGTGCGCTCCGGGGAACCTGTCCCGGGTGCACGGGATGAACCCACCTATTTTGAGATTTGAAGCGCCAGTAGTTGTCGATGGCGGTCGTACTGTCGATGTTATCCGCTCGATAGTAATCCCAGCACATAGGGCACCAGCCGGCTTTGCATTCAAAGCCTTTCGGGAAGGAGATTCGAGCTGAACAGAACGCAATGCGTCGAATTACCTCCCCCTGAGTCCTGTCAACCTGTTGACCTGGACCCTCCAGCATACTATGTCCGCACACACTGTACACAACAGTACACTTGTAGTCCGTGCCGCTCATTTTCTCTGTAACGGTCAACGTATATCAACAGAGACAACAAGATAATTGGCGTGTGTGTATGTGCGGAGAGGCTGGGAGCTGGTGTTTTCCTGAATGTGCTGGACTGGATGAGAGCGCAGGAGAAGATTGGAAGAAAAGGGCACCCGGAAGCCCTCTAAATACAATCATTTTAGCTCATATTCCATTCCAAAAAACTAGCAATGGTCACAGAGGCACGCCAGTGATCCCCATCGGGCGGTTTGCGGGTGAAAGACAAAGACAGATCACCACAGGTCATTGTTGTGCGTTGTAGTGCAGACAAAGCAAAGCGGCCAGGGCATCCATGATGTTAAGCCATAAGATGAGCAGTATGCCGCCTCTTGGCTGAGCATTGTGCTCGAAGAAAGAAAATCATCAAGATGACCGTCGCCGTGCCTTGGCTTCGAAAGGAGCTTTGTCGGGCAAAGCGGGATCGGCGCGACTGACGTAGGGGCGCGGACATGTTGTAAGGCGATTGTTGTCGACCGTCGACGCATAATGTCCTTGTTGTCAACCGAATATCGTACCTAGGTATGTCCTCGAACATGGCGGGCCAAAACTAGTAGGGTCCAATGGGTGAGGTACTGCTTGTGAGTCCACATCGGCCCATGGTAGACGGGCCCTAGCATTAGTAGAACCATCCCGTCCCCCGGGTCGTACCATTGTATTTTGCCGAGCCAGCTATACAAGTGACTATGGATTATGAAATACATCGTAGGAGCCTGGGGGGGGGGGGCAGGTTCGCAGTATACATTGGCATATTTGATATTCCAACAATACGTAGCTGGCTTGAGGTCAATCTTGTCTGGAGTGGAGGAGAAAATTGACGCGGTACGCAACAACAATGCCGGTCATTCGAAGGTTATCGGCGTTCCCTCTCAACCAGGCAAAGCTGGGACTTCTCAGTGAATGAGTGGAACAGCATATCAACGAGCAAAATAACGAGAACGATGTGATGTTGCCCAAGCTATTCTTCAAGATGAGGTTCCTTTTCCAATGACCGGTGATTAGCCATATATAATAACTGACAGTATTGTGTTGATCCGGGCAGTGACAGCGAGTGATGTTACCACATACAGTCAGTACCTTGATCATCGGATAATTTCCGCGGTGATCCGGGACGGGCCCGGACGGCACGGCCACCTGTCTGCCAGGTTTGCCTGACGAACCCCTGAAAAATATGCAAGCTTAAAGTCAAATCTTATCACACGTGCAGTGTCATTTCCTCTATCGCAGGCCTCCCGTTGGCTGCTGACCCGGACGTATTCCCAACCGCGGTTCTACTGTGTTACGTACACATCTGTTCCCCTCTGGATGTCAGACCACATTTCATCGACAACAAGCATCTCCCCAGAGTCCAGATTCAGGCCCACCCACCAAAAGCTCCTTTCGTCTTGTCAAAGTCAAATCGCCACTGCGGGCAAGGACCGCAGATCG
The DNA here is from genome assembly GCA_016508685.1 of Cytospora piceae. Taxonomy (NCBI): domain Eukaryota; kingdom Fungi; phylum Ascomycota; class Sordariomycetes; order Diaporthales; family Cytosporaceae; genus Cytospora; species Cytospora piceae. The sequence goes on along the minus strand of JADMLE010000017.1, from coordinate 107,049 downwards.
GTTGTCCGGCAAACTTGGGGCTGGCAGACAGGCAGACAGGTGCTCTCGCCTCTCTCACTCTCGCTTTCACGCCGGCCAGATGCGCTTTTGCAATGACCGAGTTGCTGGATGTGGACCAGAACCCCTGCACGATTGCGGCACCGAGGCACCAGTGGATCCAATGAGACGACATGAGCGTGCAGTCAGACAGTCAGATCCCACCTTCATTGGGATGGTAACTCAAAATCTGCCTTCGGTTCTGGATTGCTCTCTTGTAGGAAGTTGCCGACAGTGTGTGTCGATCTTGAGGCTGATCATCTACAGCACTACATGCAGTAAGGCCATCAGTTTTCTTAGAAAAGGATGAGGTCAGTGATGATCACGGCAGGGGGCATGATGCTTATTTGAGCCGCCTCTTCATGGCCCCCTACCTGCACTTACATCCAGACTGCCAATCTGGATGTCACTCAGAAACCCTCTACGGCAGCTAGGCCCGACGAAACGAGTCTGGTCATGCTTTTCTGGATCCTTCACACACACTGATTCGGTACCTGCATTACCCTCACTTGAACCGCCCACTCTAGCGTGTGGCTGCCTACTAGTCCCACGACTGACCAATCCGGACATACTCCAGACCCCTTCCGCCTGGGTATTATCACCGTTCTGGGCCGTACACTATGCTTGTTCCTGGCGATGCTGCTGCAAGTTGGTGACTGATTGGGCTTTCCTCGGCATGACGGCCGCTTTTTAATCTCGCGAACCGTTGCCACGGGCTTTCTGACAGCATTGCTGCCTGCTTGAGTATCCAGTCTATGCTGTTCCCGTCCTATTGCCTTGTGGTCACTGGGAAGGGGAAATTGCTGAAGATTCCCCTGCTGCACGAGGACGGGGCTTGATGGTGAATATGGCTCTGTCATGGTTGCTGTCAGCAGCCATCGTGCAATTCTTGACAGGAGGCTTATCCACTCCTCCGCAAATGGGTGCCCGGTATGTAAGTACATAGGCACAAGAAATGGTTTGTTTCTTCTCTCCTCTTTCTCTCCTTCTCTCCATGCCTCCTCCCATCGTCTTGTCAAGTCACCGAACGACGGAGAGCTCTCAACAAGCAAAGGTTTCTTTGCGTCCTTTCGTTGATCCTAACGACCGCACACTCTTTCCCGGCCACGGCCACTACATTCATTCAAGCCTCTAGCATTCTATTACCTCTACTACACGATGCATTTCCATCAGTCCTTTGTTGCGGCTGCGCTTGCCGCCGTTTCTAGTCTGGTATCTGCCAGCAGTGTCAATGTTTACTGGGGTCAAAACGGCAATGGTGACCTGGCAACGGCCTGCCAGGACCCTTCCATCGAGTACATCACTCTGGGTTTCGTGAACGTTTCTCCCGAGAACGGCGGTTCTACTGGTTATCCCGGTACCAACTTTGGTGCCCATTGCTGGGCGGAATGGTATGAAGCCGATGGGACCGCCTCTAACCTGCTCTCCGAGTGCCCGTCTCTCACTCCCGGTATCGCGACTTGCCAACAACTTGGCAAGAAGGTCCTCATTTCTATCGGTGGTGTCTATGATATTATCGGTGACAACTACAGAGTATCCAGCTGGGACAACGGTGTTGAGTTTGCTCAGTTCATGTGGGGTGCCTTTGGTCCCGGTGACTCTGCCTGGATCGAGGCAGGCAAGCCCAGACCGTTCGATGATGGGACCACCATCAATGCGGTAGACGGCTATGACTTTGATCTTGAGTCCTCTCTTGGTACGTTTCTCTGTGTTGACTGAAGCTGTTGACTGAAAGCATCATACTAACCTCAACAACAGCCGGGGATGAAGGCTACGCAGGAATGATCACGACCTTGAGGGAGTTAATCACCTCCTCCGGACGCTCCGACATCATCACTGCCTCCCCCCAGTGTCCCCTAGACAGCAACCAAAACATGATGTACCTCCTGGAGAACGTGCAGTTCGACCGCCTCTGGATCCAGTTCTACAATAACCTACAATGCAACCTGGTCAACATCGACGGCACCCTGAACCCGGGCTTCAACTACGCCGCCTGGGAGACCTTCCTGGCCAACACCCCCAGCAGCAACGCCAAGATCCACGTCGGTCTCCCCGGCAGCGCCGCCGCCGCCGGCACCGGCTACGCGGACGCCTCCGTCGCCAGCAGCGTCCTCTGCGGGCTCGCCGACTCCCCCATGTTCGCCGGTGTCATGGTTTGGGACCAGTGGTACGCGGCCCAGAACGACGACACTGAGATTCCCTACAACCAGGTCCTTTACGAGTCCATGAGGTGCGGCTGCGAGGCGTGCCCCGCCACTACGAGCACCAGCGCTGTGGCTAGCTCTACCTCTGCGGCGAGTGCGACTGTCGTGACGCCGACTGTGACGTCGAGCAGTGTGGCTGTTACGCAGACTGCTTCTCTGTCCTCCTCGGCCTCGAGCAGCTTGAGCAGCGAGGTTTCTTCTCAGGCGACTTCGTCATCTTCGGTTTCAACCAGCGCGGCTTCCACCCAGTCTCCTTCGTCATCCCCGGTCTTTTCCAGCGAGTCTTCTACCCAGGCCACCTCGTCTTCTGTTGACCTCAGCAGTGCCGCTCCTACGCTGGCCACTTCGACCTCTTCGATCTTGAGCAGCGAGGCCTCCACCCAGGCCACTTCTTCGTCTACAGTCCTGACCAGTGCTGTTTCCACACAGGCCACTTCGCCGTCTTCGGTCCTGACCAGTGCTGAGCCTACGCAAGCCACTTCGACCTCTTCGATCTTGAGCAGCGAGGCTTCTACCCAGACCAGTTCGTCTTCTTCGATCCTGAGCAGTGTCGTTCCTACTCAAGCCTCTTCGTCAGCTTTGGTCTTGAGCAGTGAGTCTCCTTCGTCGTCCGCCGTCTTGACCAGCGCGGCTCCTACACAGGCCACATCATCGGTCATTGCCGCTAGCTCCAGCGCCGTTGTCTCTACACGTGTATCCAGCGCTGCTTCAAGACATCCTCACGGGCACTCACACAGTCACTCGATGCATCATTCCCACACTGGCTCGCAAACGCCCCAGGCTTCTGGCTCGGAAAGCTCTGTCGCGACGTCCCAAACGAGCAGCAGTGGCATCAGCATCAGCTCTGCGTCTGAGTCATCTATCCTTCCCCTCACCACGAGCAGCAGCGTCGTTCTGTCGATCACGCCTTCTTCTTGGTCTAACACCACTTGGACCTCTGCTCCAGCTGGTTCGTCGCTCACTTCTAGCTCGGAGGAATACGCGACGAGTGCCATCTTCTCATCGAGCATTGCAGCCTCTACCGGAATCGTGCCAGTCACCAAGCTCGAGTCCACGAGCTCGTCCCTTACTACCAGCCACGTACCCAGTTACACTACCAGCACGGTTTACGCCACCACGGTTTACACGGTGATTTCGTGCGCCCCGACGGTGACCGACTGCCCGGTCACTCCCCACTTGACGACATCGAGCTATGCTGTGTCTACAACTGTGGTCCCCGTTACCCAGAGCCCTACTTCGGCTGCGACATTGACAAGCCCAGCTGGTGGATACACGACTAGCACTGTTTACTCGACCACAGTCTACACTGTTACTTCTTGCGCAGCGACTGTGACGGACTGCCCGGCTACTCCTCACGTTACAACTTCGTCTTACGCTGTCTCGACCACTGTCCTTCCCGTCTCAGAGGTCGCATCAGAGCAGACCGTTACCGCGACCGTCATCCCCGGATCGGCTATCTCGTCCGCAGAAGCTCTCGCGGGCACTACTACTGCGGAGCAGTTGACCACCAGCACTGTATACAGCACAACAGTCTACACCATCACATCATGCGCAGCGACTGTGACGGACTGCCCCGCCAGGGTCGGATCCGTGACCACTGAGGTCATCGCCCTCTACACGACTGTCTGCCCCGTCGCCGAGGCCGCTGGCACCTCTTCCTCTTCCCCAGCCGAGACCGCCGGGTCTGGCAGTAGCGGCTCGAGCCCATCTGGGTCCGAGACCTCCGCGTCTGCTCCCGCTCTTGCTTCCAGCGCACCTGGATCTGAGACTTCCGCTTCCGCTTTCGATTCCGCTTCCAGCCCATCTGTAGCTACGAGTGCAGGATCCGGATCGGCATCCAGCCCATCTGTAACTACGAGTGCAGGATCCGGATCGGCATCCAGCCCATCCAGCTTCTCCGAGACGGAAGGCTCCAGCCCCGTGGCCATCGCGCCCGAGAGAGTCCAGCAGGAGAGCGCTTCCACTTTCACCTCCACCGTCAGCCTCCAGGCCAGCAGCAGCACCCTGACAATCCCAGCGGTCGCTGCCCCCACCACTGTGTCCTTGGGCTCCTACGTGTCGGCCCCGGTGAACAACGCCGGTGCCGGGTCTGGGTCTGTCTACAAAAACGGCACAGCAACATCGGTAACAAAGGCCAAGACTTCTGGTATGGCGACGGTGATCCCGACTAGCTCTAGTGTCGCTGGGGCTGGCTCGGCTTCGGCCAAGGCTACTTCGGTGTCGACTCCGGTTGTGACTGCCGGCGCGGGACGGAGCATTGCTGGTGTTGGATTGAGTTTGGGTGTTGTGGCTGTCGTGGCTTTCAGGCTCTGAGGGGAAGCTAGACGGGTTGTGTAGATAGTTTTTCTATGTTTAGACTCGGTTTCATGTAACTGTTGGATAATCAAGTTTATTGGATTAAGAAGTGTATTTTTGCAAGATTGCAATGTTGCAGATTTCAAGCAGCCCGTACTAGTAGAGAGTTTTGTTTAGGGTGGCATACACTGTTCCAGGCAGGACACCTTTTTAGTGACCCGCGGGTGGGTAATAGACCCGATTACCCATTTACCCACGGGTACCCAGTCACCCAGTCACCCAGTCACCCAGTTACTCACGGGTACCCTCGGGTGAATCTTTCCTGAGCCTACACCTTTTAAACAGTATATTATTTTCTGACATCTGTTGAACTGTAGGGCATTTACATGATTATAATCGGCAGCTAATGAGAATCGACGATAGGGGGGTGACCTAGGGCAATCTTTCTTTCCCTCGCAGGCCTTGTAAAACAAATGATAACCTTCCGAAAAGAAACACGCCTAATGACACGAATACACTCGTAAACTAATCATCAGTTCACATCATCAGCAGGAGGCACAACAGACAGCGACGTGCGCACGACGTGGACCTACATCAGGGGCTTCCCCGTGAGCTTAGTCATCACGTCACGCCTGACTGGACTGTTCAACCTGAAGTCGTCCCTTATCTAGACTTTACCAACCCTCGTACCAACAACCCTCGGGGCCTTGTTGGCTCTTTCTTCCGCATTCTACAGCCTGTTTTTGTTCTTCATCGCTATGGCTGAAAACAATCAAGATGGGCTGGAATGGGATGACAGCGGCTTCAATCTTGTGCCATGTTGGATACGCGAGCCATTAACCGACGCCATCGAGACCGTGTGCCGGAATTGCCTCCATATCAATAGCAACGGCACCTGCAGTATCTCGTTCCACGCCGCGGGTGCTTTCAACAAGTTGTATCTGGTTAAAGCCGGTGAACAGTCCCTGCTGATGCGGGTATCACTCCCGGTCTATCCTCACTATAAGACCCGCGGGGAAGTTACCACTCTGCGATGGTTGCGCGAGAACACCGATATTCCAGTGTCAAATATTGTCGGCATCGACACGAGCAACAATAATGAACTCGTTTTGAGTGGATACTGTTGGAGCTAATGCCAGACTCTTCTGCATGGAGGCGGTGGAGGTCCTTATCGAAGGCGCAGAAAGTCTCTTTTACACAGCGTGCCGCGGAGTTCTAGGTACAGCTGTTCCGTTACGGGCTCCCCGGTGCGTCCTTCCGTGGTATAGGGACGCTCGACTCTGTTGCTGAGCAGACTGCCCCCGTGCTTGGGAATATGGTCTCACATATGTTCTTCATGGGCGAGCACATTAAATACGACGTGCACCGGGGCCCCTTCCGCTCTAGTCACGACTGGCTGAGGTCTTATTTGGAAATTTCAATGCACGATTATGAGGTGGTCCCGGCCAACACTGAGGATGAGGATGATAAGGAAGAAGCCGAGGATGTTCTGCTGGTTGCGAACCGTCTGCTTGCTCTTCTGCCGAGGATCTTCCCCTCAATACATGAGCCCCGGAGCGCACGGCACTCTGGCACGACGACCTCGGGTTGCAAAAAAATTCTGGTAGATGAGCAGGGCAACATCACCGCCTCCATCGACCGGGAGTGCGTATCGCCCTTGCCGCTATGGAGGGCAGCACGGATGCCGAAGTTTCTCTGGGTTCAGGATCGAGAAGATGAGCCAAAGCGTGACAGTTATAGCGATGAGGCCTCTCCGAGACCAGCGGCTTTAGAAAAGGGCACAGAGTCCGATGAACTCGACAACGAGGGTAAAATGAGCTTTACCGGATACACCTCATGGAGTGCTAACAGACTCAGCTGCGGAAGATATAGAACAACAAGATGAGGAGCCTGTGACCGGATTGGGACCTTCAGGTTGCGGAGAGCAAGCTAAAGCTAGACTTCTACGATGCAGTAGTCCGCTGTAGAGGCGGAGTCTATCTCAAAAGGATCCTGAGATGGGTGGACAAGATAGAGGAAGGAGAGTTTGCCGACCTGAACACCGTACTACACACTGTCTAGATAGCGTCGCGAGGTCACACTGAAGCTGGACACGCAGCATCAAAGGCAGTATTGCCTAGAGGTACGAGCATGTATTTACAAAATTGGAGCTGTACCTCTCGTTATATTGTTATTATCATCTAGGTATCAACCCCATCTTACCTGCAACGGTTATTCTTCGCACGCCGTGTTATAATTGGTAGCTTTGATAATGTGTGATTATGCGACCTACCTCTCTACCTGTTTTCCCGTGTATGGCCTTGCTTCTCAGTGTGTGGCTCAGAGTAATAGCCCTTATGGTATTAAGCGGTAAAATCATAGTAGTATCACCGTTTATTCTACCTGCGGATAAATAAGGCAGGGTTCTTAATTTTATATACCGGGAACTGAGCTGCAAATTCGAACTTGCACTCAACAATAACTCTCATACTATTGTTCATCGTGACCTTCGTGAAATTTATCTATTGGAACCCACTCGAATGATTGCTCGTCTGGCAATATCTCATCTGTTGAGAGCCACTCGAATGATTGCTTCTCGGATGGTCGCTCCTTCTGGTTAACCTGAACCTCCGCCAGAACCTCCGCTAGAGCAACTCGAGCACTCTGGCAAGCCACACCTGTTCTCAGAACTATTTGTTTGCTGATCACATGTGGGCGACTCTGGACAAGGTCCAGTGTGTCCGGTGCCATGACTGGGTTTGGGAGAGAGACAAAAATCCAAGTGCATTAGCTCCCTCTGAATGCAAGACTTCCAGTCCGTGAATTCCGCATCCGATGGCACCTCCGTTTCTGCATCTGGAGGATAGGCGCGCAGCCTATATGGTCTAAGCGACGTTCCTTTCCGTCGCACATCCAAATTTGATGTCTTCGCCAATTCCGCAACGTACTCCAGCAACGAAACCAGGGTTTTCAGAGGCTCTTTGGTAGGTTGAGGGCGATTGTGAAGGTAGAACCTTCTACCCAGTGTACGACGTAAACGCTTTGCCCATTTCATAGTAAACTTGTCCATGATGCCGGTGGTTTGCTTCGTCGTTGCCGTATAGATTAACGGGAAGATCTCAATCCAATTCTGGAGCCAACCAGATAGGTGGCAGTAGTTGTCTGTCCCTTTGTAGTATATAATCTCGTAGTCAGCCAGAGATATGGCGTACGCAAGAGGTGAAAAACCCTTGGAGTCTAGTATGTCCACCCGGATGTCTTCTCGTTCGACAAGTAAGCGTACAGCCTCTGGACATTTTGCACGCACAGCTATATGAAGCGCTGTCTTCCCGGCACGATTGTATCTGTTCACAGAGACTTCTAACCTTTGAAGGAGCAGTTGCATGACCTTTGTAGCACGCAATTGTGCTGCTATCATTAGAGGGGTCATCATTTTCCCATCCGCCGGGTTGAGGTCTAAATCTTGTCGCTCGAGGAGCAGGCGAGCCACTTCGGGTAAATTTTGGTAGGCGACCATATGGAGCGGAGTCTCTTGAAAACATACTCCGGGGTTGTTAAGCAAAGCAGTGTCTATGTCCGATAGCATGTGGCGCAATATTTCAGGCATATTGTTGCGCACTGCACAGTAGAAGTCGTCTTTCGCGACAGTGACTGTGTCGTCGTAAAGCAATGTAGTTATTTTGTCCTCACCCAACTTACACGCAAGGGAAAATAAGCTGCATGGGCGAAGCAATCTCGGTGGAACGTTTGCGTCCACAACGGGCAGGATCTCCCGGAACGTATTCAAGCTCCCGCCCTTTAAGGCACAAATTGCAGCGTCCTGGAACCTTCTCGACAGTCTCTGCTTGCCAATTTTCGGGTTGTTGTTCATCACTTCGAGCAGAAAGCGGACAAGTTGAGAATTCCCTTCGAAAGCAGCTAGAGACAAGGCCGACATCATCATTAGTGTCGGAGGAAATCGGTATTCAAGCCAGGGTGGACCACTGCAGGCCTGAAAACGATGGCAGGAATCCAAAGCTGATTCCCAGAGCAATCGTAAAGCCTGTCATCGTCGCAAATCAGAAATTTGATAAGTCCTCCGTCCCAGTCTACCAGGAGTTGTATGACAGCCAACCGGCCTTCCTGTGCCGCGATTGCCGGTAAGCTCAGTCTACGGTCCCGTATCTGCACATTCGCATTATTGTTCAACAGCAGCGATACAATGTCTTTATGCCCACCCCGGACAGCAGCGATCAGGGCTTCGTCCATCTGGCGAGAGCCCTTCAAGGTTGACTTAACTGTCACAAGAAGTTCGACTAGCGGGTATTGTCCACTAGAAGCAGCTCTTTGAAGTAAATCAGGCTCGCCATTGACTTCCTTGCCGAGACGCCTTAGCCCATATCGTGTTGCTTGTTCTGGTCCGTGGCTGCTTTGCAACATGCCGGTGCCGGATGATCCAGGAGCAGGTCCTTCTTCGGGTATAGGATTGTCTGCTGCCGGGTGGTGCGATGCCCAGTGGCTCATGGTGTAGTCGAGCAAATAGTAGTCGGCTTTGTCCTTGGCTCCAGCAGCTTCTGCTGCCTCCCACGTCCTGTTATAAATTTCACATATGTCCCACATGGTAGCCTCGCCATTTGGGAACCACCGTGGCTCTGTGTCTTTCAGGTACTCCTTGGTCGATTGGTGGACGAAGTGAACTTCATTGGTCTCAGACTGGTAGCTCACTAAGCCGGCACACGTAGATAAGATATCCTCAAGTTCCAGCACATCTGCCAAGTCGAAGACACCTTCTTCTACGCCGTTTTTGAGGTCGACTGCAACAGAATGGCATAGCTCTGTGGCACTGAGAGGACGCCTGGCAAAGAACAAGACGAGCAGTGTTCGCATGGCGATTTCGCGGTCGTCTTGCCCTTGGCTCTGGATACGTTTCATCGCATTGTCTTATGCCTCCTGGTAGGAAGCCCTCCCCTCAGAGAATTGGCGAAGGGTTTGCTGTATGGCCTTCCTTGTTCTCTTGGACTTCAAAGTTATGATGTGTAGGTGTGCGAGTAGAAACCTGTCAGCTGGTTAGCATGCAACAATGGTAGTGTCAAGAGGCAATATCACTTACATTCCTCCTGTAGACTTCACTATCGTACTCTTGATCTCTTCCTGCAGTATCATATCTTTTTGGACAACATTGGGTAAGAGCTTGACGCTATCGCCAAGGTAGCTTAGGACATCATTCTCGGTGGCCTTCACCTCAACTGTCAGGTACCGTGGGAAGCTTGTTGCGACTCGTCTCTGATTTTCAGGAATTTGTCTAGATGTGAGGAAGACATTGATTGAAGCCTCGTGTTGAAGCCTCGAGAGCTGTGCCAAAAGTTGGTCGGCTGGGCTCTGGATCCAGCTCATCTAGAGCATCGATGATGACTATTGTCCGAGAATGGATTGCAACCGTCTTGAGCAGCGTGAGCATCTGGTCAATGTCGACATCTAGCCCTTTATCATAGCACTCCGTGATCTCTTTGGGGACAGTCTCCAGATGGTCCAGCAGCATCCTCAACACGCTTCTAGCAAATCGGTATTGCAGGTCGGACTTGTTTTCTCACTGGTATGAGCAGAAAATGTAGGCCAAAGCAACCTGGTTCGTGTAGGTCTGCTGCAGATTTTCAATAACCATAGCGGTCGTGACTGTCTTCCCTGCTCCTGGCATTCCTGGGCAGTACAAGGTGGCTCCTCTCGCGTTGAGCCATGTTTCCCAAGTTGACGACCCAAAGAGCCACTGCCTGGTCCCAGGTTGCCGTAGATGGAGTAGCCCGCTTTGGATGTCTCGGTGGTGTTTGTAGTCATCTTTGCTAATCCAGTCAAGGATTTTCTGGCGCTCCTGCCGGCGGTCCTGAGATTCGACCTTGTGTTTGATTTTGATCAGGGTGTCTCTCATGCTCATTTCCGTGAAGGCCCTCAGTACCAGGATGTTGCTTGCGATTCGAGATCGAAGGTCTCCTATTTCTTGCGCGTCCATGGAAAACCTCTGCCAAACACGTTTGAGTTGTGACTTCTTCGACAAGACGCTCTTGTTCTTTTCAATGAATGCATGCAGGTCGTCCAGCACGCCATTCGAGCTCTCCATGGCCTCCTTCACCTTCGCCGCCAGGACCGGATCCAATCCCGTTGTTTCGGCCTCAACATCCTGAATCAGAAGCGAGAGGTTTCTGACCTCATCAGGAAGAGCCCTGTACTGGCCTGGGGCACCGGCAAGTTCCTTGCGAATCTTCGTTGCGAGTTGGATGACAGCGAGGAAGTCGCCAACTCCAAAGCCGAAGCTCATCGTGACCTAGTATCGACAAAATACAGGGGAAGTAGCTGCTGGAGCAGTAGTTGACAGGAACTTCGTTGCATGTTGATGCAGCGCGGGGCAAATATTATGCTGAGCAGCTGGCAGCTCAGAGCTGAGCCACATAACCATTTCCAATCGATTGGGTTCTCGTGGCGCCATCATGCGATGTCAGCACTGGAGGTGCAGTAGATCTTAGGGGCTGAGTACCAAGTTGTCTGGCTCCATGGTCTATTGATTTGTATGAGGATGTCCAAAGGACTTGTCCGACCCGGAAGAGAATCTAAGGTTGCTACCTACTAAGACTGCCATGGCGGTCGTCCAGGCCAATGTCAATAGTTGTGATGTGACGGGTACAAAATGTCAGGGATGTCAAAGGATACCTAGGTACCTCTGCAAGGATCATGTTCACATCAATAAGACCTCTATACCTGTATCACTACCTAGGTACGTACTTTGTTGGTGAAGAGGCGTGGCCGGGCCGTCCACCTTTTTCTGCCAGCTGGCGCAGGCAGCCAACCGACAAGGGCAGTGACACATTCTGCCGGGCGGCGTGGCAGAAACAGTGGTCCGTGCGCCCACCGCAAAGAAACAAGTATATAAACCCGCTTCCCTTCCCCCAGCTCTGCTGCATTTCTTTCTTCCTTTCTCTTCATCCTGGTGCACGGGCTTTACGTGATTCAGTGAAGGTACGCCTGAGAACACGTTTTTGCTAGTTGAAAACTATAACATGACCACTCCTAGTTGGCTTCGGCTGGCTAGGGAATTTTTGGAACCCTCTTTTCTTGACTGAATTGTCTTTCATTGTCATGATGCGCTTGCGTGTCAGATGAGGAAGGAAATGGTGTGTGGTGCACTGCGACCTACAGTGGCTAGGATCGCGTCAGGTACTGGCACCGTTGCTTTGAACAGCGACGCTGTCACTTGCGTGTTGCTGCTCTCCAGGTTATCTGTTACTTGGGGACAACGGCGACCCGACACTACCTGACGCCGCCCCGTAGGTATGCCATCATTGGGTACGATTTTGGGCATCATTCACGACCAACTTGCTGTGCCAAATGACTGCACCCGATTTGGCGCATACCAGACGACGGCAACAAGCCACAAACGCGCAGAGTTTTGCTCGTCTTCGTCCGCCGACTCCCCCTACAATGTCTCGTGGCACGCGTTTACACTGATGCAATGGATCTCAATGAGCGACTCACGGCAGTTGCGACCCCGCGACTGTTAGCTTTGCTACCTGCCTCGATACTGCTTTTCTACCAGAGCGTTCTAAACCGTACACGGAATTCTATGCGTCGACATCATGCAGCTCAGCACCAGGCCTGACCTGACGTTCTCTCCACTTCTGCACCATAGGCAGGCCGACGCCGGTCCACAACGTTAGAACAACAACAAAGACAAGAGCGCTCGCCCAACCATGCGTCCTTGAGAATTCGGGCGCTTGAGAGCTCGGAAACTGCAGCTGCTGGAAAGGAATCACGACCGCCGAGCCGACAGACACCATGAACGCAAGAACAAACGCCCTCTTCTGTTGATCGCCACCGCATGCCTCGTTTGCCCAGCCAGCCAGCAACGGCGTGAAGCACCCATAACAACCAGCCAGGATGAAAACAGCCATCCGCAGAGCATGAGGGACATACCATGCCGTCAGCACTGCGTACACAAACGTGAGCAGGCATCCCACCGCGAAGCACACTGGCCCACGCCGCCCAATCTTGTCAGCGACAAAGCCCGAGCCCACCATGAAGACGAAGTTGACCGCGCCGATGGACGTGGGGATGTTGTCGATCTCAGGAACGCTGTACCAGCCTGTGGACTTGAGATACAGTCCGAAGTACTGCATGACGTACGAGCCAGCCGTGAGCGTCCAGAAGCTGTATGCCAGGGTAAAGGCGTACACTTGCCACGAACCGAAGATCCGAGCAACGACGCCCCAGTTCCATTTGCCCACGGGCTGCCGTCCTTCCTCTTGGATGCGCTCCCGCGCCCGCGCCCTCTCCCAATCATTGAGATAGAAGGCCTTCGTGGTCTCCGGAGTATCAGGGAAGAATATCTGCTCGTCGTCAATGGCGGCAGACAAGAACCGGGACTGACAGAACTCACGAAACCATAGATAGCCACAGGTATAGCCAGGATGAAGTCGAAGATGAAGAGCCATCTCCAGGCAGCCAAGCCACCCTTTCCACCCATGCCAGTGTACAGCGCTGATTGCAGGTACCCCGAAAACATCTGCCCCAGTACGCCGCTCATGACGAATAAGCCGGACCGCCGGGACAGCTCGCTCCTTCGGTACCAGCAACCCAATGTGTACATTACGCCTAGAACAATCAATCAGCCATACCCAAACCGCAGGCAGTTTGTCCATTTGCTTACCAGGCCAAGCTGCAGACTCAAATAGCCCGATGAAGAATCGGAGCACATAAAATTGAGATGCGGTGTCACAACGGTACATGCCCAACACGAGCAGCGACCAGGCGACCAGACATCCCGGTAGCCAGTAGCTTGGCCGGACCACGGTGATGATCAGGTTGGCAAACAGGCCTCCGATGATAGTGCCGATGGAGAAGAATGTGTTCATCCAACTTAGCTCGTTACCTGGGCCGAAGCCAAGCTCTGCCGACATGCCTGAGACGTAGGCGTTGGACACATTGTTTCCATCCAGCTTTTGTTGCATAGGTCAGTTTAGATACCTCCGGCGTCTGAGGGCTGGAATGGCACGCCCTTACCTGCTTGATGAAGAAACTCAAGCATGAATAGCTCAACAGAAACCAGTCAAGCTTGAACACCAGCCTTTTCTCCGCGACTGAGGTACCTGGCTCGTGCCAGTGCAGCCATCCTGAGCTTGTACTTGGTGGGGCATCATCCGGTTTCGTATCTGGACTTGTCGTACTTGTCAAAGGGCTGGTCTTGACATCTGCAGGTGATATCACCTCGGTGGTCGCTGTTTTGCCCGGGGCCATCGTGTTGAACCTTTTCTTGTCACAACAACGAAGTTTTGAGAAACCCCTAAACACCAGCTATACGCCCTTGAATCCAAATCATGGCCGTTTTATTCGCTATGGCATGGACTGACTTCAGCCTCTGGTTGTATTCGACACCCTTCCAAGCCCGATACCGCTCTTTGCCGGGGCGAGCACGACATTGCCGGCCCCGCTGTCCAAGCGGAGATCCGAGCAAAGCACGACACCACTCGGACAGGAATTGCCAGAAGTTTTCGTGTCGGGTGCGGAATTAACCTATAGGCGGTCGAGCCCCAGGGTCCGAAGGATCGTTGCACATTCCACGTGGATTGTGTCGCCATTGCGACCCGGTCCGGTCGCGGTACATCACAAATCGCTTGCAGGATTCACCTCCAAGGTGGGTAGTCCGTAGACAGGTCCAGAACCTGTGAGTTAGAGGTCGTTCTATGGCTCGTGCAGTGCTTGGGCAGCTTCTCTCTTTATGCCAACTCCCCTTCCTCCACTTTGGTTTCTAAGCCCTCCTCCTTTCACTGGGCGTTTTTCTACCCTCATCCCGGAAATGGCAGATATCAGAGTGGCCATAGACCGCGGCGGTACCTTTTGCGATGTCATCGCTTACATCCCGGGCCGAGAACCGTTGACATTCAAGCTGCTGTCCGAGGACCCAGCAAACTACCGAGATGCCCCAACGGAGGCTATTCGAAGAGTGCTTGCGATGGCAGAGGGCAGGGACATCCCGCCGGGACAGAAGCTAGATGGGTCGCGCATAGGCAAGTCCAGCCTTTTCCCGTTCGGACGATGTGTATGAGGGCACAGTTGCCAACCTTTGTTTTCCTAGCTAGCCTCATGCCGGATCGGCACGACCGTGGCAACCAATGCCTTGCTTGAGCACAAGGGGGAGAAATTTGCTCTCCTGGCCACCAAGGGCTTCAAGGATGTCTGCATTGTTGGGGATCAGTCTCGGCCTAAATTGTTCGACCTGAAGATCAGGAAGCCGCAGGTTTTACACGACAAGGTTGTCGAAGTCGACGAGCGAGTGACCATTGAGGACTACGACTTGAACCCCCAGCCCCTGGATAAGAACAGGGTACTTACCGATCCAGATCTCGTGCGCTCAGCCAGTGGCGAGATCATCCGCATCCTACGGAGACCTGATCCATATGTCATCCGAGGTCAGCTGCAGAATCTACTCGAGGAAGGCTACTCGTCCCTGGCCATATCGTTCATGCACTCCTACGTATTCCCGGAGCACGAGCAGCTAGTTGTGGATCTAGCCACGGAAGTCGGCTTCAAGTATGTAACGACCTCTTCGGGCACGAGTCCAAACATCAAGTACCTCATCAGGAGCAACTCGACTTGCTCGGAAGCGTACCTTTATCCAGTGATCAAGCAGTACGTGGAGAACTTCGAAGGCGGGTTCGAGGTTCTACCCCAGCGGGTTGAGTTCATGTGCTCCGATGGCGGCCTCAAGCAGGCTCATAAGTTCAGAGGCAACGAGGCATTGCTTAGTGGACCGGCCGGCGGCGTGGTGGGCATTGCCAAGTCGTGCTACGATCCCGAGGATGGGACTGCTGTGATTGGCTTTGACATGGGCGGTACAAGCACCGACGTCTCGAGGTATGATGGGAAGTACGATTACATCACGGAGGCTTCTATAGCCGGACGGACGATCAACGTCCCCATGCTCAACATTGCTACCGTGGCAGCGGGGGGCGGTTCTATCTTGTTCGCGCGGAACGGTTTGTTAGTTGTCGGGCCTGAGAGCGCGGGTGCTCACCCCGGGCCGGCATGCTACCGGAAAGGAGGGCCGCTTACCGTGACGGATGCGAACTTGTTTCTCAACCGCCTGGTCCTCTCCTCGTTTCCGTCGATCTTCGGCCCTAACGCCGATCAGCCATTGGACACGGATGTCATAATCGATAAATTTAGGGGCATCACTGCCGAATTCAACACGCAGACGGGACAAAGCCTCTCGCCTGAGGATGTGGCATTAGGCTTCCTGAACATCGCCAACGAGACGATGAGTCGACCGATCAGAAATGCGACGGAAGCACGAGGATTCGCACCGGAAAACCACAATCTGGTCTCTTTTGGAGGGGCAGGTGGGCAGCATGCTTGTTCCATCGCAGATAAACTGGGCATAAAGAGGATATTGATCCATCGCTGGTCGTCCCTCCTATCTGCGCATGGTATTGCCCAGGCGGAGCTGCAGTATGAGGTGTTTGAGCCATACGCGGAAGTCCTCAGTGAGAACGCCATGCACCACGTTGAGTCGCGTCTGACACTCCTCAAGGAGCGAGTTGGACAGGAACTTGCTAGCCAGGGAGCTGAGGCTAAATCGGTAAGCTTCGAGGAGTTACTTGTTCTCCGCTACTTTGGTACGGACACAAATATTACCATTTCGAGACCGAAAGATGGGAATTATGCCAGAGCTTTCAAAGATCACCATCTGCGAGAGTTTGCTTTCTCGATGAACCGAAACATAGTGATCGAGTCAATCAAAGTGAGGGGTACTGGTGGTGCAGGCAAGCAGGTTGAGGAACGGCCAGACTGGAAGGAAATCAGCGCTGCTCTGGCGAATTCGAAAGATAAGAGCCTACAACCTAACAAGACACAAAATGTCTACGTCAGTGGGGCTTGGGTAGAGACTGGCATCCACGAGCTTGAAGGCGTACCTAGGGGGAGTGTCATCACCGGCCCTGCACTAATTATCGACCAAACGCAGACTATTCTCGTGGAGCCGAACTTCAGGGCGGTCATTTTGGAAAACCACGTCGTTCTGGACAAGGCAGAGGATGACCAGGGATCAAGTGCAAACGAACTCGCACCGAACGCAGGCACCGAGAATCCGATCCAGCTCTCCGTTTTTGCCCACCGTTTTATGGCCATTGCGGAACAGATGGGCAACACCTTGCAACGGACTTCGATATCGACAAGTATCAAGGAACGGTTGGACTTCTCCTGCGCCATCTTTTCCCCGGAGGGCAAGCTCGTGGCAAATGCACCACATATTCCTATCCACCTTGGCAGCATGCAGTTTGCCATCCAGGCACAACACCGGCGCTGGCTGGGCAAGCTGAGAGACGGCGACGTGCTCCTTACGAACCACCCTCAGTGGGGAGGCACACATCTGCCGGATCTAACGGTCGTCACCCCTGTCTTTGTGGATGGTCAAATCGCCTTCTATGTCGCTTCTCGAGGGCACCACACAGATATTGGAGGCAAAGGCATCACTTCAATGATGCCTGAGTCCAAGGAGCTCTGGGAAGAAGGAATCAACGTCGACACCATGAAGATCGTAAGCGGCGGGAACTTCCTTGAAGACGAAGTGTGTGCCGCCTTCCAGAAGGCCGGGGAGTTCCCTGGCTGTAGCGTCACGCGCAGGATGGCAGATAACATCTCCGATCTCAAAGCCCAAGTCTCCGCCAACCAGCGGGGCATAATATTGCTCCACAGGCTCTGCGATGAATACAGTCTCCCCACCGTACACAAATACATGAACGCGATCCAGAAGAATGCCGAGATGGCAGTCCGCGAGTGGTTCAAGCAGCTTGCCAAGTCGCACCCGGAGCCCCTCCACGCGACAGACCACCTCGACGACGGGACGCCCATGAGCGTGACCATCACCATCGACGTTGAGACAGGCTCGGCTAGGTACGACTTCACGGGGTCTGGCCCGCAGATCTGGGGGAACTACAACTGCCCCATCTCCATCTGCCATTCCTCGATTATCTACACCATCCGCTGCCTCGTCGACAGCGACATCCCGCTCAATGAGGGGTGCCTGGCGCCGGTGGGGATTGTCGTGCCCGAGGGCTCGGTGCTCAACCCGGGCCCCGCGGTGGCTATCTGCGGCTCGACGCTTGCCAGCCAGCGCGTTATCGATACCATCCTCCGCGCGTTCGGTCGCCACGCCGCCAGCTCCGGGTGCGCGAACAGCTTCGGCTGGGGGATGGGCGGCAAGGACCCTGAGACCGGCAGGGTGGTCCCGGGCTGGAATTACGGCGAGACGGTTGGTGGCGGTGTGGGTGCTTGTGAGGGATATCATGGTGAGCATGGCACCCATGTGCACTCTACGAACACGCGCGCTACGGATCCGGAGGTTGTCGAGAAGCGCACTGCTGTTCTGGTTCGGAAGAATGAGATTCGGCTGGGCAGCGGTGGTAAGGGGCAATGGACAGGTGGCTTTGGACTTACGAGGGAGGTTGAGGCCAGGATACCCTTGAAGTTTAGCATCTTGAGCGACAGGCGTGTGTTCAGACCGTATGGTATGGAGGGTGGCTTGCCCGGTGAGCAGGGGAGTAACTTTGCTTTCAAGTTCACAGGCAAGGAGGGTGCTGTGGAGAAGATAAGTTTGGGAGGGAAGGCTATCATCAACTTGCAGGCTGGCGAATGGATGCAGATCAACTCACCTGGAGGAGGTGGTTATGGTGCCGTGGTGTAAACTACTGTTGCCGTTGGAGGTTTGGGGCTGGTCGTCCCTCGTATTGATGAGAGTCACGAGACTATTAAATGGACAAGTCAGACTTGGGGTCTTTTTTAGGTCTAGGAATTACCCAGTTACCCAGTTACCCACAGGTGCCCACGGGTAAATCTTTCCTAGGCCTAGTCTTTTTGGTCGTCTTGGCTCCCTTACATGACTTACAGATACAGTGGTAAATCCAGCTGGCCGTACAAGCAGGAAATATATAATTAATCAGTTGCCCGACAACATTACAGCCCAAAACCTGTTTCTTGCATGATGGGGAGGCTCGAGTCACACGTAAAACAGGTACAGTTGAGTCCTATTTTAGCTCCACTTTGCCATGCATTCGTGTTCTCGTCTCTTCGGATAATATCCTACATGTACTCTTCGTCTCTCGGCCTCACAAACATGATCCTCTGCGGCATGACTCTCCACATCAATCCCTAACAATTATTCCAATCAACTTTTCAGTATGACCACTCACTCTGGAAGGCCATGGCCAGCATCCTCAATTATCTTGAACAGGGAGTGTCTGCTCATTCTCATAATCCCACTTATCGTTTCTTCTGATTCCACGACCATTGTCGCAGCTCGAGTCCGATCTGGCTCTGCTACTCCGGCCCATCAACCATTTTTTGCTTGCTCAGTCATCTTTAAAACGCTGGCCGAAGTAGCCCGTCAGGATGAGAGGGCGGTCATTGATGACACCTAGGTTGTGGAGATGAGTAACGCGGACGCTTGCTTGGAGTCTCGAGTATCTCCGTACTCAGCTCATCGGCATCATCTTCGTGCAGTGGCTCGTAAGAAGCACGCTGGCGCTTCTTGTGAGTTGAGGCGGCACGAGGACTAGAGGCAAGACCAGGTGTATCTGGCCCCGTGCTCGAGGCAACAGATGGCGATATGTCCGGGACTAGGTTGTCGATGTCAAGCTCGGATCTTCTGCTGGTCGAAGGGGTCTCGGGTAGCTCTGGTTCCAGGGACGAGGTATGCCTCTTGGGGGTGTTTTGAGAAATGGAGATAATGGACGTGCTCGAAGCTAACGAAGTCTGGGGGCTGGCAGATTGTTCAGAATTGCCATGCCTGATGCTCTCGGTATCGTGTGAGCCATGTCGTGTCTCGTCTCTATCTTGAGAGCCCGTCGACTCCTCTTGCGCCTGGTTCTCCTCTCCTCTCTGGCTGGCGTCTTCAGACTGTGATGCATTTCTTAAGGCATCAGAGCAGCGTGGTTCAGCTCCATCAAGTATCCTTAACCACTGTTGGAGATGTTGGAAGATGACCCTGGCAACAGATGGAGGAAATGTGTTGCCGATCTGCTTCTTGATGTATGCGCCCTCGAAGTGGTGTTCCACAGGGAATCCGTGAAGGCTCGCCAATTCTCGCAGTGTAAACTCGCGACTACCACTGGGGTGAACGAACGGAGTTCCGGATATGGGTATGGTCCCGTTGAGCGGTTCGCCAAACTCTTCTGGACGTGAGCCTCGTCCGAGATTACGAACGCCGGCCGGGTTGTGTAGTGTATGTAATTCGGAGTCAATGTTGCCTATGGCTTCCCTTACAGTCACATATGGCTTCTGATCACCTTCTGGCTCGGAGCTGTGGGTTGCTCTTGGCCACGGTGGCAGCTCCTCCCCTGGTGCAGCACCAATTATGAAGAGCCGCTTCCGAGTAAGCTGTGGTAAGCCGTATTCAACGAGAGGTATGATCTTCCACCGGACAGAATAGCCGCGTGAGGTACAGACTTTAATTAGGGATCCGAAAAGAGCAGTGTTGGCGTCGCTTCCCAGCACCGGGCTCTGGTCCACAGTCAAGACTCGAGGGCGGAGCTTGCCAAGGATTTTGCTGAAGGCGGTTACAGCGGCCGCGTTTGCTTCGTCGTCCTTTTCTCGAAGTCGCAAATCCGGTGATATATGAAGGATGTCGACGTGGGGGTGGTCAATTTCTTCGACGAACTCCGTTATGTCCATCTCGTAGAGTCGTGTGTATGGGAAGTTTGCGGCATATGTATCGCAGGCGACTGACCAAGGATCGACAGCAGCGACGACCTTCAAGCCAGCCATCTCAGCCCCACGGGAAATGCCGCCAGAACCACAGAGGAAATCAGCGAACGAGTATGTGTGGTCAGGCTGGGCATCGCAAATGTCTTGTCCATCAGCTTCCACGGCTCCAGGAGTGTTAGACACCGGAATTCCAGAAGAAGATTCGCCTCGCCACGCTCGGGAGCGCTGCTTGTCCAACCCCAGGTTTCGCCGCTTGATCCCATGGTCGTGCTCGGTCATGTGAAGCATGGCTCCTCCACTCCATCGACCAGCAGTGCGATGGTAGTGATCTCTGTAGCCAACACGCATCTTCCACCGGCAGGTAAGCGGTGCCTCCTCTTCTCTCGCCGTCGTGGTAGGGTATGCGACCTCGTCGAAGCGACATGCGGGGAATGATTTATTCGTTTTGATCAAGGTCCTTGTACGTTGAATGTGCTCCGGCGTGATCGTGACAAGTGCTTGGTCCTCCTCGGGACGCTCATCATCGTCATCGATCTCGAGGATCAGGCAGACCTCATTCTGCTTGCGAGGCAGGCGTCCAAGTAGGTGCCGAGTACGCGCATAAGGAAGCCCTCGAATGACCACATCTGCAGTCTCTTTGTGGACGTTGACACTCTTGATCTCCACGAATTGTATCTAGCAATTTGGTAATCAGTTCCGATCACCTCAACAAAGCAGCCTCCCTTTCGTCGCCAACCAGTGTAATTGATCGACTTACCCCATAATCAGCCTCAGGCTCAATAAGCTCGACGAACTGCCCCACACTGTATTGTGTTCCATCCACTTCGAAGGCCCGCTCAGGTTGGTGTGTGGCATCGAGAAGACGGTTTCGTGAGGCTCTTCTAACCCTTCGACCATCTTGGTCGTTATGAGCTTGGGCAGCCTCTTCCTGAGCGTCCTGCTCCTCCTCATCTTTGTCTTGCTCGTCGTCGGTGATGAGGTCAATGAACATAGCGCCCTGGGCTTGACTGGCTTCTTGCGGCACAAGGGCTTCGTCGCTGTTGTCCAGTATGGGCTGCTGGAAGACGGCTCCAACACGGCGCATCCTCTGACGACTTTGGAGGCAGGACATCTTGAAGAGCTGTATGTAGAATCTCTTTTGTTGGTGAGGGTACAGATTGTAATTGAAGACGGAGGATACAGCTCGTGGTCCGTCAGTCGCGTTAGATGCGTTACAGGTCACGTCGATCAATTCGACACTCTAGAGTTTGCTCCAGGTTTGTATTGTTTCAAGGACAAAGTACATCAATGTGAGAATGAAGAAGCGCGAATGGAAGTCAGATTCAAGAGGGGAAATGGTGCGTGATTGTAGTAGCACCTCGTAGACTGAAGAGTGAACAGGAAGTCTGGACGTGGTTGTCGGGAGAGATGGAAAGAAGATGGAACTGAAAGCGACAAGAAAGGCGTATACATCTACAGACGAGCACGGGCCATCGGAGTATGGTCGAACTTAAGTGGAGACAGGCGCATGGCGGTGATGGCACGTGTGGTGAGGGTGATGGTGGTGGTGGTCACGTGCCCAGGTGGTGGTACCTGAGGCCGGTTGACTTATGTCCTACGTAGTCGAGGCTTACCAAGATATCGAATTTCACGATCTTGATAAGGCTATAAGGCGTGACGTAGCACCTTAGGGGTCGGGATGATGTTCTCTTATGAGAATGGTGCTCACGCCTGTCGAATAATACTAAGGTGTCCGTCTTGGATGATACCATATGGCACTCGAAGACACATAACCAGGTGGAAATCAGGATACATGTAAACACTCATGCCACATTACAGCCTTCTATGTTTCCCCACTCTAATTACCATAATATGATACACAA
This sequence comes from Cytospora piceae, assembly GCA_016508685.1. Lineage (NCBI taxonomy): Eukaryota > Fungi > Ascomycota > Sordariomycetes > Diaporthales > Cytosporaceae > Cytospora > Cytospora piceae. Next base: position 84,953 of record JADMLE010000017.1, on the reverse strand, counting down.
TTAAGCAGTGTCCAGCACGACGACCTCAGCCTCGGCGCTTCCTACACTTTCAACGACAAGCTTATCCCCAGCATTAACACCGTCAACGAAGGCACCGTCACCTTCCGAGAGCACGGCATCGTCCCGTCCGTCCAGCCTGATCTTAGCTTTACCCCCCTTCGTCATAGGCAAGTGGACATACACTTTCCTCTTCGTCGCCTGCGTAGCGTTCGCCCCGACCTTCCACTCAAACTTTTGCTCCGGCGCAATAATGCCCGCAGACATGACGAAGTCAGCGTGTATGGGGATCGTCCCCTCGATCGCCGGCTGCGCCTCGACCTCCTCCGCCTTGGTCGCATCCTCGCCCGCCTTCAGCGGGCTCAGGATAGCCACGAACCCTTTCCTCTTCTCCTCCGTAGGGAAGTTTCTCGTGTGGTACCGGGGAGCGAGCCCACGCTTCCAGGGGATGGCCCATATCTGGAGGAAGTGTACGGTCTCCGATTTGTGCTCGTTGAATTCGCTGTGGGCTATGCCGGTGCCGCCAGTCGTGAACTGTACATCGCCGTGGCGCATCCGGTAGAATTGGTCCGACTGCCCGCCCTCGGCTCCCTTGCGCAGCATAGAGTCTCGGTGTGTGAGCTCTCCGGAGAGGATGTAGCTAAAGATCTCAAAGTCTCGGTGTGGGTGCGTGGGGAATCCGGTTTGGGCCTTTACCCGATCTTCATTGAGAACGCGAAGGGATCCATAATGTGTGAAGTTTGGGTTGTACCCTGAAATTGTTAGTGATGGGACTACGTGTTCCGAGGCACCTGAGGGCAGGGGAAGGCGAGTGCATACAATCTGCGAAACTAAAGCTGTGGTAGGTGTTCAGCCAGCCATGGTCGCTATGTCCTCTGGTGCTGGACCTGTAAGGTGTGATTTTGGCGTGGTGGAGTGTTTTGGACATTGCGGACTTGAGGCTGTTCATAGACTGGGAGCTATCTTCTGTGTATGTGTTTCGAATAGCTGAGCCGCGAACACTTTCCGAGATAGAGGTGATTATTTCAAGTGGCGAATACTCGTCAAGCAAGGATCTTAGCGTGACTGAACTGTAGAGGACAAGTGAAAGTGAAGCAACCAAGATCGAAAATATGAGAGTGAGAAGCTTCATATAAACGGCTGCGAAGGGGTTCTCCAGCGGGATCGAGAATAGGCTGGAAAGAGACGATGACTTGAGACTTCGGATGCTATCACAATTCTTGGTAATGGTTGCTAAGACTAGAATTCCACCATCTTTTCTTCTTTAATACTCGGCGAGTCACGACAGTGCTAAATAGTAGTCATGATTAGTTGATGCTTACATAGACATCTAGTCCCACAGACCCACTGAGCCGTGAAAAGGCGGGTACCAGACAAACACACAGCCCAACTGCACTTGCGGTCTTACTCAGCGGTGTCTTGTTATTGATCAGCAGAATCTCGGCACAAGGGGAGGGGTGTCGATAGACGGAGGCGTATATATAATGAACCCGCTGACGATCTACACCACCGCGGGCACGGTAGATACATACATATGTAGATAGAGATAGACAACTGATGGCCATTCCATCCACATGCCCGACAATATTTCGGGTGCAATCAAGCTGACGGGCGAGGCAAGAAATATTGGAGATCATGAAGCGTTTGATAGAGGTTCGAGACTAGGAGCCATGAAGTAATACAAAAGGAGGCGAGGGAACGAGATTGACAGGAGCATCTGAAGTTCGTAGAATCGGAGGATACATATTAAACGGAGGAGCTGTAGGAAATTGATGAGAATGTGGGCATCGGTCTTGTTTGGTCAGAACCTCAAACATCAACACTCTACTCTCAAAGGGGGAGACCCTTGGGAACTTCAAGCCCTAACCCTATAGTCCAGGTAGGTGTTCTCGAAATAGGAACACTACAAGCTCGGAAATGTCAGACCGTCCAGGAGGATTCCACCCGGTCCAAATTGGGGACATCTTGAACGGTCGGTATGAGATCCTTTCCAAGCTTGGTTACGGCTCTTTCGCCACCGTCTGGCTCGCCGCCGACAGCTGGTCAGTAGCCTTCTACTCTGAATGAAGCCTTGCTTGTCCACTGACAAGCAGCATCCATATTCAAGGTCAAGAACTTTTGTGGCTATCAAGATCCATACGGCGCGTGTTAGTCAGTCCGCACTGTCAGACCTGAGTCTATACAGACACCTAGCCATCTCAGAACCGGCACCTTCGAAAGCGCACTACCTTGTCAGGCTACTGCCCTCATTCGAGCTTATCGGCCCGAACGGCCAGCATACATGTTTTGTCTTCGAAGTTATGGGGCCTAACCTGTCTGACATGGTTCGCTCGCAAGAGTTCCAAGTAGGCCACCCTTTCGACGATGACTTCTGCCATCGGTTTCCAAAACACCTCGCGAAACGTATCCTCAAGGCAACACTCCATGGTTTGCACTTCTTACATAGAAACAAGGTTGTGCATGGAGACGTTCACAAAGGAAATATCCCCGTGAAAGTCCTCCTTCCCCAGTATACTGCCGACTCCTTGGAGAAGTTACGTCAACGTGCGGACCAAGCAAGGCCCTTGGAGCGGCTTGATGGGAAAAAGGACCTCTGGGCACCTCCGTATCTTCTTCCGTCAGCGAATCTTCGATCATATGTCTCCACCGAGCTTGATCCATTCACTAAGCTAACGGATATCGGCGAAGGTCAGTATGCTTCAATGCCCCAGAAGCTTACAGGTCCAGTGCTAAGGAATAATATGCTAAAACCAATGTACAGCATTTCGTTGTGGGGAGTACCGGAAAAGATTGCCACTCCAGAATACCTTAGGGCGCCGGAGACAATATTGAGACTTATGAACACCGTCGGGACAAGCATTGACATCTGGAGCTTCGGATGCCTAGCCTTTGAGCTTCTGACCGGCTCGAATCTATTTATGGTATCTAAGATGTTTGCCGACGGCGAAACGCTCGATGATGCACATCTTATCCAGTTGACCGAAGTGATCGGCCCACTCCCCGAGCAAGTTCTCCGTGCCTGGAGACGTGGATCCTGCTATTTCGATGCTAGCTCTAGGAGAATATACAACTCCGAAGGTGATGAATCTCTGGAGGGCGATTTGTCCTCGGACAGCGAGACCTTGAAGAGCGAAGATGGGCTTTCTGGGTCGGACGATGGTGAATCTACCTTCTCAGAAGACGATGCGGTTACTTCTGATTCCGAAGATGAGTTGGCCCGCGTGCGGCTCAGCGAGCCCTTGGAGGAGCAGCTCAGGCGAAAGAAGCCAGAGGATATAGACGAAGTCGAAGAGGAGCAGATATTGCATCTGTTGCGATGGATTTTTCAGTATGACCCGGTCAAGCGTCCATCGGCGGAGGAGATACTGCGGCACGAGTGGTTTCAAACATAACCTGATGCATGCATTTCCCGCACAAAAGGAAGAATGCCCTAGATTCAGCTTAGCCAAACCAGAATCGTTTGGTCATCTGTGAAACTTGGCAGAGCAGCTGCGTTACGGTAGCTTCGAACAAAATCAATAGAATGGACTGTCATTTACCCGAGTTACTTGAAAAGCGCTGAGACAAATTACAACCCCATGAACTATAAACCTGAGTGACTACAGTAAATCAATTACATAATATTATGTAGGATCTGCAACCATTTCGTACTTTCCTTTTTCCACCAGTATTGCACCTTCACCAGCAGGCCCTATTCCTTGCCTTGCGAGTCAACGCCCTCATTATCCCAAAGATCAACTCTCATCCCGACCCATCCTCCCGCCTCAGCTTGCAGCTTTAATTCCGCCACAGCGGAGAATCCGGCTGGTGCAACGATGTAGTTAGAGCCGAAGTCCACCATCTCATTGTCGCTCAGGGGTCGAATTGTGTAGTAGCTTTTCTTCTGAGAGCTGCCATTCCAGGTCTCGTTTGGAAACTTCTGCGATGCTGCTGGATGGCCCTTTTGTGATGCTCTGTATTGTTTCCATGTCTTTCCCGGCCGTTTCATGAAGGTACCGCATAATCATAGATCTGTCCTCGGCCGCAAAGGAGGGAGTGGGCCGGCATATTTGGCGACAATTCGAAGAGAAGAAGCGTGCCCTGCTGTCGATATCGCTTGTGTGGCGGTACTCTGCGTATAGCTGCTTAAGATGGGCTATGGTCGTAGTTTCGTCTTGGGCCGTCATGGCTGTCATGGGCTTGGAAACGAAGTATATGGTAACAAGTGTGGACTGATCGAAGCTTCAGTCCCAACAATCCGTGTTCGGGGTTGATGCACGAAAATCCTTTCTAGAATATAGTTACATTCAAGCTTGGTAGTTTCAGATGCGTATACTTCTAGATCTGTGAGTTATATATGACCGCAGTTCCCGAGCCTGGCACGCTACTTATGTACATGATAAGCTGACATGAAGTGGCGTTCGATATGTTGCGCTTGGTAGGTGCTTACTCATATAATGCTCATGCAAGCAGGCAGGAGGTGCTTGGGGTGTGGTCAGGCCACTTTGCATAATTACGCACCTGGAAAAACTTCGGGTGGACCTGGGAGACTACATAAGTAGATAAATGTATTCAGCGAGGCTAGTGGGCTGAATTAGGGAAGGATATATGAGACCAAACATGGTTATGTCCAGGCTGGTAAGCTCTGGGCACTTCAAGAGGACAAACAAAAATACACCTTGCAACAAAGGCCCTTGTATCATGAACGGTAACCGGTTTGTAACAAGTAAAAACAGGGCTCACAATGCATCCATCGCAAGCAACAGAGATAGAAAACAGAAGCGAATATAGGCAACTATCCAAGCTTTAAAAGGAACAAGCAGACGGTCGAAGAAAGCCACCGTTTGGCAACAACCTAACTTTGCCCCACAAGATGAAGGTGTTTCTACTTTCACTCATCTGATACATTGATGGCCGGGGAAGATTCTAGGGCCTCAACTTGGTACACCCCAGGTTGAAAGGCTACCAGTGACCTGTTATGGTTGGCTCACTCTCAAGCTGCTTCGGCTGCCACTTAGCCAGTTTATGAGTTTTCGAAGCCCTGTTGTTTGGGTTCTCTTGGTGGCCTTCCACTTCTATGACCTGTAGTCTCTTACTACTTCCCTTCTTGGAGCCAGGCTTAATTACCACCACCGCGGTCCACCACTCATCATCGCAGCACCTCCCATGAACCGTCCAGCCGATATCACCAACCGCAAAGATGTCGCATCATCCCGTCAACGACGAGAATCAGAGACCACAGCCTGAAGGTCAAGGCGATGGAGCCAATGCTGACCAGGGCACTCGCCATTCAGATGACGAGCCTCAGCGCGACACCTCGCGTTTCCTTCCATCGGAGCGAACAACTAACCGCGCCACCTTGGCCGCCACCAATGAGACCGTTGACAACGACCTGGTTCTTGGTCTGAAGGAGCTGGACGTCAATTCTGCTAGCATAAATGCGAAAGATGATGCCCAAACTGAGAAGGCTGTCTCGACAGAGATCGAAGAGACGCGCATCGGAGCTGACCAGAGCACTGAATCTGGAGAGCTCGTCACCGAGGAGGATCGACTCTTTTCCCGCGAGCGCAAGGTTGTTCTTCAGTACCTTCTCGACAATGTCGCCGAGTTTCGGGAGCTGTCTGAGATCCGCCTGAAGGCAAGAAAGCATTCCCCATTTTTAATTACCATCGCGGACGATCGCTAACTTGAGATTCCACAGGGCTGGGAGAATCCAGAGGGCGACAGATACTTCGAGCGGCAGCGCCACCTCTCCGACAACCCCGACGAACAGACGAGCAAGATCTTTATGGGCATGATGCAGCGCGTAGGAGCCAAAATGCAGGAAGCCACCGGCGTCTTCACTCTACCAAGCAAGCGACCCAGCATGCTCGCCCTCGGCTGCGCGCCAGGCGGTTTCGTCGGAACAGCCCTGAAGGTCAACCCCGACGTGCAGGTCATCGGCATCACCCTGCCCATCAAGGACAACGGTGTGGAATGCCTAATCAGGAACCGACGACTGAGCCTCATCGAGGCAGACGTCACCATGCTGGCAGCAGACCTCGGCCTGACCGAGGACGACATCCCCGCCGACCACCCGGACGCAAACAATTTCCTTACGCGCCAGATCAGGCCCCGCCAGCAGTTCGACCTGGTCACCTGCGAGGGCGGCGTCCTGCGCACGCACGAGGTCGCATCCTACCGCGAGCACCGCGAGGCATCTCGCCTGAAAACCTCGCAGCTGGCGATCGCGCTCGCGCGGGTGAAGCCGGGCGGCAGCATGGTCGTGCTTATGCACAAGGCGGAGACGCGGAACAGCCTGTGTATGTTCTACACCTTCTCCAAGTTCGCGAGGGTCCGGCTTTTCAAGCCTGATGTGCAGCACCAGCACCGCTCGAGCTTCTACATGATCGCCACGGAGATTCAGAGCCAGGGCGAGGAGGCACAGCGGGCGATCAAGCAGTGGACGAACGAGTGGGAGGCTGCGACGTTTGGTACGGATGAGGAGTACCGTGAGGAGATCCGCGGAAATGCTGTGGATACTGATGAGCTCTTGAAGGAGTTCGGGGAGAAGTGGGTGGAGATGAGTCGAGAGGTTTGGAATCTCCAGATTCAAGGTCTGCAGAAGAAGTCTTTCACCAAGTGAGGGACGTTGGTGGTATGGTGATGTTAAGGCTTTCTGTCTCCCGTGCTTAGTGTGTGGTTGAGGCCTCGCAGATGGGCTTCAGGGAAGTCTTATGAGTGGCACATGCACCCTTGAAGCCAGTCCTGACTTTGGGTTCCTTGCTATTGCGTTAGGGGAAAGCCTTCCCCTTCTGCCATTACCTCACTCTGGCTGCAAAGCATTAGTGTATTTATGAGCGCAGACAGATGCAGGGGTGAGCCGTACTACCCAAGGTCATCAACGAGGAGTTTGTAGTCGCTTAACACCCCCTGCTTGTATTTGAGGCTGGAACATGAAAAGGAGTTGGGGGTCGTCAGAGATACTGAAGGCATAGTTTCCAATTGCACATTATGGTTACTTTCGCAGAGTTCATAAGTTTATTGAAATGGCTGCAGCGGAGGGATAACCTCCGGTGTATCAGATGTGCCAGACAGCTGCTGTCATCGGGCTTCTTGAAGGCTGTGAAGCGGCCCATCCATCAAATGTTGCAGACTCGAAGGAATCTGATCTCGAATCGCAAAGACCTCCCTATCAGGCATATCGCCCACCCACCACAGCTCCTTCGCATGCACCGAAAGTGCAAAGAAGTGTGCCAAGATGACCAGGGCATAGGGTTTCCTTTTCTCAACCAGGTCCGAATATCTCGCGGGGATAAAACAGGCAAAGGTCATGATCCTTCGACAAAGCGCCATGGTGGGCTCGCCTGCCTCGACGGCAGAGACGATGGACCCTATGCAGCCCGTGGTCTTCTGGTACGCATCTAGTATTTCGGGATCATGCGACTCGTTGGGATCGGCCGTGTCAAGATAGCTCTGTTTGATGAGATGCGGAAGTTTCTGTGTGTTGGACTCGCTGAACAGGGCCGAGGGGGTATACATATTGGTAGATGCCGTCCCGATTATGTCCATGAAGGTGGAATTTGGATTGGCCCTGACCATAGGATATAAGGTCTGGAAGACATAGCGAGAGGCTTGCGCGATGCGCAGCCACCGGACTGGGGGTTCGTAGGGCTGGAGTGTGCGGTCCTGCAGCATAGCAAAGGCATCGATTAAAATTAGGCAGGACGTAAAGCAAGCGGCATCGACAGTCTCAGGGCTCGGACGGTCTAGCCCCTCTCGATGTGTGCGCAGTGCAGCATCCAGGTAAGTGGTGCGGCAAGCGAGCAGTCCCGGGTCGAGGGGTTCGGAATTCGTAGACGTCGTGCGTATCATATGAAGGGCCGAGATGGCAATGAGCGCGTTCAATAAGGGCTCGTAGTCCAGAGCTAACCTGGGGGCATGTACGGACCAGCATTCATGAACGCGTATGTCGTGGGTACCGGGGAGAGTACGAGTTGTGGCGACGGTGAAGTGGTGAAGGGCCCTCATCTCCCAGAGGCCAAACCGGAGGGATGACGTTGTGTATGATAGAGAGTCGGCCTCGATACTAGGAGAACGCGAAACAGAGGTGACGGCTGGAAGATAATTTTTGGTGACAACCGTCTCCGGCAGCCTGTCGTATTCACAGGGGACATTATGTCGGTGACAGTTGTGCTGTTGTGCCAGTTAGCCGGAACCGAGAACTAAATTGTGATGCCAACCACGGGCCATATTTGCTGCGTTATTATGCGCAACGCACCGACAGCGTGAACCTCAGTACTCACACAGACTGGTCGGAACTCGTCGCACTACAAAGTCATCAGTAGAGAGTAAGGCATACGGACCACTGCTTCCACCGTGGCATCGAAGCAGGTTGAGAAAGGGGGCCCTTGGGAGGGTTCGAGCTTACTTTGACGCGTCGCGAACGACATCTGGTACAACCTGTTCTTGATTTGGTATGATACAATCGCGGGCCTCGTACCCGGTGGGATCTATTCTGCTGGCCATGTGGGTTTTCCATGATGGGGGGATCCGTCAACCCATAGACTGGGTGACTGGTGGTGAGGATGTCGAGGCATGAAGTTGACTGAGTCTCACTAATGCTGTGTAGTACACATGCAAACAGGGTTCAGGGATACTCGCAATCGCTCACTAGTCGCATTACAATTATGCAGGCCTGACAGCCTAGCAGGGATCCTCGCTCTCGTTCAGGGCCCATTATTCCGCTCACTACTATTCTACCCACATGTGTATGCTTCAACATTTTCTCCCAAGCTGAGGCTTGTGACAGACGTAAATCATGCAGGGCCAGTAACATTACCCGAATCCTTGCTGCCTGGTTGTTCACCTGTCTATTTATCTTACAGAATCAAGAGTTTGTGCAAGATTTTGGAGCCACAGCATCAGATATGGCCCCGTCCCAAACATTGGAATGTCACTGGATTGCAACAAAAGATATATATATGGCTTAATTTAGCTAGGTCTGTGGTGGCGAGGCCCACGATTCTCTATATAAGCAGGCATATTCACAGCTTCTCCGAGCCCCATACTGAAGTACTATTCGAATTCACACTCGCCTACATCATGAGAGCCATTTTGATCATAGCTTCTATCATTATTGCAATTGCTCTGAAGTTCAAAGAGAAACGCCAGAGGAACACGGAGCGCCAAGACGACACTGAAGACGATATACAAGTCCTTCCCAACCGAGTCGACACCGCAAAACTCTTCTACGATAACGAACCTCCTCCAGCCTACCGCGAGTAACCATGACCGTAAACTCCCTTTCAGCGGCCGAGTTGGCCATCTATATCATCTTAATTATCCCAGTTCTCTACATCACTGTCCGCCACTGGCCCAGTGGAGTGCTAGGATGGTTATACCTCTTCGCCTTCTGCACCCTCCGCGTCGTCAGTGGTGCCATGTCCCTGAGAGGCCACGGTGGATCGGCCGACATTATCTCGAGCGTCGGGCTCTCTCCTCTTCTCTTGACTACATGCGGTATCCTTCATGAGGCGTAAGCACAGTTCCTGGTCCTGTCCCCCCGGCATCCCCAGCACGACAGAGCATGCCCTGACATCATTATGAAGACGAGCGTTCCGAAGTATAAACCTCCTTCAAATACCTTTCGAGTTGATCCTCGTCACCGTCTTCCATGTTCTTGTTACGGGTGGACTTGCCCTCACCGCAGCTGGTGGATCAGCCTTTCAGCCTCACCACCCGGGCGATAGCGCAGCGAGCGCTTTACGCAGTGTACGACTGCTTCAGGCCGGAATAGCCATATTGACTGTCTCTTGGGTTCTTCTTGTCATGTGTGCGGCAGTCAGCGCTGTGCCTTTTCGAAAACCAGACAGGAATGCCGCGCACTTTTGCGAGGGCACCATCGTAAGTCTCATATGTGTTCTGTCGTTCGTACAATCTCTACCATGCCGAACTCCTCGACTGACCTGTCCTGTATCGTAACAGTTACTGTCATCTGTGATTTTCTCCCTTGTATTCATCGGCATTCGCGTCCTGTACTCCCTCGTGGCCTTTTCTACTCAACAACTCTACCTTCACCCGGCTACTGGTGCAATCACAGTCCGAACCCTCCTCAGCTTTATCCCGGAGCTGATCGCTACTTGTTCCTTTGTTGTTGCGGGGATCCAGACTCGAAGGCTTGCCTGAGGCCACTATGGGGCTTCCTTGGCGTGATAGTGGGAATGGTGGTCTTGTTTAGGGTTGGAGTATTGAACACAAGAAGGTTATTTATTTAATGTTTGTGCATGTGGTGGGCAGATGTACTCGTGTCATAGACACCGATGGTGGTCCTCCTATATCTTCTTATCCTATTATAGATACACAATGCACGTTGCCATTGATCCCACGATTGATATGATTACCTGAAGCGCTTACAAGAAAGGAAAGTTTTGGCAAGGCCATTGAGGCGAACGATTGTCAAGACGATCAGTTTGATCATGAACAAACTGATCATGAACATTACGAAGATAGTATAGCACATGCGTATGTCTCATAGACATTTTGTTCAAACTCCTCAAGTGCTGGGTGGTAGCTCTCCCCAGTCTACTCGAATCCGCTGAGACATATCAGGGGCTCAGGCACGCCCAGGGAAGGAGTAGGGGGTTTCAGAGTCGACGTGTCAAGCGATATGGGAAAAGAAAAATGACACGGGGGAGGCTGTTGGAAACAAATATTGTTGGGTATGCCTCAAGCTTTTGTGGGGTGTACATCCCTAACCTAGAGAGTATAAATCACCACTCAACCTCATCTTCAGCTATCTTCTTTCTAGCTCCAGCGTCGCCAACTTCATCCTGGCTAAGGATTCCGATCCAAGCGTCGTAAAACCCTACCCGTGGGGACCTCACAGCGGTCGGCCTCTCTCTAGCCTACCTACCCACTTGGGTAGGTAAATGTTGAATGGAACAGATTTGTATAGGGGAAGCGAGTGAGTTGAATGCAATGACAGAAGAGGAAATATTATGAAGGTTTGATCTTTTTTTTAGCTACTACTTGTGTGCTATTTCTGTTCAACTCGGCATTCCGATTCTTCCGTGCAGATCCTGACCTTCCGTCTATATGGTCTGATCAACCTCATTCTGCAAAAGGACCAGGGTATTCAATAGTAGCGAGTGAGGCCGGTCGCTTTGAGGTCCCAACGGATAGTTCTATCAAAACGCCCATTCGTTAAGAGGCCAAATTGAATCATCCTCTCTTCATCCCATATAGCCATACCCAATCTACGGTATGGACCGAATTCAACATGCCACAAGAAAGTCCCTGGCATGTAGTGGCCTCTGGGGAACCAGCTTATGAATGGAGGTTGACGGCTGAGCCCGTCGTAAAGGAGACCCAACAGTTCCTTCTGCAAGCTATCAGATCCTTGCGACTCAACTGCGTATTGGCTCGGAGGTGGTTGTTCCAATGTCTTGGAACCGCCCGGTACACGACTTGGGCGAGGTTGGTAGGTCTAAATGGAACTATATGTTCCATCCACAGGAGCAGGAGGATCGGGAAGCCGATACTGCTCTATCGACGTACACCGGCCTGCCCAGAGTGGCTCCGGCGGAACGGTCGAGTCACCCTTTCGTAACTCAACCATAGAATCGTATGCGGTACGGGCGTAACGGTGGCGCCTGAAATGCCTGGGGTGACCGGACGAGTAGAATTCAAAATAAGTGGCATGCTCGAAGCGTGAGATATCCTTAGCGGGCCAATCCAGACCCTGCAGCCGGGCTTTCAGCCGAGCCACTTTGATCTCGAAGTAGTACTGCATAAGCCAGAAGCCCAAGATCATTCGATGTTCCTCGGCGTAAGAGACAGGGGTCAGGCATGAGCTTTCAGGAAGAGCGAGTCGAGACATGCATCGCTCAAGGTAGAGGTCGAGACAGGAATGCGAAAGGAAATGTATTTTGTGCGCAAGTCCGACAAACCGTTGAAGAATTCCTGGTGATACCTTAGGACTGATGGGATATGGCTCCTGGTAATGATCGAGGGGAAAGCTGAACGCTTCAGCCAGGGACCTGCACTTGAATGATCCTGTCCTGAGTTGCAGGACCACTCGCATAACAGACTCGATCAGTTCTGGAACGGTGGCTCTCAGCACAGCCTCGACGATTCCGTGGGCATTGTTCTTGAATAAGAGGAATAGCCTGGACGATGTCGCAACCAGGCTATTGAGTGTGGTGAAGTTGGGGGCTTTCTTGAGGATTTTCAGTAACAGTTCATTCGGCAGCCGGTTTTTTTACTTTGGGGCTGAGTCCTGGGTCTGGTTCTGGCTTGCAGAGATGCTGCGGGCAGCATCGGGCAACGCTGTCAGCGTCATTCTGAGTGTGGGTATATTCAGGTAACGAGACAGCTGCTTAGAAGTAAAATGAAAGGATGATGTCAATAGTTAACGGTCTAGCTGACTGAATAGGATAAAGCTGACAATAGGGAAGAGAAATTCCAGAAGAATCGATGTCGGGTGCTTTATAGCCCTAGCCAGTGCGGGGCAATGTTAGAAAGTTTGCTACGTCTATGTGTAGTTAATACCCTAGCCCTCTGCACAGATCTGCACAGACGACGGTCAGATAGTTGTATGTATTTAGCCTGGATAGCGAGACACCATATAGCCGGAATTGCCGGGACCTAGATGTCTCTTGACAGTATTGATTTAGCGAAACACATGTTCTGCCTTCAGCCCTTCGCATTCGAACACATGGATAAAACACACATGGATAAAACACACATGTTCTCGGGTTGCAAAGCCGTTTTCTTCGACTTCATGGGCACTTTCCTCGACTGGCATTCTGGCATCGTCGCGGCCTTGCCGGGGCGCATCCCACGCCCAGAAAGGAGCTAACTCGCCATAGATTGGCGCGAGGCCTTCTTTCAGGACATACACGACCGGTTCGAGAAGAGGTTACCACCGGAAGACATCGACGATACTCATACCCGGCTTCTAAACACACTCCTCGAAACAAAGACAACAGGAGACCAAAACTACTATGTCTTCAGCAACATCGAAAAGGAGAGAGCCGTCAAAGCCTGGCACGAAATGAGCGCATGGCCAGACGTGTCAGCAGCACTCGCCACTCTACAACAGAAATATGAGGTGTTTGTCCTTGCCAATGGTGCCACAAGACTTCAACTGGACTTGGCCAGGCCTTCAGGCTTGAAGTTCGATATGATGTTCTCCAGCCAGCTTCTCGGAAAGACAAAACCCGACCCAGAAATGTATAAAACGGCCATGAGATTGGTTGGTGTGGCGCCAGAGGAGAGCCTCATGGTTGCGGCTCATGCGTACGACTTGAGGGCAGCGAAAAAGGTTGGGATGCAGACTGTTTATGTGCGGCGATGGACTGAGGATACCAAGGAGGATATGAGGAAGGTCGAGGAGGATGTTGAATTGTTCATAGGATGGCTCTGGGCCTGGGGATGATGTGGACGGGAGTTTCGACGAACTTGTTCGGCACCTGACTTGGTTGTAGTCTGATGAATAAGTGAGCGATAATATGAGATGCACACCATACCAACGGATGCTGGCATATACCGAACAGTCAAGGAGTCGAGCTATGGCCGCTGTCTTTCGAAGAAACTATCAGCATCATGAATACAATTCAAGTGGTCTTCGGGGTTGGGAATGATGCTGTTCCGGCCACCTTCAAATCGACCAACAAAAACATCTGACATATCATCAATTCATGATATCATCTGACAAGCTCTTGTAAGCCTGAACAATCAGCATCAAAGCCGTTCCGCATGCCACTTTTGTTATGAGTATGACTGGTAACAAACATGTTTCATTCTACGAGACTCAAGTCACGGAAACACGTTCTGTGAATCACTGAGGGTCTTTTGGCCTTGCATATATCCCACCCGCAGTCCAGGAGGTCAATTCACTGTAAGATGTTGTCGCCGGCACAGTCTTGGAAACTGAGAGAAGGCGAACCTAAAAGGAGAACATAATTATGATGTGCGAGACAAAACTGACACAATGCGACAAATGCCACCTCATCGACTCAAAATGGCTCATGAAGTGCGAGGCACGGTTAGCAGACGTGCCATGCTTCCAGTTCGACATGGAGATTTCGACCCCGGAGGTTTTGGACCAGGCATGCGAGTACTGCTCCGCCATAGCCCCTGACGGATTGGACCAGGATAGTTACTTCCATTTTTTGGACCTCGACGACCGGGCCTGACGGTTCACCAAGTAGATTACGTCGATCAAGCAGCCGCTACATAGAGTTGCCCGGAGCATTTGCTCCTGGACAGGACCCACAAACAAGCCCCTCTAGCATGTGGCTTGGCTTGACTTGACGTCTGTATGAGGCTATTCCCACCTGCCGATCTGGGAAACACTTGCTCCGGCACGGAGGAGCAGGGCACGCGCGAACGGAGCTAACGTTTTGAAGGAGGATCTGGGGACGGCATTCTCTCTCGTCGTTCGCTAATGTTACGAGGTAAGGGGGGCAAGCATAACAACCCATGAAAGTTCGTGATAAAATAGCAATTGGATGGATAGCCTACCAAATGACTTGTAGTGCATGGCTGGTACTTCTTGCCGCCCATGCCCAAGTATTCAAGATGTCTCAACGGTTGTGCCTCGTGTGGCCCACATCAGCTCCGGTTGCATCATCCAATTGCGCAATCTTGAATACTTCAACACGACCCCCACCCTCGCATTATCCATGGATGAATCCTAGATAGTTTCGACACCACATGTGAACAATCCTAGGTTGCTTTGGCAGTGTCCGCCCCCTGAATGACCCTTCCGGCCCGCCAATCCGGGCCAAGTCGACATTCAAGCGTAATCACATGCTTCAATCGCCCAAACGTGCTTGCTATGATACCTGACCGTGGACTAGAAGCCAGTGGGCAATGTGTGGCGGATTAGGACGTGTGGTGATTTGTGTGCGGCGCAGGCCAACAAGCATAGTCTGCTCAGCCACCCTGCCACCCTGCCACCCAGTAGCCAGGGGCAGTACCGCAGAAACGACGATATGAGGTTAAAGATCGGATGCGGCTGGGATGTAGATCGCCGGGGCGATTGTGGCTCAAACCCAACGAGGGAGTATGTATTCGGTAATACTGACGGGCGATCAGTGGCGGTGTTTGTTTGGCTCCCCTTGTTGATCAGATGTGGCGCTGTGAAGATCCTAGACCCCTGGAGAAACCTCACTAACGTTCCTGGCTGGCTGGAATTTTCTCGACTTTGGAGATTTCACCAACAACATCACTCGGAGGGGCAGACCACTGAATTCTGAGTGGTTGAGACTCTCACCGGTCGATGCACAAAGACGTTGAATACGTTGCTTGTGACATAGATACATCGTTGGTGATTCGAGGAAATGATTGATTTGACCTGCAGGCGGAACACTGACGAGATGTGGACTCAAGTGCAGACGCGCTCGATGACAGTTTATGTACGTAAGTACTAGCTTAGACAAGGTTCTCGTGGAGCAATATCGGGATGTCGTAAACGTATTTCACAGAATTTTGGTTAGCAGGAACCATCCAGCCGGCATCCGGCATCCCAGCATGCCGTTCTGGGGCCTGTTAATGTCAAAGTTATGCCGCACTTCTGGTAACCACAAATGTCCTGGAGGCTGCATAGTATTTATTATACACGTAGATATGTACTAAGTACACACACATGTGAGTACACGTAACGGTCGCCCCCGCTAGTCGTTTTCCTGGAACCGTTGAGCCGTCTCCAGTTGGAGTGAAAAGGCCCGCATGCTTACCTACCTAGGTAGATAGTGTAGAGCCCCTGAAGATATCCCAGAGCTCGTGGACATGACATCAGCACTCGGTAGCCTTACCGGAACGCCATGGCGGACCTGAAGGGAATTCCCGGGATAATTGGCGCAGGATCGAACTGCCCACCGGGACGCGTGGAGGTTCGAAGTGCTCTAATTATTAAGAGACGTTTCGGAACTTCGCCCGCCCGGCAGAGTGGATTGTTGAGTTGTTGACCATGTTTAAAGCGCCACGTGAGCGTCCACTAGCCCGTCCATGTTGCCGGTGCTGTTCCTGCCCCTCGCTTGATTAGCTCTCTCCGTGCTAGCTAGGCTACTAGGCCGTATGCCCGTATTACAGCTGTCAAATCTCACTGTCGAATCGCGGGATACAATGCTAACGCGGTGGATCCCCCACAACAGATCTCATCTGCCCCGTTGAGAGGTCTGTGCTGGGTTCACCGCGCGACCCTGTGAAGCCCTCGTGGTGATCCGCCTCTTTCTCTCGTTAGAGGCTCAAGTTCGGAGCCTGAGTTTCGTATCAAACAACCGAGATATAAGCAAGGACGTCGAGACCGAGCGCGCCATAGCTAGGCATACTCCACTGTGGGTTGGACAGCACGGCAAAGTAAGATCTTGAATGCACAAGATTCAAATCGGCACCTCCCCGCTCCTCCCTGGTGGATTCGGGACCCGGTGCCAGGGGGCCCCTCGCCTCGAAGAAAGAGCTTTGTTTCTTCTTGTTAAAAAGAGAACACGTTCAACAATCTGCAAAGATTTCTCTTCGGATCGACGATGGGCCTCGGGCGGGGTCCAGCGCGGCGGGTCAACATTTCAACCGCCGAAGCACCTAGCAATTTCGAGTTTGAGAAGGAACCCTTCCAGACAGACGGGAGGGCACTGGTGGGGAGGGGGATGAGATTGGGAAGTTGCGCACTCAAGCAATGCACAGTGAAATTGCGACCAGTTATGATGCGACCATGACGGTGGCCGTTATAATAAGTACAGGGCGAGTGGCCGTCGTTATTCTCCCAGGGCCCCTATCTGGACGAACACGATACTCTGTGACAGCATCGTGCGGGAACGCTGCGGCGATTTTACAAACGGCTCTGCTCTCTCCACAGCTTCCTTCTTCCATGGTTCGGATCGGCGGTCCATGCGGCGGGCCTAGACCGATTCTCCGGGGAGCAACTGTGTAAAACGTATGGGCAGTATGGGCATTGTAATCAGGTAATCTGTATGCTGTCTCTGCTTGGCCATCGGCATGGGCCTATCAAAAAGCACCCAAGGAGCAAAAGCTCCGGCACCTCCCGTTTACAGCCCCAGTCAGGGACTGCCCAGGTGGTCGCAAATGCTGTGGATGAAAACAGATAACAGTAGACAATTTCGCGGGCCGGGAACAGATAGTTGTTTGGTTATGTCGAATCTCTCCGGAGCTTCTTGGTCTCCCGAAAAGAAACAAAGCGTTTCTAGTTGACCAACTTTCGTGTGCGGTTCCAACAAGTTCAACGGCCAGAACTTCGTGGAACACTCGACAACGTTCCTGAACGTGCCACGGCGTTTACCCCGGCATCGCCACACTATCTTGACCAAAGACGCCACGGATACCACAGTACGGACGGAAATTGGGGGAAGCTCAGTGGCAAAAAGAATACGGATACGCCCACAAAAAAGAATATTCCACGCCAGCCTTATGATATCGGTCGACTTCTCGCCTCGGTTTTCCTGTCAGTCTGATGTTGATCTCTTCCGGGGGTGTCGTCCGGTGACGCCGGTATGCTGACAGTCAACAAGAGGCATCGTGCGTACTGCATTCCCTATATATCGCCGCGGTACAGGACCGAGCTGTCGACGATGCGCTGTCATTTCGTTGCTAATAAACACGTCGACTTCAAATCTTGTTGGGAGTCCCTGCATTTCCAACTTCATGTGTGAGAGGCATTCTTACGACTGCCCAGTTTGCGGGAAGGAGTATCTCATCTTCGTTAAGTTTTGTCCGGATTTAAGTCCTCCAATGACCCGGTGCCCACGTCAGGTGACCGAGGTGAAAGAGGACATGATCGAGGGAAGGTGTCCGAGCCCAGTCTGTCCCAATAGCAGATCGGGAGGATGCGTCGTCAGTTGAGATCCCCTCCAACTCCGCCATGCGTCAGGTCATGGGCAGCACAACGACAGCCGACCGATCTGCGAATACGCGTTCACAACTTCTGCTCGTTGGCACCGACTTCGACGACCTGGTCCAATCCCTCATACTCCGGCACGTCGAAATCATACTTCTTAGCAATGGCCGGCGCCACAAATCTGGATCATTGTCAGTAGCGGCCCCAAGACCAAGGAACCCAACACGGTACGCACCTCCCTCCGACAAAGTGTCGGCCTTTGAAGAACTTCACAAGAGGTTTGGGTGCTGTCAGGCTAATCAGAGCTGTAGGCTGGAAGGTACTGCCCAAACCCGACTTTGGCGGGCCTTCCTCGATATTCCAAGACGAGGGCGCATCGACCGCCGTTACAGGAAGCTTCGTCTCCTCCATAGCCTTGATGACGGCAGGAAACGGTTCGCGGACTTCACCAGAGAAACTGAAACCTGCAAACGATGAGTGGGATGCGGCGACCGCGGCAGCATGGATATTTGAACGAACCGAAGACTGCGTCAACTATATGGTCCGTGGACTTGATCGCCCCTGGAAAATCCTCGGTGAAGGGAACCTCTAGGTCCTCCAGCTGTTTGGTCAAGCGCTGGAAATTCTGTAAGCAGCAGTCCCATCGAATAAATAGGCCCGAGCGAAAGGAATGAGTATACGGAAAGCATCATGTACACGGGATGGCTTCCAACAAGAATCATGAAATATTTGTCTAAACAAAATGAATTTTGTTGCTGTGTACGCAGCCATACTTGCCAGGCCCGGCCAGCCCCAGTATGGGTTGAGAGAGTGGCACTGGCCATGAATTTACGGGATGATCTTACCTGGTACAGATCGTTACTGCTGCGCTTTGGGTAGTAGATGGTGGGCTGGTAACCGTACTGCCGAAGATGTCGAGCAGCAACCAATCCATCACCCCCTGGAGAGTGCGGCCAGTCAGCAAGGGGCCGCATAGTTATTGTGCCCAAGACAGAGATATAACGAACCGTTGTTTCCAGGACCACACGCAACCAAGACGCGACGACCACTGCTTGGGGGGTGAACACGGTATACTTAAGGGGTCTGGTCAGCCGAGCCAAATAAGTAAAGGTGCAACAAGCACCTGGGCACGTCATGGAGACCATACCAGCTTGAGAGACGGAGAGGCCGGCCAGTTCCATAAGCTGGTCAAGGGAAAATGCGCCGGAGCTCATTAACTCCTTGTCCAGAGCTGCGGCAGCTTTGGCACCGAGAGTCTGGGAGTACTTATTAGCATGAGTTCCCACAGCTTTAAGATCGACTAATGATGCGGCATGTTGGATTGGCACGTACTTTAAGAACCATGATGAACTGCGTGTAGGTTGGTTGTCTTGTAATCTCCGTACAGTTGTTGAAGAAACACTCAAATGACAAATCCAAACTGAGACCAAGAATACTAAAACAGAGAGCTGACTCGGATGCTGATGCTGATGGAAGGAGTTGTGGTATTTGATATCTTTGTGAGAAGACATCGCAATGTAATGTTCGGCTCCAGGCCTGACATCACACTTACATACAAGGGATTCGCCGGGGGGGGGGGGTACATAGAGTACGTACCACGGCACGCACGGGTATGGTATTGATGACTAACATACCCGGGGCTCTGATTGGCTCACCCAACTGCAAGCCAGAGCTCACGGCCCCACCCAAAAAGTTCAGGCCGGCAACGTCGCGCGACAACACCTCAAAAGTTCCCAAACACCGCGACGCTGCACCCCCAAGAAACATTAGCTCCGTCATCAGCCAGTCGCAGCAGCAATGGTCGTCAAACTCAGACTCGCCCGCTTCGGGCGGAAGAACTCCCCCTTCTACAACATCGTCGCCGCCCATGCAAGGTGAGAGAACACACCAGCAAATACTCCCCCCGCCCCCCCCCCAAAGCATGGAGAACAGAACAGAGGGGACTGACCTTTAGAACCCATTTTCTTCTACAGGACGGCGCGAAACAGCAAGCCCCTCGAGGTCATAGGCACCTACGACCCGATACCGAAGAAGGACTCTTACGATGAGTCGGGGAAGCTGCACAAGGACATCAGGCTTGACGTTGACCGGGCAAAGTACTGGATCGGCGTGGGGGCTCAGCCGACGGACACGGTGTGGAGGTTTCTGTCGATGGTACGCAGTCCTGTCCTTGCTATTCTCCAGCCCTCAAGTTTTCCGAGAGAAGGTGGAATTGGAGAGGGGTTTTGGTTCGCGGCCAGTTGCTAACGGAGTCCTCAACAGCTTGGAATATTAGAGCCTAAGTACCGACCCCAGGCGAAGAGTCCACCTCCCCCGATGCAGACAGACACCACGGCTACGACCAAGGTTTAACGGACTCATCTACCCGAAACATCGATTTCTCTTTTCCCTTGGTTTATAAAGGCATTCTTGTGGCGTTTCAGAGGTCTGCTTGTGTGTTACATGGGATAGGTACTTGTCCTGCGGCGTTGCAATAGCAGTCTTATTAAAAGACCCGAAAACTGGCTAAGCTCCTCAACAATGACCTCTGGACCCTCTCCTCGTGATATCATGCCTCAATCTCCAGGCATACTGCTCCCGTCCTGGGCGGAATATTACTACATACCACCTTCAGCTGTGCTCGAGCCTTCCTCCTCTTCCGGCCGAATCCATCGTCCGTACTCAATCCTGTCCAGACCCTTCATTCACCCTGCGCTGAATTCTGCTCAAACCCGTCCCCACGCCTCTCGTGCGTCTCCGGGAGGCCTTTATACGGACTAGTAACGGACGCCTCCCACGTGTCAAACATATTTGGGCGGAAGGCGCGAGTGTTGATCGTCGAGGGGAGGAACAGGCCTGAACTTTTACGAGACTGTCATGAGCGGCGAGCGCAGGAAGGCACTGGCCATGCGGAATCCGGGGCGACGGGCACGACCAGCCTAAAGCCTCCGGATTTCAATAGGCTCTTTGGCCATCTGCCAGTAACCAATACGCTGGAAAAACTCGAGTACATACTTAAGTGCGTAGCTTCTCTAATTATGCTTTACAATATAGACAGTATATATCGAATTTCTAAGGTAAAGAGTACGATTCTCACATGTACATTGACGGCCAGTACTATGTGCTAATATTGGAACCAATGCCAGCCCACCCCATCTCCTGATGGCAGACAGCGAGCAGGTGCCGCTCCTTGAACACCTCATCCCATATATACAAGACAATGAGTTATACCTCAGAATGAGAAAGGAAGGTAAGAATAACAACGGAACGATGCGACGCTTCCTGATGCTCGACAACTGTACCCAACATGTTGCATAGATCCAGATCTCGGCCGAAAGCCTGTTCGTGGTGGTTTAATGCGCCACCGTGAAGAAGGAGTTCAAGATGAGGCAAACCACCATGACACACATGCCATATATAGCCAGGCACAGAGCCATCTGTCTCAACAGGCCGTGTTCGATATGCTCCAGATCCCACCTCCACTTCCTCCGTATCCGCCACCATCCACCTCGGCCACCACTGCCGCCGGAACGGATACTGGTGGCGGATCCCAGAAGGCCCGAGCTACTTGATTCGTTGTCACTATCGATGTCGTCGCTGTCATCTGCGTCCACATCGTCATCTTCCTTCGTGAGCCGCTGGTGGTGGATACTATCCGGGTCGCTGATCTTGTAGTAGAACAGCCCCGGCAGGATAAAGCTGATGGATGTCGACCCCGTCGCGCCTACATATGCCAGCACGCGGTCGAGCTGGCTAAAGGTCAGGGCGCCTATGTACGAGAACACAATGATGATGGTGGTGAGCAGAGCGAAGCGGAGATCGGACATGGCCACGACGGGTGCACCGTGGCTGTCGGTTTGGCCTGACGTGGGAAGGAGGGACCGGTTGCTGGGAGAGTCGGAACGGCGTTGATTGCGGTTGGGTCGCCATCTGAGAACGGCATCAAGAGAAGCTCGGCAGGGATGGACCTGGAGGGGGACGCTGAACATGACGAGCACGACGATGGCGGCTTTGCCGATCGTCGAGGCCACGGAAGGCGGGTACATCATGACGATGTTTCCTAGGACATCGCTGCCGAAGGTCAGGTAGCCAGTAATTGCGACCAGGACATAGATGCTAGCTGCGGAGCCGATACTGGAGGAAATGACGCCGACGATACTGCCTGGCGAGCTGTCCTTGATCTCGTTGATAACAGAGAACATCTGGCACTCGTTAGCCATAACTCCATTGAAGGACAGGAGACTAGCCCACGGTCGTGATGAGACGAAATAAAGGTATGGCTTACATTCTGGTGGCACGTATAGGCAAAGACCATCACGGGCAAGCTGCTCAGGAAGGCGACGGGGCCGTTCCAGGCAACGTAGCTCACATCCCCTCGGTTCTCAATATGGTCGGACGCAAAATGATAGACCACAAGGATGATGAGATATCCAATGGAGATGAGCGCAATGACGCTGGTATACTTGAGTGAATCCAGTCGCCTCAGAAAGCCCAATGGTATGATAACGAGCATAAACGCGGTGATCCAGAAGTGGCGGTCTAATAGGAACGGGACCTGGTCTGCATTCGGGCTGAATCCCCTGACCACACCAGGCATCAAGTCGCCGATGATGATCAAATATGATACACCCACTCCAAAGCATTTTACCGCGATTGCCGCATCGAATATGACAGCGGCGTTGGGATATGTGAGCTGCGAAAGCGCAAAGAAGGACGAGTTTCCCCTGTCCAGATAGCGGGCGCAGCGGGCTTGTAGGTAAAGACCGAAGGCTGAAGTGATACCCGACCATACTATCATGATAATCCCCAGCGTCATTCCCATCTGTGACATGGCGTGTGGCATCGCCAATGTTCCTGCACCAACGATGGTGTTAAGCAAGTTGATATTGCTGCTCAGCATGGAGGCCTGGCCACCTCCCGCTTTGGGGCTGGGCCCTCTTCTTGGTCTGTCAAGCCGAAGTTCGTTAGCATCGTGGCTTCATTGCGAAGTATAGTAAGCGATGGAGAAGACGCATCGATCCTCCTAGTTATCCCGTGTAGGTCTCGTCGCTGCCCCGAGGAGTATCAAGTGCCGGCGCAGGCTGGGGAAAGACGACGTCGGCGCCCAGAGAGGGTCCGAACGTGTCCACCATGACATACCGTGCCATAGCTCCAGCTTCAGAGCCTGATTCGTTTCCATCAGCGAAAGTCTCGTAGTCCGTCATATCACGAGCGCCACAGCGCAAGCCGCCACCTCTTTCAGCGCACGATTGTAGGGAAGATGTTCAGTCGCTGACGTCGGAAATCGGTATCGTATATCGGAGGCGAGGCGGATGAGGTTCGAGGGGCTACACGACTGCTGCAATACGTCTTCTCGGATGCACGCTGTTGGATAGAGCACGACGATGTCTTGCAGTTCAAGATAGACAGAGGGTGTAAGAAGAGAATCCCGGGCGGCGTGTGGGAGATGTGCGTTGTCGTGCTGATCCGCTTTCCCGGCGCAATTCGACCAGTCCTAGCTAAACCGGCACCGTTCGGCAGATGTGACGTGCTAGATGTTAGGATGCCTCCCGAGTCCCGACGACTTGTCTCCGACAGCACCGTTGACGCTATAAGTAGAAAGATAGACAAGCGTGTTGAATTCAGCGCGCTGGAGAAAGCCGCTGTTGTTGACTAGGAAAAGTGGCAGGCCCAGTGACACTTTGTGGTTACGAGACAAATACATTCCGGTCTGCTGCTGGCTTTGTCATTTCCCCGGACACGAAGGAAACAACCCCTGCGGCGCGGGAAACATGGGCCCTGGCGTTCCTCGGCTTAGCGCTTCCGACCTAGCACCTGACGTAACCTGGAAACGGCGCCAGTTGTTCAGGCCCACCAATCACTCGCTTCAGGGGTCATTGTTCGACCGCTCAGCCTTATCGGTCGAACCCAACAAGCATCTTTACACCGCAGGACGGACACCACCATAAAGTACGACGCGTTGCTTTTAGGTGAAGCTCGGCAAAGGAGTCTTTCCGGGCGTGTAACAAACGAATTGCTCGGACTGGAGGAGTGCGACCGGACCGGAACAATTCCAGACGACACCGACCGATCATGGACGAACAAACACTCGACAAGACCACAATACAGACGATTTCGCTGCTGGAGGCCCGTCTCCTGCGAATCGAACAAATCCTCTATGGCTCGACGTCCGTACCGGCCGCGAGGTCGACAAGCGATGGCGACACAGCCAGCGAGTCCCTCGCCGACATAGAGCGACGCTTCTCGAACCTCATCTCCCGCTTCCGCGTCTACGCCGACATTCTCAAGCTCTGTACGATCTTCCCAACCCTACTCTCCAAACAATCCTGCTCTGCTACATACAAAGACGTATAAATCCATTACTTACAAGCTATCAGACCGCACCCACCCGACATTCTTCCAATCTCCCACCGCCACCGACCCGCCCCCTTCACAACTCGACACATCCGCCCTCCGCGCCACCGTCCTCTCCTTCGCGTCCTCCTTCCCCAGCACCGTCTCCGCGCTCACGGCCGTGACCTCCGACACGCCGATCCCCGACCCGAAGCTCAGCGCCGACCTGGTCGCCCTGCTGCCGCGCATGAAGGGCATCGAGACCACGCAGCTGGCCCAGGAGGCCGAAATCGCCGAGCTGAGGGACCGGAGCGAGCGCGTCGTCAGGGAGTGGTACGAGGAGAGGGTCGTGGGCTATGGGGGCTTCGTGGCCGATGTCGAGGGGCGGGTCGAGAGGGTGGAGAGGAAGGTTAGGAGGGCGGAGGCACTGAGGGAGAGGGAAGGGGAGGTGGATTGAGCGGTTTTCAGCGGTCTTTCAGAGCGGAGAAAAAAGCTACTTGGGGCGGCTTACATACGCCGCGGTCATGTTCAACGGTGGCGGTCTTGGGATGCTCGCCGCTGGATTGTACCAATGACATGGCTTACGTGGCCGCCCCCCATCGACGTCGTTACGCAGATGTTGGAATTAGGTTCTTACGACCTCTATTCGGCTCCTATTGTCTCGGATCACAGAGCACAGACCGGCGAGACCTCATCAGATGCGGTCGTTTGTGGTCCCCTGACCTGGGTCACCGCAATGAAACCCCGATGGAGAGAAGGCCGGCTTGGCTTCCGACCTGGCCTAGTACCTGGCCTCGTCATCGATGGTATTACGTCCCAGTGCAGAAGAGTTAGGGATCGTATAAACAAACACGCGCTGGTGTCTACATGATGTTTGGCCAGGCAATGCCACTTAGTCAGGATGAATTGTTGTAGCTACAACATGGGTGCTGTAATGAGGTTCATGAAGCTACTGTCATCGAGCTCAGTAATCACACAGCGGTTTGCTGGCCACACTCCTGCTGGTGTTTGGCAACACATGCGGGGGGTGCCCACTTCGCATTTGAGGGCCTCAATGCAACAAGATCATGAGCCCGCCTCAATCTCAAGATTGACTCCCCTGCATTCAAAGACAGATATCACGATGCAAGATCGGGTGGACTCTGAGCAAGCCTCTGCGCGGCTCGTCATGGTTCGGTCCCGAGTATTGAGGGTCCTTGGCCCCACGCCGATGACCCGCTTGGGCGGAGCAGATTCGAAGACAGCCCTAGATTCAGGGATACAAGTGGCCCTGTTATGTACGCATGTCAGGTGTCCGTGCATGCGGTGGCACCAGACAGTTCATTGTCTGTTTTGAGATGGGAATGCTATCTTGGTGTCATGCGGAATAAGAAGGTGTTTGGTCGGCCCCTTAGAAGTATCCAGCCACGGCCAGGATAAATGTCACTGGGATGAAGGCCCATGTCGTTTGTCAACGCAGGTTGAGGCCAATGCCGCCCGCTGCTATTCATGTGGCCCACGAGTTTACGGATCCGTAAGTGGCAAGTGAACCATGCTCCCTGGAGATAAAGGGCTCAGATCGCCAGGTTAGGGCCCATCCAAATTTCGGGGTCGGTGCTTTAAATATACACTTTTTAGTTTCGCTTAAGACGACGCATGGCCTTGTCACTTTTCTTTCCATAGTATTTGCGACAACCACTCGTCCTGTACTAGTTCTTCAGTGGAGCTACGTTTGGCCGGCTCCCACTGTAGCATCTTCCGCATTAGTCGTAGGAAACGCACCTTATCTTATCCCTCGAGACCAGTCTCCCTCTCCTCGAGCGAGATCTGGTCGGGCAGTGGAATTCCGCCGGAAAATTCACCTAGATGGTAAGATATAGTAAGCAAGGTAGTCAGAGTTTGTCAATATATCAGTATATGTCTCACCCTTGTCTGAAAAGAACTTATGGCTTGAGTGTCCTCGAGAAAGAAGGCCGGGCGGCGGCGGGCCTAGAAGAGCGACCAACTCAGCGAGATGTGCTCGACTCCGGTAAGTCTGTAGTTCTGGGTCGTACCCGGTGAACAGGTGTCCGCCTTCGAAGATGTCCCAAACCTGTAATGTTAGTTGTGGGAAAGAAACGTGCACCCCGTTACGAAGTACCACCCGATTGATAGCCTTACCATACAGCCCACATTCCATACGTCAACGCTATAGGTCCATGGGACTTCCAAGATCACCTCCGGCGCTCGATAGATATCAGGTTGAATGTCTTCCAAGTGTTCCACGTCTCCAGGCATAGCTGAGCCGAAATCGCATAGGACAGGTGCGCCCACTCCTTTGGGCTTTCTAAGTCCCCGGGATATGTAAATCGTTCTCCCGTCTACCTCCTTCCTTGGACAAGGGTTTTGGAGCTCCTCTTCTTCGAAATCGTCGAAAACCGAGTCATCATCGATGCCGAACATGATGTTGTCCGCCTTGATATCTGATATCTTTCCTGACTTAGCGATTTAAAGTAGGTCAGGGAGTTGTCATTGTAGCACGTACCCGCATGTATGATTTGGCATTCCGTGTGCAGGAAGTTCAAGGCCAGGAAGACGCGATACAGTACAAACGCCATGACCGGTGGTGGCAGCCTCCGTACCGGGTTGCGGTGCAGAAAGGTCAACACACTCTCCCACAATGGGGGATGCACGAGGCACCGATATTGCCCTTCAGGTCCATCGAGATCAAAGGAGTCAAGTAACCCTCTGACGGCACTGCGGCCAGGATGATTCTTGGAACCCCTCTCCATGCGTTTGTACATGCTGAATCCATCATCCAACTGAGTCCCCATTGACGCAGAGTTGATGAAAACTTTGAGGGCAACATGACGACCACGACTGTATGTATCGTCAGTGAAGGAATATTTAGGGAGGCGAGCGCCGTTATTCCTACGGAGCTCTCACCTCATGTCCCGTGCAAGCCAAACGGTCGAGCTGGCGCCATATTCTAGTTTTCCTACGACTTGATACCGGTCCTGGAAGATGTCCCCGATCCGGGCAGGATAATACCGGGACGCAACATAATCTGGAATGGTCTCCTCCTCAATCTTCTGGTCTGCAGGTATCCGGACAAAGTTCGGATTGGAGAAGTTGAGTGGTTTTCGAGCGCGGCCGAGTTGGGGCAGGAACCGTAGAAGTGATGGCAACATTGTGCGGGACGGCCAAAAACCATGTCTATCGAGTGAAAGTAAGTTGTTGACTGTAGGATGTTTTGGGTATTTGGAGTTCAGACAATGCCGTGTGCCTGGTGCAGCGGACGAAAGACTGCGCTGTCACCGGCGATTAAGGAGTCCAGAACATCTCTATGTGCACGGATCACACCTTACATGTTTTTCCATTTGCTCCTATAGTTGAACGTACCTGTGTTGACATGTGTAAATATATGCGAACTAACAGGCTGGCTTATTCAAGTGTCTTGGTCAAGATTTCGATGATATATACTCGTTTTTACAGGAATCCACGTGAATGTAAGCCCTCGGTCTTCTATTCTGGAGTAATCGTCAGCGCATATATATATATATATACATATATATATGTTTGTGTGTGTGTGTGTGTGCGTCTAGCTTTGTGCGGAGACTCCTACATGTACTTCTAGATGCAATCTAACCTTTTCATGCGTGCACATTATTTATATACTACCATTGAACCTAGAAACTCCCGTAGCTTTCACACACGATAATATGTGTGTAACTGCACGGGAACTGGGGTCCTTTCGTGCTATGTACAACTTGCGATAGAGGTTGTGATCTGCTGTGTCATACAAAGTAATTAAGATAGCTGGGAGGTTCCAGTGGTACCCCGTGGGCCGCGGCGAATTTCGTTGGCGCTGATGTCGATCATACACGCGATCGTACCGCTGGAGTGGAGAGTCTTGTTTGCTTGTCCAACGAAGGCCCCATCAGAGGAACGTGTTGAAACCCACCTGGGAAAGTTGACGGACAGATGTGGGACGCGAGGGCGCTAAGGAGACGCAGGTACAGCAGCTTGGTCTGCGCTTGTTGAATGGGTTCGTCAGTAAGTAATTTTAGGGACGATCGTGTCACGACTGCGGAGCCCTGGAATAGCGATTCGCCCCGAGATCTCGGCTTAGAATATGCGGCTTCGAGGGTCGACGGGAGCAAGA
Organism: Cytospora piceae; assembly: GCA_016508685.1. Lineage (NCBI taxonomy): Eukaryota > Fungi > Ascomycota > Sordariomycetes > Diaporthales > Cytosporaceae > Cytospora > Cytospora piceae. Next base: position 56,703 of record JADMLE010000017.1, on the reverse strand, counting down.
ACAGACTACCCAGGTAGGCGGTGATCGATTGGCAATACGCGACAAGTTTCACCCTTGGCGGTGAGCAGCTGCATCTTGACTGTTTGGATCCGAAGCAATCGCCACCTCTCAAACTTCACTGACTGTCTCTCCCGAGCTCCCTGCGTGTCATTCAAACCCGTGGAGCCTCCCCCGTGTTGCTTTTATGGGGATCCTTGGCTGGACCTCGGGAGCGGTTGATACCGAGGACAACTTCAACTTCCCTTTCCTTTCAGGCTGGACACCGCCCACAAGTGCCGAGAATATACCTAGTTAACTTCGAGGTCATCTTAGCCGGCGATACGTTTATGCAGAACAATGGGGTACATCATGCAGGAGGATGCAGGAGTCGCTCACGAGCCCTCGCGAGATAACCAATGGAACTACTATCGGTCTCAGACGTTATAACCCTTATGGTCCAGCAACGGCAGCACGGGGAAAGTCGAGTATTTTCTTCTTTCTTGACGTCAAATCCCTACCGACTGAAGCGCGACAAAGCTTTCTTCTCATCCCTGCATGGTCACACCCGAACCTTGAAAGCCCACGCGGGACGAGGGATCGCGGATCAATGAGCAGATCCGACAACGACCACTCACCGAACGGGCTTCCAAGGTTTGTTCACTTGACTTGACAGATTAGCAGTGACGGGAGATCCAGACTGCACTAGTCCTGCTAGCACCGCCTAAACCCGCGATGATCCGGAGTCTATACCAGCCTATCACCATGTCTAGATTGTTACGGCTGTCTGTCGTTGTTCCCTTCTCGAAGATGGGATGAACCCCGGTACAATCTCAAACACATTTTTCAAGGCCTTGTGTTTCTGAGACTTGGCTTGAACATGCTTCGGCAGCCACTTACCGAAAACCCACGACCTTCCTGATATAGTGATGCTTTAACTGCCCAGCGAAGAATGAGAATCCCGAGTTCCAATGGTCTTTTCCGATACCTATCGCTTTATCCCTGAATCTGGTGTGTGCTGTATGTAGTAAAGAATAAAATCTCAGACGAACAAACACGCCATTCCCTTCCCAAAGTCTGCGCCGCAAAGAAATATGACTGATCTGCTCGGTCCCCGTATAACGACACAAGTGTCTACGGATGTGGCTAGCTGAAATCCAAGGTTGGTAACAATAGGATCCAGGGGTAATGCCCAGGAGTTCCGTGTGGGTGGGTGAGTAACGGCTACCTACTCAAGTAGCTTATACAACCCGCCTTTCTCCTCATCACCTCCAAAATGGTCCTGCAGACATTATTGGAATGTGTTCAATTGGGGGCTGGATGCCTGTGAGGAGTCGCCCATGATGTTGCATAGATAGGTACCTGTCAGCAGTAACAATTTCCCTGCTGAGACATGTATCCAAGAACCAAAGTAGATGTGCTAAGGCCTCATTTCCATCCGGTCCCCCCCTGCAACTTGCTGCAACGTTCACGGGTCTTTTGGGGGCCTGCACGGTCCTGAGGGTGTCCTTGCCTTAGGTACTCAGGTACCCCCTGCCAGCCGTCCTGTTCTGGGCCGTCCGCTCCTTCACGCCCGCACTTGTCTCCCTGGTCTGCCTGCACAACTCAACTGCAATCCGATCCCAATCCAATTCCAAGCCCACCACCATTTCCCTTCTCTTCCTTGGCTAGCCCACGGTATCTTTTTTCTCCCTTTTCCCCTTCCCCGATCACCATACCGGTATTGCCCAGGCCTTGCGTAGGCAACATCAAATCAATCTTCAATTCCCTTCTCTCTTTTATCCCTTGCCTTGACTCTCACGACCGATCCTTCGAATTTCCTCAATTTCCCGCCTACGAAACAACAACCCTGCCCAACGAACCATCGATCATCCTACAATCACATCTTCCCTCGACCCGACCTGCATTTCCACCACCGATTCGAGATCTGCGCTGTCTGGTACTGCGAGAAAGGATACGGTTTGGAATTCGGATTTCCGACGGGGGAGGAGAACAAAGGAAAGACCATTAGCGGATCATCAAAGGTCAAGAGGTGGCATTTCAAACTCAACGAAGAACAGACAAGGAGACATCCGGGTTCCCTTGAACTTATCGAAATCCTACCAACAAACAAACGGCACATACATACGCGATTCCACCTCGAATTTGACGACGATATCTGCTTCGGTATTTCGACCCGACACGAGTCGACAAAGGAACTCCCACCGAGCGAGTATCAATTGAGAGAGCATCTATCTCTCCTGCTTCTAGACCATCCAGATCAGCTACGACCCCCGTCCATTCTGCGCTATAGCCCTGAGTTACATCAGGTTGTTGCCTCATCCCGGTTCAGCCATTCCTCGTCGTAGCTCCCGCCAACCACCAACAGGTGCTACTACGCCGCACCAGCCAACACGGTTTAACTTCCCAGCCGTCCGCAACCACATCACCCAACGCACGCGACTTGTGCATCGATACCGAATTTGCACTCATGTTCTTTTGAGGCCATCGTCGACTCGTTAGAACTCTACCAAGGTCGCACTATCTCTCTAGATAGCCTGTCGCATCTCAGCCTCCACCCTCTATCGAGCCGCTCCCTATGCCGAATTACGGTTCACTCCATTCACCATCCCTGCGCAAAATGGAGAACAACAGGCAATACCGCCGTCGAGGCATCCAAGTCGGCAACATTATCGGCGACCCATTCGCTCTTGCTACCATCTCCATCTCTGCGGTAAGCACGCCATGGCCCCCTTCCTCCCACCTAGCCTTGTCGCCCGCCGCCGGCCTGCATCCTGCAACCCGTCCCTCGCTCCCCAAAATGGCCAATTTTAGATCGACCTTTGCTGACAGTGTATTTAATGTAGCTTGCATGGGTAATTTCCTTCATCGCATCAATCATCGCTCAGATCCAGACCGGAGAAGGATTCCCCACATACACGTGGTGGACCATCGTCTACTACTTCTTCATAGTGCCTGGAGTCTTTGTCGTGGTGGCATCCGACACTGCACAGACCTACCATGTCGCCTTGGTGGGCTACCTTGCATGCGGCCTGGTGCTCACGACATCCTCGGTCAACAGCCTCGTCTACTCCGCCAATGGCGCAAAGGAAGCTGCTTCTGCTGGGTTCATCTTGCTGTCAATGGTGACGGTACGTGACTATTCCTCTGACCACTCCCTGTTCCACCTTGCTCGTCATTATCATGGCCACTTAGAAACATATGCTGATTCGATGGTCTGCAGATTGTTTGGATTTTCTACTTTGGCTCTGCGCCCTCGGCCGTTCCACGGGCCTACCTGGACTCCTTCGCACTGACCAAGGAGTCCCACATGATGAACCGCCAAACCATGGGTGGTTACGGTGGTGGCCGGCCCGAGACCTCGACTTCTGTACAGCCGCCGCAGATGTATACATCCGCCCAGCTCAACGGCTTCGAGAACCCTTCGCCTGTGGCTGGCGTCTCTACCGCACCCGGCGCCCGCAACAGTGTTGGGCCTAACGGATTCGGTAACCAACAAATGAAGCCCCAAGGTATCCCAGGCCCCGACGGGGAGATAGTCCCTCCGACCGAGTACCCATACCGCGCAAAGGCCATCTACAGCTACGAGGCGAACCCCGACGATGCCAACGAAATCTCCTTCTCCAAGCACGAGATCCTGGAAGTTAGTGACGTCAGTGGTCGGTGGTGGCAAGCACGAAAAGATAGCGGCGAGACTGGTATTGCACCAAGCAACTACCTGATCCTGCTTTAATTGTTCAAATTGCGCGGGGAATAGCAGCATCAAGTACAGCTTGTGGGGATGAAATGGGACACACGATCCTGGGCCCGGGGATGCGGCCAGACATCAAAAAGAGGCCGAGCCAACATATGGCCGCCTCATCATGACTTGCGTTATCAGTTTAAGCGTATACCCAAGGAGCTGGCCGATTCGTGGGTTGCCTGTTGAAGAAGATGGGGAACAGCCCGATGGTCACGGATTATTCACCGTTGACGATCCTGGCAGACGAATGGATCCATATGGATTGGGAACACAGGCCAAGGCGGCTGTGAGACGTACTACGGCGAGGCCCTCTCAGAGAGCGAAAGGCCTGTCTGTTTCCGCTGCTTTGGGTGTGTTGGAGTAGGAATACTCGGCGAAATACGCCTTCTTGGTTCGGTTGAAGTCTATGACCTTTTTTTTACCCTTTTCTCGTCTACTACTCTCCCCTTCGAATTTCTCGTCGGGTGAAAGAAAGAAATACGTCCTCTACTACAGATTCTTTTCTACTATCGAAAGCCTCCTTTGTTTTTCCACCGTCATATTTTTTGTGTGTAACCGTTGTTGTATGTGGTCCATGACGCCCACCCTCGACTTGTTCTTACTACCACTACTCCTTGAATCTGCGTTGTGTATTTTGTTTATTGTTATCTTGTCCTGTCGCTGGACATCAACCAACAACCGTTAACCTACAGAAGGTAACGGCTCACGACTTTTATGGCCATGGGGTAGTACAATCGGGGTGGAGAGGTGAGGATAGCGGATGGGTACATCTTGACAGCCACTGTGGGTGATGTAGGACGAATAGATGGGCGAGAAGCAGCCGTAGTTGCTGGAATAGATGAAAATTGAACAGAAGAGTCTGTATCCGAATCGTGAGGCGTTTGGTCAGATTTGGCTGCACTTTGTCCTCCCCTCTTACCATGATCGTGGACTTTGGTGTAACGGTGATGCTAAACTCGTGAGCATTTATTATGGCCGAAACTTGGAGTATGGTCATGATCATTCCGTCATATCCCATGTCTGACTGAGGTCGAGCACCAATTGCGAAGGGCGTTTTGTAATGAATGGACTCGTACATTGTGAGCTTTCAGTGGCACTGTGACACAGTCCTACGCCAGCTCCTCCGGGTCCACGAGCGTCCGGTTCTATCCGTGCCTGCGGCTGCATGATTCCCGGCATCTTCCTCATGAATGAGGAGAAGGCCGGAGTAGCCCGAGAATATATTGCGAAGACCGCAGTCTCTGGGCGGCACGCATAGAGCCCTTCTTTCCCCCGTAAAAGAGGACTACCAGCTTTTCTGGCTTTGACAAATGCAATTGGGTATCTCTCATAGCAATTCCCCCTCCCCTCCTTTCATCGTCCCAGTATAGGCCATCAAGCGCATCTCATCAGGTCGCATATCCTCGACAATTCGGCCTCAACCCTCAAGCCTCCTGCAACCTCAACCGCAACTCCCTCTCCTTCTGTGCGACCTCCATCTCCAGCCTCTCGACGCCGTACTTGAGCGCCTCCTTGCGCTGCCTCACCGCCCTCGCCCTCAGCCCCGCGCCGCCGTCCAGCGTCTTCCTGGCGCTCTTCCTCCTCGGCGCGTGCTCGGGGCGCGCGGGGAAACCTGTTGCCCCCACTCCTGCCTCGCTGCGGCCCAGCCGCCCGGCGTTCAGGTCGCTGCGCGCCTTGAGGGTCTCGATGCGGCGCGCCTGCCGCTCGGTCTGGTTGTCGGCGCGGTCGAGGAGGTGCGACACGAAGGGGCCGATCTCGTCGCGGAGGGAGGACTCGGCTGCGGCCAGGGTTGGTTGGGGGATTAGTTCGTAGTGCTGTTTGGGGGGGGGGGGAGAAGTTGGTTAGTTTGTTGGTTGGACTAGATATGGATTGAGAAAGGAAGGTAAGGGGGGGGGGTGGGAGAAGACGCACTCTCACGGTCTTGAGCACCGAGGACAGCCGGGGAAAGTCTGTGACGCCATTACCGAGGGTCTCGACGGATGATTCGAGGAGGGAGACGGAGGTGCGTAGCGAGGCGACGCAGTCGTTGTAGCTTGAGGGTGCGGGGGAGTGGGAATGGGACATTGTTTTCCACTACTTGGTTTATGGAGGTGGTGTTTGCAGAAGTCGATGGCGTGTTTGTTGTATGCGATCTTGTTCCTGGTCCGCGTTGTTGTTTGATGTTATTGACGTTCGAAGTCAACAATGTTTAGTGCACGCACTAGAACCCGTTGCACAGTGGACAGTGGGCCGCTGCATGTGGCAGGGATCTCTGCGCTAATTGGTAGTGGGTCCGGGGAAAGGTCAGGGGCTCTGGTCGATCCGCTGTCATCGATCTTGCAACATCGCTCCTACTGATGACGATGGGCTGTTGTTCTCCACGGGTTCAACAGCACCAGCACGCACCAGTACCTGTCCTATGTCCGAGATGGATATCTATTTCTGTCTCTTGATGTGTCATGCCCTTCATTTTCGCTATCTACCCAAGTATTGCTTACAATTTCAGGCAATGTCAGGTAATGATGCCCTCTAAGCACACGCCGTCTGCACCACAGGAGCACCCACATGAGTATCACCAGTTTCGTCCTGGTCAAGCTCGATATTCTGTGCGACTATCACACGTTCAGTGCGTTCAAACGGAGGAGGACCTGGACTTGGTCAGTGGACGACCCCAACTTGCAAACCTCCAGGAGGCGACTTACCTTTTCGATATACCGGACGCCAATGCTGATTCCGTCCTCGTCCTGGAATTCTTTTTCGTCACCAAAGTCTTCATTATCCGGGTCCAGGCACGTGAGGCAAGTCACAACGATGTCCGTGTACTTCGTACCCATGTACTGCGGCAACTCAACCTGAGCCAGAGACACCAATCTCTCCTTCGCATCGCTGCAAAGATACAGCACGGCTTGCAAAGGATCGAGATCTGTTGGCATACCGAGGATGGATGACCACTGAGGCGTTGTTGTGCCGTCTATCACCGGATATTTGATGAAGCTCTTCCAAAGCCCGAGTTCCAAAAGGCAGACTCCAAGGCTATAGATGTCATGTTGCATGGCATAGTCCCAGGTCGGACTCAGGCCCTGCCGAGATGGATGCCGATAGAGATTCTTCTCAACGAAGCTGTCGCCAACCCTCAACGTAAAAGCTTCTTCTCTCCGGAAAGTGTCGAGACCAACGAGAAACGTTGACACAGACCGCCCATCTGTCGAGCTGAAGCTGAGTACAGATTCGGGGCGGATGTTCTTGTGGACAAACCCGAAGGTGTGCACGTAACCGACTGACTTTGCCAGGTCCTTGGCCAAGTCGAAGCGCTGTGTTAAAGACTTCGGACATTCCGTGTTGAGAAGCAGGTCTCGAAGACTTCGAGGATTCCTGAGGCTCGGCGGTAGCTTGAACACTAAGGTTATCTTGAGGTCTACTGGGTGCATGGAAAATCCTTTGCAGGCGAGCAAGCCGAACGTCTCGGGGTCTTCGTGCTGCAGCCTTCTTGCAAGCTCTCGGGTGTCCTTCTTCACCGTCTCCCTCTTCTTGGCCATCTTCCGCTTGTACTTTCCCGAGCCTGCATCTGGCGGAGGTATTGTGATTTCGTTGAGTATGTATGAGGAGTCCTCTCCGGACTGGTTTATGATTTCGTTGAGGATGTATGAGGCGATCTCTCCGGACGGGTGAATTTGTCTCGCTATCTTGGCCTCCGAGAACGCAACGTCTTTGACGGCCATTGATGCAATGCCTCCATGGTCCAGGCTCAGCCCGGATCCTACTGTGGGAGGAAGAGTCTTGCTCAAGCCTGCACGGATGGCCGAAATGGATGTGGTGGATACCAGCGTGCTTGAGTCGTCTGTAGCCAGAGCCGCATCGACGCCCGGGTCAGAAATCCTCATCAGGAGGAACCACGAATGGTCGCTCATCCTTTGCCAGACTTCAAGTCCTTCTATTGCCTCATCGAGGCTTTTTCTCTTCCGCACGTATTTCATCTTGGCGGAGAGGGTGAGGAGGGTCTCATCGGGGTTCAGAAGGGAATCCAGCATCGAGGTGATAGTCTCCAGCTTGCTCGAGAACATGACCAATGTCTTGTGATAGACCTCCTGGTGCTGCTGGCTCATCAAGTGCTGGATCCGCCTTGCAAACTCGAGCTGGTGCTCGAACCTCAGCCAGCCATTCTCCAAGCGCAGGATGCGTTCTGATATCTCGTCATCGGCATGTTTGAGCGCTGAGCAGACATGCTTTAGTTTTTGCCCGTACCTACACAAGAGTCATTAGTAGGTGTGCACAAGCGATAACCCTGAGGCACGTACTGCAAACATAAGTCAACAGTTGCTATTATAGCTAGGGCAAGTTCTATTCCCGACATCGAGATTGTAATTCCTGCGATTTCCTCTGTTTGTCCAAGTTATTATAACACTTGTGACGTTGTCATCGGAACTATCCTGTGACCCTTTTACTGACGCTCGGCAGCGCCTCAATTCAATGCAACGGCTGGGGTAGCTTTTATGTATAGAATACACAGTGCAGCTTAGGTGGGGGCCGAGGGGGGGTCGAGCTGAGTTGTCTGCCAACTGATCAGCCTGTGGCGCAGGGTTTCACAAATCGGCAACGTGCTAGAGCCTGCATGAGACCACCGGTTTTCGGATACATTTTCAGCTGACGAAGGCAACATATTGTGGCGCAGGCCATACTTATCAAGGGTATGGAACCACTTGAGCGCCTACCTGGACAACACTTTCCATGCCTCCGTATTCTGCGATTCCCAGCGCTTCCCGATCAGCATCACGGTTCCAAAGACACTACCGTTCTTTACACCAGAAGACAGCTTGCCAGGTGTTTTGGAGTCAACAGGAGAAATTAAAAGCTCGACCGAATTCATTGCAAAGGGATGGACGAACCGTGTTATTCGCGTTCGCGACCACTTCCTGGTGAAATATGGCCGATCAGTACGACCATTGGCGGGAAGAATATGCTGTTTGTCCAGAGGAACACGACTATTCGCGTTCCGCAGGTCTACGCCATCTGCTCCGACGATGACGCTGAAGGCCATAAAGTAGCCGGATATGCTTAAGCTCGAAATGGAGCATACTGGAAGCTGATCAGAAATCACGGATTATTTCTGAGCTTCGAAAAGTCTTCCTTGTGTTTCGAAGCCTCAAGCATCCCGGTTATTATGGCAGCTTGGGCAAGGGACCTCTCCTTGACCCTCTCTTTCACAGCGACGTACCCAATCGCGCCATCAATGGACCATTTGGCTCATCAGACGAACTTGCGGCTGGCTTACTGACAAAAGTTCACGAGATTCCACGCCAGCTGAAGCCTGAACAAGCCCGCGAACTATGGGTTGTGTACTTCCCAAGGCCCTTCAAGACGACACGCCAACGTTCTCACATTCCGATCTGCAACTTAGGAATATAATCCTGCATCCTGAAGGGGTCATCGTTCTGGTTGACTGGGAGACAGCTGACTGGTACCCGGCGTATTGATATACCACATTCACTTTCCCTTGAATGCACGTATCCACCGATTGAAGACGTTGTCGTATTTGGCCGTGAAAGCAATATAGGGGTCAAAGCCCAGGAAGGGTAGCGTCAACTCCACACCGATCCTGAACGATATAAACGTACAAGGAGGCTCCGTATGTGTATGTGAAGGTATTAACCATCAGGGTCAACAAGGATGGGAAGAGAGTACGCACGGAAGTACAAACGTTAATCACTGCCAAAACGGCTTGTCACCAGTTACGCCCAGTGCCACTCCATGTTGCACACCAACTACTCGTTATCCAATGTTCCGCCCACCGCCGTCCCCGCCAATGCCTATTTCCAACGCTTCAGGAACCAGGATCACTTCTGGACCCCCAATATTGACTTCCAACCTCAACCGTCAACCTTGCCTAGATTGACATATTTACCTGAGACGAATGCACCTCGAAGTCGATAATTTACGAAAGTAAAATCTCGAAGGTTGATTTCAACTGGAGGACTTGAGCTGCCTGGGTCGTGGTTCTACCATCGCATAGAAGGTTTACTTAAACTATAACAGTTAAGTTTTTGCGTAGTTTCGCTCGGGGTTTAGAGTAATTACCGCGAATCGTATAATAACTAGCCAGTCCGGATGCTGGATCTGATGCACAAGAAGAATTTAGCCTGAAAGGCGCAGCAGGTTTCAGCCGCTGACATCAACTATCTCGCACCAAGCGCCAAATCTGACTGTATCCACCTCCCCTCCCTAACCTCTATTGAGTGAGTCACTCCCAATCAGATGGTGAAACCACAAAATGCAAAGGTTTTTTTCTTCCACATTTTGGTAGCTACATCCCGCATTTCCACGAATCTCCAACCATCATAAAAAATGCCACGCAGCGCGCTCTTCGTGATCGACATCCAACGGGAACTCGCCCACGACCCTAAGACCCGCATCCCCCATGCCGATCGAATCTGCTCCGCGGGTGAGAAGATCCTGTCGGTCGCCAGGGGCATCATCGACCCCTGCCGCGGCAGCGACAAGCAGCAGCAGCAACAGCAGTCGCCTTCAATCATCGTGATCGTCCAGCATGAAGAGGGGCCGGGACACGGGACCCTGGTCCGGGACACGGAGCCGTGGAGGCTGGTGTTCGAGCCGCGGGATGGCGTCCAGGAGGAGGTGCTGGTCGCGAAGACCACTCGTCAGTACTACTAGCTCATTCTATCTTTGCGTTTGAATAATGCATGATCACGGTCTCATTGCATGATGCGCAATAGGAAACACGTTCGAATCGAATCCAGATCTGGCCGATAAGCTTAAGGCTGATGGGATCACTGAGATCGTTACATTTGGCATACAGAGTGAATGCTGTGTTGCCGAGACGTCCAAAGGTGCTTTGGATGCTGGCTTCAAGGTGACGATCTTGCAAGGGGCACACTCGACCTATGATACAGAGTCCAGATCTGCTGTTGATATCGAGAGAGCGGTCGAGGAAGAGCTTGAAGGGAGAGGCGCTGAGGTTATCCCATGGGAGGATGCAGTGGCTTCGTGGGAGCAGCGCCGGATGATCTCGACTTATTCGATCTTTTCTGAACTATAAGTAGGTAAGATATGCGTTTTAAACCTCTTTATGGGATTCCGAGTTTCTAAGGTGCAAGGAATTGATCCAAGGCAAGGATGCGCCTGGGTCGCTTGCATAGAAACTTGTTCTGTCTGATTTAAAGTAGAGACCTGTCGTCCACTTTCATGAGGACAAATACATATATATCTAGATCACACGCATACGACACTCTGTATACAAAACTTCGAATACGTGCAGTCAAATGCGTTTCTAGCTCCATGCTCCATTGGTAATCTGCCTCCAGCTGTCATCCTCTAGATATCCGCAGCTTCCTAGGGTGGATTCGAGAGGGACTGTAGGGAGGTATAAGTGTCTCCTGCTCGTCCACGGTAGTGATGCCATCCACGGCTGCTAGGTAGTCGTAGTTTCAGAAGAAATAAATACTAAACGAGATAATACGCCCGGCTTATAAGTATAGACTGTAATAGACTCCCTACATACGGGTAACTAAGTATAGGAGAGAAGGTGCATATTATATAAAGAAAGAAGAGGTACTAAATTATAGGCGATTGTTTTAGACTTCGATCATAACTCGAGATTTGAAACCTGCTGTTTATAGCTGGGTTACTCATCGCAGCGTTGGTTGACAACACGACTTTCCTTGAGGAGACTCGGCTGGCGGTAGAGCACCTTCCTTGGAAAAGTTTCTCCTGGAGGCTCTCCCATAAGGTAGTGTTATCTGATATTGCCTTTACCTCTCTCGCCTACGAGTTCCTAGTGCCAATGATCATTGGCACCTGGGCGGCGGATCTACCTCCGCAGTATTAGCTAGTCTCTGCAAGGCCCCGGTACTTAAGTATCTAACTTCACGAGCCGCTCGCATGGAAGAGGCTTAGTGGGTAACATTATAAACACAGGGAAATCATCGACGATCATGGCACGTGATATACCTTCGGAGTCTTGAGAGACCATCATTTAGGTGGTCAGATACTGCTTGCCAGAGTCCCCGCGGATAGCGAGTTTCAGAAGGTTCATGGCTGGACTGCCTTCGGTACCTCTTTTTTATGATCCACATGATCTATAGATCGAATTTTCCTTATAGAGAATCTGAATCACTGCAGAATCAAACCGTGCTAAAACGGGAGTCTGAAGTCTCTCATGTAGCTACGTCCTCGAAGTGGCTCAGTCGGAAGTCAAGGCACCGAATCTGGGTGCAGGATATTGACATATGCGTGTTTCCTCGGATCATGCAAGACTATCAAAGCGCAGGAAGGGTGTTTGCGGGATTAAGCTGCATTCCATGCACGAAGAAGGTGCGTTTATGACCATGCTTTGAGATCCGAAGACAAATGAATACTAGAGCGACTCCTGATCCAGCCTGCAGCTGCTGTTCATTTCATAATACTGTTTAAAGGGCGATCCCAACGTCACCATCGCCCGACGTCAAGATCACTCGCGGATCAGGTACTTTGGGAAGTACAAATGTCGCGAGTAGAAGACCGGCATCACGCCGCCGCAACCGGAAAATGAGCCGAGAAAAGGGGTCTTCCCTTGGATGCCGACCCAGCTCTGCGGACAGCTTGACAAGAGGAGCCTCCCGCATCTGGTCGACGGAAAGAAGAGCAGGGGAAGGCGAGGCTGGTTGCGCGGCTCTTGCTGGACGACGAGGGCGTCTCCCCTGGCACAGCGATGTACGACAAGGTCTTGCCTATCTTGAAGGTTAATCTTGGACGGAGTTACCCGGACATGGTAGCGTGGGCGCGGCGGAAGTACTTCGTGCCGTGCACTGGTCTCCCCTAAGAAAACTGATAGTTTTATGTATATCCTTATGTGAAATGAATTTGGCAACGTAAGAACAGAGAATGTTACAGGACACGCAAGTGGTGGTTGATGTTTTAGGTAGGTGATAATAAGGTAGGTAAGGAAGCAAGCCAGCGTAGCTTCCCCGGATTATCAAGATACTCATCAGGTACCACGACGCCACTAAGAGGTGAAATGTAAATACCCTCACCAGCCTCTCCTTACCCAAGAAACTTCAGTCGAAGGCCTCTCCGACGCGCCCGCAGCCGAAACCATTTCCAGCCAAAAAGGTTCAAGTCAGAATCATCTCAAGCAGCTCTCCTCCCCTCTTCCCAATGTAGAATTAAGGAATTCTTCGCCACCAGTGGGCTAGGCATGCATCGCAAATAATCAAGAACTCTGTAATGACAACTTTCCAGAATGCTATCTTAGAAAAGGCGTGCCATGCCCAGAATCCCCACGAGTTCTCGGGGATGTAGATTGGTAGGAGTGTAGTAGCCAGAGAAACCCCCAAGCCGATGAACATGCCCAGGCTGACCCAATATTCGTTGCGGATGTGTTGGTACCTCGGCCAGAGGTTCTGATTCAATTAATATTGATATAACCGTTATACCAAATAATGATATGGTAAAAAGACCGGCGTAACTTGCTATAGACTAAACAATCACATACTTTCAGGGTGCCTGACGATCAAAGATGGTCGACGCGCATCTTCGCCTCCTCCTTCTCACTCTTGGCAATCAGCCTCGTACACCGTCGCTGAAAGCTAATGTGGAGATCTAGGATATCTAACATCATCTAGATTCTCTGCTGAGTTTCGTTGCTGTTATTACTAGGTCCCGTCCGTAGAGTTTGGTCGCTTAAGCAAACGCGATGAGCAATACGGAGCAGATACGTATAAGAAAAGGCCCCTGGATTCATACACGACATCCTTCAACACATACCCATAATCCATCCCCATCCAGCTGTCATCCAACAATCCTATTTTGTGCCCACCAACTCACATATCGTTTTGGAAACTCTAGGCAATAATCGTCAGAGAAGTCTCGCCCACCACTACCGCCAACATGTCCGCCCTTGAGATACCTAAAGTCGACCTGAGCGAAAAGGATACGACGATGTATACGAACAATTAAGAGGGAGGGGACACCGAGGAGGAAGAGGCGCGTGTCCTAGAGGAGGTCCTACAGAGCATGAGGTTTTACTTGGACCAGGCTAGCTGAAAGCTTTTGAAGACTTTCCCGAGCAAGGACGATAACAACTACAGGGTACAAATGTGGGCGCTCGAGGTCGCCTAGTCTCGCACCGTACAAAAGGATTTTGACACAAACAAGATCTTCTGGCGAGGATCTGACCTTTACGACCTTCCCGACGAGTCGTGTTACGGCACCGCTCTAAGGATTGATGAGTGCGGCCTCTTTGATCATCAGGATCGCCTATCTCTCGAGATACGGAGACTGCTAACTGCAGATATCATCAGGCTGGTGCGTACCAAGAAGGCCTTAGAGTACAGGCTCGCAGAAAAGCAGCGTAAGCTGGATCTCGCAAGGTCGACGCCGGGCTTGAATGGCAGCAGCAGCAGCAGGGAGGGCCTAAGTGACGCTGGTGGTTGTGACGGCAAGAATGGGCAGCAGTCATCCTCGCAGCCTACTGCCGTTATTCGCTTTCTCCGACACTAGAAGGAGGCCTGGGACGAGGGTACTATTGAAGACAACATTCTCCTCGTTGCCCTTCCTCTTGTGGCTCTAGGCGTTCTCCTCTCGACTTCGGTATGTTTCCTCCCGCTCCTCTCCAGGGCTCTTAACCCGGAAGTTTCCTAAATTTAGGTTATTATAAATAGGGTTTTTTTTCTCTTCGGCGGTCCGTCTGCAGACAAAACAGGCATGCTAGGGTGAACCCCATATTCCAATACAGCATTCGTGCTTCACAATAGCGGCATGAAGAGGCGACGTAGGGATGTATAATTAGTAACACAGAATAGAAGTCAAATGTCACTTCACCTAGAAGCCTTAATTGCTAAGGAAAAAGAATTATACCGATGTTCCACCTGTAAATCGGCATAGGGAAGAAGACTAGATCTCGAAGTCACCTACTTATATGTCCTGTTTAGATGCGGGGACATATAAGTATTACAGTGAGGGCACCCCCGTTATTATGCGGTCCTTCTAACAGATATATACAATAAATTATAGTATATGATAAAGGGGGGCGTATATAACTAATCATGTGCCTATTTGAGGCCCACTTTTCCCTAGATTCAAAGGCATCTAGAGTCGGATATAGAGTCCCGAGCCCCGGGGTTAGGGTTAGGGCTAGGGTGACTAATATATTCTTAGAAGTGTAATATACTTTACTATCAAGTTTTAGTACAAAGGTATACGCCTCTTTTTATAATATCTAAAAATCAGTATTATATAAGATATCCTAAATATATAGCCGCGTGTAATAAGAAAAGAATATCTAATAGATTTGTATAATAATGATGAAGGGAATGATGATAACGCGGGTGCCCTTACTGTACCTAGGTACTTTGATTTCCTCTTTGGGAAGGTCACAGCCTTACAGAACGAGGCTGTGTACCATATTATACCTAGTCAGCTCTTCGACAGCTTCAAAGAGCCACCCAATGTCAACATTAACACGTCTTTTTCGCCGGCCAACATTTATAGTCGCAGTCAAATAGCAGTGAATGACCGGTACCTATAACCAGGCGTCCGGATCTCCGTCAGCCTAGTCAAGCGCACCAGAACAAACCCCAGAGTGTAGTAGCTGGCCCAACTGTCACGTCCTATTACAGAGTGTCCTCTTCCTACCGGCCCCACTGCACCCCTTCGACCTGCCAACCCAAAGTAGCAGCAACCTCAGCATCCAGGTCACGGTGCAGTTGTCACACTCCCGCCTCCTCTACCAATCGTACCAGCACCCACCGGATCCGCCATCGCAAGGCTACTTTCGCTCCATTTCCTGTCTCCCCTTTAGGAGAAAGACACAAATGGAGTACCTCCGATCCTTCCTTTCTCCCGTATTTTCATTCCACCGTCTGTGCAAGTTGCGCCTGCTTCTCCTTGCTAATTAGCATCGGAGCTTGAACTGTTCTCTGTTCTTGTTGGGAGGAGGACGTGTCTTGTGCCCTGACCTGGGTCCTCCGACTCTGGCAGTATGATAAGGAACAAGGTTCTGACCATAATGTACAGCGATGCACACGGGTGTTGCAGTGTGCTCTAGATAACGGATAGGTGAGTATTGTGTAATGCTGGTCTCCGTGCAGACTAGCCTCCACTTTACTGCCGACCGCCAGTATCCCCATCAGTGTCATTAGGCTTCTAAAGTTGTGTAGGGGATATGTGTTGTTCTTCAGTGGGTGATTGGCAGACGACCTGTTGTTGGTCCTCCCTATATTTTTCGCCCCCACGCGCGGCAGAGGTGCTCGAGTCCATCCCTTATTCCTTGTAGTTGTTGGTCAAGACTGCCCTGGTATTCCGAAGGTGGAAATTTGTGCAAAGCCCCGAAAATAAACCCCGGGGCATTCTGCATTATAAAATCCATGAAGGACTTGAGGTTGGTGTCAAAACACCGGTCGTTGTACAGAAATCTTGGTCGGGGACGGCCCGGGAAGAGGATCATGAAGTCAGCAAACCACTGCTCCTGTTCAGACTTCTCCCGGGAATCTTTAAAAAAGGAGCATTGTCGCTCGTGAAGGTGGAAATCTTGTGTCCCATCATCCTGGAAAGTTTTGCCACACTTTGGACAATACCTCGCCCTGGAGTGGCAAATCTCCAAATTCTGTCTCACATCCCAGATCCTCTCCAGTTCGCACCCATCACAATCTTGGTGCTTCAACAGATCTCCATTGCTGAAGGGGCAAGCAAAAGCCAGGAAACCGCTAGTATCCCCTTCGTGTCCTTAGTTTGTCTGGAGGACACATCGCCGTTGTTCCCGGAATCGTCATCACCCTGATCGACCACTTTCCTCTTCCGAGTAGCTGTATGTTTGTCTCAACGAGATATCTGGTGGGTGCCTCCGCAGCTGTCGTTGCCGCCGCTGCCGCAGGGTGGGAATGGAATCTAATAATATCGTCTTTGGCGTGGTAAAGGGGGTGATGTTCCACTTCCTCCGAAAATTCGCCTCCTGTCCCCTCTCTGCTCCATCCTATAAACAATTCCTAAGTCGTCGTCCCAGACCGACCCCTCGAGTACCTCTGGAATCTTCATCATTTCATACTATTATTGCTCGCATGGCCACCGGCTATTCCGTCTATTCAATGCCTCGTCATATGGCCTATATATACGCCATATAATCTGATCATTACACAGCAACAAGTCACCTACGATGCCTCACTCACATCGCATCATCGTAAGGTTTCTGCCCAATCCCCTACCTTGAGATTCTTGCTAACCGTCAGCCTAGATCCGACTGACTGCGATGGGAAAGCAGCGGCAAACTTGATGTAGGATTGTGTCATTAAAGTTCTCTCTAAACAAAAGTACATACCTGGCGCCCATTCTCATAAGGACGAATAGCTAAGGTTAAGCATATACAACACTCCGAATACGCGCAGTCCAAGGTGTTCACCAGCTCCATGCTCCGTTGGTGACCTTCCTACAGCTGCCATCCTTCGCCGCTTCGTGGGGAGGCCAGGGGTTCGAGAGGGACTGCAAGAAGGTACTGATGCGTCATGCTCGCCCACAATAGATGCCTTCCACGGCTTCCAGGTGGTTAGGATTTTAGAAGACACGAACACTAGACGGATACCATTCATGGCTTATTGATGTAGACTATGTTGGACTACCCAGATGTGAGTAACTAATATGGAAGGGAATGAATATAAATGCTACATACTCGGGTAACGGAGGCAGAGGTACTAGATGAGGAGTATAAACCAAGCGACAACCTGAACGACAACCCAGATCGACGAAGATTAATCGAGTCCTATCTAGAGGGGGGGCAGTTTGTGTAGACCGCGAAGACAAGTCAATGTTTTGAAACCTGCCATTTGTGACAATCCGGAACAACTGGGAGTCAATCGACGCGACACGGCTTGTATCGGATTTGTCCGCAAGAGGCCATGCAGATCACACAATAGGAGCTTTGATGGCTATCTTGGTGGATGGCAATAGCTTCCAGTCTGATACGAAAATATTGGCAAGGTAGTTGGTTGGTGGCCTTCCGAATGTTCGTACAAGCCCAAGTCCAAGTACGAAGGGGAGAGGTGTACATTGCCCCTGAAGCCGGGGGAGGCAGTTAATGGCTTGGGAAGATCAGTTGATGGATAGACAAGACTATGGCCAAAAAGTACTTCTGTATATAACGGGCGGGCCATCTGTTGGCACCATGACTATGTTTAAACGCCGGAACTTGGACGTCAACAACAACCTTGGAAGAATAATAACACCAGCATAGCACCTATGGCCAACTACGTACGTAGAGAGGGGATTGCAATCCTCATGACCAATGTTTGCTGCTTGGGCAGTCAAGTTGACATGCTCAGCTTCTATATGCACCTACCAAGTGGGCACCTAGGTAGGTAGTCGGTACAAAGGCATAGTGTCCGTCTTCCCGGTGCCATACTGTCTCCTTCCCTCTCAGACAGGCAGTCGCTGCGGCTCCCTGCTCATTGTCAAAACATTTCGACATGAACGCTCAAGCACGGAAGGCAGCTAGCTGCGTGTTGTGGGTGTCCAGGTGGATGTGAGCGGCTCTTGTAAAACACGGAATTGATGCCTTCCTCGATATACAAGGCTGGTCGCAATGTCTGTTCCCCACTCCGCATATGGAAGGAAGTGCTTCGTTTGAATACTGATCGTGTCACAATGTCATCATCCTCACCAGTATCACCGCATCACCGGTATGCTCCTTCCATTTCATGACTTTGATGAGAAGCAGGCAGCAGTATAACCATTGTGTGACGACTTGACCCTCCGTTTTCCCTGCAGACTTACCTTCTGTCATTTGTCTCCTTTCCTGTTCTTCCTTCGTTTTCAGTTCAATCATGTCAGCAAATATCGAATCATTCTACGTCAACAAGCCATGTTCTCATCAAATTCCAAACACGGCATGCCCTGATCAGAACAGCCTTGGAGGTCTCTACGTCCCGTCTAGTCCAGTAAATACCCCAGCCAAATACACTTTCTCTGAATCTCCAGCACTCACAGACGTTGCCGAACTTCACTCCTCCTGGCCGAGGTCCGCGAAGTACAAGCACACTAACAAAACAAAACAAAACCACACAAGTGAGACATGAACCACTGAGCTGCGCAGATAAACTCCCGACGCCTATCATATGCTAATATGATAGTACAGATGGATGCCACCGTCACCATAGCCGCCTCCGACTTGCACTAGAGATAGGCACAACCCAATCAATCAAGGTACGTTACACTTAGCCAGGTAAAAGAATTCTCAACGCCGACTATATGCTAATACAATAGCAGATGTCCAACTTCGTGACCGGGTGGTCACCCCCACCCTCACCACCACCACCATGACCATCACCATGCTCCCCGCCCCCCTCCTTGCCGTCGTGTCCTCCGCTGCCGCCTCCGCCGTCTCCTCCACCGCGGCGCCCAGCTCGGCCGTGGAAATCGGTCTTTCGTTTTGGAACGTGCTGGGTCTCGCTGCGGTCGGCCCGGCGGCTCCGTGGGCCTTGGTGGCCGCCTTCCGGCTGTGGACGGAGCGAAAGAAGAAGAAGAGGAAGGAGAAGAAGAAGAAGAAGGAGAAGGAGGAGGATGAGGAGGAGGCCAAGAGGGCTAGAAGGGCAAGCGGAAACGAGTAAGTGTAAAAATAAAAATAAACTATTTATACACCCCGACGTGAACTCTGTTTTGTTTTCTTGAACATATATGATTACCTAGAGAGTGTCGATGTGACCAACCTTGTCTTGTTGATATCTCCTGCTTGCCTTTCTTCCCTGTAGTAGGTCCTAACCACAAGCTGAGGACGCTTTCTTGAGTACTTCCGGCCGTAAACGATCCTCGAGAACATTCCATGCTTCATTAGAACCTTCCTGCAAGTTCCATCCACTCATTCGGAGGGGTGGTACCCAGCTGTGAGATTACCAGCCACTCACAATGGTGAATGTCATTGCGAGAGCCACAAATCGGTCCCATATTGGATGCCTGGATGATGACTTGAGGACAACCAAGGGCAACAGTATGACCTTCTTCCTCCTTGGGTGCGGTGAAGTGCCTGAGGAAGCCTATGACAGACTTCGCCCTTCGTTTGTAGAATGGGATTCTGAGAGGGACCGAGGACGTCGTGAACTCTCCTGCTAGCCCACAGCAATAATGTCTTCGAGGGCTTCTAGCCTTTGGGGGGGTTGGAAGTAATGGACACTAGATGGATGACGTGCACGGTTCGTTGGTAGGGGTCGCGTCGGGTCATCGAGATGCGAATGGCTGTAGACGACAAGGTGGACGTTAGACAACGGGAACATATGCAGTAGTTGAGTATGAAATCATACCAAGTGACAAATTGGTCATTGATCGACCACTTGGGTTGACAAGAATGCGTCGAGTGCTGTTGAATTTGGGGCCATCAGTCGATGTGGGCCGCGAAGACAACTCGAGGTCTCGAACCTGTCATCTGTGGAATTCCGGGGCAGCTGCAAATCAGTCAGTCAGATTTTGTGGTGGCCAAATGGGGACATGGGAGCTCGAATTACTCGAAGACTGGATGAGAAGATCCCCTCCAGCCTCTGGACATGCTCAGGGTCGACCGAGGCTCAAATTGGGTTGTCCGCGTGAGGCCGCCGTTCAGGTTTGTAGGCTCTTTGATGACTGGTCGGGTGAAAGGCATGGGCTTCTGGCTTGACACGAAAGACATTGACGAGGTGGCCGGCGGGTGTTTCATTTCGGTCGTTTGTACAGGACCAAGTCCAAGTACGAAGGCAGTAGTGGTACGCCCTTGAAGCCGGGGAAGGCAAAAATAATTTGAAGAAGAAGAAGGCTTCAAAAGAAGACGAATTGATCCAGAGACAAGATCACGATCGCGAAGAACTGCTGCATAAATAGGGGAGAACGCACCGAGTGACAAACCACTTGCTGGCATCATGATCACGCTCAAACGTCGAAGAGTGATCGAATTGAAAGTATAATGATGGCGGAGGCTCATGAGGAGAGGGTGAGAGTGTTTGGCTTTGATATTGGCTGGAAGATGCGTTGAGCCTTCCAGAACTGTTCTGCTTGTCGAGTACCGCATCTGGAAGTTTGATGAAGATATGCTTGGATGAGAGGAGACGCTCTGCTGATATGGCTGGGCTGACAGCGGGGGAGAGTGCAGAAAATGGCCGAGAAAGGTGACAGAAAATAGATCTTGGAATCGGTAGCCGGCGTGCCGTGCCCTGGAGGATGTTTCAGCCTCGCAAGTCGAGTCACGAGTGTCACAGGCGTTGTCCAGGCCATGCATGTGCCCTGCCTGCCGAAGTGTTTCTTGCTTCTTGCTCAAGCACATGCGACAGCGGGCTCGTTCACTTTGTTTATGGCTTAGATGGAAGGAGCGTACTTGAGCACTACCACACGTGGAGTGAGGAAGAGACATCGAGGCCAGCCCATAATCTTTTGAGGAAGGCACAACCACAATACTGTGTTATCCAGGCCCATTCGGACAATACACGAGGCGCGACTGCCTCGTCTCGTCCTCGGTATAGCCAACTGGAGACGGTCTTCCAGTGAGGGAACGTGACTGCCTAGTTGATACTATCAATGCCTGCCTCCCAGGGCGAGACGCCTGGCAAACGTTGTCACTCCAATACGGAAGGAGGGACAACGGAAGCGAGAAAACGGCCAATATATACGTGGAAATCAGACGCGTCCCCGTCTTCTTGACACTTTAGATGGCACGACCGCGAATACTGACTCTAGATAGGCACACAACCTACCTACCTAGGTACTTACTTACTTACTTACTTACTTACTTACTTACTTACTTACTTACTTACCTACCTACCTACCTACCAACCAACCAGCCAGCCAGTCAGTCAGTCAGTCAATCAAGGTACGTTATACATAGCGAAGTACAGAAATTCTTAACGTCGACTATATGCTAATACAATAGCACAGATGGCCGACTTCGTGACCTCCGTGGTCACCCCCACCCCTACCCTCACCCTCCTCCCCTCCTCCTTCTCCTCCTATCTTGACTCCGCCCTGTCCTCCGCCTCCGCCCCAGGCTGGGGCCACAACATCGCCTCTGCGGCTGTTGGCGCCGCGGTGACCGCTGCGGTCACCACTTTCCCGCGTTGGTGGCCTTGGGTCCGGAGCCTCTGGGCGACGGAGCCTGTGGTGGGGGCGGTTGTGGCCGTGGCGGGGTCGGCGGCGGCGGCGTCGGGGGCGAGGAAGACGAGGAGGGCGGCGGCGGATGCGGAGGTGGCGGCGGCGGCGTTGGTGCCGGGGGCCGATCGCGTGTTGCGCTCTCGCGCAAAGCAGGCGGGTCCTGCCTAGAGCATCAACTATATAATTACGCAAATCGACTCGTCCATCCTTCAATTATACATTACTTGCCTCTCCTTTCTGTGGTGGTAAACTCTATTCGCAGGACTTAAGACACTTTCTTGAGTACTCCCGGCCGTAAAGAATCCTCGAGAATCCCGGAACACGTCCGTAGTAGTTGCGACATTGTTTCTGCCGGCACCAATATACCCCAAACCCGTCTCCGTCAGTCGTCAGGCTATACGACGCGGGATCGAGGGCTTGATACCACTCTGGATCCAGATATTCTTTAAACTTAGCGAGCAAGCTCCGATGATAATGGACCGTGAGACACAGGCTGCCACTGTGGCAAGGTTGAATCTTAATTGTGGAACGCCCGAATCCATAGTAAAAGTCGGTCTCTTCCGTCGGCTGCGGGGCCCTAGCCTCGTGACTTCTCAGTGCGAATTCGCATTTCGGACCTGATTGGGTCAAATCCCTGGGGTGAAATAAACATTCCGTAGGGTCTGTATGGCCTCCCGTATTGGAAGCCGACCTGGAGCACAACTGCCAATTCACGGTCTGAGATCCCTTGAAGCGGACACAGTCACAATTGTTAGGGTCGAAACAGCAAAGTTCCTGTAGGTCCATGCCCGGCGCCCTTTCCGGACAGATGAAGCGTCCTGTGTTGTCGCGAAGCTCGGCCAGTCGAGGGCGTAAAGCAGCGGCTGTAAGCGGCCATTCGTCCGGCCGAAGAGGCAAGTGGGCAGTCCAGTCTAGGATCATCACCCCTCCGAATAGCCTCAAGATAGGATAGGCAAACTCCCGGCAGGATAGACAGTCCGAACTCAGTATTCCGCCCTCCTCCATACTCGTCCCCGCGCATAGTAGAACATGACTGCTTTGTTCGCACTGGAGAAAGGTCTCGGCGGCGGGAGCCTTGCTAGCCTTCTTGCGCTCAAATTCCAAAACATCTTTCCATCTCACGATACCCTCCTCGTGACTACACATCCTAAGGTAACCCTCGTGGCCGATGCAATACCGGCGGTGTGGCTTCTCTACCCGCTGCGAGCGCGAGAAGAGGCAGGCAGGGTGATCGGCAACGCACACAGAGCAGTGCAGGTACCTGCGGAGCTCCTTAGCCCTTTCCCCCCAGCCTGGCGCCCCTTCGCGGCAGCCGTCGCAGTACCTGTCCCTGTCTAGAAGGAGTCGCAGCTGCGTCCTGTCGCCGGGCAGCCCGTCGCGGCCCTCCGCCACCCGCATCAGCTGACCCGCCTGGCCGCTCCAGCACGTATGCTCGAAGCGCGGCCACTTGAAAGGCCCCGTTTCGTCGTCTACCTCCGGCAGGAACGCCCGCCGCCGGCCGAGCACGACGCCGGCGCATAGAGGGGGGAACCGGCGCGCAACGCGGCGGAGGCACTCGACGCCGCTGTTGTCGAGCATGTCGATGATCCGGACGAGGATGTGGTCCGGTAGCCTTTTTTGGTGCAGCGGGCTGTGTGTCTGGTTGTGAAGTGCTGCTATGACGAGGGGGTCCATCTCTGAAGGGGGTGTGTAGGTTTGTGGGTCCGGGTCATGGCCGTGGGGAAATATGTCGAAATAGTTTGGGGGCGGCTGGGGTGGCATGTCATGGCCGTCTTGTGGCTCATCCAACAATGGCGTGCTACTTCCATCGTGATCGGACCAAGATATAAGCTCCCATAATCGTTGTAGGAGATTTGGGGGCATGATCACTGAGAGTTTGTCGTCGTCTGGTGTTGGATGTGGATCTGAGGGAGAGTATAGGGTGCGGCTTGGTTGGGTGTACGACGATAGAGACGAGAGGTAGATTGTCGAAGTGGTCACAGGTCACAGTTAAGTATTTAAACATGCTGGAGGGCTTCATCAATGTGCGTCGGTTCTACGCTTTGAATATCTCTTGAGCCCATTTGGAGTCTGAAGAGTCAAGACAGCGTGAGACCAAAGGCACGTGCGACTGGCCGAAAGCTTCTAAGGTTGTAAGTGTCTCTTTTAGTCTAGCTGGGACAAGAAAAGACCGAGCTAATACCAACAGGAGCCGGTCCGTTGCTTCAGTCGCTTGACGGTCCGGGCAGATAACCTTAACTATGACATCGAGACCTTGTCACAATTCGGACCAATACACAGGACATCTCCTCCCGCACCTAATATCTCAGCACAATCCTCTGAGCGAAGCGATCGAGAGATTTTCGCTATGCTATATGACCTGCACAGAGAAATATTCTCCCCGCCGCCCCCAAGAAAAGGAAAAGGAAAAGGAAAAGTAAATGCCATGCCCAACTCATTCCCTTCAGCGGTAAGCAGGGCCGCTAAGGCGCAGCTAGTATACACCACTACTCGACCACATTTCAACAATTCGGGCGTCTAGCTCAAATGGTAGAGCGCGTGCTTAGCATGTCACCTGACTCAGCATCTGCACGAGGTACACGGTTCGATCCCGTGGTCGTCCAATTCTTTTGTCATTTTTATATATTTGATTTTTGAAATTCTTTTCTAGATTCGAGGGATATCTCAAAAGGTTGTAGGTACTGACTGCATGATCATGTTGATGAGTATACTTGCAGTACTATACATGAAAACATGCATGTACACCACCAGGTTTTGATCCGCCGGTAGGCACCGGTAACCTCGGGACACCCGTGGATAGGGTCACCGACTTGTGCGACGGCGGGGATACAGATGTACATACGGAGTTAAAGATAATTACAATTCTCGAAAGGCTAATCTCACTTTGCACACCCCGATCAGTCAAGACGCGGAAACTTATATGAATAACGAGAGAGTGCCGACTAAAAGTCTAGATACTCATGTACTCTTTATGCCAAATGCCCAACTATCCCCTCTATATTAAACGCCGGCGGTCTATTAAAAACCATCAAATGTGCCCGACTCTTTTTGAAGACCTTCGTCCAGGACATTAACTCGTTCCATCAAAAACAAAACAAAAAAGCAACATAATTCTACTCCTCATCATCCGTGTCCACGGGGTGGGGCGTGCCCTTGGGGCTGTTGAGCCACTCGATGTGCCTCAGACGCCTCCTGACCTCCTGCTCCTTGAGGTCCTTCTTGGTCTTCTTCTTCTTCTTCTTGGCCTTGAACTTCAATGGTTCATCCGTGTTGTCCTCAACTCCGCTGTTCAACGCGCTGCTAGCCGCTGTGCTTGCGAGCTCGTTGACGGGGGTGTTGAGACCAGACGACGGCGCGGTGGAGCCGGGTCGGGAATCCTCAAAGCGGTCGAGGGAGATGGCCGTGGTGCCCTTGTGGGCGACACGTCCGTCACGTACGATCCACGTCTCGCTCGCCAGCGCGCCGACGAACTCCTCGTTATGACTGATCATGACAACACCACCCTTGAAGTCGCGGATGGCAACAGCAAGACCTCCCAAGGAATCACGGTCCAAGAAGTTAGTAGGCTCGTCAAGAACCAACAAGTGAGGGTTGTTCCACATGGCACCAGCGATGACGACCTTGACCTTCTGTCCACCGGACAGCGAGCCGATCTCGTTGTGGTTGGCAATCTCCGGGTCGAGACCGAGGTCGTCGAAGTGCTGGGAGATAATCTTGGGCTCGAGCACACGGTAACCAAGACCTTCACGCGAAGCCTCGTGATCATCGAACTCCTGGACCATCTTGTCGAAGCCGAGGTCCGTGAGGGTCTCACGGCTGATCATGGAGTTGTGCTTGGGGAGCCATCCCTTCCATTGACTGATGGAGAATTAATTGCCTGTTCATTGCTTCGAAAATGGGGAATGGGGAACTTACACTTCGTATTGGAACGACTTCTTGAACTTCTGTCGTCCAACAAGAGTATCGATTTGTCGGTGGCCCTTGCCATCGCCAACATCGATCGTCTTCTCCATCTGCGCCTTGTCCTGCTCAGACATAGCTCTGGTCTCCTTGAAGTGGACCTCTCGGTCGTCACCGTTCTGGTAACGCCACTGCAGGTACTGGTTGGGTGTCTTCTCAAGGTGCATCTCCACGTGCTCAAGCGCGTGCTGCTTGATGTATCCAATACGCAGGTTAGGGTGCTTCTCCACCTTGCCGTCAGTAGGGATGACCTCGCCGGTAAGGAGCTTGATGAGGGTTGACTTTCCAGCACCGTTGGGCCCGATAATGGCCACGCGAGACGACAGGGTAAGCTGGCAAGAGACCTCGGCCAGGGATGGCTTAGGGGCCTTGGGGTACTGGTAGCTGACGTTCGACATACGAACGATGGCACGAGTCTGGGACTTGACACCGGACAGGATTCCCGGAGGTGGGAACTTGAACTGGACATTGCTGGCAGACAGGGTGTAGTAGCTCTTGGCCTCGGGGCGAACGTTAACGAAAGCGTTGAGGTTTCCCTTGAAGTGACCGAGCTTCTTGCCGGGCTCGTAGTGATAGATGTCGGTGGTGACGTTGTCCAGGAAACCGGAGTCGTGAGAGACGATCAAACTGGTAATATCGGTGTGCGACCGGAGGTACTCCTCCAGCCACGCAATGTTCTCGACGTCCAAGTGGTTAGTAGGTTCGTCAAGCAGGAGGACGTCGGCTTTCTGCAGCATAGCACGAGCCAGAGCAAGCTTCATCTTCCAACCTCCTGACAGGGAACCGACTCTTTGCGACTGTCTGCCCTCCTCGCCGGCGGTGAAGCCGAACTCGGCAAGGACTTCGGAGATGCGCTCACGGGGTGTGCCGTTCTTGGCAATCTCGGGGTCCTTGGCAACAAAGTCCAGAATGCTGATGTCGGCATCCTCGCCCTGGTTGTGCTCGACGTAGCATGTACGGAGGACGTCCTGGGGAGGGAAGCCTTCAAGCTTACCACCAGCAATACTCTTCATGAGTGTAGACTTGCCAGCACCATTGCGACCGCAAAGACCGTATCGGTGGCCCTTGAGCAGGCGAAGGTTTGTGTGTGACAGCAGAAGCATACCACCGTAGGCCAGGGAGAAGTCGGCGTTGACGATCTCAACCTCGCCATCATCCTCCTTCTCAGGCACACCGTATTTCCGCTCATCCTCGTCAACATAGAACTTCTGCACGCCATCCGCGACCGTCTGGTGAGCCTCGGCAGTCTTCATGAGACCGTTAAGGTACGGCGCAACTCTAACCGAAATGCGGTGGACCATGCGGTGGTTGACATCTTCGGCAACCATGGCGCAGACGTATGGCTTCAGGACCTTATATGAGTCCGCGTTGGCAACTCCGTTGTTCTTCTTGATCTCAGCATCCAGGATCTTGGCGACATCATCGGCGGTGAGGCGCTCAATGACCTCCTCATCAGGAGCCATGGCCTTGTCCATAACATCCAGTGCTCTTTGTGCGATCTCTCGGACCTCAGGGAGGGATGCACGGTCAAGGACGCCCTTGACACCAGGCTTCAACTTGGGCAAGAAGGTACGAGCCTCGATGGGGTCGTGGACCAGCTTTGTCAGGTTCTCGGTGATGACAACTGTCTTTCGCAGGGTCTCCTGCTGTGTTGTAGGGTTGTAAAGTGTACGTTCGAGGAAGGGGGTGAGGAGGGCGAGAACGGGAGAGGTGACGATGGCAACGAAGGTTGTTTGGGAGAGGACATGGATAGCCTTGCCCAGGGACTCGGAGGAAGGCTTCTGCATGGCCTCGAGGAGCACTGGCAGCTTAGGAGCAACGTCGTCGTTCTGCAGTAGAGCGGTGAGCGAGTCCATGGTCTTGACTGCTTGCTTCTCGACCTCGGTCTTCAAGTCGTGCATGCCCTCCTCAACGAGAGGGATCAGGCCTGCCAGCTTGTTGCCCATCAGTTCCCGCAGCACTTCCTTTTCTTGTGCCTCCTCCTTGGTACCGCCGATTGCCAGCTTGGCCTTGTCGGCCATCTTCTGCATCAGCTTCAAAGCACCGACGGTGCCTTGCCATTTCCCGGTCCTCTTTGCAAGGTATGCTTGTAGTGCTGGGAGGAGTCCGATGACAAGAGACTCGGGGGTGAGGTGGTTGAACATGGCATCAATGCCATACTGAGCAGCCTCGCGCACGACGGTGCCCTTGTCGGCCAGGGCGTCAAGGGCGCAGGCGAGCATGCCGCCATCTTGAACGAGGAAGATGACTTCGGAAGCAGGCTGTCGTGCAGGGAACTTCTCAAAGAGGGCACCGAGCAGATTTTGTGCGCCCTCCCTCCTCAGGGCGGACTTCTTGTCTGCGGCGGCCTTCTTGATCTCGGAGAGGATGCCATAGGTTTCCAGACCGCGGAATCCAACCTTGGAGTTCAGGATGAGCTCGCAGAGACCGTAAGAGGCGTCGACGGAGGCATTTGAAGTCTTTGCGGTGAAGATGGAGTCGAGGAAGGCCGAGACGTCAGCTTGTGCTGGCGGCGGGCCGTCGCCCACAGCGACGATAGGAGTGCTCATTTCAAGTTAAAGACAGAATGCCTGATTCTGATCCTGATCCTGAAAAGAGTGTGTAGTTTTGATCCTGTGATAACACAGGAAAAAAAAGGAAAGAAGAAAGAGGGAGTGGAGAGGTTGGGCAAGTAGGAAGCCCGTGGGTTAAAAGGGGAGGAGGGGAGAGAGGGGAGTGGGAGTGGTAGCGTCGGTGAGGAAGGGTTGAAAGAGAGAAGGAGAAAATCCAGAAAAGCGGCGTAGAACCTTGGAAGTGTCAGATTTCCGCTGAAAAAATGCGACCCCCGACTCTAGTTGGGCATCAGCATTCAGCATTCAGCAGAATTCCCACTCCAAAATTCTCTTATCGATAAGAATGCTTATCAATAACGGGGTTCTCGTTCCGCCTATTGGTGGGTGATGAACGGTGGGCCTGGACCCCTCACCAGACCCTGCACGTGGTGGGGACGTTTTTCAAACTTTGAAGTTTCCGTTTCCTTAGAGGCGGATCCCGCTTCCGAAGTACCTTTGTATCATCCAAAAGAGCACAGGCCATTTTTTCCCTATCAGGCCCTATCTAATCACCGAATTCCGCCTGTCCGTACTTCTTACACCCAACTGAAGGTGCCCAGGTGGTGCTGACTGACTCCGTAACGGCCCCGCGGAGTAAACCCTCCCCACTTACAGTTAGGCAAATATCTGACTTTTTCTGCGCTATTGTTCTCAGCATTGCCATCTGCATGTGTTTGCCCCCATTTGCCCCCCCGTTCTTACTGGCCCTTTGTCCCAGTGCTACACATGGCTGGCCGGCTATGATATTGCCATGGATCCACGGATAAAGTCTCCCTGCCTCTCCAGGCGCCCAGGTCGGAGTGGGCGAGGACGATGCCTTTTATTAGTGTCTTCTTTCCACCCTTGACGGGTTGACGGGATAAAGTTGATGCCAAGGTGAGTTGGCAAGTCAGGACTGGGGCAAGAGATGCCTTGGCCAGTATCAGATGGTGACTTGTGGAGAACCCTTCCTTAACCGTTCTTCTTGTCCACGCCTCCTCCTCCTATAGTGTGCGGAGGAGCGGGAGGCTTCGACCCTCGTGCGTTACCTGAACCGTTCCCGCATCCACATCCACACCAGACACGGCAATCTGTCCAACCGCTCCCTTGACAATGCGGGCCACGCCGCCTGGGTTCAACGCATGGAGATCGTTCTCCCCCAGATACTGGGCGATAATACCCGACGTAATGGCTGCCGAGAACGACGTACCATCATCCTTTCTCCAGACTCCGTTGTAGTTGTGCCGAGCTACAGTTATGTCTCTCCCCGGGGCTAGAACGTCCAGTGTGTCAAACGAGTTCGACTGGGGCCATAACTCCAACTCGTCACGATTGATGGCTGACCTCTGAGAACCCCCGACGACGATCAGTGTCTTCTCGGCCACGGCTCCTGGGCACGCCAGTCGGCGTGGGGATTGGGTCTTGGCTGCGGCTTCCGTGCTCTCTCCGTCGTGGCCAGCGGATGTGACCACTACAATGTCCTGCTGGCTCAGGGCTTCCAAAAAATGCAGCCAGGGGTCGGATAGAGCCTGCTCTTCCTCCGTAGGGTTGGGGATGCCATCGGTCCAGCTTGGTCGGATGCCTGAGTTGGGTACGCATGATATATCAGAGCCTGTACACTGGGAAGAGATGCCTCAAAGCGTAAGGCGTGACCTACCTTGGGAAATGTTCAGTACTGCTTTCCCCTGCATCTCAGTCTTGATGACGTGCCACAGGATCCATTGGAGACTCTCAAACACAGACATCGGGCTGCTCTTTGTAATGGTCGATAACCCAAGTGTGTTGTCTGGTAGCAGATGTTTTACGGGTATGATATCGACACCCTTGGCTACACCCACGTTATTTCCGCCGATGAGAGACGCTACCGCTGTACCATGGCCGTTGCTGTCTTTCAGCTCATGGGTGTCGCCTTTCTCATCTTTAGCAACGAAGGACTCTGAAAAGTCTCGGCCTTGGAATTCCTACCGCGAACCTTTGTTCAGTACACATGCATACACCTAGTCAGACTGACAACCAAACTTTGAAATCGGAAACTCACCGCATGATTCTCGTTGATTCCGGTATCCATCACATACACATTCACCCCTCTGCCAGCACCGTGACTCGGAGAGGCGTCGACGGCCTCGAGATGCCAAAGGTTGCCCAGTCCAACATTTTGTCCCGACTGTGTTTGCCAGCGCCTGAGCCTGGAGGATAGTTCAAAAGGCGGCGGATTGAGCAGCACTCCACCGAAGAACGCAACCCCCAAGACGCCGGCGTCCTTCCCGATCTGCGACCTTCGTAGGTCGCGTGCGTACTGGACCTTGAGGGCGGTCTTGAAGCCCCTCAGGTTGAGGCCGGGCTGCTCGTAACGCTGGTTGTATGAGGCTCCCTCCTTTGGCAGCTGCGCGATGAAGTTGCCGAAGGCCTTTCCGTCGCAGTCCAACATAATGAGCACGAGGACATGGGACGCGGACTTCTCCTGGGGTGCCGGGGGTGCGACCGTCTGCTCGTGTTTTTCCCGTTTCGTGCCCTTCTTGACCTTCTTACCAAACATGCACATTGTTAAGCCGCACATGCTTGCAGACAGTTTGGGCAGCCGAGTTGGCCGACTTAGAGATGCCGGGTTTGCTCGACTTACTACATCTGGGCGGACGAATTTGAGCTGCAGTGGGAGCCCGGGAGCCCAACTGGAGAGTCAACCCATTGTATGTAATAATCCGCACCGGCTCACCACCACACACACACACACACACACACACCTCCCCAGGAGAAAACCACCCGTTCCGGACGCGCCCCTCACCCAAACTCAAACACATTTAGCTATCCCCCAACATGATAAGAAGAAGCAAAGAATTGGGTGTCGACATTAGTGGTCAGCATGGACGCGAATGCAGGCTAGCAGCACCCCAGAGGTAGCAATTCCCCGGATTACCATACCCTCGCATTGGTCCACGGACAACTGTGGCGCACCTTGCAGCCATCATCTACCCCTGGCACGTTGCCTAATGGGGAAACTCGGCCTGTGACCTGGGTCGCTGGGACTGCGACCGATCGTTCTGGCCCGGGCACACGAGGGTTACACACAGGAGCCAGCTAGTCAGCTAGGTCATTCCCCATTGGGCGCTGATAATCTTCTATGTATAAGTGGTGCGTATCTCCCGCTGTTTGTGCGTCTGCAGCCAGGCTTGCCAGGCCTGCAGCCCGCTACTTTTTCTTTTCTTGGGAGCTCGGCAAAACCTCCGGGGGTGGGGCGCCTTGAGGGAGAACCGATCTTACCTGCACAGCTGCAGCAACAAAGCCCAACTCAACCCCCCCCCCCCTGTTGAGGCACAGCGCACAGTTGCTATGACGGATCTTGGAGCGGGGGATAAGCAAGCCTGGTCTATCTACGACGCCTGTCTCACGCCTGTCTCATAAATCGAGTCTATTCGAATCAAATCTCGATGGCGACTAGTTCAATCTTCACTGCATTGTGGGCCTGCCATTCAGCATCTTGGGGCTTGAGATGCTCGTATACAGAGATGACTTGCCCTTGGCATCGGTTCCAGTTGTGGAAGCTACCTAACCAGACACGGGATACGGGACACGTTAAAGAGGCATGAGGGTAAGACGTCTTCGGCCCTGGCACCCTTGTCTCAACCACAGCCAGCCAGCCAGCCACATTACGAACTGTCTCGGTGATGCTATCATCGTACATGGCTATGGCATCACAAGGTTAAGAGCGACAACCAGCGATGATGTAGCCCTGGAAGGTTTGGACCCTGCATACTGGCTGGATTCTAGGGGTCTTGTCACACCTTAATCAAAAGCGGGTCTCAGCTTTACCATCCGTGTTGTTCCATTGGCTGGATGCTTCCTGACGTCACGTCACCCTTCAAGGAAATAAAGCAGGTTTGACAGGCAACTTTAATCATGGAAGTCAGCATGGAAGAAGGTGATGATTGGGAGATTATAGGAAGGTGAAAATGATCAAAAGGAGCTTTGGACCCGAGCGAATACTGGGATCGTTGTCTTTGCTCAGATTCTACTGCTGAGTTGACTACACTGATATCACCACTACCAAAGTCTCACACATTCCACGTTACCACACAACAACTCTTCCCAAAATGCCCTTCTTCTCTCGCCGCGAACCCGAAGAGGAGATCCCTCCCGAGCCCCAATACGAGGAGCCTCGCAAGCGCGGCCTCCTGGGCTCCCTGCGACGCGACCCATCGCCCACACCCACCTCGTCCACCCAGGCGACCAACTCGAGCCGCCAAACCACATCCACCTACCACAGCGCCTCGCCCAACCGCAGCTCCAGGAGCGGCAGCCTCCTGCACAGGTTCGGCGGCCACGGCAACGAGGAGCTCGACCCGTCCATCGTCCAGGCCCGGGAGAGGGTCATGGGCGCCGAGTCGGCGGAGCGGGAGGCCGACCGCGCGCTGGAGCTCGCGCGCCGGGAGGTCAGGGACGCGAGGGAGGAGGTCAAAAGGCTTGAGATCGAGGCCAAGGAGGAGGCTAGGAGGGCCAAGATCAAGCAGTACCATGCCAAGGAGGTGTCGAAGCGCGGCAAGGCTCTTGGTCGTAAGTTTTGAGATTACATACCTGATAAGGCGAGGTTGAACAGTGACTAACACAGAACATATAGGTCACGATATCTGAACGACTGTGATACAGCACGTCATGAGATCATCTTGACCGGACCGAAAATCATCGACCATCATCATACCACCCAAGCATTTCATTTAGTACACCTCATACAAAGCGGGGAGTTGGAAGCGTCTGAGTTCTAAGCAACGATACCAATATTTCACCTTGGTGAGCCAGCGGGACGGGCCTGTAATTTTTTTTTATACCTTGTATTACTGTCTACGGAAAATGAATGAAACACTAGCTGAGCTGGAAGAATCCATGCGGTCCACCACCTATGTAATAACAGCTACAGTGCCTGTGACATGTGCTGCCCCCTTCGCAACGCCATATGTCGAACACACGCGCATGTTCTCCTCTTTACTACACAAACATCAAAACCAGAACCTGGAAGACCATTGCCAGTCCTACTCCCAACCAAAAAGCGACATCCGGGCCCTCCATCGCACGTGGACCTGCACTTGTACTGACACCTCCGTTCGCGCTCGTTCCCGCCCTTCTGCAGCAACAATCGAAATCAAATGCACCCCCTCCTCCTCCGTGCCCTCCACGCCTCCTTTGCAAGCTGCGCGAGGGTTGGGTATGGTATGAGGAAGAGTTTGCTGAGCCGTGTAGATGCGCGGCTCCTGCATCGTTGTTCTCTGATGACAGAACCCCTTCCACGCCGGTGGTGTTGGTAATCTTGGTGCTGGCCGTGCTTGTGTAGTTGATTTCCGTGCCAGAAGTCAACATGGCCTCCGGAACCAGGCCATCGTCCTTCTTCACAACCTCGAATTAGCCACATACGATCCATTATCATGCGAAACTGGGACCATCGGCAGGAAACAACCCGGACCAACGGAAATGTGCTCCTCGAGAAGCTCTGAGGGGGGCTTGGAAGGAATAATGGACGAGGTGCTCTCTGCAATGGGGGTGACTTCTGGTAAGGCCTATGGGTACGACACTCAAAGGAATGTTCTCTTTTGAGGACGACGTCGTCGTAGGATGGGGATACCGAAGGCTGGTCAAGGGTGTTGGAGGAGGCTCAGCACCAGGCCAACCAGTAATGGACTTGGGCGTGTGGAGTGGATGGTATGTTTGAGGAGCCGCGGTCATGCTGATGTGGCCGTTTTGGCGGTTGCTGCTTTTGTTCCCCGGGACTGTAGATGATATCGAGGAGCACGTAGGGACTAAAGTGTCCCAGACAGTTGTTGTGGGTGTAATTTCGGTGCTGATAATGGGCACGACAGTCCCTGATGAAGTAGGTATGGGTTGGGTATTGGGCATAGAGCTGGAGGTGCGACTTGATGGAGGCAAAGCCGGACTTACAGTTAGGATATCGATCGGGGACGTGGTGTCTCCTTGTGCCAGTGTGCTTCTGGGAGCTTTTGTGGCGGAAGACTCGGGCTTGGTGGTGGGATGGATGGGATGGACCATATTTGCTGCATCGTCTGCTGTGTTTGATGGGTTGAATGGGAATGAGGCGATCATAACACCCTCGCCGATGAGGAGCCAGACCCATTGTCGTGGTCTGAAAGCCATTTTGAGAGTTGTTGGGTTTAGTTTGGAATCTGTTGTATGTTTTTTTTTCTACGTCTGTCAAACTGGCTAGAAGATGTGACGGCTATCTGAAGTGATAGGACCTGGGGGCCCACGTGACCTCCTTTCTCAGAGCATGGACGCTATAGCTGCCACCACGTTTCTGCAAGTATATAAGCCCCCCGTTCCATGTACTATGGTACATGCGAGAATGCACACCTATTACTTGATACCCTAGATGGTTCCTACACTGCATATGCCTAGGCCTTTCAGACATCGACTTACACTTTCTTGTAAGAAGGCCTCAAGAAGTCATTACAATCAAGACTGATGATTGTCTCCTAAATGGCTAATGACTACCTAAGTAGTCCACAGTCAGAGATGTTCAGGGCGTACGAAAGCTGTATCAACCGGTTTCTTAGTCACTCCGATCCGTTCTGATCGTTCTCATTTGACGAACATCAAATTGCCAGTAACTATGCCAACCAGCTGTCCCTTAACCGTAACAAGAAGATGGAGAGGATCGTGCAGTTGAGGGTGTGTAGCAGATGCTTTCTTTACTGGATATATCTGTTTGTACTGATATATAGTTCCGACCTCGGTCCAAAACAATTCGAGACTTGGCAGCCACTCAATATGTCGAAGTAATGACAACACCACATGAGACATCTCCAGCTGGAGTCTTGAACCACATAACCAGTGACAAACGCCGATTACGGCCAACCAGCCGAGCCTCCAAATCATACCAACGGGGTCCGGGACATTCGATCGACATGGATACTGGCCTTGTAATCGGATCTGAATATTCCTCTCTATAGTAGTGCGCTATACCACCAATCATACCATTAGTAAGTATATAGTAGCCTTCCCAACGTTGTGCCCATCCCAGATGTTCGCGACGGTACCCTCTCAGACATGGCTCAAGGTTTTTTTGTTTTCCTTCTTTTTTTTTTCTTTCTTTCTTTTCATTGTCTGGAGATCTAGGAGAGACAAGGACTTCCAAGATAACCAGGTACTTCGTCTGCCATCCTAGAGACCGAATGGATGTCTCAGTAACGGATGCAGCCTTCCGAAACTCTGCCAGCGCAGTTTCAAATTCGTTTGCCGGAACCATAATCGGAGTATGTAATGTAAGCAGATGGCAAGGTCCTAAATGCAGGTTGTCAAAACGAAACTGGCCTTTGAAGACTACAGATGAATGAATACATATCAATGCGCTGGATATATCAAATCAGCCCCCAGGTTTTTGATCTCATAATCACTTTGGTATCCAGTAGTTTCCTGGCCCGCCAGTTCAAAGTTCGAATCTCATTTGGCAGTCTTGATGAAAGACAACAATATGGAGACATTCGTTTTGCCACGGCGTGAAGGACCGGAACTCCTCTGCTTCGACGAACCTCTAAACATGGAGCGACTTGTTGCATCCATCCAAAAGGGCGAGACTTGCGAGCGAATTTCAAAGTACTTGACCTCCCAAGGAGATGAAAAGCTCCGGGATTTGATCAACGACGACATCCAAGGACATCCATCCATCTTCTACATCGTGGGTAGGAACGATACCTCCCTTCTTCGCTTGTGGGCGAAATATGGAGCCGATGTCAACGCGAGGACTGCACGTGGCCGGATACCTCTCCTAGTCTTCGCCATTACACTGGGAGGGTCTTTCAAGTGTGACACCACCGAGTTGGTCTGCACTCTACTCAGCCTGGGAGCACTTCCAGGTGTCATTCCAAAGGCCTTTCACACCCCCTTCGAGCGTACACTTCCTGCAATTTACTTGTTGAGAAGGTCACGAGGAAAGCATCATATTCCCGAGCCTTGCATCCAACCCTTCACTAACAAATCTATGCAGTCACTTGGTAGCACCATCCAGCCAGCCTATTGTGCTGGTATTTGCAGGCCCATCTGGACACGGAAAGACTGAACTCGCACTTCGACTGAAAGACCTCATCTCTGTCGACATGGAAAGGGTAGACTGCACTGGTATGAGATCCGATTGGGAACTGGTCGGTGCTCTGAGCCCCTGGGAAGGCTGGAAGAAGGGCTCACCTCTCAACAACTTTCTGGTCGACAAAGCAGGGTCTAGGTGCATTGTTTTTCTTGACGAGGTGGACAAGATGGATTCGAACATCTACGACTCTCTCTTGATTCCATTCGATGAGGGGAGATACAAGGACCGGATCACAAGAAAAGCGGACATCGACTGCTCGAAGGTCATTTGGATCCTGGCTACAAATGCATTTGACAGCGTCATCCAAGAATTTTGCAACACCAATACGTCAACGCTCTTTTCTACAGAGAACAGCATTGAGAAGCGCAGACTGGTAGAACAACTCTGTGAGACCCTGGAGGTGAAAGCGATTGACGCCTTCGGCGCTCCCCTGGCTGGCCGAATCACAGATTTCATCCCCTTCCTTACCTTTTCTTACGAAGAACGAGCAGTGGTGGCTCAGAAGTCGCTGACTATCATGGGGAAGCAACTGGCTCGACCTATCAAGTTCTCCGAAAACAAGTCCGAGGAACAGCTGGTCGGAAACATCGACACGAAGGTCGACGATGATTATGCAGTTTGCCGGATCTTGGCCGAAGGTTACAAGCCGAAGACTGGCGCGCGGAGCATCATGAAGGCTGTGGAGCAGAGGGTTAAAGCTAAGGTTGTGAGAGATTACTGTTTCGATGTCGAGCCAGAGGTGGCGGGTGACCAAGGCATGACAGCATATCACATTCGAGCCGACGTGGACAAGAAGAAGGTCGAGGTCTGCCGAGGGCCTATGTCTTCCGTCAAGAATACTGAGGACCCTGAGAGTCGGGAGGAATGATGAGCAAGCACATGAGTCTCTTCTGGTTCAGATGACGGACCAACAAGGTGTGATGTCGGCATCTGGAGGATTTGGATGCGTTGCAATCGTGGAGATGGGACTCGGGCACGAGGCTGATGGAAGAAAATGGTGTTCGTGGTTTGAATAGTGCTCTGGAAATGGTACTCACGTAGATAGATGTACTAACTGCAGCTAGTCCAGCAGACTTCCAAGTTGAAAACACTATGTGCTGCTGAAGTGATAATGGGCCAATGCTATGTACATTAGTGCCACCTTCAACTGCCAAACCGGTAGTCATGGCACAAGGCTCGTCACTAATGGCAGCAAGTCAATATACCTATGTACAAAAAAATCAAGGGCGCAGGCAGCGTCAGAGGTTGTTGCAACGCTGATGGTTTGTTGATCAGAGCCTCAATGCCTCTCCATCTACGGTAACAACTCCCCCATCAACGCGTCTCTTCCTGATGCGTCTTCTTCGTCACATCGTAGGCAAGCCCGCGATTGCAATGAAAAGGATGTGTCGCGTCACTCGGAGGCAGTGGGGTACCGAGGACACAATGGAAGACGACCGTGGGCAAGCCCAGAGGGTAATCCCCGTTGACAAAAATAGGAATAATCACGATTGTACTCCGTAGAGCACTTTCAGAGATTAAAATGAAAAGAACAGATACTACACTTGATCTAAGCCAAAAGGCAAAGAGAGCTGAAGAGAAACCAGGAAGAAAACAAGTAAAAGTGAGAGAGGGCGAGCAGGTTTATATAGGTTTGCAGAAGTGGTCCTACACGTGACAGACACGTAAGCGACCCACCTCCTTCACGCAGTCGCCGCCTCCCTCTTATGGACAACGCTTTACTGTTCCTGGATATTCTGCCAAAATCTTTCGTAGCAGCCTGGCAGCATGGAAACTCCCCAACTGCCGTCACTCACAGAAGAAGCGAGTGAGTCCTGTGGTGGTCGCAGATACCCTAAGGCAAAGCAAGGCGAGCCAGCTCTTACCGGCTACCCCTTACTTATCGAGCGATCGACTACGAATACTCCTCGAATATCAATCATTGCTCTTTAGCTGTTTGTAGTGTCCGCCAAGTTGGATGCGCTGGTCTCGAGGCTACTGGGTCACCTATGATGGATGGTACCGATGTGGAGTTCAATCCGAATCAACGCGTTTGGACCACAAGCTTCCTGACATGCTGGGTAGTATTATAGGGTGTTATCAATTGCAAATATAAACGCTGATAAACCGGACAAAGGCAATGAAGAACAAACGCCAGGCATATGCAACCTTCCAAAACCGAAATGCAACACCCCCTTCCCCACGCCCCCCATGAATGCGGTACCATGATCTAGATAGCAACCCTCTTGAAAAGCAGATCCTTCGTCGGGTCTGGGATGTTCTGCGTCGTGAACTGGAGGTTGGCATACCTCTCCTTCGACCCGTCAACCATCTTGATATCATAATCGAGCAGCGCCCTCGACACAATCATCTTGATCTCGTTGGCCGCGAAGAACCGTCCAGGACAAGCGTGCCGGCCATACCCAAACGTGAGGTTCGTCGGGCTCACGGACACAAACTGGTTGGACGCGCCGGCGCCGGCCTTGCCCGCGCCCTCGAGGCCCTCCTGAGCGCGCGTGCGGTACGACCGGAACGCGTCGAACGTCTCCGGGTCGTCGATGACCTCGCCGTCCATGGTCACCGCGTACGCGGGGACCTCGATGATGCAGCCGGCCGGGATGACCTGGCCGTTGGACAGGGTGAAGGTCTTGAGCACCTTCCGCTGGAAGGAGGTCCAGTTGATCGGGTCGAACCGCGCGGTCTCGCGGAGGAAGCTGTCCAGCTTCTTCATCTTCTGCAGCGCCTGCGTCGTGAAGGTGCCGTGCTCCCGCAGCACCTCGCGGATCTCCTCGCGCAGCTCCGGGATGATCTCGGGCATGGCGGCCGCGTTGTAGAAGGCGTTGGTGGTCGCCCCTGTCGTCGTGTGGATCGCCGCGAAGGTCAGCCCCAGCTGGATCGAGGCGAGCTCCTCGCCTCCTTGCTGGCCGAACTTGCTCTGGCCACCGTCCAGGACCCACTGCAGCAGGTCGTCCGGCTTCTGGTAGTCGGGGTCCTCCCTCTCTGCCTTCTGTCTCTGCTCGATGATGGGCCTCATGTAGTTCGTGGCGGTCTGTTCGCGCTGCTGGAGGGCCTTGACTTCCGGCAGGGAAGCGGCCTTGAAGATGCGCTGCCAGGGCTTGAGCTGGGAGACGGCACGCTGCGCGCCCATCACGTCCTTGGTGTAGTTGATAGCAGTATCGATGTACTCCTCAGATCGGCACAGCTCGGGTCCGATAAAGATGCGCCCGGAGACCTTGGCCACGATCCGGAGAAGCTTGCTGTTGATGGGGACATGGGTGAAATCATTGCATGGCGGGAGCTCCTCCTGGAAACATTGGTCAACCTCTTCGGCGATGACAGGGTTCAGTCGGTCTAACAGTCTCATTAGCAAGTTTCAATGCGTCATAACTTCCATCGCAAGGCATACTCAGGGCGGGAGTCAAGTCTTTTTTTATTACGTGGGGGATGATGGGTCGGTCAGCCCGGATACCGGTGTACTTGGTTTGCATGGACTATTGCGTGTCAGAGGTTGCTCTATTGTGAAGAATGCTCGTTAATTGAAGCAGGCACATACCTCGTCAACCGCTGCGGCAAAGCTGACGGTGTCATCGGGGAGATCCTTCAGTTCACTCAGGAATCTAGGGTCGACTGCGACAACAGTGGATGCTGTAGATAGATTTCGCGGTTAGCAAAGGGCAAAGTTTTGTATTATCCTGCGACCTGAGCATGAGAAAACCTACCCCTTGTTGTAGTGATCCTGAAAACGCCGTTCTTGAACTGTACATCCTGGAGGTTAGCTGAAGCTCTATACTCGTCCGATACAGTTTGGTTGCTTGCCTTCTTGTATCCATCCAGGTAGAGCTGCTTAGCACTCCGCATATAAACGAGTCGTCGTTTATCAGCATCTCCTATTTCAAGGCCGACGAACGGTATCTTGGACAACGGGGCTTGCGTGAGAACGGATTGAAGGACCCATGCCGCAGCGCAAACAAGCAGTGTGGACGCAACATATGGCCATTGTGTTGCCACTAATTCAGTTACTCTCGAAGTGGTTGAAGGGGTCTCCATGGTTGCGGTTGTTGTCGGTTTGTGTTTAAGTTGGGGTTTGTGTTTGAGTTAAGGTCTGTGTTGTGTTCAGCAATAGATGATGAACGCCGATGAAACTCTGTCGATGAAAGAGGCAAGTGGAGCAACAACACCACGAGGGAGACATGGCCGTCTTATATCAAGATGGTGCCGTTCAGGGCTCGGGAAGGTTGCCCAAACCGTTGTTCCGTACATAGAGTCCCATAGAGTACAAAGTGGAACGCAATCTACATGGTAATTGGTATAGCGATGCAAAAGGGTCCGCATATGCGGATACAGAGACCGGGAGCTTTCACAAGTGCCGGTGTAGAGTCTGTTCGTTGCCCCAGAACGGCACTGTCGATCCCCAGTCGACTCAGTATGTAAACCGGCGTCCAGAGAAACAGTATCCGTGGGCCCCACCCGTACGCTGTGCTGCCCACTACGGCCTAACAAACCATCGGGGTCTTTCGAAACCCCGAATCCGCCCAGGGCTTTCGAGTGGAGGGCCGTATTCGTGTCCGGTGCGGAAAAAGTAAATGTATTACCGTATGGATTCGAGGGGGAAATGGCGGGATAGGCCAGTAATTTCCTCAGATCGATGTCCCGCGATCTGCATATGTGTAACACCCTACCCCGCGCAACTACTATCTCCTGCCGAATTCTGACCGCCCTCGGCCGGTTTTAACACAAGGGGACTTTGCAACCGTGTACTATATAGGGTACCTAGGTACCTAGGTAGCTCTGGGGGCCTGTTTTTAGGACCGCTGCGGGTTGAGTTTATCACTGCTTGTCAGTTAACGTTTCTGCCACGAGACGAGAGTGCCCAAGTGGGTCCTGCGGTCGGGTAGCGTCGTTATAAGTACCGGGTCTAATGATAATAACCTTGGAAGGCCGTTACTGCGAAAATAGGGGGTCGCTAATGACTTTGGTATTATTCGCGGTGGCTCCATGCAGTGTTCCACAACAGCCAATGAACCTCCAGCGTATCCGCATAATGGCGCCTGGCGTTCTATATATGCATATCTACCGAGGTATGTACCTTCCACGATGCATTACGCGGAACTCTTTGAGGCTTATTACTGGCTTTGACATACAGTCAACTTGGCGAAATCCTTCAGCCCCTGGTGTGTTCCTGTTCTAGGCATGGACAGCGTACAGTGCCTGCCTACCCCTGATCGGAGATGAATTGCTGGCAGCCAGAGATATTTCCTAAATACTGTACTATTCTAGTAACCAGGCAGTCCAATGAAATAGACTCATACTAAAGCCAAATATATAATTTTCCCCTACCAAAGAACAACCCCGGTTCGGAGGTATTTCTACGATTAATATCTCTTATTTGTTTATGCGGGAGTACGAACGCAAGTAATTGCTGGCAGCCAAAAAATATCTCCTGATTATATGGGGCTTTATTTCATACGAGGGTTATCTCCTAAGAGGGGTAGGCACTGTGTTACGATCAGCACCCGAATAAAACACGTTTTTCAGGAATCGGACTGTTGAAGGAAGCCGCCTCTGCGATGGCTTCGCCATTCCTTCTTGCCAAGACGATCGGCCCTGAGCCAACTGGTAAGAAGGTGTCATAAGCCTCGTCGCATCGAGTTATAATTCGAAGCCAGAGGATGCCAAGGCAAGGGTGAGTCAGTTCACTACATAAAGCGGTGTCATGGACTGGCTGCGGCTTCTATTTAGCAGCAGGCACGGGAGCTTGCAGTATACCTATCTCGTTATTCTGGCAGGATGGCATGGACCGAATCGACCTGCCTGGACTAGACTTGCTCCATAACTAATCATGGAGAAAGGCTGACGATGCGCGACAGTGGCTTCGATCTCTAAGGCTTTCCAGACCAGTTGAAGCCTAAATATATCCCCGCCGCCTCAGGCATCGAGTACGCCACGCAACAGCCAGGCACTCGACAGTTCGGCGAGTTCAATATCATCCTCTACGGCGATAGTAGCTGCTTCACCGCTCGCGAGCCCAAACCAGGCTGTCTAGCAAGCACATATGGGCCTTCAGCTACACACTTCTGGTCCTATTTTGCACCCGAGAATGACCGACTGGTTTTCAAGCATATGCAAATCCTTCGGGGCCAGACCCAAGTCCTTGATAATCCCGATAGCACTGCCCATGCGAAAGTGATTGATAATCTCGTCCACGCCGTCTTTGAGCAACTGATGCCCTTCAAGTTGCCCTGGTGTCGAGGACACTCTTCTACGTCGTACCCATGGTTTCCTGCTACTCTCTGGTCTTCTCGTGTACGCATGTTTGGTAAATCTGCTGGCGCCGATGTATCTTCAAGATGAGGCGGTCTCTTTACCCAAGTTGACATGGCCGCAGTGGTCAGCTTTCCCCTATCTACATATGTACTTTTAGAGCATTTCGAATGTGCTTTCTACCTTGGAGCAGTCCATCTCAGTGTTCATTTTCCGCTTTTCAAGGCATTGGACTCAAAAGATCAACAGATCGGTGTTTTGTGAATGAGTCTTTAAGTTGGTAATACTATGATAAATGGCAGACACTGCGGATTTGATGAGCAGGGTTTCCCAAGTAGGGTCCACTTGATCTCAGCCCCCATCGAGAACATGATTACGGGGGCAAATCGTAACATGAGAACAGCCATATGACACCAAATCTATGCTCAGTCAAGTGGGGCTGGTCAACCTCTTGGGTGGCTGCCTACTCAAGTATATAGTCCATGGGTACAGCGGAATAATGTCAGCTATGTACTTGTCCAGTGAGTCGATCCCCAGATACTTTTGATGCTAGTAGTCGAGTACAACAACCCGCAGTCGTCTTTAAACGTGGTATGAAGCATACAGGGACAATGATGGACGTCTTTGTTGAATGGGACAAGCAAGCCGTTCTGTTGGTTTCTTCGGACAGGAATGTAATTATATTAGTTTGAAAATCGGTCCACGCCAAAGAATTGGTCTTATACATCTGTACAGATACATATGTAGAGCAGTGGTACGTTACCAACAACACGATCTATCCCCGAGTGGCACACAACCACGGGTTACAGAGCGTGCTGAGCCACTACGCATCTCGAGCGCAACAACAAAGCATCCTCGAAGGGCTAAGGATCAACATAATGGTCGCAAGATATGAATCCGAGCCAGCTTCGCAAGGGGAAAACCCTCAAGATCGTTTAGCTTGGGATAGTTTCTTCGTGCCAAATTCCAAGCCACGCCTGGAAGTATCACCTTGAGAACGTGACTCCATAGGTACATTATGTACTATTACTTGGTAACATCTGGCAAAAGAATGAGCTTTATACCAGAGTGGCGTTGTGTTTTGTCCATCTCGAAGATTGGCAGCGGTGAAAGTGATATTGAGTGCAGATAATTACGATTTATCACCCGTTCTTGCACCTGGGGCAGTACCACCTTCTAGATAAAAATGGGTTCGCCCTTGTCTAGTCCATTTACTATACCGTGGAAGCAGAAATGTGCCGTGGAGGATTAGTATCGCACCAGCTTGAGCTGACGACGGTGACGGCTATTCAACGCTTGCTGGATACTTGAGCAGGTTTTATAGAAC
The DNA here is from genome assembly GCA_016508685.1 of Cytospora piceae. Taxonomy (NCBI): domain Eukaryota; kingdom Fungi; phylum Ascomycota; class Sordariomycetes; order Diaporthales; family Cytosporaceae; genus Cytospora; species Cytospora piceae. The sequence continues at coordinate 12,745 of JADMLE010000017.1, read as the reverse complement.
GGGGCCAGAAAGGGGAGCTATTTAATGAGATAGTATCGACTCTCGGAAAGAGACTTACACGATACTCACGTCTTGACGGCGACTCTATTGTTGAAGAAATTACCGACTTGCTCATGAAGTTGCACTTGTGCTGCTCGTTGTGGAAGTGTGATTCTCTTTGAACTGCTGTGTCACAGCTACATACACACACACACACACACCGTTCTCAACTGCTATATAAGAATCAATGTCCCGTCACCCCTACTGTACATGGGGCCTCTTTTCTCTTCATGAAATATCAAGTCTTTTGCTACGCACCATAGAACTCATGCAGCGCCGTGGCATGCTGCTCGGTAATATCGACCTCCAATAATGTACAAGCTGTGATGATGTCTGATATGACGGCGGTAACGTCTGAAGGCATGGCCGGAAAAGAGCAGCCAACTATGCATAAGTCCAGCATGCACATTTTGGCATGGTACTCCCCTGACCTGCCGTTTCGAGCCCTTCATATGGACAGGCTGACCTAAGGACACCACTCCCTGTACTCTGTTCATCTGTGCGGTCTTCCTTACAAGAAATGAATAAGTGCCTTCGTCACCGAAGGTAATAGTCAAAATCAGGTCGGTCGGTTCAAGACCAACTGAATAATTCCGGAGCATACCTGACGGCTGAGGAGCTACCTAGGAACTCTCCCGTCAGTGTCAGGAACCCCTCCAGTACCATGGCTTAGCCTGTTGGGATGAGCATATCGGCGTGCTCTCCCCTGAGTAGCTCGCTATAATTTAGTCATGTTGAAGGCCGGGGGTAGGACCATCGAGGGAGAGGCTCTAAGTGGAGGCGTGTACTGTACATAGTCAGCCATTCCGCAAGCAACATGTGATTCACTGAAGCTGCTGGTCAAATCGCTTACCTTCGGTGATACACTGCTTCGAAGGAACCGAGAGTTTGCTTCCTATTCTTTTCCTTTTGTTGGGATTTTTGTTCCTTTTTCTTCGTTGGGCCTTTCGTGTGGGGGGGGGGGAGGGTGGTTTGTTTGACGAGTCACCCAAGCTAAACCCTAACCCTTGACCAAGCCACAACTTCTCAGCCCATCAACAAACAACACTTCGTGGTGGCTGAACCTTTTCTTTCCACCCCCTTTCACACCAACTGCCTCCATCAGCTCCGCTTCTACACGACTTGAACTCGAAACAGGTTTCAGGTCCTTTTGGGGTGCGGCGCGGAGTTGTCGTTCCTGGGGCCGCGACAGGTTTGCTGTTGGTTCAATCGAGGCGCTTACTCAATCGCATCATACTTGAGTATGCGAACTTGTCAGAGATTTACGGGATCCGTACTTCATATATCCCTCATCACAGCCTTCAGGGCACTCAGGGCAGTATCAAAGGAGGACCGACCCTCTCTTGAACGGAGGGCCCTCAACGGAGACGGATGGGTCCCTTTCGCGGTAAGCGAGGACCAACGTCCTCATCACACAATTTGTGATTTTTTGCTGATCTTCTTTCTCCTCCAATCTTCCCACCGAAACGGGCAGCAGGCTGTACCCTGCGTCGCATTCTATCTACATGCCGCTCGATGATACCGAACCCATCTGCAAGAGAAATTGTCGATGGGGGAGGGGGGCTTTCAGATGTTGATATGTACTGTACTGAGGAACCCGGCAACAGTAATTATCTATTCTTTCGCAAGGTTTGGTCTTACCGCAGATAAGCCTTCACTAGCCCTTCGACCTCCATCCCGGAGATACCACAAACCGATTGTTCATTTGTCAATCTGTCGACTTGGCAGCTTGGTTGGCAGCTTGGCTGGTTGGATAGATCATCGACGTTGATGATCTCAGTCTCTAGTCAGTTATGGGTGGAGCATTTGGCTGGCGGGCTCGGAAGGCTCCGTTGGCCTGTGGAGATATTCAATGTTCTCTCCTGAACTAGTGGGGCGCCTCCTGGTCTCGACTATCCACAGAGTTCAACAGGGCCCAGGATGCGAGGCTCACTCATATTATTTTACAATCTGCTTGAAGTTGCGCCAGAGGAAGACTGGTTCGCTTCACGGGGTGGCTCCCATCGACACCCGACCCGCGAAACCAGAAAGATGGACGCAATGCTGCCTCCATCACGGACTTCTGCAGCGGACCCCCGTGATATGGTAAACCCCTGGGACTGGGGATTCGCACCGCTTTCTCCCAAATCGCATGGATCAAAGTGGATGATATCTTGTTTTGGCCCCTTTTAATAGAATCTTATATGCCGACATCGAGCATTGCCAAAACTGGGAACAAAGAGTGAGCCACTCCCTTACCTTCCCTGCACAAGCTAGAGAATTAAGGTTGGCCATGGGGATCATCATCCTCATAATGCACTGACGCCGGGCGTCTTTACGCTCACGGTGCCAGTTCGTCTCTCGGAGAAGCCACTTTCCTCTTCCTGATTCTTTTGGAAATTCTGGAAGAGCGACGCCCACGACACGATGTCCGCCGCCTCCGCGGCTCTTGAAGCAAGCAGCTCACTATCGCCGCTACCACCAGTCTACCGGCGATGCCAAACCGCCCTGCTCGCCGTGGGCAGTGTTTCCCTCATCACAAGCAGCCTTCTCTTTCTTCACATCACCTACAAGCTCATCCTCTGGAAGGTCAGGGACTCCCGATCTCAGAAGGGTGAAAATGCTGCCAACGTTGCCGCCACCGAGAATGTCGACTTGAGCCTGGGGCTGTCCGAAAACCACTACTATCAGACCAGGCAAAAGGCCGGGGGAGGCACCGCGACGACACTGCCCAGGGGGCCTCTCGCCAGGTCGGACACATTCCAGAACACAATAATACGCCGCCAAAAACCACCGAACCCGTTGCTGCTCCTGATATACAACCTCATCTTGGGCGACATATTTCTCTCGATATGTTACATGAACAACGCTGTCTGGCTGGCCAAGGATGGGGTCGAGGTCTCATCGATAACCTGCCGCGCACAGGCCTGGAATATATCTTTTGGAAGTATGGTCACCAGCGGGTTTCTCTTCGCCATCTCCTTGTTCAGTTACGGCGGCATCATCCGGGGATACAAACCGTCCCCCGGGATTGTCATCCTGGCCTGCGCCATCGTCTGGGTCCTCTCCGTAATTATTTCCAGCATCGGGTTGATTTTCATGAACGTCGATGACTTGTTCAGGAGGCAGACGCTATGGTGAGTGCGCCTGCCACACTATATATGTACTCATCGTTGCTCTCATGACGGCCTTTCATTCTTCATGCTTCCTTCACTACTGACACTGCGAAACAGGTGCTGGATAGGCGAGCCACACAAAATCTGGCGGCTGAGCATCTACTGCTGGGGCTTTACAGCCATGGGCGGCACCACGTTTCTATATAGCCTGATCTTCTACCGCCTGTGGCGCGAGGGCCGATCGTCACGCTACATGCCTCATCAAGAGGGCTCGATCGCCTCGACCAGCCGCACCAGGACGGACGACAGCACGCCGCTGCGCCCCTCGGGCCACCACCCGGCCTTTCTAATTTACCCGTGCATCTATATGTTCACGGGGACGCCCATCATGCTCGGGTCCCTGATCCCGGCCCTCGAGGAGGACCCGCGGTTCATGGCCGTGGCCGGCTGCATGCTCGCCGCCACGGGCCTGCTGGACTCGCTCTTGTGGTCCAGCATCCTCCTCTTCAGCAACAAGGACGACATGCACAACGCCGGGCTCGACCAGTTCACCTTCATGCGGACGCCCGAGGGCCGCACGCTCGGCAACATCGTGTTTGTCCAGGGCGGTGGTGACACCGCCAATGGTGGTAACAGCAATGATCATTACGACAAAAACAACAAGTGGAAGCGGGCTTCGTGGCACTCGAAGAAAAAGCACCAGGGGTGGGGTCGGCTGGGCGATAGGAACAGCAGCCAGGTGTCGCTGCCGCGGGATGTACTGGAGATCGAGCAGCAGGGGATACATATGGACATTGTCACGTCTGTGGTGGTCGAGGGCGAGGGCTCGATTGGTTCACAATCCCGGGATCAGTCGAGGGATAGGGGCCACGAGCGTGGGAGGTCTATAGAATCGCCCGTATGACCCGGGCCTGAGGCTCTGTGTGAGTTTTGCATGTGCATACATCGACCAATACAGGTTTATTGGTTTGTCTGTTGCAGTCCCCCATCCTGGAAGACGACTCGTCACCATGGATGGCATCTTAGGCTTTTCACGTGAGCGCACAGGGAATGGCCCGTGACAGAAGTGCCATGCATGAAGCCATCGCCCATTAGCCAAGGGTCCCCCCGTCCAGCCCGACCAATCCTTCTCGCCTTCACATGCACCTTCCAGGTACTGGCGAGTCAAGATAGAGGCCCACTCCACCCTCAAGTAAACAAAGCTCCCCGCTCGTTTACATATCGCTCTCTCTCTCTCACCCCCTCCCCCATCGGTCGGGGGCTGACGGGCTTTTGGTGGATATTCCGTTTACGGAGCGTTTACGGAGTACAGACTCGCGGCGGTTTCACTCGCGCTCTGGAAGGACGCACGTGGCTAGAGGCGGAGATCCTCACGCCACTTTCCACTCAGTGTTGGGTAGAGAGGGTTGCAGGGCGCGGTCTTTTTGGTGTTTGTCGCCGAAAACTTGAAAACCACGACCCAAACCCGAGTCTTCCTTCACCTTTACACGACGAAGACCTGTCGCCATTTTTGTTCTTAAATTTCCGTATCTGCAGTTGCCTACCATAAACCCCCCCCCCCCAGGAGAGGAACAAGTCAGGATACCAAAATAAGGAACGCGAAAGCATAAAAATAAGAATGGCAGCGACCCAGACCATCGAAGTCCCCCACCTGGGCGGCACCAAGGCCGGCTACGCCATCTCCAACGCCACCAACACCATCGACCCGACAAAACCGACGATCCTCCTCATAAACGCCATGTGCATGACGACCTCCCTCTACAAGGACCAGTTCGCCAACGACGCCCTCACCTCCGCCGCCAACCTCCTCGCCGTCGAGCCCCTCGGCCACGGCGCCACCAGCTGCCCCGCCGAGCACTTCACGTACTGGGACTCGGCGCACGTGGCGCTGCAGGTTATGGACAGGCTGGGCGTGGAGACGGCGTATGCGCTGGGGACCAGCCCTCTGTCAACCGAGAGCAGATAATTCCCGTTTTTGGCAGGTTTGGACTCCCGAGACACTGTCTTATGCATGTTTCTGGAGTGCATCTCGAGTCTGATACATGTATCGTGAGTTGAGACCCCTGTCTCTGGAGTTGAGACCGTAAGCTTCGAGTCCTGATATGATGCTATCACGGCTCCTACCTGGGCCCTCGAATCGAGTCAACCGAGGGCAGATAATATCTAGCCTTCGAGTCTAGCCTTCGAGTTCTGACTGTCCCGGCTGCCATCACGTCCCATCACGGCCCATCACGGCATCTCGTAGCTTCTTTTTGTCGCTTTTGTCGCCTAGCCATCCAATCGAATAGCCTTCCTTTTCGGCTCATTTAGCCCTTCATAACTGACCTTCAGGCTACGATTCCTATGTCGCCTATGTCGCCCATGTCGCATTCCACCAGCTGGCTGTCCGCTAGCCGCCAGATGCCTTTCCGGCTCCGTGCCGGCGCGCCTGATTAGGGCATCTCTATAGTCACTTCTGCTTCCGTGCCGGACCGCATGTCTAAGGCATTCGGAAGCCATCTCGGGCTCTATGCCGGCGCGCCTGTCTGAGGCATTGCGGAAGCTATCTCGGGCTCCGTGCCGGCGCGCTTGATCAGGGCATCGCGGAAGCCATCTCGGGCTCCGTGCTGGCGCGCCTGATCAGGGCATCACGCCAGTCACTTCTGATTTCGTGCCGGACCGCCTGTCTAAGGCATTGCGGTAGCTACCTCGGGCTCCGTGCCGGACCGCCTGATCAGGGCATCTCCGTAGTCAATTTGATTCCGTGCCGGCGCGCTTGATCAGGGCATCGCGGAAGCCATCTCGGGCTCCGTGCTGGCGCGCCTGATCAGGGCATCACGCCAGTCGCTTCTGATTTCGTGCCGGACCGCCTGATCAGAGCATTGCGGAAGCTATCTCGGGCTCCGTGCCGGAGGGCCGTCTAAGGCATCAGAAGCCTTCTGCAGCTGAGGCAAATGCGTACACACCGGTCTGGAGGGCTCGCTATACAAATTACGTGACCGGTTTACCAACCGGTTCTGCCCAACTTACCCTAGACTTTATTTCGAGATTCTCAGGTTTCAATCAGATTTAGGTCAAGAAGGAAGAACTGAAGCTATGTGTCACAATCGAGGGTCGCTAAAAATAGCCATTTCGGGACCGAGCATTATCACGTGACCTTAGTCACCAGAGTTTAGGTAGGGAGTCTGCAAGATCGATGACCTGCTGTGAAGTTAGAATCAGACGACCTGACAATCAATCTATTTACTATAAAGGGGTCTTAGGCTAGACGAGGGATAGAGGCGTGATAGTATAATTATAAACGGCCTCTTACGACCGGTATAGGCTACACAGAGTAACAGAGGCTCTAAAAAGGGCTACCGCTCCGTGATAGTATAATTAGTACTCTAGAATAGCCTCTCACGGTCTGTTAGGCCGAGTAATAGAGGCAATAAAAGGGGAACAGCATGCCTAGCATCTACAGAGAAGATCTGGCCCGGAGATAAAGTTCGAAAGGCCTTTACGCACATATAACTCAACACGATTAAATAGTGCCCTTTAGCCGTGTGATTTAATACGATTCGGCAGATATGTCGAGGACAGCCTGCTATTATTTCTATCTAGCCCTCGAATCGAGTTACCCGAGTATATTCTGAGTCACTATTTCTAGAGTTAACACCTCACATTATCTCGCTATCTTCCTAACCCTCCTCTATATCCTGACTTCCATCATATCTAATATCCATCCTCGCCTGTTCACCGCTCCGTCACTCCTCATTAGTGGTCTAGCGGTCCTCCTCCTCCTCCTCCTCCTCCTCCTCGGCATTGATCTTCCGCTTCGATAGTATAGCTCTGGAAGAACTGGCTTAGGGAATGTTGAAAGGAGATCGATCGTAAACCTTACGGCTATCGGCGAGCCTAATAGCCGTAAACCGGGCACGACTATACACCATAGTACGGTCGATGCCGCCGGCGACCTAGCTGTCGAACGTGTAGCGCTTGCGTCCGACCTCTGTCACCTGTGCCTAGATCCGCCATCCACGTGCGAGGTACAGCCTTAGCTTGTTCTACACCGAGTTCTAGTTCATCTTAAAGACAAAGGTCCGGACCCGGCCTCCGTCGTCCTTCAAGGCCAGGCCCAAGGCGTTAATGCCCGGCACACGAGGCTCCTCGGATAGCTCGTAGACCTCGTTCTCGACAGGGAACGCCTCGTTAAGGACTCCATAGAGGCCGGTTCCGACTAGATGTTGTAAGTGTTTGCATATATATTAGGCAATAAAGCTAGGGTCTTATAAAAGGTTCTAGCCTCGCCGAGGTCTCGGGTCTCGGACATCTTATCGACGAAATAAGTAATAGCGTTAAATAAAGTCTTGTTATCTTTCAGCTAGGTGGTTTTGAGAATAAGTGTATAAAGCCTAAGAAGTTTAGGCTTACTAGGAGCACCGGTATAGTAGATAAATGCAATAGGCGACCAACGTATTCTCTCGTATAGTCTGCAGAGTAACGATATCCTGCAGAGATATGCAGAGATCTAGAACAGATTTCTTTATCCCCTAGAAACACTATACACTATACCGTACCGCGGCTAGCTAAGCAGAGACATTAGTTATACCTAATAGAGCTCCGTTTACTAGGCTACTCTCAAAAAATCGTCGAATTTGAGTCGAACGAGAGTAAGTAATCTTTATTCTACGTTAATGTCACCTCCGTCAGGCCTAGGCCGAGTAATAGAGGCAATAAAAGGAAATAGCATGCCTAGCATCTATAGAGAAGACCTGGCCGGAGATAAAGTTAGAAGGGCTTTATGCACATACAACTTAACACAATCAAATAGTGCCCTTTAGCCGTCTAATTTAATACGATCCGACAGATAAAGAGTCTCCACGGGCACGTAGGCTATATTAATATAAGTTTAGATTAAGTAATTATTTTGCATTAATAGAGCTCACGAATCTTTCCAAGCCTTAGCCTTATTACTAGATACTCGACTACAATCGAAGTCAAAGTTCAAGTCAAAAACTCCATACGTCCCTATCGTCCACGGGTGTTCGTTTTATGTTTCTAAAGCCATAAGCAGGCCAGGCATCCCTCTACAAACATAAAAGACCCGGCTGTCTATATAGAGTGCATCGTCTCTACCCCGGCGGCGACACCGCCAAAAGAGACACTGCCAAAGAGACACCGCTTCGCGCGGCCATCACAGCACAGGCTCGAGGCCGTAGACGAGCCGAGCGACCGTCTCCTTCGCCTTTATAGCATTATAGCTAAGCTCCTCCATCAGGTTACCCTTTTCCGCGAGCTTAACAAGATTTATCTTCATCTCTAGTCCCTGCCTATATGCCCTCCCCGCCGCCTGCTGCTTCTTCGACAAGGTAGGCGGGAGCTCCGTAAACCAGATGTTGTTAGCCCGCTAGATGTTAAACCCTTCCGCCGCGATAGACGTAACGGCGATAAGGACCTTATTAGGACTATCGGCAGTACAGACCTCATTTATATCGGCGACAATCTTAGCCCGCTCTTTATTATTGCACCTAGAGGATAGCAGCAGCGGCTTCACGACGCCCCGGAGCGCGGGGTCGCGCAACAGGAGGACGTACGTTAGCACGGCGCTTACGGGCTAGGTGTGGAAAATAATAGCATAGCGTTTACCCGACCTGTCTAGCGGCGCGGTCTTTTCGTCCTAGTCCGCGACTATCTGGTCGATCAGCATCCTAACGTAGCGGAACTTAGCCGAGTTGCGTTAAAGCGCGTCTAGGTAGGGAGACAACTCCTATCTAGACAAGTCCTGCACGGCAGTAGCGAGAGGCTTTCCTTCGAGGAGCAGTTTTTAACAAATGTAGGCGGCGACCTAACAGTTATCTGCGTTAAAGAATTCCGAAGGGAGAGAATTCTGCAGGACCGCAATGTACGGGTATATCGAAGCGCGCTGCAGTCTCGTAAAGCTCGCGTTAGGAGACTTCTGCTAGCTACTCGCTAGTCCCTCTATTACTAATGCTATCGTAGGTATAGGATCTGCCTTGTTACCCTTGTCCCACTCGGCCTTCAGCTTCTTAAGCTACCTCTCGACGAGGACCTAGACGCCTGTCATTAGGGACTTGAACGCAGTAGCCGTGTCGTCGTCCATAACGGGGTCGAGTTGCTTATAGTCTTCCCGGCACGCCGGCAGAGGGTTAATCGTCTTGCCGCGGTAGCGCTAGCCCTGCTAGAGGCTCTACATTATAGGCTTAAAGAAGTCGACGAGCTTGCGGATATCCGGCTTTATGTCTTTAACCGTCTTAGTCCGGTCGCCGAGGACGCGTATCAGACCGAGGTACTGCTGTCGAGCTTCCGAAAACCTAGCTACCGTCGCGTGGAACCCGCCCTCGTCGAGGCACTGCAACATTTACGAGCCCTCGAAGTAGCACCACTGTTAATAAAAGTGCTCGATCGCGGCCCGCCACGCGGAAGGGCCCTCCTCGAGGGTAGTGCTACAGAGCGTAAATAGCGTAACGGGATAGATCGCCGGCTTACTAATGTTATATAGGACCTTAAAGGGGATTATCGAGGAGCGCTCTGTAACGCCCTTATACTAGTGATGCTCGTCTATGATAACGACGCCTGCGGTAAAGCACGTAACCTTAGTGCCTTATGCTCCGGGGTATTTTTAGTGTAGCGTCTCGACCGACCTCGCGCTTACTAGAAAGACATCGGTAGCCTTGCCCTTACCGCTAGCGATAAAAGTCTTTATCTTCTCATCCTCGTTATCGATAAACTCGCCGGATGTATTCTTAACAACGGCCTTTAAGCGTTCTAGCCTTACGTTAAGGTTTATATCGTCCTTCAAACTCGAGACGTACGAATAGAACTCGATAAACCTGGTCCCCTTCGGCTTACCTTATGCGCCCGCGTACAACCGATCGTTTTCATCTAGCCAGTTATATGCCAGGCCCGAGGGGATCACGATTAAGGCAGGCGAGTTTATAAGGTAGGTCGTGCAGATGCGGCGGGAGTCGGAGGATGCGACATACGGGCACTCGACTATATGCTTATGCTAGGACGGGCACCGAGCGTCGGGCCGCTAGCCCTCCTAGAGGCGGGGGAGATGCTAGAGGCCGGTCGTGTTACTTCCCTCCTATTCGGCCTCGACCTCGTCCTAAAGGCCGGCGAGTCTAGCCCGGACGTAGATATATAGGAGCACCAGCATAGTCTTCCTAAACCCGACGCCCTAGCCTACCAGGGCGCCGTTTACCCCGGAGGTAATAGGCGACATAAGAAGGCCGTACGTTATATACAGCTGGTATATGTAGACAGGCTGCACGATGCCCGTGACAGTGTACTTGCCGTTAGGGCTCTTAGCTAACTAGAAGAACCGGAGAGCCCTAGCGACCAGCGACGCGTCGAAGCTAGTAAGGCTAGTGTCGGCGTTAGCTAGTGCACTATTCTCTTCTCCGATAGAAACGTCCTCAGCGGTCAGGTCAATAACTTACTGCGGGGTGCTATCGGCGGGGCCGGCGGTAGCATCCGGGCGGTCACCAACACCAGCAACAGGGTCACCCTGCTCTTCTCTAATAACAACAGCCTTATCTTAGACGGTGCTCAGGACAGCGGTAGCATCCGGCTGGTCCCCAACACTAGCAACAGGGTCACCCTGCTCTTCTCTGATAACAACAGCCTTGTCTTAGACGGTGCTTAGGACAGCGGTAGCATCCGGCTAGTCCCTAACACTAGCAACAGCGGAGGCACCCTGCTCTTCTCTAATAATAACAGCCTTATCTTCGACGGCGCTCAGGTTAACAACCGGCTAGGGGGTGCTATCGAGGAGGCCGTGCCTAGGCGGGGACTGCATCTCCTCTGCGGTAGCGTCCCCGATATAGAGCGTAACGTGTTACGGCGCAGGCGGCAGCTGATTATGATTGTCGTAGGGCGTAAACCGGAGGAGGTAGCTGTAGTTAGGGGAGGTAGGCACCGCAAGGACACCGTTCTTAATCAACCCTAGCAGCCTAGCGAAGCTCTACTTATCGTGGATAATATAGATGCGCTCTCGCCCGTTCAGGTTAGACAGGTTAATGCTTATAGCTATATCCCGAGGGATGTCGGCAGTCTTGAGGAGCTACCTGCGGAACTTATCGTACTAGTAGTAATGCGCATTGCGTAATTCGCCGCGGGTTAGGCCGGGCTCGGTAAGGATGTTAAGGGCCGTGATCGGAAACCCCCAACCGACAGGGCACGCGAGGGTAAGCTAGTCGAGATTAAACGGCTTATGCCCGTTCCGCTGTCGCTGTCTCTTTAGGGGCGGCTGGTTCGGGTCTGCACCTGCCGCGCGCACGCGTTTCGCGGTACTAGAAGAGGAAGCAACGGGCTCGTCCGCCGCGGGGTTAAAGCCGTCGTAAGGCTCTATTATAGGGAGAGTAGATGCGTAAAGGGTGCTTGTTTGTATAGCAGATTGCAATATATTCCTGCCGCGAAGTGTTAATAGCTTAGACGGGCGCCGGCGGTCTGCAGAATGTCCTGCGACCGCGAGGTGTGTTTAGCAGGCAAAAGAGAGGTAGGAGGCTTGTACCTACGTGGAAGGTCGGCGGCGGTCACACGTTCTCATGTGCCTGCTAGCCCGCTCGTGTACGCGTGCAGGCAAGGACGTCGGTTAGAAGACAAGAGGAGTTGTTAAGGTGAGACGGTGAAGGCGCGTTGTGTTTAGAGAGGTAGGAAGGCACCAGCTTAGTTCCGAAGGCCACCGAGAGGTATGAAGACTAGGAGTTCGAGGACGACCACGCAGCTGCGATACGGAGATCAAGGCCTGTGGTTATAGGCTGTCGCGTGCGCTAAAGGCGGCTGGTTGCAAATATGTGGGATTGGTACAGTGGGAAATAGGGCTGGTGGGAGGTTGAAGCTGAAAAGGTAGATGAGAAGGTAGGTGTGAAGGTAAAGGTAAGGAAGGGTAAGGGTCAAGGTAAGGGCAGGTGTACAAACAGCAACCTTCCAAACGACCTACACAACCTTCAAAAAACCTTCTGCCTCGCCGCCCTTTCTATAAACCACCGTGTAAAAACCTAGAACAAACCAGCTAACCTTCTCAAAGGTCTTCTAGCATCGACTTACGATAGATCTCCCAGGTAACGACCCTAGTCACCTAACCGGCGGTGATAGTCAGAAAACACTAGCAGCATCTCCGTTTCGAACGTCTACGTCGCCGTCACTAGCTACACCGCGACAGACCCCCCGTGCCGGCCTCGCCGGCCTTCCGCCGCGCCTTCCCCAAATCAGCACGCCCGTCGGCAGGCCGCCCCTCCGTCCATTCACCCCTACACAGCAGACAGCGCCCCCTTCTCTCCCTAGCATAGAGTCTATCGCGACGTCCACCGGTAGGTTATCCGTGCTAGCCATACTATAAAGTGTACCACCATACTAACCCTACATTAAGCTAAGGCACCAGCCGCGCTAGGTCTACTACCGCCGCCTACCTCGGTACGTATACCGGTACTACATTACTCTCCTCCCTGCCGCAATTGCCTAATACTAATAGCACAGGTCCCTACGCAGACCGCGGCCCCATCAGCCAGCCCTGCCGTCCTCGACGAAGCTACCGATGCGCCTCCTGTACGGCTGCAGACACAGCCCCCCGCCTTCCTAAGACCTGCGGAGCATATCGGCAGCACTAAGAGGGACGCCAGCAGCAG